>CM034242.1:2090497-3290497 GCA_019916065.1 Vitellaria paradoxa
AACGAGCTCCTCTTCATCTTCTTCTCCTCAAATCCGAACCCACACGATTGCTGAGACAACAATTGCTTCCCATTCAACCGATTGAACTCCTCTTCTTCTCTTCTCTGCTTCAAACCCTAGCTTCTCAAATTTGAACATGAATAGAGATACCCTTCTTCGTCGTGATCTTCGAATAACCAGTTGTGCACATCCCAAGAAACGTGCACGAAGAACGACCCATCAATTTCGACCCTCTCGTTGCCCCTGAACTTCCATTTCAAGTGCTTAACCTGCAACACCTTCTTCTGATCCACGCTGAAACAGAGTCTCGGATCGTCGCCGTTAACTCTGCAGTCTATGGAAATATCTCTCGTTTTGCCCCCGAAGGTGGCTTGGGTGGTGTACAGCTTGTTGCCGTAGACGTGTTCTCTTCTCAGAACCATCAATTGGGATCTCCGGGGCTTGAAGCTCTTGTCTTCGAATACGCTTCGTTCGGAGAGTCGCCGGCGAGGAGGGTCATCTGGCGATCGACCACGACGGCGACGTAGTACCCGGATTGGGGTTCGGGTCGGGACCCGAATTTGGCCCTTGAGAGATCCCAAAAGATTCGGATGGTTTGGGAGTGGGGGTGTTGATTTTGAGCTTCTTTGAGCCGTGCTTGTTCCAGAAATGAAGGATTTGATGTGGAGGTGGAAAGCGGGGGCGGAGAGAGAAGACGGGCAGAGATTGCTGGTGCCGTCGTCGTCGACGGCGGCGGAGGGGTTGTGGAGGATGTGGAGGGAGCGGCCGACCACGTTGCGGGACCAGGTGAGGGAAAGAGGCCTACGTCAGTGTGGTAACGCAGGTGGTGAGATTCGGAGAGCTGGAGATGGGCGCCGCCGCCATGGTGTGGTCGTTGGTGGCGGAGGAGGAGGAGGAGGAGGAGATGGTGGTGACGGGGCGGAAGCAGGAGGAAAAAGAATTAGAAGAATTGTTGCGGTTGACTGTATACATAAATGCGTGCGTGTGTGACTTGAGATTATTTAGGGTTTCTCTAGGAGCCCGAGGAGGATTGGAAGAGCTTTCTGATGGATGGGATTTTATGGCAAGTAGAGAGAGAAGGCGGATGGTTTCAAACTTGTGTGTTGAACTGTTGACATTATAATTAATTAATTATTTTTTTAAAAGAGATGAGAATATGAATAAAAAGAAAAGTAAACAACATGATTAAAATAATATTATACCTTTTAAAATTGGGACGAAATTAGCTAGGATAGAGGTCAGAGCCCTTAGTTCTAGAAAATGTTATTTGTATATATAAATTTTTTTTATTAAATAAATTATATTATAGTTAGTCCCTCTAAAATTTTAAAAATATGTAATCTTAGTTAGAAAGATATCACCACTATTTCATATAAATTTTTTGATAAAAAAATTATGTTATAGAATTATCATTTTAAAATTTAATTGTTTTTCTTAATTGTTATACAAAGTTCGAAATTTAGAAACCCAACAAATTTCACTATCTATTCCTAATTCAACCACTAAATATAGTTAGTTACAAACAAAAAGTGAAAAGAGAAAAGAAAGTTTAAAACTTAAGTGGTCCTAGAGCGAACATTTTTAGTTAAATAATTTGTTAAAATAAAGTTTTACAATAATAGGACAAATTCCAAGACATGAAAAGTTATCAATTAAGTGTCACTTTAATTGATTTAATTTTTAAGATATGTATATCAACTTTCATTTAGGTATTATTATTATTATTATTATAGCTATAACATGTGTTACGTCACTTTGAATAAAATTAGTATTCAATTTTTTATATAAAGTTTCTTATATAAATGAAATTTTGGACAAAATGTTCAAATCGAAAAAAATGACAATTCATGGATTTTAATTTTTTTCAAAAACTTTAAATCTTAATAATTACTACATGTGTTTTGATCTCTCTCTCTCGCCAATTTATTTTTGATAAGTACCATAAAAGAAAACATAAATTATAATATTTTAATTTAGAATGTTCAATTTTCTAAAAATTATAATTGAACTAAATTTAAGTTGACAATTTTGATTTGTATATGATATCTATCTTAAAATATTGTGAAATTTAAAACATTCAAATTGTTTTTGAGTTGGACGGTAATGAGATCCGTTAAAATAAGAATTGAGTGGAAAGTTAAAAATATAAAAATTATCTCAATTGTTAAATAAAAGAAAAAATAATTTTAATCGTTGAATTTTTTAGTTTGTAAGAAGGGTATTTTCAAAAATCGTTCTATTTTATTTTATAAATATTAATTGATTAATTTTTATATGTTAATTTATTTTTATTTATTAATATAATTTATAATATAAGTTATAATTTTTTAGGCCTAAATTTGCACCCTCTAAATAAAAAAACTTGACATCATCCATATTATAAAATATTTATTTATGATTAACATTTTTAAAAATAATAAAAAATACAAATGACAATGTAAAGAAAATCTTAAGAAACTTTTTACACCCATCCTACTTCAATTGAGAATGAAAGACAATTGGGTTAATAGAAATGAATTAGTCACTTCCATTTCTTTCCCTTCTATTCATCTCCTCCAAACAAAGTAACTATTTTCATCCTCTCTCATTTTCTTCCCTTTCCCCTCCTCTCAAACAAATGCTAAAGGATCCTTGTACAATAAACAGAATATACCATATTTATTTTATTTTTTAGTTGGGGTTGTGAAATGGAAAGCAAATAAACATGCACTTGGCAAAATTTTATTGGGTTCATCATTAATAGAAAATTTTACAAATCTCTATAAAAACAAATTACGAGATAATGAAATTTAAATTTTTCACTCACTGTCCGAATTACGAGACATTTACTTTTAGAATTTTATTTTGTTTTATATACCTTTATACAACTCTAAACACACCCTATATATCTTGTTTTCTATTTTCTTTTTCAGTAAATATCCATAATTAAAACAAATAGAATAACAAGCAGCCAAAAAAAAAAAAAAAAAGGAGCACAAAGTAATTGTAGTGGAGCCTAGTCAGTGTCCTTCCAAGTAAGTCAGATTTAAATTTTAGAATATGTTTGGAGTAATAAAAAATGAGATAAATTGTGAATTCACAATTCGTGCGGTGAAATAAAAAGTTAATAATTTTTAAAAATTTTCAAAATTTTTTAATTTTTTTTTTATTTTTTAGCAGACCAAACGGTGTTATTAGTTTGGCACATACAGTTTTATTGAATTAATTTATTACCACCGAGTAATTGTAAAATAGATTTTTTTTAAAATTTTCCTCCGAGCTTATTAATAAAAAGGTTTCTGGTTGAAAGAAAAAAAATGTGAAAAAATTGACATTCAAACATGAATAATATGCATAGTAAGTCAAGATTTTACTTTGTCACGCGAAAATTCGCCAAATTTAGTTAATTACCCCAAAATTCAAGCCAAACAATAACGATCATAAATACATAATAATTTTTTTTTGGGGGGGGGGGGGGTGGGTGGGGGGAAGAAAGTTCAAGATGGTTCAGCTTTGGCAATCGGCACTTTGTTTGACCTGAATACCCCGGAAAATTGACTTTTTGACAGACTTGGAGGTCTTTGCACCTGGACAAAGACCACGGGGATTATATATACATACATATAAACATTTTGATTTTTTTTAATTCGCTATTAGACACCTAAAAAAAATTAAGTTTTTAGTAGTTAACTTTTTAATTCTTTGTTAATTTGATATTTTTGTTTTCTATTATTTAAAAGAGGTTTAAAATATAAAAGAATGAATTTACATTTCGTTTGAAAATATTTTTTTTTAAATTGATTTGATTTTAAAATAAAGATTTGATTTGATTTGATAAATAAAATTTTATATTTGAAATACATTTTGAGTTTAAGAATTGAATCAATTTGATTTAAAAATACCTAATTTGACCATATTAATATATAATAGAAAATATATAAATATGATATATATATATATATATATATATATGATATATGAGAATAAATTTGTTGATTTAAGAAAAAGAGTAAATGACACCTATACCTCCTAAACAATTCAGGTAATTACACTTAAACACCCTCGATATTTAAAAATTGCAGATATTTTCCTTATTTTGGGAAGTTTGTAATACTTGGATCCCTTTGTTAGTTTTACCGCTAACTCCGTTAAAAATTTATTAGAAAACAAATTTACCCTCCATATCCATAAGTTCCACAAATCATTATATGTATTTCAAAAATCATTATATATATGTGTGTGTGTGTGTGTATAAGGGATATTCACAGATCTACAATCAATACACATTGAAACATTCAAATTCAACACCCTCACTTTAGTTCCAGTCCAAGCTCTACTCTCGCTAACGATAACGACGGAGTTCTATTATGACGAGATCCGTTTCTGACCTTTTGAACATCCCTTTCAACACTGCGAACCACCACTGGTTCGAAGCTCCTCCAGCCGAATTCTCCTTGTTGTTTTTGTCTTTGCACGCTGGTGTTGTTCTTGGACTAAGTTATATATGGAGAATTGCCTCGACGAACATTTGCAAATGCTAATATCTTTCTGACACATTTATGAAAAGTAACCTAATTTCATAACATTATAACATCACAGTTGATTGCAAGATAAAGGCTGTTATGACCTAAAAATTTCTAGAAATTTGGGGCAAAAAATAAAAAATAAAAATAAAAATAGGGATGACGAGGGCAAAGGTTTTATAAGACATCTCATCTATCTAGTACTTCTATTTTAACTAAATGTTTTTCCTCATGCCCAAATTTAACAAAACCATGCGTTTCAGTATTTCGAATACTAAAACCAACAATTAAAACCCTAGAAAAAATTAGGCTGTCAATTTGTTATATGACTAATTACAACCAGAGAAAGATGGGGAAAGGGTGTGGATATAGAACAAGGTTACATAAGAAGGGGGAAAATTAAAGGAAAAATAGCAGGGAAGAAGAAAGAAATAGAAGTAACGAAGAACAATTCATTGCTTGATACAGTGAATACAAACTAGGATTGGAGTAATTTTGACCCTCAGATTAACTTGGGAGTAGTACACATGGAAGGCCAAGATTCTCTTGTGTACCTTCTCGATCGCAACCATCTAGAGGAGCTTAGTGGATGGCCAGGATGCTTAAGACCCGGCAAAAGTAGACGAAGGGTGGAGTTTTATAAATGCTAAGTAGGTGAGTAAGTGGGTGAAAGAGACAATAACAGCACGTGATGAAAGACATTCAGATGCTTCTGAAAGTATCATGACTCAGCAACGAGATAAACAGACATGAAGGCCGAGCCAGTTAATGTGGGCCTTAGTAATAAGTAAATAAAGTAGTGGGTTGGAAGGCATCAGACCAAGCCTAATCTATGCTTGGTTGAATGAAGTTGCAAGAGTAGCCCGTAGAGAGTAGCCCAGTTCATGTTAAGCCCAAGTATTTTAGTTATCATCATTAAGCCCAACGCAGCTGCTAAAAAAGGAATCTTTTTTTGTTAAAAGATTAGTTACGACTGATAGTAAGTAATATAAATATAGATATGTTGATTTAAGAGAGGTTATGAAAAATGAACAATTGAGAAGTATTCTTCTGGAGGACTGAACCACCTCAAAACAGGTTTTTCATTTTCATCAATTCAATTCCTCTATTTCTTTTTTTTTCCCCACACAAATTTCAAGATAAGAAATAACAAGAAAACTTCTTAGAGATCATTGCAATTGGTATCAGAGCCAGAGCTGGAAGATCCAGATATGGCTGATGCATCCAGATCTGTTACCCACTTGGCTAAAGCTCAACAACAAATGCAATTACAGTTGAATCAAATCATCAAGTTGATGGAGGATCAAAGTAAGAAGTGGGACTCTAGATTTGATGGGTTGTACCAACAAGTACAGTGCAATTCAAAGTCACTCCAAAGGCATGCCATGGAAGATCAACTAGCTGGGTCTTCAAACGTCAGAATTGGAATCCATAGGTAAGAGCTAGAGAAGCTCACACTGGCTAGTTCTTAGGTATGTAGGTCAGATCTTTTAAGCTTACTTTCCCCACTTTCATAGGAGATCATCTTCAAAATAGATTTATAAGGTCAATCAATTTTTTTCACTATAAAGACCAAAAAGTACTTACAGCTTCAATGCATTTGGTGGGAAAGGCCTTGATCTGGTATCAAAATTTAACAAACTTTGGTCAAATGATGCAGTGGGAAAAGTTTTCAATAGCTCCTTAAACCAGATTTGACGAAACAACCTTTGAAGATCCCATGGATCAATTGATTAGGCTTAAACAACTTAGTAATGTGGAAAAGTATAAAACCAAGTTTGAGGCTATTTCTAAGTTTGAGGCTATTTCAAATAGGGTTAAGGATCTGTTTGAACAACATAAACTGAGCATCTTTTTTACTGGTTTAAAGGAAGAAATCAGATATTCAATTAGGATGTTCAGTCCCAACAATTTGGTTGACACCTTTAGGTTGGCCAGATTATAAGAGGAGCATATTTTGGCCTTGAGAAGACAACAAAATAAATTGAATAGTGAATCCTCCCAACACTCAAGCTCTTCTTCAAAAATAACTAGCCCACCCTATATAGAAATGTGTTTCGGAAAAGCCCTTATACTCCAGCACCACCTACAAATTCTAATGACACTGTACCAACCATTTCCAAACAAAATGCAGTAGACAAACTGACTATCTAAAGGCTTAACATCAATGAAATTGAAGCTAAAAAGAAAAAGGAATTGTGTTTTAGCTGCGATAATAAATGGCATAAGGGGCATAAGTGTAAGAATACAAAGTTATTTTCCTAGAGGTTATGTATGACAGTGTAAAGATGATGACCCCTTAATTGGGGAGGAAAATCGGGATTTAATTCTTGAAACAACCATGGAAGGAGATGTCATTCCAAAGATAACATTACATTCCATTACAAGTATGGCCCAACCTAAAACATTGAGGGTGGCAGGGCTTATTAAGGGTAGAAGATGGGTAATAGTGGTAGATTTAGGTAGTACCCATAACTTTATGGATCCTAAAGTTGCTAAGTACAGTTAACTGAATCAGGTAGAAGGAAGGGAATTGCTTGTCAATGTAGCTAATGGGGAAGTAGTGATAAGTAATGGTCAATGTTTGGGTGTTCCAATGACCATTTCCATATTCACTAATGACTTTATGTTGTTGTCTTTGGCTAACTATAACATGATGCTAAGAATCTAACGGCTGTAAACATTGGGTCCTATTACTCTTAATTTTTCTTTATTAGTTATGAAATTCAACCATAAGGGCCAAAAAGTGAGTATCAAGGGTATAGGAAAGAATCTCCAATTATTACAAGAAGTTGAATTGCATCAGATTAAACCTTCTATTTCCAAGGGGTTGATTTTGTAATTATTCTCAGTAGAGGGTGATCACAACGAGACTTGGTCCACTCAAAACATAGCAGTAATGGATAGAAAATTAGTGGCTGTTATTCAGAAGTTCCGAGATGTTTTTGAGGAAAAAAAAAATGAGGGCTACCCCCCAGTAGGGGACATGAGCACAAAATTATCTTGGAACAAGAAACTAATCCTATTTCTGTGAGACCCTATATATATCTCTATTACCAAAAGGAAGAGATTGAAAAGTTAGTACAAGAGCTGCTTACTTCTGGGTTAATCAGACCTAGCCAATCACCCTTCTCATCACTTATTCTTTTAGTTAAAAAAGCTAATGGTACTTGGAGAATGTGTATCGATATAAGGCTCTCAATTTGGCTACTATTAAGGATAAATACCCAATACCGGTGGTGGATGAACTATATGGTGCTAATTATTTTTCTAAGTTGGACTTACGATCAAGATATTACCAAAATCAGAATGCATGAGCCTGACATTCCAAAGATAGCATTTTGGACTCATTCAGTTCATTATGAATTTCTTATTATGCCATTCGGTTTAACTAATGCCCCCGTTACTTTTTAAAGTTTAATGAATGACCTATTTAGACTTTATCTTCAAAAATTTGTCCTAGTTTTCTTTGATGACATTTTGGTCTATAGTAAGTCTTTGGAAGATCAAGTCAACCAATTAACTTTGACCCTAAAAGTGCTTACAAGGAACTCTCTCTTCGTTAAAGAATCTAAATGCCAATTTGGCTATTCAGAAGTCGATTATTTAGGTCATTTAATCTTAGTTCAAAGAGTACGAGCTAACCGTAAAAAAATCTAATCCATGTTAGATTGGTCTATCCCTAATCTGTCAAAGGTCTCAAGGGATTTTTTAGGGCTGAAAGGTTATTACAGGAAATTTATTCGTAATTATAAGGGTATTACCAGACCACTAACAAAATTATTGAAGGAAAATTCCTTCTGTTGGACACCTTCAGTTGACTTAATTTTTTAAACACTAAAAAAGGCTATGACTAACCCTCCTATCATAGTTTTACCAAATTTTTCAAAGCCCTTTACAGTGGAATATGATGCTTCGGGGTTTGGAGTGGTGGCAATTTTGATGCAAGACAAGCAACCCATTGCTTTCTATAGTCAGGCTTTGAAAAGGAGACCCTTACACATTTTTGCATATGAAAAAGAGGTTTATGCTCCTGTTCAAGCTGTATGTAAGTGGCGGCCCTATTTCTTTGGATCGGATTTCATTGTCAAAACAGACCACCACAGTCTCAAGTTTCTTCTAGATTAAAAAATAGGCATACCATCCCAAAACTGGATTTTTAAGCTACTTGGTTACAATTTTACCATTGAATATAAGAAGGAAGTCGACAATAAAGTTGCGGATGCCTTATCTAGGTTGTATAATTCTACCATCTCTTACTTTCTATTTTTATTAATGGCCCTGCCCCCCACTATTCTTACTGATATTAAAGAATTGTATGCTATAGATATGTAAGTCCATGACATAATTCAAAAGCTTGAAAATGAGATAATTGGTGTTCAACAATTCAGTTATGTTAATTGTGTTCTGCTAAAAAAATCAATGAATTTACGTTCCTAATGATCAAGGCCTTAAGCACAAAATTTTCTTATATGCTTATGCAGATCAACAACGAGATATAAGAGTACTTAGAAGACTAAAGCAGGTAATGCGTGACTTCTATTAGCCAGGGATAAAACAAGAAATTTACAAATGGGTGAGTGCCTCACTTGTCAGACACGTAAATCGAAAACCTCTCTCCTACAGGCCTCTTACAGCCACTACTTATTCCTAATAGCATTGGCCAGATATCTTCATGGACTTCATAGATGGGCTATTTATCTCCAATAGGTATTCTTCTATATGGGTGATTGTTGATCGCTTAACTAAATTCGCTCATTTCATTCTCCCTATTCATCCCTACACTGCCTCCTAACTGGCTCAGATTTTCTTAAACTCAATGTTTAAATTACATGGCCTACCACTTACTATTGTCTAGGCAGAGATTATACTTTCACTGGAAATTTCTGGACTACCCTATTCAAAGCCTAGGGTACCTTTCTCCATTTTAGTACTAGTTTCCACCCCCAAACTGATAGTTAAACCAAAGTCGCCAATAAGTATGTGGAAACATACCTTCTATCACGCCCCGAGTCTCGTGACCTAAGGGGTGAGTGATATACATAACATGCATTAACATTACCATCCCATGATCAGAGTAATACAATAACCTGGTGAGCTATGACATGTATTAAGATAACATAAAATTAGCCTTGGCTAGTGCCAAGCCTCATACTTTAACATATCTTTCCCATCAATGCATTACAGGCCTTATGACCTTTACAACCAAATCGAATAAGTTCCTCAATTTAATAATAATACAACCTCAAATAAAATTCAACTTTAGTAACCAAAATTTCGGCTAAGTTTGGATGGCTCATGTAAATGTACTTCTAATCCAGCCCCATTAGCCCACCTGATTATTATTGTCTGCTTCTGCAACAAAATTTGTAGGACATGAGCACGGGTCCACTTGTGCCCACGATGCTACATACAAACATATATGGTATGTAAACTAAAACATGCATGCCTTTATTCCCTTATATACATATGCCTTTATTCCGATATATAAATTGTTAACATCATCATAATATGACATTTAATTCCAATTATCTCACGTTATGAGATTTCCCAACATTTAATCCAAGCACATCTCATATTCACATTATCACTTAATCATCACTAACCACATAATCATTTCACATAAGTCATCGGGGGCGGGTACACACACAATATCATCTTTTATGTCCAGACCCAATGGAAACAATAAACCGAACGTCGTCGTTTAGGATCGCAGTCCAAGGCCACGAAGAGCCAATATAATATCATGTTGTGGGCTACTAACCCACTGGCATGAACACCTAACCCTGCGCAGGTTCTAGATTTTCAACCCAAGGGTAATCTCAAAGCCCTTCCTATTTTCGTACCCCACCACAACCCCCGGCACACAATCAATCATTTCAACCCATTCAATTCTCTTTAACTATAAGTTCACATTCATCATCATATGCTTTCCAAAAATGTATAACTACATTTCAATTCATCATAAAACTCATCACATTTTCATCTCTTCCAATTCACTTAGTCATTTACCTTCATTTATCAACAAAAGTTCACATTGCAATTCTTGCATTCTTATATCACAAAGTAAACAATACTTATTAACATTTTGGAGCATGAAATACTTCTTCAATTTGTATATTTAGACAAATAAAACATTATACAAAAATATGGTACTAAACTCTTTATAAATCTAGGATAGAATGTCCAAAATAAACTAAGTTTGGAAACTAAACTAATCTCGATGGGCGCCTAACTAACAACAAGTTGTGCACCCAAGGTGTGGGCACCCATGTCTCGTGCGCTCAAGGGGCGAGCCCCCAACTGTCTCTTACCTTGTGCGCCCATAGCTTGGTTCAAGTTCTGGATTTTGTACTTTATTTTTCGGGTCTTTTATTCTTCACACTTAGGACCTCAAATTGACCAAGTTTGGGCAAAATACTTGAAGTTTTTTGTTTCTAACATTACCACAAGGCTTATAGGTATCAAAAGAAACCAACAATTTGAGTTCTCATCAACTATAGGCCAAGTTATGGATTAAACATAATTTTCTCCCTATCAACCTATACATACATTTATATGTGTATATAACTCTCATTTTCTTTCATAAATGTAATTAAAACTTGCAAAGGTTACTCCAATGTTGTTCTAATACTTGTTACACATCATATATGCAAGAATGTTGCATAGAATCCCTACCTCAAGTTAAATAGAAATAAAGAACAAGAGAGTGGTTCTTCTCGATTTCAAGTTCCCAACTTTGATGGATTCAATCTCTCCACTCTTTGATCTAAATGACAAATAAATTACATGGATGGATTCTTTGAGTGTTCAATTGCATCTTTACAAAGTTAATTTGATTTTACTCAAGGCTAGAAGGACTTACCATTCAAAACTCTTCCCGGTTCTCCTTGTTTCTGTTCCTCTCTCGGGTTTCTCTTTCTCCAATCCACAAAACATTTACTTCTCCTCCAATCCACACATGTTTATATATAAAAATTGGATAATATTTTAATCCCCACAGTATTCTCTGGATTTTTCATCCCCCTAGCTAATTATAGGTGTGTAAGGGTAAGGGTTCGACTGCACTAGTCAGAATACACCATACCTGTCATTTCTGCTGTAGCTCGGGCGCCCAACTGAATTCCATGCCGTGCGCCTAAGCCATAGGTGCCCAAAGATTGGTACCCTGTCTACCCAAGGTACTCTCTTCTTACATTGTGCCAAAATGCCAACTCTGAATGTTTGGCTTACCTCTTTCAAACTTCTCAACTCTAAAGTATTACTAGATGAATACTACTTAATCAATATACTATTACCTCAAAATGTATAGATAATCATCTATTTTCATTAACACAAAAGTTCGGGGTATTACACCTTCGCTGCTTCACGTCTGAGGCTCCTAAACTACGGTCTAATTGGCTCTATTTAGCCAAGTATTGCTACAAAACGAGCTACCATTCTACTATTCAGACAACTCCCTTTCAAGCACTCTACGGTACCCTTCTCTTTAAATAGCAGACAAGAAGAAAGAAATGAAAGCAACGAAAAATAACTCATTGCTTAGCGCAGTGAATATAGACCAGGATTGAAGTAATTTGGAACCTCAGATTGACCTAGGAATAGCACACATAGAAGGCCGAGATTATCTTATGTACCTTCTCAATTGCAACCATCCAAAGAAGCTTAGTCGACGGCCAAGATGCTTTAACTTGACAAAGTGGTAGACGAAAGGTAGAGTCTTATAAATACTGGGCAGACGAGTAGGTGGGTGAAAGAGATAATAATAGCACATGATAAAGGGCACCTAGATGCTTCTGGAAGTATCGTGACTCAGCGAGAAAATAAGCAGACCTGAGGCCGAGCTAATTAACGTGGGCCATAGTAATAAGTAAATAAAGTAGTGGGTTGGAAAGCATCAAACCAAGCCTAATCCATACTCAGTTGAATGAAGTTGTAAGAGGAGCCCATAGAGAATAGCCTAGTTCATGTTAAGCCCAAGTATTTTAGTTATCATCATTAGACCCAGCGCAACTTCTAGAAAAAGAATCATTTCTCTTAGAAGATTAGTTACAACTGATAGTAAGTTATATTATAGATATGCTGATGTAAGAGAGGTTATGAAAAATGAACAATTAAGAAGTATTCTTCTGGAAGACTGAAGCCCCTCGAAACGGGTTTTTCATTTTCATCAATTTAATTGTTCTATTTCTTTTTTTTTTTCCCAAACAAATTTCAAGATAGGAAAGAATAAGGAAACTTCTTGGAGATCGTTGCACAATCCTTCATTCATTCTCATTTCCATTTCCAAGCTAAAACCATCGCTCCACTTATAAATTTATATGTGTGCAATATATATAACCCGAAGTTGGTAGAGCCAAAAACTATGAATAGAGAAAAAGAGAGAGAAGATAGGGTTACCATTTTGAGTACGCAATGATGATATCCTAAGATCAAAGCAAAGTGATTTATTTGTTAAAGCAAATCGAAGAATTGAGAGATCGAAAGCGGCTCTCGATAAATCAATTGAGAAATTAATTAAGATAATCTAAGATAGTAACAAAGTGTAGGATAAAAAAGAAGAGTGAGACTGTAGCAGGGAGATGACAGCGACGTGGTGGTTTAGGTGATGGAGATAAATGAGAGAGCGAGAGATGGAATAGAGTAGGAGATCGAGATAAGTAGAACGACATTGTATAATTAAGTCGAGATTTCAGCTGTGAGTGGATTTCTTAGCGTGGTTTAAGACTTTGTCGTAGAGAGCTTCACCGAAATAAAAAGCCACCCTCTTCGTCGGATCTCCATGTTCACTCACCAATGCCTTTAGCCTAACCAGTGACTTTAATGCCTTGTCAGGTTCAGAATATGCGACTCGGGCACAGTCAAGTAGTGCATTAAGCATCGGTTTTGTTGAATTGGTTTTTTGCAAAATAGCGCCGGCACCGACAATGTCGCTTGGGGGACGATAGAAACAACAAAGAGGTGGTCTGGCTTGGAGAAGGATAGAATTCTTTTGGCGACAGATGAGATTACTCTGTTAAGATAGAGAGAGAAAGAGAGAGAGTAAGGTTAAACTCGGTGTATTGAAAAAAAATTTGATTGATGTTATCATTTTAATAGAAATTCTAATGGTATACTAACAGAAGGGGTCTATATGTAATTATCCAAATATTTAGGAAGTCTATGTATAATTTTTAAATGTTGAGAAGGTCTTTGTGTAATTATTCAAATGTTTAGGGGGTCTAGATATAATTTATCCTAAGAAAAAATGAATTCTCATCAAATTTTATTTTTTAAATTAGATTTCAAATTAGATAGGAGTCCTAAAATTTAAATTATGAAATCAAATCAAATCCAACTTATAAAATTTTATTTTAATTTCAAATATAAGAATTTGTGAGAATTCTCATTAAATAAAACCAAATCTTATCAAATTCATCATTTCAAACAAAGTGTTAATTTTTTAAAAAATTAAATAATTAAATAATTAAAAGTTGAAAAAATGATTAACCATTCCAAATGAAGCCTAAAAAAGTAATAGTCATTGTTGATAATGAGTGTATGATATGGGATAAGAATTTTTAGAGCCTTCGGAAATATATAAATTATAGGATATAAATTAAAAGGGAGCGTGTATGTGTACGTAAACTCATGTAAACTATATATATATATAAATGTATTATGTGATTTTATTTATTTATTATTTTTTTGGATAAACATAAACGTCACATAATCGCTAGTTGTTGAATCAAAAGAATGTTGGCGTGAAAGCAAAACATCCATTTTTGAATCTCAGCCTACCATCCAACATACACACATATATGCATATACTATTTTAGTTGATTGTAACAAATATTACCCGTGATTTTGTTTCGTGTAAATTTGCAATTAATAATAATAATATGGTATATTTTTTTTTCTCTAGGAATGTGGTGTGATTTTTGTTGCAGTCTTTTGTTAAATTTCTCCACATATTTGTAAAGTTTTCATCAAATTATCGCTAAAATAATATAAGAAACTTTGAATTTGCACCTTTCCCCAAAAAAAAAAAACTTTGGATTTGTCAATAAAAAAATAAAAAAAAACAAATTAAACAAAAGGGCTGGCCCACCATGTGCCAAGATTCTTTCCAAACCCAACAACCAATATATTATCATGTAACCTAACGCTTCTCTTTTTCTCAGTTCGTCCCCAGACGTTGTACCCTTTTTTTTTTTCTTTCCTCTTGCCAACCAAACAAGGCACCAACGTAAGTTGGCTTTTATTTGTCTGTTATCGTTAAAAACAGGTTGACAACATCACAAGTACAGCTCTTCTTGACAAATGGGTTGTCCTCTCTCAACTGGCATGGTTGGTTGCCCCTTGCTTGTTCGATGGCCCTTAAGATCAAGAGTTTTGGCAATCGATATCCCAGAAATGTAGCCAGCAATTTGTGTTTTACATAACATTTTCTTAGCTGTGTTTAGTTGGTTTGGTTTGGTTTGATTTGATTTGATTTCAATTCTCATCTACCTCTTATCCAATTCTAATATAATAGTTAGACTTTTTTTAATTATTATAATTATTATTATTGCTTTTATAGTAGTTTTGCAGAAGATCAATTCAAAAAGATGAAACGGATTAGGGTTTTATTTTAATGAAAGTAGAGGTTGAGATTAGGGTTGAAAGCTTCTAATTTGTTTCCCACACGGATCTCATATTTTGGATAAAATGATGCTAATCTGTTCTAAATGCATCATATATTAGGAAATTTTTAATTTTTTCAAAAATTATAAATTTATAAATTCGTTAATTCTAACATTAATATTTGTTGGCACTTAAAACATAGCTGAAGGGAGGGCGCAAACACAGTACCTAATATTTAAAAAATAAAATAAAATAAAATAAAACAATTAAGGACACGTTTGAAGTTCTAAAAAAGTTCATAAAAATTTAAAAATTAGTATTGATGTGATACAAAAGTGATAAATGACAAATTTTTTTTGAAAAAAATTGAAAACTTTTGCAGTGGAATTCTTTTTTCAGGGAAAATTTTAGGGCTCCAAATGAAGCCTGAATCTAATTTTGTTCTTTTCATCAATTGGGCCAGGCCCAAGAACTTTTTTGACCCCGATGGTCAAGTTTAATTTGTTAGTGATAGTTTCTTGGCCCATCCACGTGAGAAAAGTTATGCTCGGTGCATGCTTTGGCTTCAACCCTCAACTGGGCTATGGCCTGACCCAATTAGAGTCAAACCATGCCTTTCCTCTTCTGCATGCTTTTCATCACATTGTCACATCACATACTAAAACATAAGGAGTGAATTTGAATTATCGCTATTTCTTAACACACACTTGGTCCAAACACAGTCTAATATTCAACAAGCTCTATAATGATTCTTGTTATTGAATATTGAATAAAAGAAGGTTATCACTTGCCATTTAGCTAAAACATATGCTTCTGATAAAAGTTCCCCTGATCACCTGGATCATCGCTCTAACTTGATTCACTCCCTCACTAAGTTTCAGCTTCCTATGTATATACACTAATACATACATACATATATATATATAACTTGTTCTATGTTTGGATTAAGAATTCTAAAGAGAAAAAAAAGATAAATTACTTATATATGTATTTCAAAAAAATATTTTATTTTACAAATAATATTCCTCTTTTTCTTTTTTTTTCTTTGACCCTGAGATTAGCTGTATAATTAGATTCTCGTTATTATTAGAGATTAGAAACAAACATATTATTCATAGGATAGATGTCTTAATTAACCTAAAAATTACAGTAAGTTAACAAACTGAAATGGCATGTCAAAAGTTAGATGAAAAGAGAGCAAGGTCTTGGGGAAGTAGGGCTTTTAATTTGGAATTATCTTAAAAAAATTATATTAACTTGAGAGTAATTTGTGAGATATTTGAGGCTCTTGAAAAATCCTCCAAATTAATGTATACCTCAAACATTAATGTTGTGTTGGGATTAAAATTTATTGAGAGAAGAAATGAAAATAAACTAAGGTTACTCATACACATTCATTTTTTATGATTAATATAAAAATAATAAGAATTATTCTAACAAAAACTCCATCATTTTCTAAACTATAACCAAATAAATAAAATGAAATTAATTAATTTCTCTCATTTTTCATTTCTTGCATATATTTTTTTTTTATACTCTCTCCTTCTACAAATCTATAGGGCAAGGATAATGGAAACATTATAACAAGCAAGGCAACTAACTCTTATTTTGTTGTTTATGCACAGTACAAGTGTCAAAGGTTATATTTAAAAAATAATAATAAATAAACTACCCAGAAGCCACTGTATTGTCCTCTCTTTCTCCATTTTAGATGCGAAACCATGAATATATATATATATATATATTAACAACACAATGGTATCTAGCCAAAATTCATAGTAAAAGATAATGAATCTAAGTCAAAAGCTAAATGGGGCCTCCAAACCATACTTATATATATATATAAATCTTTAGAACTAGCACTACAAGAAAAAAGCTGATTACCACTGACCATTACCAACCGATTACCAACACATTACCAACCGATGTAAAAATTGCTAAAATTTAAATAATTATCAACTCTTTACCGGCTGATCCAATTCGATGCTAAATTTTCGGTTGATAATTGGTTGGTAATTAGTTGGTATATTGGTGGGAAAACTTTTACCAACTGATTACCAACTGCTTACAACTGGTTGGTACACGTTTCAGTTGGTAATTTGGCGGGAAGATTTTTCCCACCAAATTACCAACGGATTATCCACTGAATAGTGTAGTTGTTAGATGTTTTGGTTGGTCATTCGATTGATTAATTTTGTGATTAAATTATTACCAACCGCCTTACCAACCGTAATGTTCGGTTAGTCATGTAATCACCTGATGGGAAATTGATACCAACCGCATTGCCAACTTGTATCTATCGGTAATCAGTTGGTAATCTATTAGGAATATATATACCAACAGAATAATGTATTCCGTTGATAATCAGTTGATAATTGGTTAGTAATCCAGCGAGAATATATTTACCAACCAAATTAACGACTGAACTTATCGGCTGGTAATATATTAAGTTGGTTAACAGTTGGTAATCCAATGAGAAAATATTTTACCAATGTACTTTCTAACGGAATGGTTTGGTTGATATGTCATCGGTTGGTATTCGGGTGAGAAAATATTTTTATCAACTGAATTACCAACTAATTACCATCAAAAATTTTGTAATTTGCATTGAACATTAAAAAAAAGAAATTTCTAATTTTAATATTTTTATAATTAATTTTATATTAAGAAATTTTTTAATTATTATGTATATTTATATATGGCATAGAATTGTTTCATGATTTATTGGTCATGTGATTCAACTTTTAGACTAGTAAATTCATGTGTTTTTTTATAACATGGTATGGTTCATATATATTGGGTTGGTATTTACATATATATAGTATATGCATGGTTCATACATATTGCATATAATTTAATTGACTAGGAGAAACGATTTATACAATTTATTAGCAATATTAAATTTTCATATTAATGAATAGTGATAAATGCATGTTAGGATTATAATTGTTTAAAACACAAGGTTTAGGATATATGATTTTCAAATTGGACAAAGTTCAGGTAATCAATCGTTTATGGATTCTAAAATTTACTTCCATTTTTTAAATCTTTTTCCCAGTATATATTTTTGGCTGTAAGAATTCACGTGTAAATGCCTAAGTTAGTAAGGTCCCGTTTGGTAACGTTTCATTTTCTATTTTTCTGTTTATGTTTCAAAATTTTGTAAACTCACAACAGAAACATGTTTGATAAACCTGTTTACATTTTTTTGTTCATAAAAAAAATAAAAACATAAACAGAAAAACGTAAACAGAAAAAAGTGTTTCACTCTGTTTTTCTTTTCTGGTTGCCAATATTTTGTTAATTTTAAAACTTTGTCTATTTTTGTTACATTAAATATAAAATTATTTTATTCAAATATTTATTAAAGTAAGTTATTATAATAAATAATATAATTAAATTCAAAAAATTAATTATATAAATAATTAATATTATTTTTAATAAATAATAAAACTAAATTAATTAATTAATTTAATAATTAATTATTGCTAAATTATCTGAAATAAATATCATAATTAATATATTTAATTTAATAATTAAATTAATTTATATAAAATAATCGAACCTAAGAGTTTAATGGTTGTAAAGCTTAAAAATCGGAAGAAAAGCCCAGTGTATAAGTGATATGTAACAAATTTGGACAAGAACGAAAAAAAGTTATTTTTTTTAATTAATACTAACTGGTTACTAAAATGTTAACATTTTATTTTTGTTAATTTAATATTTTTACCCTTTTAAAGCTTAAAAAAATTTTAAACAAAAAAAATAAATTTAATAATTTAAAAAAAAGTTAAAAAGTAAGTGACTAGTTTTTTGAGTCAACATTATCTTAATTAGAAAAATAATTATTTGCCAAAAGAAAAAGGTTAAAAAATTTGTTTGTAAATCTTAGTTGATTTTGCCAACTAAACACCACTTAAATGTGTGGTGTTTGGTTAAAAAAATTAAAAATAAAAATAAAAATTAGTGTGAAAATATAATAAAAGTTAGAAAAATTAATAAAATTTAGAATAACTGTTTAGTGTAATTTAATATTAATTATATTAAAGTAACATTATTTTAAATTTAAAAATAAAAATAAAAAATAGTATTTATTAATTTAAGTAATTTCATTTCTTTATCTTTTTAGAACTTATTTCCAAATATAGTCACCTAAATATTTTTTTATTAGAAATAAATTCTTAAAATAGTTTTTAAAAATTTTTCTTCTTAAAAATAATTTTCTAAAACTAAAACTAAATGCGACCAAATTATTTTTAAAAATATAAATATAAAATGAAGAAAAAATATATATAGTGAGCCATGATATAACTAAATTAAAGATATGTATTAAATATGTGCTACACATACGAATTTGAGGAAAATAAAAAAAAACCTTTAAAATTATTTTGGTGAATATAATATTTATTCATAAATTATTTACTAAATGTCTATATAGTTTCATATATTGTTTATGATTTTAAATTATTGAAACAAAAGTTAAAATAATTAAATAAAAATAATAATTTTTTTAATCACTTTTGCTAACTAATTAGTCTATAAAGGGACACTTCTTGCAACCAATTGGTTGGTAAAAGTGTTAAAAAATTATTACAAAAAAGTTAAAGTAATTAAATAAAAATCATAATTTTTTTTATCATTTTTGGCGACCAATTGGTCGCTAAAAGGGTACCTTTATAGACTTTGCGGATCAATTGGTCACCAAAAGGGTACCTTTACCGATCAACTGGTCGCCAAAAGTGATAAAGGTTTGTTTATATATACAAAAAAGTATAAAATATTTATACAAATAATAGCTTGGCCTAGTGGCCAACCACATGAACTTCCAAAGAAATGGCACGATTCGAATCTCAACAACAACAACAAAAATCTCAAAAATATAGATTAACACGTGGTGCAATAGTAGGCTGACACATGGCAGAATCATAGGTCGACACGTAGCATAACACAAGTTGCATGTGGCATGATTACATGTCAGCAAATGATGCCATGTGGCTGGTGGTGCCACATTTGAATTTTTATTTTTTTAGCAGTTGGTAATTACCACTGACATTTCGGTGGGCAAAATATTAACTAACAATATCGGTTGCTACAAATACAAAGCAAATTTCGATTGGTATATTATAAAATATCAATTTAATATTCAATAATAAATTACCAACCAAAAGTTAAACAATACCAACTAACAAATCGGTTGGCAATTACCAACCGAAAAATCAGTTGGTAGTAACAACTTCGGTGGTAATTACCAACCAAAATTTTGAAACTTAATTTCATACCAATAAAAAATTACCAACAGATTTATTTAATTTACTAACCGAAATTTAGTTGGTAATTACCAACCGACCTTAAAAATTTTGGTTAGTAAACATTACCAACTAGGGTTTTTGCCACCGACCAAAATCGGATTACCAACCGAATTTAGCTTATTACCAACTGATTTTGTTAGTTGGTAATCAGCCTTTTTCTAGTAGTGTAGTACCACCTCTTTAAAAACGAAACCTCAACATCGGGGATGTTATTTTAGTGAACCCTGAAAGGTTATACATATATGTTGTATGAGAGAGCGGCACATGGGTCTCATTCCAAATTTGTCCTTAATCTATTTAGGAGGGAAAGGTAGTTACAAGGGACCATGTGGATGTTAACATGCACATGCACTCACATGTGAAGGAATGGAGAACTAGAATAAGAGAAGGATGGTGACACATTCCATTCCATTCCAATGATATATATATATTCACTCTCTAAAACTAAATACGTGGAAATAATAATTTGGCTCAAGTCTAGTCCATGAATTGATTACGCTTGAAAATCGTAATCATAAATCTTAATTTCTATTCTAATACTGGTTATTTGTTTTTTAATATGTTTATTTTAGTTTAATTTTTTTTATTTATGTTAATTTATTTATTTATGCAGGTTTTAATAGAAAATATACTACAACAACTTGTTGGAATAGGATAGATATATTTTTGATGTAAAAGGAGTTTCAAAAATTAAAAGTGATCTTCAATAAAGTTGTAGTGGATATCTCAAACTTTTCATAAATTTATTACGGGACAAAATTTGAGTTTGTTTGGGACTTGAAACATTACTTAAAAATCAGACTGAAAAGCTAGATAAATCCTAATTAATCACCGTAGGATTAGAGGCATACCTTGAATTTCTAGGGTCTAATTGAAATGATTTAAAAGTTCAAAATCAAGTACACATTCTAAATTACAATTTTTGTGAAAGCCCAACTCCAAAATAGCTCTTCATCTGACCTGAAATCAGCTCGTAAAGTTGCATAATTTAGAATTTTTCAGATGGTTCAGCACATGCAACACTATCAATTTTTTGGCTATAACTTTTTATTGACAACTCCGATTGATACGATTCGTGTTGTTTGAAAAGAAGACTTGAAGGGCTACAATTCATGTTGGAGCCAAAGATTGAATCTACTATCTGAACACCTTATCGAGCTATTCAAACAGTAGTAGCTGTTAATGCACAATAAAAACTAAATTTAGAGTTTCATTTCGTGCTTATAAATACATGTTTCACGATAGCAATTGTAGGTTTTTCTCTCTATTTCTTTTTTTCAAATTTGATTTTTAATTAAAATAGATTAGCTTAAAGTGTTTTTATACTTCGTGTTATGGATTCAAGTTCATGAATACTTCAACACATTGTAAGTTTGTTACGCATTCATTAATGGAGTTCGTTTTTCTTTTTGCTTTCTCTTTTTATTTATTGTTTTGTTATTCATCCATACTAAGCTAGTTTGTTTATCTTGATTCAACTCATCAGTGATGGTGAATCCTTATTTGATGATTGGATGTTATTGAATTCTCGTATGTAACATAAAACTTGTGTGTTATGATTCTTTTTTCTGAATCTCCTTTTTCTTTATTTTCAAAAGCTTTTGAAACTTGTAGTCACGATCATATTTTGTTGAAATTCCTAATGATGTTATTTGATAAAATTTTCTTTATATTTTGAAATAAATGAAAAGAGATTTGGATCAAAGACGAGCCTATTGAATATCTTTCTAATTTTCTTATCGTAAATGTGATTCTAAAACTGTGTTTTGGAATAATATTTTAATGATGATATTTTTCGATTTACTTTTCTATACGTAAGCTATAAACTAAGATAAGAAAATGCATCCAATTAAAAAATAAGGAATCCATCCGAATTTGTAGGTTGGATCAAGATCTATCTTAAATGCATAGTTTTATTACTTTATTGTTTTAGTTTAATTTAATTCTTAATCTTCTTTTTTCATTAATTAGAATAGACGTAATTTAAGTTTATTGAATTTTAATTTAGTTTAATTTTTATAATTTAAATTATTTAGTTATTAGTTACTTGATCAACACTTTTTAGAAGGCAAAACTAATTTTTTTTCCTATTTTTAAAACGAAACCAATAGGTAGAAGAATTAAGAAACTTTAGTGTTCAATCTTAAAGTTCCCTATAGATACGATTCTGAACTCATTAGATAAAACTATGCCACACGCCCTTATTTTTGAGAGTTTATTCAATTGCACATTTGTGACACGGTCATGAACCGTACGAACAAATTAGGCAACCCAATTCCCTCCAACAAATTGAAAAAGTTCTGTTTGTGCTTCAAAAGAGATTGAAAGTGTCCTGGCTTTCATGGAGTAGGCCACCAAACTTTTTCTTTTCGTCCATTCCCAAACAAAGCTTTTTTTGTCTTTTGGATTTTTGTATGACTTGATCCGAGGCTATGCTATAACTACAGATACACACAAAAAAACCCATCAAAGGAGAAAAAAAAAATGCAGTAGTGCGCATGATTTAAGATTTTGTCAAAAGTTTGGAGGCCATACATATATTCATATATATATACACACACATATAATCCGTCCATCCCTCCCAACATTTTCTCGTGAGATTCTATGCACACCATGATTGGCTACACCATAATTGGTTTTGACCACCTTTTTTGAGGAAGATCTCATCTTTGACTCCGAGGGTTTCACTTATTTTTCACCAGGCATGAATTCAAGGGAGTTGCTTTACCGTGTTAGGTTTTGTGAAATATATATGTATATATATGTATTAGGTTTCTGTAAGTTAAAACTTCTACAAGTTAGTGTTATCTAGTTGTCTGATCACTTGTTTCCAACTTAAAGCTGTCATACTATACAAAGACACACTCACAGTGGCCTAACTTTGCCTAACCATTAAAAGGGTTGTGGAAGTGATTGACTGCTCTTGAAATAAATGTTGTGTGTTATTGAAATATTGGTAGAGTTCTTAATCCCCCCCCCCCTCTTTTTGGGAGGGGGTTTAAGTTGAAAAATAAAATAAAAGATCCTTTTAGCTGTAAAAACAAAATGAAAGAACTGGAGTGTCAAGGTCATTTGTAATTAAGTGGCAGTAAATTAAAAATGAAATTGAGGATTGGTCGACCCAATTATAAAACCAAGGGTGGAATTAAGGTTTGTGGGACTTCAAATCTTAATGCTTATCTTTCCAAATTAAGAAAAAGAAATGCATCCCGAAAAAGATTGTTCAGTATATATATATATATATATGATACCTTATCAAGGGTGGGTAAGTGATCACTCGATTAATTAATTAAATAAATTTGAGTTAATGAGTTACTTTCCCTCTCCTTTACCCACTGTTATGATTGGTAATTTTGCAGTGTTATTTCTTGAGATTAGAGTAGTGGTTGGTCAGGTGAATTTTCATGCTCCTCTATATAAGGGTCACAAAATTCAAACAAGTAATGATGGGAAACTCACTAGCATGCCATGATTTAACCACCTTTGCTGAATGAAAAGTAGGACAAAATAATGAGAGAGTAAACAACTTTAGTTCTTGATGGTTGTGGGGAACAAAATCAATTTCCAAACAGGGTGAATCATCATGGAGTTTCATCAATAGAGATGGGACACCAATATGCAAATGGCCAAGCTCAAGAAATTAATTAATTTGGGAAATATAAATATATAAACATGACAATTACTTTTACAAATATAAATATAATGGTTAAGAATTATTTTTACCTTCACCTAATGATTGAGATTATTTTTATATTTTTAACTTCTCACTCAATTATTATTTTAGTAAACTCTACTACCGTCTATCTTACAAAACAGTTTAAACATTTTAAATTTCACTATATTTTAAAGGTAGAATTCATTTGCAAATAAATATTGTCAATTTAAATTCTGCCCCAATTATGATTTCTAGGAAGTTGAACTTGCCAATTTAAAATACCATAATTTATATTTTCTTTTATGATACTTATCAAAAATTAATTGGAGAGAGAGACCAAAACATATATAGTAACTGTTACGACTTAAATTTAAAAAAAAAATTAAAACCTATGATTATCATAATTTTTTTGATTTGAGCTTTTTGTATAAAGTTTCAACTATACAAGAAATTTAACACTAATTAATTTTATTATTGCAGGTACAAGTTGTTGCTCGTATATTAATATTGCAAGACATTTGCATTGTATATAAAACTACGTATATTAATATGCATGTCTTAATTATTACATACATGCATAAAAAGGTATACAAAGGCTGAAAACAAGATAAGTCAAGCACTCAAGCTAAATGAAAAAGAAAAAGTTATTAGCTAATAAATATATAAATGGTTCCCAGTAATGGGCTATGTGATTACAACAACACAAGCTAAATTAATTGTTAAAATTGGGGCCCTATAACACATTTTCACTACTGGGGCATGTAGTATCTATACATGTGAGCCATTAATTAGGTCAAGTGTGGCATGAGAATCCCACACTTCATATGACTACTTTTATGAATACAACAAGATGTTGTAGTATAAATAAACTATAGGCGCCCAAATTGTTTTTTTTTTTTTTTTTACTAATCCTATATATATATATATATACATTCTAATCTCAAATCAGCAACAATTTTAAAACCATATTCCATACCAACATCCTATTCATCATGGTACAAATTTTATCAAGCATGATGATTCATACCTCCTTTTTTTGGGTTTTTGGTTCAACGACCAAATTCTCCTATTCTAAATTCTTTCAAAAAGAAAACTTGTTTGGTCATTAAGTATCCTGTGTTGTATGTTAACAAATTTGCATTTCCATGGCAATTAAGTTTTTGGCATAGAGGTTATTATATTTAAAGTATGAAATATGAGATTAATGAGAAAGTACGAGAAATGCAGCTTTTAACAATATATAAGTTTTTTTTTTTTGGGAGGAAGATATTTTTATTGATGTAATGCTACAGCCATAGACTCATATGGCCGTGACAATAGGTTCGGCACTAAAGTTTTTTGTAATTAAAAAAAAAAAAGTTAAACTTACTTCATCACTAAATGATGAGAGTTTCAAGTGTCCATCATCAATAATTCCACTATTAAAAGATGTAATTATAAGAATGAATTATGACTAATTTTAATAATTTTTAGTGAAAAATTAATGTGACAGGTAAACATATATGAATTTGTAGTGAAAGCAAATTTTATCACGATATATTCCTAGTATCACATCTACCATGAGGATTTTCTAGCAATAATATGTACGGGTAAATAAAATTTTACCTTCAGTAACAAAATGTCTCAATCACACTAAAACTCACATTTTCTTTCAGTGAGGAAGTATAGTAGTAACGTTACAGTTTAGTTTTGAGTTTGGGAAGGAAAAATGGTACAATCAAAAAAAAAAAAGAGTTAGCCAACTAAAAAAAAAAATTGACTTTTTTCATTTTTTGGGAAGGAAAGAGCTATCTTTTTAATAATTAACTTTTTTAACTTTTTGTTAATTTGACATTTTTACTCTTCAAAGTTTAAAAGAAGCTTAGAAATTAGTTTGACAAAAAAAAAAAAATTGATAGCTGAGTTACGAGTTACTAAGGTGGCATTTGGTTTACTTTTCTATTTTGTGTTTTCTGTTTTCATTTTATGTCTTAGAAATCTCAAAATAAAAAAATAAAAATATTCTGTTTTCATTATTTTGAATTAAAAATGCTCAAAAGAATTTTTAATTATTTTTCATTTTATGTGTAAATTTATTTTCTATTTTTAAAATAAATTTTAAAAATATAAGTTAACAAATACGTTTTGAACTTTTTCTTTGTTTTTAAAAGCGTAAAATAAAAAATGTGTTCAAATAGAAAATAGAAAATAAAAAATAAAAATAAAAAAATAAACCAAATGAGTCCTAACTTTTTAATTTTTTATAAAATGACCAAATTTATACTCTTACATTTTAAATTTCTTTTAAACTTTAAAAAATAAAAATATTAAATTAATAAAAATATTAAAAAACTAACTTTTTTTTTTTTTTCCTAAACACGAAAAAAAATAATTTTTTTTTTTTTTTTGGTCAAACTCACTAAAACTGCAGGTGGAAAAGTGACATGGTAAAATTTGGGAAGACCTAGTTGGTCAAATTAGTCCAGTTTAACTGTCTTTCGAATGATATTTGCCTAATTCTGGTGCTTGTATAATCAACCGAGATCAGGGCTTCAGACTGAAAATGACTTGAAAAGTAAAAAAAAAAAAAAAATTAACTTATAAATATCTACCCTCTCACTATCAGCTGAAGCCGTAAAAGCATCCCATCGGTCCATCATAGGTAAAATGAAATATAACTGAAAGAAGTAAAAGTTACAGCGTCTCTAATCACCGCACAATCAACTCATCATGCACGACAAGAATGGCGTAATTAATTTGCTTCTGGAATTCAAACTCCATTGACCATTTGTAGGTTGTTTGAATCCTCAAAATATCCCCTTTTTTACCTTGTCGTATACTAATCTATCAATTACACGCGCGTGCGCGGAGGGTATATTACGACTTGATTTGGAAAGTAAAAAAAATTAGTCGTTTTTATGGTTAGCGGCTACCTGTTAAAAAAGTTAATTTTTTTTATTTCAGAATAAAAAATTAATTTTTTAATAGTTAATTTTTTAATCTTTTATTAATTTGATATTTTTGTCTTTGAAAATTTAAAAAAAATAAAATATAAAATGATAAATTTAATTATTTTTAAAAAAATCAAAAAATTAACAACTGACAGATACCAATTATTTTTTACCAAACGGAGCCTACATCTTTGATGTAGCAAATTTTAGAAAGCTCATCACCACTCACTCCACCAAAATCCGGAGGCAAATATATAAAACCGAGAGGATTGAAACTTGGTAATAATAACACAAAATGAATATACATTCTCTCACATAAAAAAAAAAAAGAAAAGAAAAGAAAATACTTAAAGAATTAGTTGGAGTTGCCAAGAAAAAAAAAATTATAAATTTTTATAAAATTAAAATCTTTTATACACTAG
This sequence comes from Vitellaria paradoxa, assembly GCA_019916065.1. Lineage (NCBI taxonomy): Eukaryota > Viridiplantae > Streptophyta > Magnoliopsida > Ericales > Sapotaceae > Vitellaria > Vitellaria paradoxa. The sequence continues at coordinate 2,117,921 of CM034242.1, forward strand.
AAACTACAACTTTTGCTAATTTATGTTAATTTTTATTATTAATAATATATATGTAACAATATTATAGAGAGGGAGAGAGATGGCCTCTAAAAATATATATATATTAATCATTGAAAACCTGGCACTCAATCACATTCAGTGTCTCTATTTTCTTTTAACAGCTGCAATCCCATAGCAAAAGACTTCTCTTGCTAAAATGAAACCAGAATCAGTTTCAAACATGCACAACCAAAAAGTTTTTCTTTTTCCAAAACCATCATCCAACTAAGGAAAAATGAGTTATTTATTTATTTATTTATTTTTTCTCTTACTAGAATAGAAAAAATTAAAAAAATACCATCCAAGAGAAAATATTTAGTTGGTGTTTAGTTTGTCAAAAAAAAAAATCAAAAGTTGATTCTCTAGGGAAAATGCCCAGTAATATAGAGAACATATTATTTGATTACCTGCGAAGAGTAATTTTATTTCCCTTCCATTTGCTTTTGTAAATAAGCCTTATTATCTCTCTTCTTGTAACCCTTTTTTTCATCTACCACAAGAATGTCATTGAGATTGTATTTGACTACTCAAAACTAATTAAAAATCAATCAATTTTTATTAATTTTTTATATTTTTTTTCAATTGAATTTTGTCACGTATTATTTTTACATTAAAACATTTACTATACTTTTTTGGTCAACTTTTTTTTAACTAAACATCCCCCGAATATTCTATTGCATTGCATGAAGTCACATCCCAGGGAATGAGCATCAAAATGAAGAGGAAATTAAGGGTTTCTTAGTAATTCAAAATTGCCTTGATTTGTCAAAATGAAGAAAAACAAGGTGCCCCTCTCTGTCAGTTCATCTGACAATGGTGAGAAACCGTGTGGAAACTCCCTTTGACAAAATGCATGGTTACTGCAGACGTTTCTCACTCATCAAACTTACAGCCAAAATTGTACCTTTGTGTGGTATTATAGGTTCCTATGCAAATTTTAGTTTGTGTTTGAAGTGAAATATATATATATATATATATATAAATTGGTATGCATTGTATCTCGTAATTCGTACAATGTGTAAAAATTAGAGTTTTACAAGGATTTTATAGAGAATTATAAAATTCCAAAGCGAGCAACGTCATATTGAGTTTGCTTCGTTACTTTCTTTACTTCTATTTATTTATTTCCTTTTTTTATATTTTTTTCCATTGTTATAGGATTTGGTGCTTGGGCAACATACTTTTAAATTAATGTTAATCAAAAGTCAAGGACCAGGAGAGAGAAAGTCATATAGAAATGGCATCATCATATATCATAACATAGTACACTGTACATAATGCATGCCCAGATGGGATCCCTTAACGGAAATTCTAGGGACTAGCTAGGGAGGATCATCTAATACACTTGAAGAACTAGCTTCTAAGCAAGGTTGAGAAAAATGGGTTAAATTAGCAAAATGAGAGGCATTAGAATATAATAGGTAATATAGGAGAGAAAGAAAGAGACATGTTCTGGACTACATTAGAGTTACATAGCCTGAGATGGCACGGCAGAGCAGAGCTCAATGGACCCATAATCAAGCAACTCTTCAATCATTTGCTCTATGTGGTCATCCTCAAGAGGCTTGATTAATTGTTGGGTACCCTCTAACTTGACAACCCAGCTGCCCTCGTGCGGCGGCGCCACCGTCGGTTTCTTCTCCGGCGACCACCCACCCGCTTCATTGCCATTGCGCACAATGCCGTTGGTGACACCAACGTGCTGAGCTGAAACGTTTCGAGGCTCTTTCACTGACGACTGTTTGGTGGTGATTTGAAGAGAAGCCATATAGCACTTGTGCAACTTGGCTGTCAAAGTCGCCGAAAGCAGCTTCGACGCCGACGACGGCGGCGCACTGGGGTTGTAAGGGAAGTTGGTTCTGGCCCTTGGTCCGCACATCAGCCTCGCCGCCTCGTCGTAGGCCCGTGCCGCGTCCTCCGCCGTCTCAAATGTTCCTAGCCAGATTCTAGTCTTCCTGCACAGAAAAAGACACGTTTCTTTAATACGCCAAAAACAAAAGAGCCAAAAAAAGGTTCCAAGAAACGTCCATGGTTTGTGTCAGCTTACAGCAATGGGTGTCGAATTTCGGAGACCCAAGAGCCCCAATGCCTCTGTCGAACTCCACGGTATCGCTGTTGTGATCTGGCCATGGATAAATGTTTCTTCCACAGGGTGTTTGCGAAAACGTCTGAATGAGAGAAATTGGAGCTTGGGGGGGAATGGGGGTGAGGGTCTCGGGGGTTTTGTAGTTGGGTTTGTCGAGAGCTACAAGGGCAGTGAAGTGCCTTTTTTTCTTGGCCTTTCTGGCACCCAATTAAGCAAATGGGGCCCTCATGGGCTTGGGGGTGGTCTGTCTCCTCCCCTCTTCGCTTTTGTCTATTCCTTACCAGTTGGCTTTGTTGCTGTGAAATGATCATTTTTGAATAAATGGGGATAGAAACAATTTTCAAATGGGGCCAAATTCAATTCACATGCATATTAAAAAACCGACGAAAAAATCTCGATCATAAGGTGGGTTTCTTGTTCTTGCCCCAAATCTCAGGTCATAGTCTCATAGATTCCACATGTGAGTGTGTTTCTTGACTCGATCAAAGCTTTGAACACCAGCTGATCACAGAAAATTAACAAATTCTTGCGAATAATTAGCGAGTAATTATTTGTGATTAAATTCCAAAGTTGATTGTTGATTTTCTACCCCCTTTTTTTATTTTTTTAATTTGTGTTTTGCTTAATTAGAATATAGTGTTGCTGCGGTCAAGGAGGATGCTTAGTGGAGGAAGTTAATTATGTACAGCTCAATGATCCAAAAACAAACGAGGGTAGTCTTCCATTCTAAGGCCTAGAAATGTTTTGATTTGAGTAATCCTAGTAGGGACACATCAATTAAAGATATTAGACCACAATAATTATGTTAACACATCAAATCATTTAATCGAATCTTGAGAGAGAGAGAGGGAGAGAGATTTAACTTATCGAAAATTCTCTTCCTACAAAAAAAATTTGTGATGCAATATTACCAGAATATAATGTGACAAATAATGTAACAAATTTTTTTAATAAATTATTAATTTTTAAAAAAGATAAATTTTGAAATCCATAGAATGATATTTGTTTCTAACAAAATTTTTGGAAGTATAATACTACTTTATTTTGTATGCATTTTTTAGAGGAGAGTATTCCTCTTTTTTTTTTTTTTTGGTTGTTAATTGATTTTTGAATTAATGCACATATAAATGGGCTAACAGTGAACCCACATGCCATTCGGTAGGAAGAGGACGAAGAAAACCGTTTAATGATTTGATCCATGCTTACAGGTCTACTGTGTAGCTACGTGCGTAGTGCGCATCCCCCATGCAAATAGTCACAAATGATCAAAGTACACTAATTATTATTATTATTTTATTTTTGACATTCAAATAAAACAAATAAAAAATAAAACTCTTTCTCATAACTATTTTTGACAATTTCTAAAATTTAACTCGTTAAAAATAGTAACCATATTATACTAACATAAAACAACAATTGTGATTGTTAGCTTTACTTTGGGTAAAATACAAAAACTACTCTTATACTTTACCCCCGATCTCATTTTGATCCTTATGGTTTCAATTACAATAATCAAATTTCTACACTTTCGGTCAAATAGCAATCAGGTCCCTTTGTCAGTTGACTGTTACATTTCACCGTTAAGATGAGGGGTCAGTTGACCATTATAAATAACGTTAAGGTGAGAATAAAACTGTTATTTCGCAAGATGGTTCATGTGATAGAGTAATGGCCACCGTTAAGGTGATCGAGGGTAAAACTATCATTTCACAAGGTGATCCACATGACAAGTGATAACGTGGCACCCTCGAATAATATGAAGAATGTCCGCCATGTGACAAATTATTAATTATTCACATGTAGCAGAGTGATGATGTAGCACCACGTGACATGGAGATTGTCTACTATATGTCAAACGCTCACTCATTTGCGTGTACTGGTGTTAACTGATGTGAGTTGCTGTTATAGAATAACTTCTCTTTAAAATAGCAAAAAAAGCATTATAAATTATGCTAACACCAAGAATCGAACCCAAACCTTTAAAGATAAGGAACAAGCAACAAAACTAATTTACCAAGTGCTTGGTTTACATAAACTTCTTAGATAAAATTTATATGTATTAAAAAGCTGAAGTATATATATGTATATATTTTATATAAAATAATTTATATATATAAACAGTGAGATCAAATATATATATTTATATATAAATTAAAATATATAGAAGATGAAGGAGAATTTACTTTAACTTTTGAATATGTATAAATATTATTTAAAAACCTTACACAAACCAAGCTTTTAGTGAATTGATTTTATTATTGGCTCTCTATCCTTAAGGTTTTGGTTTGATTCCTAAGGGTAGCATAATTTTTAATGTTTTATTTTCCTTTTTTAAGTGAAGTTACTCAATGACAGAAGCCAACACTAGCACACTAGACAAGTAAGTGTCTAACACATGGCGAACAGTCTCCATCTCATCTGAGGGTGGACGAGTGAGCGTTTGACACATGGCGGACAGTCTCCACCTCATCTGAGAGTACTACGCCATTATTCTATCACACAATTTTACCCTCGCCTTAGCAGTGGTTTATAACATGTAATAAAATGAGGGGGCTAATTATTAGTTGATTGAAAGTGTAGAGATTTGATTGCCATAATTAAAACCATTAAGATTAAAGTAAGACCGAGAATAAAGCGTAGAGGCGATTTTTGTACTTTATCTTTTTACTTTTTAATAATTTAAAAAATATTTTTAGTCATGTAAATTTGTCACAATAAGATTGCATATGTTTCAATAAAATAAAGATGGTATAAGTATCAACATCCTATTATTTCATCTGGTTGTATGTTTAGAGGATGAAATGACACACTCATTCTACCTCTTTTCTTCTCACGAGAGAAAAATTTATTCTTCCTAAAAATCATAGAATTGGCTTATTCTTTCGAGAAAATGAGTATTGATGAAATATTTATGAGATTATCCTATTTTTTTATTATTTACTAAAATGCTTGCTTTTTTATATAAGAGCAATAGCAGTATTTACTCGTATTCTCATATAATGTTGTCATTTAATCAACCTTATCAAATATTTATTACTTTTACCCACAAGTTAATTCTCCATGCATATTAAGAGAGTATTTGGAGTGATAAAAAGTGATAAATTTTGATAAAAGTTGTGAGTTCGTAATTCGTACGGTGAGATAAAAATGAATAATTTTTAAAAATTTTTATAATTTTTAATATTTTTTATCACTCCAAAGGGAGCACGGATGTAATTGGTTTCACTCTCACAATAACCATATGCACACCGTCAAGCTCATCCCACTCACATTGCAAATCAAATAAATCCTTAAGTTCTAGGGTAGAGTGATTTTGCAATAAAAATTAGATGGTAATAATGAATCATGCTTCTTCATTAATTTCAATTTTTTTAGCAATGAATTATTATCATTATACATATTAGAATTGTCACGTAATTAGTAATTATTGCATAGTTTCAGTGTCATACCTATTGTGACGGAAACACATATCATTAAATTAATACATTTTTGTTCTTAGCAAGGAAATATTTTATTACTAAAATATATGTGTACAGATAATATATTTTGAAATAATCAGAGGTGGAATCAAAGTCTGGGGCTGAAGCCCTGATATATGAGCTACGGGGAGAGGGTCTCTAAAATAATTGTAACTTTCGCATTGAAAAAATATGGATTTTGTTTTTAATATATCGATTTCTAGTGTTTTATCTTTATTTTTTATTTTTAATTTTAAAAATTAAAAAAATAAAGATAAAACACTAAAAAAATCAAATATTTTCTATATCATCTAATGAGTTTCAATATAAATTAAAAATTTTCATCGATACCGAATAATATAAAACAACACTCATAACTACGGTCACTAGACGAATTATTTGGCATTAGGCACAAACCTAAATAAAAAACCTTTTTGGCAATATAAAATAAATATGATTGATATGTGCAAAGGCGTCAATTAGACTAGTTTTTTTTTTTTAAATAAAAATAATAAATAAAAAATAATAGAGCTTTGGAAAAAAAAAAAATTTGCACATAAGCGGGGAGGGCGCGTGGGTCAAAAAGGGAATTGGATTTGGGGGCATCTATTGATTGAGCTGCTATTTCTGACCCTTTGCCCCCTTATTTGCTACTCGAATCCAATTGGAGCATTATGGTGTTTGTCGTTCCAATCGCATAAAACGTATGCCCCCTTCCGCATTCCACGTTACTCCTTTCGTTACAGTTGTCGTGGGGTGAGAAAAATTAACGGCGGAGGGCAAATTTTACCTAAATAATAATAATTATAATAATAATAGATATTAAAAATTCTTTAGGGATATTCAGAAGGAAAATCAAAAATACACGTTGTTATTGGTTTTTCTTACTCCACATTACTGTTTTTCATTAAAATTATAATAGAATGAGAGAAACCAATAAAATAGCGCAAATATCACATTCTATTTAAAAATATTAGGTGACATTTGGTTTACATTTTTATTTTTTATTTTCTACTTTTGTTATCTATTTTCTATTTTATGTATTTTATGTTTTTAAATCCCAAAATAAAGAAAACAAGAAACATATTAACTTGATATTTCTTTTTTTGTATTTCGAGATTTTTCATAGGAGACATTTGGAATGACAAAAAGTGAGATAATTTGACAAAAGTTATAGGTTTATAATTTATATAGTATAAAAAGTGAATAATTTTTAGAATTTTTAGAGAATTTTAGCGCATCTAATGCACCCAATTAAAAATACTCAAAATGATTTTTTACTGTTTTATATTTTTTGTGTGAACTTATTTTTTTGTTTTTTAAAACAAAATTAAAAATATAGGTGATTAAATATGTTTTGAATTATTTTTTTTTAAAATATAAAATAAAAATAATTTCAAATCATGTGTATTAAAGTCCGTTGTCCCTCTCTTGGATTACAGCTAAAACTTGGACTGCTGGGGGCTTGATAAAGAAAGGTGACATGAACTAGGGTAGGGCCCGCAGCAAAGACGCGTGAAGTGGGACCCAAAACCAAACATTGGATGTTGAAGAAGACGACGAGGAAGAAGAAGATTGCACAATTGAAAGAGCTTGTGTCTGCGTATTTGTCTCTCTCTGTAAAACCAATTCAAAAAAGTCCAATTAATAGCCAGTGGTCGATACAGACGCGGCTACGATCCATGTCACGGCGCTCCTTACGCCTCCCCTCCCAACCAATAACTCTCAAGCATGTGCATGTCCGTGTGCGATACGTATTTACACGCACACGCAAACGTACACACGCATATACAAATTAATTTTGAGTGATGATATTGATATAACAATAATTAATTAGGCGAGAACAGATTTTTAACATAACTTTTTACTAATTAATTTAAATAATTTAGGTGACATTTAATTTGTTTTTCTGTTTTCTATTTTTTAGTTTATGTGTATTTTTGTTTTAAAAATTCTAAACCAAGCAGATAGAAAATATTTTGTTTTACTTGTTTTGAGATTTTTTTATTTTAAATCGAAAATGCTCAAAATAATTTTTTGTCATTTTTCATTTGATGTGTAAATTTATTTTTATTTTTTAAAACAAATTTTTAAAAATACGTTTAAATTGTTTTCTTTGTTTTCAAAAGTATAAGATAAAAAATGAGTTCAAAATAGAAAATAAAAAATAGAAAAATAAACCAAATGATACCTCATTATTTCTATTCTTAAATGTACTAACATCCAATAAATTATTATTATAATAATATCATAACTTATTAATTTTTTTTCATATATAATTGATAGTGTGTATATATATAATATATACAAACAAACAATCAATTGAACAATGAAATGAATAAGGTTTTGAATGTAGGTTGGGGACAAGAACATGGGATATCTCCCTCGCTCCCAAACAAACTACACATGGATCATATAGATTGCATTCTTTTCATATCCCATGCACGTTCCTTCCCATCCTATGCATACCCACGTGAAAGCTAGATGCTGTTAACTCTTTAGTGTTTGTGCTATATATATATATATTTTTTTTTTTTGGAAGTTTTTTTTTGGTAGTTATATATATATATATATAAAACACTATTGCCTCTTAATGTAAGTTAAACAAAGATTACACTTGCTTCAATGTAACTTTTCATCTTTATTAATTATAATAAAGAAATAAAAATATTTATCTTTTCCTAAAATTAGGTGTTATTAAGTGCGTACGTATATTACAAACTCAAATTCAATACAGAACAATAATATTGTATACTAACAATTAAATTTTAGATTCTTAATTATTATAATTAAAATGTCAGTTATTAAAATAAAATTTAATGCAAAAATTAGGTGTGCAAAATATAATTTACTCTTTTTTTCTCAGAGACTCTTTTTTTTAAATATATATCTCTTGTATTTTACTATTCTTTTTTAGGCATGAATAATTAAGTGTTTCCACCTAAAATTCTTCCAATTACCCAACCTTTAGAAAGAAAAAGAAAAAGTAAATTATATTTTGCACTCCTAATTTTTGCATCAAATTTTTTAATAATTGACATTTTAATTATAATATGTAATTAAGACTTGAAATTTAATTTGTTAGTATGCAACGTATTATTGTTAGTATTGAATTTGACTTTGCAATATACGTACGTACACAATGACACAAGGTTTCAAGAAAAGATAAGTATTTTTATTTTTTATTATAAATAAAGATGAAAAATCACATTGAAGCAAGTGTAATCTTCGTTCAACTTAGATTAAGAGGCAATTACCAAAAGTGTTTTTAATGTATATTATATATATATATATATAGCACAAACACACTAAAGAGTTTGTAGGGTAGAACCCACCAAGCAATTGTTGCTTAGCTGGGAGCGAAACTAAGGGGAATTAATCATACAATTTTGGGGGCTAATATTTCTTAAGAAATTGTATGGTAAAGCATGATAGTGACTTTATCATGTGCTATAACAGTATTCACGGACGTACGCTACTATATATATATATATCTATCTAAGGAATATATAATTCATGGCATGTGCTGAGTTAAATTAATTAATGAAATATCCTTAGAAAAAAAAAATTAGAGGAAGATTACTTTTCAATATCTCGTCAATGATATTGGGTGTGTTTGGAGTTATATAAAATTGTATAAAATAGTATAAAATTGTAAAAAGTAAATGTCTCGTAATTCGTAGTGAGTGAAAATTTAAATTTTACTGTCTCGTAATTCGTATTTGTAGAGATTTGTAGGATTTTAATTTTTTTTTAAACTCTAAACGGAGCAACTACCAGCTTAATTAATTGTTATATATAAAACAAATATGACCCGTAAAAGTTTAGAGTCGCCTTCGGGCCATGTGCTGAGCTAATTAATTAAATGAAGGATTGTGATCGAGCAAATTTATCGGAGGATTAGTTTTCAATTCCGCGTCATTCTTTGTGGAGCCTTGGTAATCACCAGCTTCGTCTTCGACTTTGACCCCCCCCCCCCCAATCTAATATTTTCCATGCAAATTAAATGCAAGTTAGGACTTGATGTTGCATATATATTAAACTAAGTTAAAAAAATTGGAATAGAAAAATACATTTCAAATCATCTTAAAGTGCGGATAGAGACGGGGCTTGGGGGATGCTCCTTAATATATATATATATATGTGTGTATGTTTGGAGTTGTATAAAAGTATATAAAATAAAATAAAATTGTAAAAGTAAATGTCTGTAATTCGTGTAATGAGTGAAGAATTTAAATTTTACTGTCTCATAATTCGTGTTTGTAGAGTTTGTAGATTTTTTTTTTTTTTTTTGCTCCAAACAGAGCCTATATATACACACACACAAAAATTCTATTAATTATAGTTTCTTTAATTAAATTGTACATAGAGAGAGATTTGTCTCTTTCCAAATAATTCACCTTTTTATTATAACTTATATCAATCATATTCCTAAATATTAAATACAAATAGCATTGTTGTTATCCTCTTACGTTGCTACTTCTCAACTTTTGGTGGCGTTTGAAGTTCTGAAAATTTTTAAAAAATAAAAATTAGTATAAAATGATATGTGACAAAATTGATACACACTATTAAAATATGAGATTCCAAATTGATATTCACTCTAAGGCTCTATTTGAAGCTCCGAATTTAAAAAAAAATTAAAAATTTCTTAAAATATTTAATTTTTATTTTACTGTATGATTTATGAACTTATAACTTTTTTTCAAATTTTATTGATTTTTTACGCTCTAAACTGGCACTAAATAATTTCCAATTTAGTTTTAGAAAAAAAATAAATAACTAAGAAAAGAAAGAACAGAGTTTGGAATGTAAATTGAGATCTTTTGAACCATGTAATAGTTTGAAATCAAAGCTAAGATTGGTAGCTAGAGGTGTTTGAACTACCTGGTACTATTACAAGAAGGCTTTTCGACCGTTACGATCTTCTTGTTAAACAGTCTCCCAAAGTTGATATCAAATCCCTAAATCTTTGGGATCTGTTAAGAAAAAAAACAAGTAACTAGAAGTCAAAAAAACTGACAATATCTTAGACATTTACATGTATGAATATTGACTTAGCTTCCTTTCGAGAATCTCAGGTGAATGGTTTATGAGCTAAATAACTTATCTATTTATTTGTAAAATTATTAAATTTTCTTATATTTTAATTTTTTTTAAATTTTCAAGAATAAAAATTAAATTAACAGAAACTAAAAATTAACTGAAAAAATTCACCTTTTTAGCTAGATAAAAAAAGCCACCTATTTTACTTCTTAAACTAAGCCTTAGGCTTACAATAATAACAGATAGCTGGAATTACTAGCTGCTAGTTTTTTTGTCTTTTTTTTTAAATGATTAAAGTTAACCTCTTACATTTTATAATTCTTTTATTTATTGAAAAGTAAAAATATCAAATTAATTAAAACCTAAAAAGTTAGTTACTAAAAAATTAATTTTTTTCTTTTTCCAAACACACAAAAAAAGACTTTTTTAATAGTCAACTAGTATTGCTACTAAAAAAAAAGTTAAACTTTTTTACTTCCTAAATGAAGTCTTAACAGCGCCATGGAATTAATACTCTTTTTTTTTTTTTTCTCTTTTAGTGTGTCCTGAACTTAGAACCTGTGTCATTTGGCATCAGGATGTAAGTCCTTCTATTAAAACCAAATGGTTCACACTAAAATAAATCTAAAAATTCTTACTTAAAATTTGCAAATTTACTTTTAATGTAAACCTTTTGATTTTGATTGAAAGACTTATAACAACCAACAATGAGGTTTGGAGTAAAATAAAGTGAGATAAATTGAGAGTTTGTATTGCGTGCAGTGAAAGAAAAATTGATATGATATAAAATTAATAGAGATTTAAAAATTTTTGGAGTTTGTTTGCAAACCAAACTCACCCAAATTGTAATGTAAACCTTCCCAAATTCTAAAATACCAAACCATGAATGCACCATGCAGCCAAAATCATTTAGATCGGACCTCTTACATAATTTTTTAAACTTTTACCTTTTTAGCTAAAATCTAATTTTTCTACCATTCTATATATGTAATTTTATTTTAATTTCTTGATTTTTGACGAAGTTTCTTGAGGCCTAATTTAGATAATGAAATGGTCATTATTACATTTTTATTTCATTATTTTATTAAGTACGCTTCTTCAAGTACAACTTGTTGAAGGTTTGGCACACAAATAAAGATAAAAGAATAATAATTTTTACTAATTTTTTTTTAACTTTTGTGATTTTTTGCATCAAATAAAAAATTAATTTTTACAAAATTATTCAAATTTTTTTCACTTTTTCTAACTTTTTTAGCTTTTATAAATTTTTATTAAATATTCAAATAATCACTAAATTGTCACGTGTCAATTTTAAATGTAAAGTTACCTTTTTTAAGGGCACAAAACGACCTCTTTACTCAAGAGAATGGTACGAAACTAGTACGTTTTGAGTGATAAAAAGAGATAAATTAAAATAAAATTAGATAATTTGAGAGTTTATAATTCGTACAGTGAGATAAAAAATAAATAATTTTAAAATTTTAAAAATTTTTAAAATTTTTCAATATTTTTAGGTAAAGAAAACGGACCAAATAAGGCGGTACAGATCTACAAAAAGCACAAATACCACAATTTTTCCTACTCAACTGAAATTGCACTTAGACGCCGTATTATATTTTTGTTAAATTAAAAACTTTTCCCTCACGTGACCCACGTGTATAAAAGCAGTGTTCTACTCAAATAAAAATAATTTTAATTTTTTTAAAATTATTCAAACAAAATTTATTGGATTATCATAACTATTCTTAAAAAATTAATTTTATCTGAGAGAGATGAATGTTTTTTTTTCTTCCATTCAAATAATTATAAGTAACTTTTTTACGCCTAACTGGCTCTATTTTTACCAACTAACTGGTTCTCTTTTTACTAATGTGCATTTAGAGTAATAAAAAGTGAGATAAAAGGGTGTTTAATGGGCTAAAACTAATCAAAACATATCAACTTTTACCAATTTTTTGTACTTCTTCCAATTAAATTTTACCATGTATCACTTTTAATCAAATTTTTGTATTTTTACTATACTTTTTTGTCAAATTTTTAACTAAATATCCAAAATAAGATAAAATGAAATAAGTATGGACTCATAATTATGTAATGAAATAAAAGTGAATAATTTTTAAATTTTTTTAATATCTTTTATCGTTTTTTCGATTTTTTTATCACTCAAGATAAAAGTGAAATCACCACCATCTGGAGTAAGGTATCATTTGAGAACCGTGGACTATTTGACTTATATGAGTGGAATGACTTATTTGCTTATTTGTAAAATTGATCAAATTTATCTTCTTACGTTTTAATTTTTTTTAAACAAAAATATTAAATTTATAAAAATTTAAAAAAACCACCTAAAAAAAAGTTATCCTTTTTAAGATACAAAAAGCGACCTAGTTTGCTCTCCAAGCCAAGCCAAGTTTGAGCTGCTCACCTGGAAGGACACACTCTCTAGTCTGGCTGCTTTTGACAATATTCTTCACTCTCTTTTAAGGAAGTCAAATGTTGGGGCCCACTTGTTGAGGTACTCCCCAACAAAACCAGTTAGACAGCACACAATACAAGCATGCCTTGGGATTGTCCACTCCTTTCTTAACTAAAAGGCATAAAGTAATCCTGTCAGCTCACATTTTATTTTCTACTTTTCAATGTTTTTTTAAAAGAGAAAATTTCTACCTTTTTTACCCACCCCCAAAAAAATGTTTGTTAGGGAAAATTACTCTCACGCACCCGTGGCATGTTCATTCTAATTTGAATGGATTTCTTGATTTGACCGTAATTTCCTTCTACTCCTCTTCTCCCACCTTTTTCTTTTCAGTAAACAAGTGACGGCTTAAGGTAAATTATATTCGCATGAATGAATTTTTACTGAATTACGTGAAATACGACAGTTTTCACGTAGTATTTTTTTTAATTTTTCGTAATTTATGCAATCAAATTCAAACGTATATAACTTAATGTTAAAGTATTCTATTAGAGTAATATATATATATATATATTTTATTTCGTGATCTTATCTTTTCTAGTAATGACATTGACTTATTCTAGTTATTTTGTAGTTATATAATTATACCCAACCATAAGGCACCGTCAGGGAAGATTAGCCATTAGCATGTGTTAGTGGCTACTTCAATAGTGGTTTGAACATTTTTACCGTCTTATATTTTAACATTCTTTTGAGCTTTTGAGGGTAAAAATGTCAATTTACCCTTACAAGTTAGCTATTTTAAAAAAAAAAAGTAACTTTTTTTCTTTCTCAAACATAAAATTAGCTAATATTTTTAGCTAACTACTAGCCTAATTTTTTTTAACTACCATTAATGCATGCTAATTTTTTTAAACGGTGCCTAAGTATACTTTTTCTCACGAAGGGCATGTCCTCCTAGTCGGGAGTGGAGTGTCGTGCTCAGACGATTTCTTCTGGCCATAACATTGGTAGCTTTTGCAGTGACAACAAAACAAGAAAAACAAGAAAAAAAAAATAATTTTGGATAAATTTTGATGTTTAGTATTTTTTTTTAAATTGTATTTTTTAGAAATAAATAGTAAACCAGTAGAACAATTTTCTCAAACCCATTTTAATGAACTCAAAATATCTCTGGACCCTTAATCTCTCTCTCTCTCTCTTTTCAAATCGCATTTTTTAGATATTAATAGTGGTAAAACCTTAGAAACGGTTTTTTTCAAATCCGTTCTAATGGATTCAAAAAATCTCTGCATCCCTAATATCTCTTTCTCTCTCCCAAATTGTATTTTGGAGATGAACAGTAATAAACTGTTAGAATGATTTTCTCAAATCCGTTTTAACGGATTCAAAAAATCTATGTACCCCTAGTATATATAGATATATATCTCTCTCCCTCTCTCTTTAAATCATATTTTTTGGAGATGAACATGGTAATCCATTAGAATGATTTTCTTAACTCCATTTTTAACAGATTCAAAAATTTTATCGCGTTTTTTGGAGACGAACTGTGGTAAATTGTTAGAACGGTTTTTCTAAATCCATGTTAACAGATTCAAAAACTTACGTGAGCTCACGCCACGATGGTATTCGTTCAAAAGCTTTCGACGTAGAAATATGATTGCTAAAAAAAATTTTTGCACTCGGTTAACCTCATTTCGGATTTTCTATTTTTTTAATAAAATATTAAACTTTCTTTAAATTAGTGGAGGCAGGAGTATATAAATGTATAATAGAGAATTTTAATAACTTTTAGAGGTTGTTAGAATTTTATTTTGTTTTATGTTATTTTGGCACACCAAACAGCACCATTGATCGTATGATTAGAATTTGGCCACGTGTCAAATTCATTTTTAGGACCATTAATTGTAAACTAGTTGGTTCGTTTTACAACTGAAAAGGGTATCGAGTTGGTTCGGATGACAGGCTAAAGGGCCTGGGATCAATAGGTCCCGAGTTTGACTCCTCTTGGGGCAATCCTTCCTCTAATTGTGGAGGGCCATTTAACAGTCTTCTCGGCTGAGCCGTTCAGTCAGGACTTGCTTAAACTAGTTTACCTCCTCATGATTCTTTGCCGGCTAGGGCTACGAGGCGGGTTTCACCCAGTGCGCACCCATGGGTAGCGGCTGCGGACTTTTCCCTAACCCCAAAAGAATGTAGTCTCTTAACTTATTAGTCTAATTTTATGAGAAGTTAAAAAATAAAAATAAAATTTAATTTCATAACAAATTGATGTTAAGTAAAAATTAATGAGTTGAATACATTTTTAACTGTTCAGCTCATTTCATTACTAGTACCGGAACTGTCCCCCAACCCAAAGCCTAATCTCGTGAAGAGACAGAGAAAACCATCAAACAAGCCGTAACGGTGGACCGGCGCCTGTTGGAATTGCATTAGTACCAACCACTAGCTCAACTTGGGATTGTTGGGGTCCGATTTTTTTGTTCTGTTCGAGGTAATAAAAAATTTTAAAAAATGATATAAACATTAAAAATTTTTAAAAATTATTTATTTTTTATCTTACTATATAAATTATAAATTCATAATTTATCTCATTTTATCTCAATTTTATCAGTATAATTTGTTTACTTCCCTTCAGGGCCGGTTTAAATTTTTTCTTATGATTGAGGATTTAATTATAAGACACTCATGTGCCTTATTAGGAAAAATGCTACTGTATCAAAAATTTTAAGCACAGAAGTATGCAATGATGTTTTTGTGATAAAATTTTATTTTAGTGGATAATTATTTAAAAGTTATTGGACAGAATAAATCTACGATAAAATTTTGTTTGTGTTTGAGTTTTTTTTTTCTTTTTTTTTTGGTGAAAAAAATAGAAAGTATCATTAATATGATTTGTAATTAAGGATGTTAAACAAACCAATTAACTCCAGTTCAGTTTCTATTTGACTTATTAAAAACTCGTTCAAAATCAGTTCATTATAAAATATGTTAAACTTGAATACAATTTGCAACTTATTTAGTTTTGAATTTCATCAAACTTGTCTCGGTAAATTTAAATTTATATAAAATAATCAAGATTCTCAGTCTTCATATGTACCAAAAAAAAACTCAAACTTTCTCTACCAAAATTTACCAAACACGTAACTTCATTTCCACACAAAAAAATTGCTATCTTTTATCGAAATTTTCCAATTTTCTCTAATTTATTTTTAAGTTTTGTAAATTTTTATCAAACACATAATGGCCTGTTAGAAATAAGAAAAAAATAAGATAAATTAAGATAAAATGTGATTTGGAGTTAATTTTAGCGCTGTTTTTTTCTGAAAAGTCGCAAACCGTGGGAATGATTTTCCAAGTTCATTCTCACGGATTCAAAAAAATTCACAAAAAATAGTAACAATGGTACTCGTTTGAAAGCTCTCGACACGAATATTATGATTGTATAAAAAATTTACACATTCAGTTAACCTATTTCCAGATTTTTATTTTTTTTAGCGAAATATTGAAATTTTTTGAATTAGTGATGACGGAAAAATTAAATGTAAAGAGGTTGTTAGAGATTTATAGAGATTTTTAGCATTATATCTTGATACCAAACGGGGGCAAATATGGATATGTGCCAATATTTCGACAAAAAGTGTCAAAAGTTGAAAAGATTTTACATACCAAACGGTCCCCAAGCTCGCCTCGAA
Source organism: Vitellaria paradoxa (assembly GCA_019916065.1). Taxonomy (NCBI): domain Eukaryota; kingdom Viridiplantae; phylum Streptophyta; class Magnoliopsida; order Ericales; family Sapotaceae; genus Vitellaria; species Vitellaria paradoxa. The sequence goes on from CM034242.1 coordinate 2,134,661, forward strand.
AGCATAACAAATCAAACTTGAACATTTTAGCGATTAGAAAAAAATTTTTAAACTAAATTTAAATAATCAACTATTATTCAGTTCGAGTTGTTCGTAACTGTTTCATGATGGGATAACGCGATGGGCCGAGTGGATTACAGCCTTATACTACTCATCCAATATAATAAGATGGGCCTATGGGCTCAGACTATAGGTAAATGGGCTTCAACCTCATAAAAGTAGTTACCAAAAAAAAAAAACCTCATAAAAGCAAATTTTTATTTTTAATGGTCAAAATATAATTGCATCATTTTTATTTTTCCATACTCTCTTATCCAAAAAAAAAAAAAAAATTAGAGTTTTTAACAAAAAATAAGGAAAATATCAAAACAAGAAAAAACAGAATATTTTCTATTTTCTCATTTTGAGATTTTTAATAAATAAAATAAAAACAGAAAATAGAAAATAAAGAAGTAAACTAAATACCACTTAAATGTTTGGTGTATTTTTCAAAAAATATAAAAAAGTTAAAAATTTCGAAAAAAAAAAGGTAAAATTGGAAAAAATTTGGTAAAAATTAGAGAAAGTTAAAAATTTTTAGTGTGAAAAAAATTAAAGATTTTTGGGGAAATTTGGAGATTTTTTGTCAAATTCGGCACTCCAAATACAACCTGAGATTATTAAGGTCTGGGCTTTTTTGGGTCCAAATGCTGGGCCTGTTTTTTCTTTTCTTGGTTGCAGCGTTTGGGCTTTGGGTCGTCACTTTTGGATCACATATCCGGATTTTCACTCATTTAATGGACCAAAGATCGGTCACCAACTAATCATTTACAGGGTTACAAAAGTTAGCATACCCGCACGTAATTCAATCAGCATAAATCGTTTTACCCATAAATTAGCTGCGTTTCTCGTTCTCCTAGGGTTTCTTCTACTAGGGTTTCCTGACTTCTCGGTCCTTTGCAGCTGAACTCGAAAATGGTGATTCTCGTTCTGTGATCTGTATTGTGAAAGCTTTCTTTAATATCTTTACCTTCTCTGCCTCTCTCATTGGTTTCATTTGGACTGTGGTTTTTGTGGAACAGCCGTCGCACAAGACCTTCATGATTAAGAAGAAGCTCGCGAAGAAGATGAGGCAGAACAGACCCATCCCTCATTGGATCCGTATGCGGACTGACAACACCATCAGGTCCTCTCTCTCTCTCTCTCTATCTCTCTCTCTATGTATATATATATACATTTACATATTAATGTATATATTCAAGGATCTTGTACTTACATATATGTTTTCTATGTTATAGGTACAACGCGAAGAGAAGGCACTGGCGCCGTACGAAGCTTGGGTTCTGAGGTGTTAGTGGAATACCCCTTTTTACTAGAAGCTTGTTTTTTTATGCAATTTAGAGATATTTAGCTCTTGCGGACGAAGCTGATGCTCGATTTATGTTTTGTATTTTGGTGATATTATTTGTAAGGAACTCGTAAAGAGTCCTTAATCGAAGACTTTGTTAATGGGTAATTAGCGTTTATAGTAATTTGGTGTGCTGGTATTATTCATGTTCTACATTGTGTTTGGCATTGGCTTTGTTGTTTCTATCTCTATTTCCTAATGATTTGAAATGAATAGAAGCATGTTTGCTTATGTTGATTCATTGATATTTGATTTCATTGGAATTGGGAATTCAGTTAAACTATTCATTTTTAGAACATTGCTAGGAATTTTAGGAAGTAATTACTTGTCAAGGCATTGGTTGGATGTCACTAAATACACAGCATTGTCTTTAATTTAGTGAGCCAAATGTGGTCTTACATGGGGATTTAGGGCATTAAGGATATCTTCATCAGCTTCCCTACCATAGGAAGTTTTCTATGATAGGGAAAGAAATGATCATTTTGTGGACTTCAGCAGATTCCTTGCTTCCATAAGTTGGGGTCAACCAAAATAAATCCTACATTTTAGGATTAATCTAGCTTTCCTAAACTATTGTTCTATATTTTTCATTTTTATTTAAATTAAACTTATAATTGACATTGGAAAGGAACCTTTTTGGAAACAAAACAATAAAGAAAGATTTAAAAATGAATACTTTAATGTAAGGGGGGATGATTTAAGGAAGTTACTAGAGAGTCAGCTAAATAGGGAAGTCCTAAAATAGGAAAGTAGTTTTTTTTTTTTTTAAGTACATTTTAAAGAATTTGTTTAGGGAAGCTGTTGGAGTTGTAGTAACAAGGGAAAAAAAGGGAATTAAGAGTTGGTTAAATTAGTTAAACACATGCTTTAGCTATTAAAGTTAATTCATTGGCTTGATAATGGATTGAACGTTGCACTGCAATCAACCATGTTTAGGCGCCAAATATTTACTGCCACTTACTAATGTATTCCTATTATCTCTCAGACTCTCACAACACATCCGGTTGAGGAGAGAAAAAAAATTCATTTTTTTTCTTAGAAATTGAAAAATGGTGGCCAAGCCCTGTTTCACTCACGTTGGAAGGCTGATGAGCTGGGTAAATGGGCAAGCTCGCTGATTAGGTAGCTGGGTTGGACTTTGGGTTCCAACTTCCTTAGGGCCTATCCTAGCTAGGCCTAGGGTTAAAGTTTCTAGCACAGTTGATCGGCACCGAGGCTAGTAGCACTATCATGAAGATAGTGGATATCTGCTTTTCCTTTGCAAAGTTAGATGTGCTAGCTTTTTTGTTGTAATGGGCCTGTATGGATTACGTTCGAAATTGAAATGTTGTTCATTTGGTCTTGATACGCGTGATTCCTAAGATTTTTTCCTTCTGTTGTTTTTGGCGGGAGGAAACTACTTGAAGGCTAAGGAGCATGGAATTACCAACAAGGGATCTGTGTGCGAGTCAGACTTGCAATGGACTTGCACACAACACCCGTCCCATTTTCTTTCCTAGAACGCATTTTCTTAGCTTGAACGCATAGGTGTTGATAGAGATATTGAATGCATAGGTGTAGATGGAGATATTATACCAACTGCACTAACACCACAATCATTCCATGTGGAAATCAAGCTTCATAAAAATTTCCATATGAAAGGATGGATTGGAAATCTTTCCTTCATGTGGTGTAATGAATTTTGTTGATCTTGTGTAATTGTTTCATGCTAACTTGCTCCCTTTTTATTGTTTATGACATTGTCCATGTATGGCATTCAGGGTTCATATTTTGTGAATGTAGCCAAATCCCTTGCTGGTTTTCGCAATAGCATGTTATGATCTTTTTGTGTCAATTGTATCAATATGCAATTTGCATTTGTTTATGTTTTAGCATTTTAGCTTTAGGTGTCATGCAACCTTATGTTTCTATATGGAAGATGCCTCTGTTCATTGAGTTTTAAAGTACTGGTATTTTTTTAATTTCTTGATGTCACTTGGAATTGTTTGAGTTATTGATCTTTGTACTTTCAAAATATTTGCCATTCATTGTTAATTTTTTTTTCCTTTTTCTCTTATCATGTTTGATGGGATATGATGTTTTGAACTCATGACATTGTGATTTCGCCTATTTCAGAAATTGTAATTATACTGGCAATAGGTAACATGGTTCCTTTTTTTTTTTCCTTTTTTCTTTTTTTTTTTTTTTGGTTGAAAGTATGGACTTGTATCCCTGGGCATTGCTTGGGTCTTTTTGTAATTGGATTTGGGTCCTGAGCTTGCCAATTATGACTTTGTAATTGCACTCCATATTGGCTATCGCTTTTTAATATTAACTTTTATGATTTATATTTGCCTTTGCTAATTTGGCTTGTATGCCTTTCATTTTGAAAGAAAGAGCTCTAAATCGTTTTTGGCTTTTTACAATTGGAAGTTTGAGAATGTGTGTTGAAGATGATCTAAACTTGCAGTTGTGTATATTTATTTACGTATTTCTCTGAGTCTGAAGTTGACAGTTCTCACATGGAGTAGCCCATGTGGCGAGTTCATATTTGTAGCTCTTGGGATGATTTGTCCATATTTGTGGCTCTAGGATTAGTCTCTTCGAAGGTGAGGTACCTCTAGTATCCAGAACACCCTCCTCCCCCCCCCCCCCCCCAAAAAAAAAAAAAACAAAGAATAAAAAAAAAGTATTTCTCATGGACCTGCTTGTCAGAATCTTGGATTCTTTATTTACTGCTTTAGGAGGGCATCAGAAAATTTCCATTGTATTAATGTTTTTAACTCGTAATTATTTAGTTGGTGTCAAATTTGATGTTGATCATTCCATAACTCGAATTCCAATTGTTAAAAGTCCTAGCTATGTCTAATTGATTGTGTTTGCTCTTATGAAATGTGGACTTCGCTTGTTTTTTTGGCTCTTTATTTAGTAGTTTGTCAATCACTCCCTGGTATCATGATTTGCTTGTGATCGCAACCAGTGAAGGCTTGCTTGAACATGATGATACTTGTTTGTTCTGGTAAAAAACCGCAGCCTTACCTGATGTTTCCAAGAATGTCATGCAGCTCTTTTATTTTCGTGACGTATATAGCCATGTCTTGCCATTATCATTTCTGCTCAAGGAATATGAAAACTTGCCTAGGCATGGATATATATATATATTTTTTGAATTAAAGCCGTGAAGACGGAAAATTGTGGTACCGGTAATTAAATTTAGGATAGTTATGCTAAAGTTTAGATAAATATGCAATTTGGTTGGAAATTGGGAATTGTTTTTAATTATAAAAATTATTTCACCAAGGGTTTAAATGAATGAGTTGTGGATTTTTTGAGCCTAGTCGTAATTTGGTTACCCGTAACCTTACCCTATTATTAACCCCCGATTCCGTTAACCCCCTTTGCCCCTGCATTGTTTAAGTGTTGGGATAGGGATGGAGGAATTATTGTGCTTCGGTGTTGGGATGGGGATGGAGGAATTAATAGTGCATCTGCGTGAAAGGCATGTATGTGGAGTTGGATATGAAATAGTATTTAATTTTTATTTTATACTTGATTATTTTATCATCAACTTGTAAATTTAGAAAATAAAATGAATTAAAAAAAAAGCATTTTAGAGTTAGTAAGAGTAAATAAAATTTATATATTGAATAATTTAAGACATGCTATTAGCATATTATTCTTAATAGTTTTTTTTTTTAATTTTGTAAAAACTTAAAACATTTATTTATCAAATAAGGTGCTCGTCAATGAGGCGTAAGTGGGTGAATTAGTTTTGTTATCAATTCTATCGTGTTGGAATAATCGTTAAATTAGTGAGGTATCGATAACAGTAATAAGTTGGACGGACGAAGGTTATGTTTTTGGAACTACCATACTACTAACCTACCTACCACAAAATATTCAAGCTTGCAACGAGCAGTACAAATTTTGATTCCCTATTTCCAAACACATTCTATTTGAATGAATCTAATAATATAATAAAGTAAAAAATATTTATCAATTAATTATTTTTATTTCTTAACACAATTTTTTTTTTCTAATTTTCTATCACAAGCTAAATATGAGAAATACTTTTGAATCCTTTTTTTTTAATTTATTGACAAAATTTTAATCAACATAGCATTAGAAAATATAAAATGGTTTGAAGAAATTCATTTGCTAGTTTTTGAAATGCTTTATAAAATATTTATTTTCACTTTATTTTTGGTAAATAAGTTCGGCTTATTTAATTTATACCTTAATTTTGTTTTATTTTAAATATTTATTTTTTAATATGAATAACATACTTAAAAATATTAAATAAAAATAAATTTAACAAAAAAAAAATCAGATGAAAAGGGGAAAATTATAATTAACGGGGAGTCAGCTCCAAATCCGCCGAGTGGAAGACAACGAGAAACACCTGAAATAAACGTTGTGGCAGTCACTGGTTTCCCTTGCCCGCCCGTTCTCTCTCTCTCTCTCTCTCTCTCTCTCTCTCTCGACCAACCGACCGACCGACAATCTTAAACCATAGAGTGGATCCAGATCGATCTTAACATCGCTTTCGCTCTCTCTGTCTCTCCGTCGCGCCGGCATCTTCTCTCCGCGGCAAGCTCTCTCTCTTTCTCTCTCTCTCTTTCTCTCTCTCTCTCTCTCTCTCTCTCTCTCTCGATCTCGAAAATTCAATCAGGTCACAATCATCTATTTTGATTCACTCATATCATTTCTTGATTTCTCCAATTTTCGCAATTCCATCATAACGATTGATTTTCTGTTTCTGTATCCGGTACAGATGGCTTCAACGATGCTATCTCTCGCCTCACCTTCAACTTCACTCGCACTTCAGGATAGTTGCAAGGTTAGTAACAATTTGTGCAATTCTCTTTCCTCTTTCCCTGGGGGAAAGTACCAAAGTGCGGATTTGAATTTCGGCTGTTGTCTTGCTTTTGTGTTTACCATTGACTTAGTTGAAGATTCGATTCAGCTTCGCTTCACTTGAGAGTTGGGGCGTTACGTTGTTCGGGATCGCAATTGCGAAGCGAATTTGAGATTCTAATATTTTCGTTCTTCGGCAACTAAAGTAACAGAGCATTTTTAGGATGTAAAGTAAATCACGCTATTTTTATTTTCTTTGAACAGACGAAATTGAAGCTGGGGGTCTCTGATCATGCTACTTTCTTGGGGAAGGAGAAAAGAAATGCATTCACGGAGAACAAGGTCATTATTGACTGTTTCTGCCCTCGTTAGTGTAGATTTAGCAGCTTTTATCTTTTGTTTATATATTTTATGCATTTTGTTTAGTAGTTTTGAAAATTTACCGTCTTGATTCTGTTTGTTTTGTTCTAATCATGCACAAATAACCCTAATTTAGTTTTATGGGTTATTTTACAATCGGGGTTGAATTTGATTCCCAACCTTTTTTTGCTTAATGAACTTTGTGTTGTTCTCTGACAGTTATCCATTTCTCTTGGTTACCTGTACGGTTTATCTGCTCAACTTTACCAAATGTACTTATTTCTACTTGTATTATTTTAAATATTTACACTTTATGATTAAGTCACTAAAATATATTTGGTTGGTGGGAAGGGTACCAGAATCATAGGATTAATCCCTATGTCAAGACAACGTAACAGCATACCTTTGTGTTAACCTGCAAAATGCAATGTTCCTGATTTCTGCAATATTCTGATCTTTCTATGGGGACTTATTGGTTGGTGGTTAGTGCTTTCTGTTCTTGTCAACCAATAGGAGATCATACCTTAATACCATAATGCATTACATCAGTCATTATTTCTTAATACATTGCATTAAGGTGGTTTCTTCCTCTATGAATTCAACATTTTGAACTTCAATGTTTTATTAGAAGTTAAATGGTCTGGAAATGAAGTTAGTTCCTGAATTATAATTTTTCTATTTCTTGAATTAGTTCCTAATGATTCAATGAAATTTAAGTAATTGGATCATTGTTCCTTTTTTTTTTTTTTTTTTTCAATCAGTTGTTAGCTTTAGTGGAGATATGGGGATTGGCGGGTGGGATGGGGGAGGTGTCAGGACCAGTTTTTGAAGGGACATGGGTTCCTGTCTTACTCATCAAAACAAGAAAGGAAAGGATAGTTTTTATCTCTAGGAGATACCTGTATAGTTTACCAATGAAAACGTGAGCCCTTAGGCAACAGACTATAACTCTTCATTAACTCGTATGCATATATTTGTTTTTTCTTCACTGTGTTCTCCTTTCTCATTATGGGTTTTGATAAATTGGGGGTAGGCCAGATTTATATAGTTTATCCTCAGATGTGATTTTTAGTTATATTTGTCCTACAGCCCCGTGGTCGGATAACTATGGCTGTTGCAGTCAATGTTTCTCGTTTTGAGGGTATAACAATGGCTCCTCCCGATCCAATTCTTGGAGTCTCCGAAGCCTTTAAAGCAGACACAAATGAAATGAAGCTCAACCTCGGAGTTGGGGCCTACCGAACAGAAGAGCTTCAACCTTATGTTCTTAATGTTGTGAAGAAGGTTAGCTTTTGTCTGTCAATTTGTTGGTGTAATGTTCCATAAAATTACTATATTTAAAAAAAAAAACCATGGAATTACTATGGTTCTGGACCTTCTGGTGCCTTCTATATGTGATCTTCCTATGAAGTAGGCTTGTTAGCTGATTTCTAGTTTAATCTATTATTTGACAACCAAATTATCACGTACCATTTAATGTTGTAGGCAGAGAAGCTCATGCTGGAAAGAGGGGAGAACAAAGAGGTAATGTGTAGCACTCAGGACTGGAATGACATTGGAGTCTGTCTTGTCTTTTTTAAATATCCTACTAACTTCTAAATTATCATCCATAGTATCTTCCAATAGAAGGTTTGGCTGCATTCAACAAAGTAACTGCAGAATTATTATTTGGAGCAGATAACGCAGTAATACAACAACAAAGGGTATGTGTGACTATAAATGTCTGCTCCGTAAAAGCCAAAATCTGTAAGCATTTGCCTGTCCCAGTCAAGGAGTCTTTTAATTTACTATTATTATTGTTTTATCCCTTCAGGTTTCTACTGTTCAAGGTCTTTCAGGAACTGGTTCTCTTCGACTTGCTGCTGCACTCATAGAACGATATTTCCCTGGAGCAAAAGTTCTGATATCATCCCCAACTTGGGGTGAGTTTCTCACTCAAATATTTTAGATTTTTCTGAAGGGCTAGTAATTGAAATTTAAAATTAATTTTCCAGGTAACCACAAGAATATTTTCAATGATGCTAGAGTTCCTTGGTCTGAATACCGCTACTATGATTCAAAAACAGTTGGCTTGGATTTTGATGGGATGATATCAGATATAAAGGTATTTTGGATGCAACACAAACTTGATGGACTCCACCAAATATTTAATAATTTAATGTCATTATTAATTAATAACATTATTGGATGATATTTGGAAATTTTAAAGGTCACCAACTCTTCACAGTGTTTTATTAAACTGTTATTTTTTCTCTTTGTAATATCTCTCTCTCCAGGGTCCATGGCCGCTCTCTGCTTGATAAGGTTACTGTTCAACATGTCAGTGCTTATAGAATTTATTGATTTTGTCTCGAATGACCAGTCACTTAACTTTTTTTTTATTTCCTTTTCAAAAAAAAAAAAATTTATGTATTGTCACTATTTTTCAACTTCATGATGGCATTCATCTCTTTTTATGTATTCATGCCTTTGAATAGTAAGCGCTTTAGGTTCCTAAAATGTAAACTGTACCATAAAAATTTGGGTCTGACAAATTTGTTTATATTTCCTTTGACTTAGGTAACTAGATTTTATTCTTTTGTGGTTATATAACATGCATGTGTGAATGGTGTGTCTTCAGGAAGCCCCTGAAGGATCTTTTGTGTTGCTTCATGGCTGTGCTCACAACCCAACTGGCATTGATCCAACCGCTGAGCAATGGGAAAAAATTGCTGATGTCATTCAAGAGAAGAATCATATCCCTTTTTTTGACGTTGCTTACCAGGTATTGCTGACCTCTTCCCACTTCTTTTAATTCTATCTTTACCTTTTCCTGAAGTAATATGGTTTGCTTGATAATAAACTTCTAAGTTCCAGAATCTGCATAGATTTCAGGCCTCTAAAGTGAGAATTAATTTATGAATACTTCTAGATGTAAAGTCTATAATATTATTATATGTACATGTAATAAAATGCATATTGATCAAAGGTACAGATGATGAAGAAAATCTAAAGAATGAACTTTTATCCATAAGCATCACATCTAGGAATTGCATTTTACAAATTTGAAAGAAAATTGGTGTTACAAGTTCTTTAAAAACTCATTCACTACTGAATTCAAAGAATTATGAATTTTGAATTTGAGGCTACATTAGCCACATAGGAGTGGAATGGGTTGGGAATGGAATAACCACTTCCACTCCCTTATTTGATTGCCAAATAGAATAACATGGAATGGATGACCATTCCATTCCATCCAATTGTTTGTTTGAGACAATTTAAAAATGAAAATGTGTGTGTGTGTGTGTGTGTGAGAGAGAGAGAGATTTTAAATGTTGAAATGCAGTAAAAAAAAAATTAAAATAGAGAAACTTGTGTCTCTTTCCCTAGCTTCTTTCTTGATGGTGTAGATTTGGCTGTTGGTGGCTAGACTTGGGGGTTGGGGACAGGTTTTGGAGCTGCTGGTGGTGGTTGGTAGTTGCTACAACCTTTGATCTCTACCTTTTTCTTTCCTTTCTTCTTTAATCTCTCAATTCCTGTTGATTTGGGAATAAAAATGTGGAGATGGCCATTCCCTTCTGAGAGAGTGCGAATATCTTTTCTTTAAGTTGTGGTACCAAGTGGGAGTGGACATTCTATTCTAGACTATTCCCTTGTACCAAATGTGGTGTAAAGACTTTGCACTTCTAAATTCATAGCTAACCCACTAAAATTTATGAAGAGCCTATACACGAAGTAAGGCAAACAACCACTTCTGGATGACCCTTGCAAGGAAGGACTACTAAAAACTAACGCTTGAACATGTATGATCCCAGAAAGCCTCACCTTTAAATCACGCAAATTTTCAATTTTTTTTGTTCTTTTCCTGTAGGGGTTTGCTAGTGGAAGCCTTGACGCTGATGCATCATCTGTGAGGCTGTTCGCTGGCCGTGGCATGGAGCTTCTAGTTGCTCAGTCATACAGTAAAAATCTGGGTCTTTATGCAGAAAGGATTGGAGCAATCAATGTTCTCTGCTCATCAGCAGATGCTGCGGCAAGGTACAGTCAACTATCACATTCTCAAGCATCTTGCAATTAGCTATTTCTCTCCATGTGGAACATACCACCCTGTTTTTATGCGTGTCAGATCTTGTGCTAGTATAACTCTATTAATTTATTTCATTTGGGCTGTGTTTGTTTTTGTGGAAGAAAAAAGGAAAGAGATTGGGATTCAAAATTACATTTCTTGTCTGTGGCTGGCGGAAGGTAAAGGGGGAAAAGTTTGGAATTGAGAAATAAAAAAAATAAAAATTAATTAATTGAGAAATGCTTTTCATTTTCTATTATTTTTAATCCTGTATTTTTTAACAATTTTCCAACAATGTAAGACCATGTATTCAGGATTTTTTTTGTTTCCTCCTTCTTTTCCTTTTCCTCTTCCTTTTTCTCTTCACTTTTTCTTTTTCCTTTTCAAATCTTGATCGTCTTTTGGGACTGCAAACCCATGTAGGGTCCTATCAGGGTCAGTAGCACATGTCATTGGATTTGCTTTTTTCCTTTATTTTTCCCCCTGGCTTAATAATGATTTCCTTGTCAGTCGCCTTAATAGGGTATTGACTCCTCACCCTGTAGTTTTTGACAAAAGCATTTTTGAAAAATGTGAAAATTTTGAGATCCACCTTCCCAGAATTAAATTATTAAGTCTAGTTATTTATATTTATTTTTGTTATCATACACTTGTTATTTGTAATTCTAGCTTGTTCATGCATATGGAGTAACAGAAGAGGATCATCAATATGGGACCATTATGTGATCTAATCATGCTAATAGTAACAGTTATGTTATTATTGTCATCGTCATGTTACATGCTCTTAATTCTAGTGTTTACTCCTTGACTTCAAACACTAGATGCTAGTTGACTCCAATATTCATATTAACTCTGCCATATTTTTTGTTTTCTCGACAAAGATTTAACATAAGGAGCAGCAATTTCAGCTCCCAATATTTGTCATCCACACTGAACATTAGTAGAGGGAAGTTCATTGAGATGAAATTGCTTCCATCTCCTTAGATTTCTTTTCCTATTTGATCTCTTATTCATGACATTCGTCTTTGATAACAAAATTATGCTTTTGATTCAGTTCAAGTTGACAAAGTGGCCACAATCTTACCAGTTTCCTGAATACCTCATGTCACATTCGACCATCATAGCTAAAACAACTTACCAAAAAAAATCATAGCTAAAACAAGAACCCAGTTTCAATACCATTTTCCACACAATATTTTCTGCAAAATTATGTAGCCTGAGTCATATGACATGAACTCCAAAGTCCTTGATCAAATTTTCTCCTCGCAATAAATTCCACTCTCTGGTTATTCTCATCATGGTAACAACCAGTGCTACCGTAGTCAAGATTTTTTTGTTTTTAAATTATTATGAGAACCATAGTCAAGCTTTTTTACTGGTTCCTAGTTCAAATGAAAATAATATGTCAGTGATAAGAAGTATCTTTTAACAGTTGACCCTTGGTTCTTTCCTCTCTCTTAACCTCGAATCAAAGTCAAGAATTGATTGATTGCCACAAAGTTTTCCATAAATCTCTGAAAATGAAAGATTTTTTTGCAATTTAAGAAGCATATTTAACTGGCATATTTACTTATAAAAAAAGGGGGCCGGATTTGAAAGAGAATTTAACTTATTTGTGTTGCACTTTTTGTGCAAAGATAATTTTACTCCCAGCTTTGCACAAGAATACATCACGACATCACAAGATATAAGCAATTCCCTAGTAAAACATTAACGGGAAAACTCTGTATGTGTACTCCTTGATGGAAAAGGTGCTAGATAAAGTATTAATTTGTTAATTGACAATAAACAAGTACACAGAAGGCTAAGAATTAGTGTTCAGTGCTGCATCATGACTTGAAGTGCTATTTTTGTCTATGCAAAAATGACCTTGTTTCTAAAGAGTGGATAAGCAATAATATGGAGCAGAAATAGCTGCTTCTATAACAAAGCTAAGTTAGCTTCCTTATAATGTGCCCTGGCTGCAACATATATACTTATCTTGAATCTCATGATGAATGGTTAACGATTAGCAAGATTTTATGTTGATAATTCATATATTTTCTTGCATACAGGGTGAAGAGCCAACTGAAAAGACTTGCTCGACCCATGTACTCAAATCCACCAGTTCATGGAGCTAGGATTGTTGCCAATGTTGTAGGGAATCCAAATCTTTTCAACGAATGGAAAGAGGAGATGGAAATGATGGCTGGTAGGATAAAAAATGTGAGAAAGAAACTATTTGATAGTCTCTCTTCCAAGGACAAGAGTGGGAAGGATTGGTCGTTTATCCTCAAGCAGATTGGCATGTTCTCTTTCACAGGCCTGAACAAAGCTCAGGTAAAGAATCCTTAGAACTTTTACATCAGCTTCTGCATAGTTTTTAAGTACAACAAGTTGCACCAAACAATTCCTGGTTGCTGAAAATCATAATTCTGCCATCCATTCAAGTAATGTAAAATCAGTCGTAAGCAATGTGCAACAGTTCACGGTACAGTTTTAGATTTCCATAGCCTATTTTTTTCTACAATTGTTTCTCCTTTTATGTAATCAGAGCGACAATATGACAAATAAGTGGCACGTCTACATGACCAAAGATGGAAGAATATCCTTGGCTGGATTGTCATCGGCCAAATGCGAGTACCTTGCAGATGCCATCGTTGACTCATTCCATAATGTCCAATAAACAAGGTGGATAGTGGGATTCATACTAGAGCAAGCCATTGGAATTTTTGGTGAGCTCATCGTTTACTGTCAATTATTGAAGACAATTTTCCCAAAATCTTGTAATAATGCATTTCTGTTGTGTCTGAGGAACTAGTATTTGAAGTTCTACATGAGGCAATATTTTCACCTGAACTATATTACCCGAAACCACATGTTATCTAATAAGAAGATTTTGACTTCTTGCTGCTTTGCTTCTTGTAGCTTGTTGGGTTCTATCTGGCTTGAACTGCGTGGCTCTCTAGTCAATTTGTCTTCCTAGTACTCCCTGACTCTGGCCTCATTTTTTATTTTTTTTTATTTATTTTTTCTTTTTTATAAGAATTTTGTGTTCCAGAATGGTTGCCAATGACTTGGAATTTGGAAGGCATAAAAAGGCGTGAGGAATGCAGTGCGTGCACTTTGGGGTGTTGTACCCTCTCAATCCTGGATTAGTCAGGATTCGTAAAAATGTACGACTCATGCATTCTAGTTTTTAATTAAATTGTTTGAGAATACAGTTGTCTAATTCTGGGTTGCCCTTCATAAATCCGAGTAAAGAAATAAATTGAATTTCCTCTTGTCACCTTCAGGTTATTGTTCAATTCCCATTTGTCAATGTGTTTATAAAATTATTTACATTAAGAACCGCATAGGTTGAGGGTTGAGGAAGATGATGGATTTCCATTCACCAACAAAATGGCCCAAATTATTAACAACTAATTTTACAAGGTTGGATTAAAGCAAAGCATGATATATGGCTTCAAAGCCTGTGAGAAAGTGGTCCGAGTGTGCCTCCAAGCTCCGCAGGAATCAGAGGAACCAGGGAATGCAAAACGTCTGTAATCAATGGACGATAACTTGGTTCTGGCTGCACGCACAGCACAGCTACAGCAGCAACCTACACAATCACCGCCAATTAATACAATAATATCAATTGCACTTCCATTTAGTTAGAGAGAGTATACTCGTAGCCTTATGGTTGACTCATTGAGTTATATGCCTAAACAACCAAGGCTTTATCAAGAATCCATGACGTACCATGGTTAATTAGAATGTAGTAGGTTGGTTCGCAAGCTCACTTCTTGCCAAACACTTTCGAAGTCAAATTGGTATATCCAACCCAGTTCATACAGAGTCGGTCACCTCACCCACCGCACAACAAATTTTTATTTTTTTAATTTTTTTAATAAATCTTAGTTTGACCCCTTCAAAATTTAAAAATATTTATCTGGGTCCCAAAACCCGAAATTAAATTTTGTGATTCAATGATAAAATCAGAATCCAAAAAAAGGGGGGGGGGGGCTTTGGATCGGTCTGACACTGTTTTTAATTTGCATAGATCCATATTGCAGCCCCTAGTACTTAAAAATAGAATATGGGAAGCTATAAGTGTACTGAGTTAGTTCACAAACTTGGGATAGGTGCTTCAGATCCATTGTGTTTCTGATCACAGGATCCACCATGTTGGGAAGTTTTGATCTGTCAGTGAGCTGAGGCATGGCCTGCAAAAATATCATAAACATTAGAGATCACAGCCTTTGAGCTTCCAAATTTAATGTACTTCATCCAAGTTCAATATATATATATATATATATATAGCATGGAAAATAAGAAAGATTTGTCAAAATGATAGGAACTTTTGAACTTATCATTTTAATTGAAAGGACTCTGATATGCACTGTAATTACAAAATTACCACTGATATAGGCAAAGTAGCATGAGGTTAAGAACAAAGGTATATATACCCATGTGACAATGGACTGGCATTGAGCTGGTCCCAGTTTTTCTACAGGCTTTCTTCCCAGCAGAAGCTCCAGAAGCACAACTCCAAAAGCATAGACATCACTTTTATCAGTCAATTTACCTATAAAAAAGAGAGAGAGAGAAAGAAAGAACAGTCAATTTCTTCAAATTTTCCAACAATGCAAGAATTGATCTACAAATTCGCCAATTAAACGTTCTGAATGGGGGCACTGAGCTTCATGTGAGACTAGGAGACATCATTTGGAGAAATCTCAATAACTACTGCGGATCATCCCCCATAAAAATTTCAGCACATTAATGAATAATGATATTAGATTTCTAAGATGTTAATAAACAGATTAGGAAGCACACAGGGGTAGACCCAAGATTTATAATCAATGAGAGCAAAATTACATTTTCAAGGTAAATAGGAGCAAAAATTAAAATATAATGGGGGCAACACATGGAGAAAAAAATATAATTTATAAGAAAAATAGCAAAATCAATAATATTTTAGTGTAATTTTCCAAATCAGTGCTAGGCCTTGTTTGTGTCCACCCACGGAAGCATATGTGGTTCCATTCATTTCAAGGCCTACCACAAGCATGACAGCACAAGTTCTCTGAATATAATTTCACACATTTATTAGTCCAAGTACTATGCAGTGACAATACATGTGATGTGCTCGAGGTTACTTAATCTAAGAGTCTACCAACTGAATATGATTGATTATCAAAATCGAGAGATTCTTCCAAAGCATGATTGGTGCGGTAGAAAAGGGAAAAATGGGGGGAAATTTACCATTCTTGAAAGAGACTGAAAATCAAGTATGTGCATGAAAGTAAGGAAGAAGAAAAAGAAGGAAGTAAATTTCTCCGTCACATACCATCTAATAGATACTCGGGGGCTACATAACCCAGGGTGCCCGAAAGCTTGATGTTGTTCTTGTTTTGGGTTCCATTGGTTATGGCTAGACCAAAATCCGAAAGCTGAATCCAAACAATAGAGAGAGATACAGAAATTTAGAAAAAATTTAAGCAGAATACAGATAAAAATAAAAAATAAAAAAGCAGTAATTTTAAGGGATATATAGATCAGAAAACTCATAGTCACTCGTAGTCCTTTAACTTTATATGCTCTTCTTACCTTGGCATTGAAGTTGGAATCTAGAAGAATGTTAGATGATTTCAGGTCTCTATGGATCACCGGTGGGTTGCAGTGCTCATGCAGATATTCTAATCCTCTGTTCAAACACTTGTAAGTAAATTAATCAGCACCAATAATATGAAAAACAAAGCATAGAATTAACCTTATTGGATTTGACAAACTCACCTTGCTATGTCAAGAGCAATTTTCATCCGAAGATGCCAAGTTAAAGCTGATCCATGAGAAGATCCTGAAGACAATGAAGTTCCAAGATTTTCATTCTATTTTTAGAGTTCCTTATAGCTAAAGAACCAGAAAAAGATAAGAGCATTTCTACCATGTAACTGGCTTTCCAGAGATCCATTAGGCATCAGTTCATAAACAAGAAGCCTTGTTTCATCATGAATGCTATAACCTAAGAGGGAAATTATATTCGGATGCTGAATTTTACTCAGCAAATCCACCTCGGTCTGTAATCCCAGAAAGACAATTCATGAACAAAATAAGGTCACATCATCTAATCCTCTTGAAATTGAACAAGTATATATATATATCAAGACAGAAATCACCTCAAATTCTTTTATGGAATCCTGACTTCCACCATCTAGTCTCTTCACTGCAACTAGGAGGTTGTCATCCAACCGAGCCTTGTAAACACGCCCGAAACCGCCCGCGCCCAAAATATTGCCATTCTTGAAAATTTTTTGTCGCGGTTTCGAGCAACTTATAATCCATTGCAGATACAGCATTTTTGCTACAACGTGTCTTCATGAAATTGTATTCACCCAGAAAGGAGGCTAATGAAAGCCCTTTCAGGTAACCTTCAAAAATTTATGCACAAAACAAAGCAGAGAATCTCAGAGAAAGGAAATAATTGATGTAAATTCAGAGTCGGCCACAGATTTGATGAATGAAAAATGAAATGGGTATCACTGCAAATAAATTTAATTACCTGAGCTATATGCATTTTTCTGGCGGGATTTGAGTGAGGTCTTTCTGTGATAAATCCACAAGCAGAATATAGACAATAGGATTGCACCCAGCGCAGCAGAGGCAAAAATGAGAGCTATAAGCAATTTTTTATTTGAATCCATTTGGTGGCGGTGGTCTTCGCTTCCCACTTGATTCCCTGATTACACGAGCAATTTATAGAAGAAAAAATTAAGTCAAAGTGCTCAGTTTGGGAAGAAATTGGCAAGAATCCCAAAAATGGTAGAAAATAGTGGTCTGAGAATGGAAAATATTGAATGTTAAAGAGAGAAGGGGGGGGGGCGATGATTTGCATTACATTATAACCCAATGATTATTAGACAGAATCATCAAAAAATTACTTTTTAGTCCAGTGCATTAAATGTTGTAAATATGGTGGTGGTTCTGACTTAAAAGAGTTTGAATTTTGAAAAGTTTAGATTGCTGCAATACCCATCTGGGAAACAACCTATTAATGAAATAATGTTCATCAGAACTTGTGAAAGCAAAACCAAAACCCAAGTGGGGAGAGAGAGAGAGAGAGAGTACCCGGAGAGAAGGCAGCCATTGATGATAAAATTGTAAGAGTGAGATGGACCGCTGGTGAAGGAACAGGAGCAGATGTAGATGATGAAACAGGAGGATCTAGTCTGGCATCAACCTCAGGTAAGTGAAAACTCCAAATGGGTCCATGCACCAGAACCGCAAGGACAAGAAGAAGCTTCATTTTTTTTATTTGCTCTCTCTCTCTCTCTCTCTCTCTCTCTCTCTCTATGGTGAAGCAGACATGAAGCAGAGAAATCTGAAGGGTGGCCTAAAAGATGAAGGGGCCAAGGAGATAGATAGGCTTACATGTTTTTGGCTCTTCCTATTAGTGTGTTTGCATTGCCAAAGACAAAAGGGGAGAGAGAATAAGAAGAAGACACAAGTTAGCTATTTATTACTGGGGAGAGTAGTTGAATGTGAACACAACACTTCTCATGTGATCTAAGCAGCTCTAAAATGAGGAACATAGCATCCAAATTGCCGATCAGAGAGAGAGAGAGTGGGTAAATTCTCTGGTGGATTGGCAACACTCGCTTTTCTCTAAAAGTTGAGCCTAAAGTTTTTCTTTTCCTAAAATAAATTAAAAAAAAAAAGACTGTAACTTTGCTAATTGAATCTCAATTCCAATTGAAGTCTTTTCAACAACCCACTTTTAATTCAATCCATCTTCTTTCTCAACGAGGTTAATGTGAAAGTTAGGAGTTTGTATTTTGGGTAATTGCAATTTATCCTTTTGAGATTTGGTTACAAATATATGACCACACCTAATTTAAAAATCAACCTTTAACTTTTTATAATTTTAAATTAAAATACAAAATTAATGAAATATGTTAATTTAACTGTTCACATATCAAATTTGATTAAAAAAATATTTTTAAAAAAATTGATAAAAAAATTTGGTACATTTTTTAATAATCTACTCAACACAAATTTCATAAATAAACCCATCTATATTTTTCAATAATATTTTTTTATACATTCATACACAACCAATTGGACAAAAAGGATAGTCTGATGGATGCGTGTTTCCTCAGTTTGAACTATTAAGTCCAATGTTCAACTTATCTCCGACCCCATTTCCAGTATATATTTGTGATTATATTTGCTTTCAAATATACACGAGCTATCATCACAAAGGAGATATAAATATAGTTAAAAATTATCAGATTATTTCAATTTCACACTTTAATTTAATCACGTGCAAATTATATATCGTTATTTATTCCGGACAATTTGAATATTCCAAAATTATAAGGGATTGTTTTTTCAGCCAATAGTGCTGAAAATTTTAAAATCCTATGTCCAAAAGTCAAAAATTTTGGACATTACTTATTCAAACACGATTTCTAGATTTTGGTAAAAGCGATACTAGGAATGGAAAATAAGATTTTTATTTTATTTTATTTTGTTTTATTTTTTATGAAGCAAGAAAATAAGAAATTGAAAGCCATGCAACAGGCCGGTAAACAAACCTTTCCCATCCCTTTATTTTTATTTTTTTTCTCTTTTACTTGGGCCCAAAAGGTGCATTATCCTTACAAATAATATATATATATATATATATATATATATTTGTTAAACTTCTTGCAAATAATATAACTGTTACTTTCCTGATCTCTTCTCTTCTCTTTTTATGTTATTTTATTTTATTTTTTCTCATAACCCTTATAAGTTAGACAAAATCGTTATGTCAATTTTTCATTTAAATTAACAGTTGCATTCTATATTTTAAAATTTTTAAAATTTTGCCTCTTATGATTTAGTCTAAAAACACAAAATCACTTGTTTGTTTGTTTGTTTTTTTTTTTTTTTTTTTTTTTTCTTGCATAAAGATATAGTTTGAACTAAAGTGTTATCGGCTGTTTTGCCTCCATAATTTGAAATTTTTAATCTCATATTTATATTTTATTATTTATGATGATTATTATGTCATTAAAATTTTTATTTTCTTTTTCCTAATTATTTTTTATTTCCTTCCACCTTACCTCGTTCTAAAACTAACATCTAACAAAAACTATCATCAAGTTAAGTTTTTGGTTAACACGTCAATATCTTCTACAGTTTGCCTCTTTCCAACTTTCATTTTGATTCTTGACCAAAAATTAAATAAATAATAATGACAGGCAAACAGACCCTAAAAGAACTAATCCATTCTTTTTTCTTTTTTTCTATTTTTCTATTTTTTTTAACTAACTATTTTATCCTTTTTTTTTATCATTTGACTGTTCAATTAAAATCAAATTAAAAAACGAAAGGTAATGTTTAAGTAATTAATGAGGTCCTCGAATCTCTACCTAAGTATTAGTAAATATATGCAAGTTTTAATTAATTATTCTTAGGTTGGTTTGGTGGCGAAAATATTTCCCAACAGTCCCAACCATAATAAATCTATCTCTATTTTTTTTTTTACAACGTGCTGCTTCGTGTAGATTTTCTGATGCCTCTGGAGCATTTCATGTCTTGTATGTTCATCACCTACTAATCTCCAAATTACAAGCCCATTTACATACGCAATCTTAAATATACCTTGCAACGTTGGACCCAATGTGATAATCCAACTTGAATACCAAATTATTTGGATAATATGAATAGGACAAGGTATGAGTACTCATTGATTAGGAAATTGATATTTAGAAAACATTTGGTGTGAGGTGAAAATTTCATGCTACACCCTAATAATAGTAATAGTTAATGATGTAACAAGTTCATAATATTTACATTTAGCTTCAAAGAATAAATATTACTCAGTAATAATCAAATCATATTATATTTGGAATGTCGAGAGATGGGTGTAAAGGAATGTTTTAAGAGAAATAACAAAATGGTATAATTTTTCTATTACTCTCCATTACCTACCTCCTCCTCCACCAGTAACAATTTACTCTCATAAGGGAGTAACTTTTATCCCTATTGTAATTTTATAATCTTTATCAATTTCAATATATATATATATATATATATATATATATCTATATTAAAAAATATAACATATTCAACAATCAAGTTGACACCAAAAATAATAATAATAATAATGTACTTTGTTTACTGTTTAATATCAACATGCGTCTATCAAAACTTGTTTAAACAGTACATTTAGCATAGTTTTGAATAAGTTCGAGGATTAAATCACATAAAACCCCCAAAAAGTTGATCACTATTACAAGCTATAAAAATTACACAATTAATTGCACACTCCAAACGCCAAAATGCTGGTTACTTAGTAGCTTTTGACAAATTTTTGCAACTTTTTGAACTCTAAAGGTAGCCCAAGTCCATAAAACATAATTAAGACAAATTTACCATGGCCATTCTCTTTTCTTGAGAAGTCTCCCAAAAAAAATATAATAATTAAATTCCACTATAAAAAACATAATAATTAAATTTCACTGCAGAATGTTAAAAATTTTTAAAAATTACCTATTTTTATCTCACTATATAAATTACAACACTATAACTTTTATTAATTTTTATTAACTATTTACCATTCCAACCAACCCCCCAAATTGAGGAGAGAGACTACAACACAAACATAAAGACAAGGCTGTTCAAGCTCTAATAACTAAAACCTCCCACCGTGGTCCCGGTAATTATTTTCTATTATTGAATCCAATTAATTAATTAATTTTTTTCCTAATTAAAGCGTAAGGTTTATCACATGTTTGGTAAATGACAAAAGAATTATTAAACAAAAAAAGAAAAGGACAAAGAAAAAAAAAAAAAAAAACACACACACACACACACACCAAACAGCTCATATCCACTTAATAAGAGAGGAAAATCGAATATCACGAGGGCCCCCCTAAAATCGTTGGTTGTGCATGCATGCATTTAATTGATGAATTTTAAATTTAAATAATAATAATAACAATAATAACAATGCACATAACGTTTGATTTGGACAGGTTGTGTTTTAATCAATAAATTTAAAATTAAATTTTATAAAAATAAAAAGTAAAGAGATGACTCCTACAACTAAGTTGATGAGATGTTTTATGGGCTTGTTTACATATAAAATGTGAGTTTGAGGTTTAATTTGGATTTTGAAGTTGGATTCAGGGTCATTTTTGGGTTAAAAACTCTAACTTAAAATTTCTATTGTACTCTGTGTCATGAGTTTATAGAGAATCTTTTATATATATATATATATATATATATATATATATATATATATATATATATATATATTACTTTTAATTTGACTGATTGTACCTTAAATTTAATTGATCGTCCAAATGACAGTTATAAAAACTATCATACACACAAAATTACTAATTTTTTTAATTTTTAAAATTTTATCAAAAAGTTTCACTTTTTAAATTTACCAAATTGATCTTCTATCACTTATATTTAGTGTTAATATACCAAACGAAATTTTCTTCATTTTTGGTTAGACAAAATTCAGATGGCTTAATAAGTAAAGAAAAATTTGTCCTAGTTTATAAGCAATGTCAATTAAATTGACCTAATTGGAGCAAAAATCTCAATTCTAAACTTGTATTGGAAAGGATTTCGAGTCTGCATCATATTGTGTAAAACTAATATTCATATTGAGGTCCATTTATGTTGATATATATATATATATATATATTAATCTTTGACATATTGGGCTCACATTAAAAAGGTGTGGTCCACAAAATGAGTTTGATTCTCTGTGACAACGGAGCACCAAAATGCTCAATGGGCATTAGTTGGACTCGATGATTAGCATTGTTAATGCAAGAGGAGCCACGGTAGGATATGCATTGCACTGGCTACAATAATTTATTAAACAAAGTAATTTTAGTAAAATATTTTGTTTAATAAATAAATTGATCTATGTCCATAGAAAAATAAATAAATTGGTCAATAAATGAGAAAATGACTTAAAAAAAAAAGGAAAGACACAAACTCAACTCTAATTTGGATTCATATCTTCTTAAGACTTATTGTGTTTGATTTATTAAAAATCGTTAAAAAATTTTAAAAATATCTGAAAATCTCTAAAAGTTATTCACTTTTTATTTACTGTACGAATTATGAACTCACAAATTATCTCACTCCATCTCATTTTATCTCATTTTTTATCATTTTATTTTATCTCATTTTTTATCACTTCAAACGCACCTAAAATCGAACTGAATTGGTGTTCCAAAATTGTAAAGCTCATGGGTTTGATGGGCCCCTCCCTTTTGCCACGACTCACGCGGAGCCCAGTTGTTGGAGCAGCACAGAAAATATTTAAGGTCCTGATTCTGCATGATTTAATTTTAACTAGAAAGCAATCTGGATAGAGAGTAGTAGTAGTAGTAAATATTTCCTGAGCAAACCAATAATGTTCTTTGGGGAGGGGAGAAAAAAAAAAAAAACCTAAATTAGCCTTTTTTTTAATAATTTTTTAAAATTAATTTTTTTTTTTTTTTTTTGCTTTCATAGATTTTAGGCATATTTGTCACATATTTAGATATGTGTGCCAGATTTTATGCTAAATATTTAGATATTACCCACTTAATTACGCGATAAGTTACACCTGATCACAGACAGATCAAGCAAAGATCCAGTTTCTCACTAATTTAAAAAATTACATCAAAACTCTATTAATTTTGCTTATTTGCTTGTAAATCTTATTTTTGTTCTATTATTATTATTATTATTAAACTTTTATTTTCATTATTTTTTATTTTTATTTCTATTATTTACTTAAAAAATATAAATTTATTTGTACTATTTTTAATTATGAGTCCATCTCTGGCGGGCCTGTTGAATTTTTTTTTGGTCATATAATTCTTTGTCATGGGAAGGTGACTAGAACCTTCGATATTTGTCAGGGTGAAAGTGCCTCATCACCGACTGTATTATCATTATTATTATTTATCAGCTAATTTTGGTAGGTTGTCCTCGTCGCAGATTCCCACCGCCTTCGCGGTTCTGGAAAGCGTCCAATGAGCAACCATTCCTAAGACCACGCGTTTTGTTTCCTGCAGCTTAATGTATTGTTGGGATAAATATATATATATATATATATATCTCCCTCACTTTAACGATGGGTTATGTTTTAATTAAATTGAAATTAAATAATTTAATATAATTATTTGATTCAATACACCGAATTGCATCTACATCTGAAATAAGAAAAGTATTTCGCAAAAATATTACTTTTTCACCAACTTCAATATTTACATCATTGTCATGCTCAATATGTTGCAGCGTTTGGTGCTCAGTTAAAAAATAAAATAAAATAAAACTCAACAAAATTCTATAAAATTTTATTTTTCTCTCTCATTAAACAAATTATAAGATAAAAATTTTACAAATTTATATAACTTCAAACACTCTTAATTTCAACAGTCAAACCAAGATAATCTCTCGATGTGTGAATTTATCATTTTTCTTGCTTGCTACTCACTTAATTTTTCGGTTCTTTTTTTAATCAAATTTTATCATATATTATTTTATATCAAAATATTTTTATTATATTTTTTTATCAAATTTTTGTCAAACAAGCACCAAAAGGATAATTTTTTGTTTTGCGCGCATACACATAAATATTGACCTTGTTTGGCCTATCAAATTATACCAAAATTCATCAATTTTAACTACTTTTTGTATTTTTTTCAATTAAATTTTAACACCTATCATCTTTATGTCACATTTTTTATTTTTATTGTACTTTTTAGTCAAAATTTGACCAATCAAACTGGCCCACAGATAGATATCCGCTTATACCATGTGCATAATAAAATAATTATAAGGGTTTCTTATTTAAATAACTAGCCGACAAATGCAAAATAACATAGCGTTTAGAAAATTACAAACATAGATAACTATTTATTTAAAAATTACAGTTTTATGAAGTTTTTAACCTTTTTTTATAATTTATCCATATTATTTACATTTATCCAAAAGATAAAAAAAAGAAAAAAAAAAACATGCCATAAAATCAGAAAACTTACTTATAGATAAAAAAAAACTTTATTTTTATTCATTTATATGTAATTTTCATTTTTAAGTATTTTTTAAAAATGTGATTAACATATATCTAAAAATTGCTAAGAAAAAAAAAACTAAAATTTGATTTAAAAATCATATAAAATAAATAATAACAGAAAATCATGAATTTTTATTTGTTTAACAAACCAAGTCCAAGTGTCGATGTATTCGTTTGGGCAAAGTAATAGTTTTATTGAAATAACTTTGTATTTCGTGAAAGTAATTCTAAAAGAGCCAAACGGGTGCTTTCCCTTTCGACTTGTCGGCTAATGAAAAAGTTGTTGCTTTTTAAAGCTTTAAACCTTTGGCTTTGTGTTCCACTAATGCCCCTCCCACAATTTTAAGTCTTTATTGGATTAAAAACAATTTAAAAATTAATTAAACTAAATTTTTAATTTTTTTTTGTTTACAAAAATAGGATGGACAATGTTACACCATTAAATATTGTATAATACAATATGATTATAATAGTGTGATTTGTAGATCTATTTTTTTAAATATAATTTATTATTTAATTTATCATGTACACATTTACATAAAATGTGAATATGAATAAAAAAAATACAGGCATGATACAAATAAATACACAAATATACAAAATTTAAAAAACGATAAAAATTATGATTTTTATTGATTTTATATTTAAATATAACATCATAACAAAATTAATTTGATATATAAAATATAATAAAATACAAAATAATATGTTTTATGTATTTAGAGATTTCGTTAACTTAAATTTAGATTTGTTTAAATTGTATATTCAAAAAATAAAATAAAATAATTGAAAAATATTTTAATATTCTTAAAAAATATTTATACTCAATGTGTATCAAATATAACTAGGACATCTATTTTAAAGTATTTGTTTTCATTGGCTCCATTTGGAGCTTTAAAAAGTAACAAAAAAGAGATAAAACGTGGTTTGGAGAAACTTTTGATATTTAGTGTACGCTGATCAAACTACGTTTTTTGAAGATGAATAGTGAAATTTCGTTCTGACGGATTGGATTTCCGTTCCGATGGATTCAAAATTTTAAGCAATCATACTTCTTTACACTACAATCTGTCCAAACGGATTGTAGAAACTATTTGGACAAAAGTTGCTGGCGCAATTCTGTCGGAACAGTTTCTACAATCCGTTTGGACGGTTTTAAAAATGCCACAAAAAAATAGTAAAAGTGGGTGTCATTTGGTAGTTTAGGAGTCCATGGTGGGAATGGTTAAAAAAAAATTTCTATTTGATTAACCGAATTCTAGTCATTAATGTTTTTTTGGAAAAATATTGAACGTTTTTTTAATTTTAAGAAAGTAAGAATGTGTAATATTTTATAGAGATTTTCAGAAATTTTTAAAAATTTTCAGAGATTTTTATTAAATGTTGGTGCACCAAATGCACCTTTTGTGTGATATTAGTTTATTTATTTATTTATTTTTTTGAATTCTGTTATGTTTGTTGAAGGATATATGAGTGTGTTTGGAATTGTATAAAAATGTATAAAATAAAATAAAATTGTAAAAGTAAATATTTCATAATTCGTGTAGTATGTAAAAAATTTAAATTTTATTATCTCGTAATTTATACTTATAGAGATTTGTAAAATTTTATTTTATTTTATTGACCTCCAAACGAAATCTATATATATTTCGGACTTATTTGTCAGAAATTTACAACCAGTCAAAAACGCGTCGGGTGGGCGCCCAGCCCATTCACACCCGAACACGCACAAATTGACAATAGCTTATGACCGTGGCTCCGCTTTTAGAGAGTCACATGGTAGCCTAAATTTTAATAACTTTAATTTTTTTCGTTAAAAGTTAATATTAAAAATTTTAAATATGTTTTTAAAAATAAATAATAAATTTTAATAACTTTTGAATATTTTTTAAGATTTTTAGAAATTTTGTTAACATTTTGTATGTTTAATAAAAATTTTCATAACTTTTAAATTAAACAAATGACTATGATTAATTAGAAAAGTGATAAAAATTAATGTTTTTTCAAATATTCATCGAGTAAAAGATGATCAATTTCTACTAAATTTAAACGATCACCGGGTGCCTTATTTTCTTTTTTCCTCTTCTTACCTATTTAGTCCATTTTTTCAATTCTTTACTAAATTTTAATAATTTTTTATTAACTTTTAACAATTTTTTTATTAAAAGTTAAAAAAAAAAAAGAATTGATGTGCCAAACAGGGTACAACAAGTGGTGGCATTTCTGTAAATTCAATATAAAAGAGGGTCGAACTGCGTAGCTCCTCCAATAATTATCCGCCCCACGCTGTCGCTCTCTCGGATACACGTCACCTACGGGGTCCGCCGTCTCGCTCCAACAGCTGCGATTTTGCTGGACGGCTTTACCCTCAACACCACTTTTGATTATTTCTACGGATTCTTAGGAGCGTGCAACCAAACCAAACCAAACTTTATCGAACGTGATAGAACAGGATTGAAAATCCCACTTTTTTTTTTTTTTTTTTTTCCAATAAGTAAATAGGAATGGGATTCGAAACCTTAAAAGTATTTTAGGATTTTTTAAAAAAATATTTATTATCACTTTTATATAAAAAATGATATTAATGATTGAAAATATTGTCAAACTCTATATAAATACATTTTTCATAATTTTTATTATTATTTATGATCGTAAGTCTCAAGGTGCATTTGATATTCTAAAAAATATCAAAAATTTCTGAAAAATTCTATAAATCTTAAACACATTTTGTCCAACTTCGTATTTCGTGAAATTTTTATAAATTTATATATCTCCACATATTTCAATAATTTTTACAAATCTTAATAAAATTTTTCCAAACTTCAATAATATTTTTACAAATCTCAAAAAATTTTGGCATAAATCCATTCAAATAGACAAAAAATCTGTTCGAGTGAATTTAAAGTCAAATATTCTGACGCAAAAGTAAAAAAGTTTCTATTGAGATTCGTTTTGAACAAAATTATTCGTCTGTGAAAAAATAATTTGGTGGTTGAGTTCCAAACGATAAAAAATTACCCAAATCATATTTTGTTTGTTGTTTTTTGAAGCTTCAAATGCCCCCTTATTTGTAAACTTCATAATATATTCTAGACATTTTAGTATTATTGAATTGATTGGAATTAATTATTTATTCGAAATTCTTAATATATATTTATTATAAATATCATACATTTTTTTGGAGTTAAGTTTTATATATCATCTAAATTAGGAGTCAATTTATCTTCTAGATCAAATAATTAAAATTTTGACCATCCAAGTTCAACGTTAGAGCTCAATTTCAAAATTTCTTTTTCATTATTGTATGGTGTATAATTCTAAAAAAATAAAAAATGAATTTTAATTAAGGTTCCATTGATTCTAACTAGATACTAAAGAAAAAAAGTAAATTTACTTACGTTTTTAAATTTTTTTTATAAAAAATATTTTTTTAAAGTAGTCATGAAAGTATTTTTCAAAAACCATTTTATTCGGGCCATCTTGTTGCGCGTGGTCCTTTGCGTTTCCATCAACCGCCTTTGTTCTTCTTATATATGCTGCGTCTTCACTATAGGTCCGTTGTACAACTCTCTCATCGTGTCATTCTCTCTCTAACACTTCTTTTCTCAGGGTCTGGATTCTCTCTCTAGCATGGGGGGACTCGCTGTTCTTGAACCACAAGATTGTCTCAGAGATCGCCATCAAACCTTGTTTAATTCTCACATGAAGACTCATCGAAACCCTAACCCTAATTCTACGAAATCCAATCGTCGAAAACGAAGCCCCGGGAAGAAGAACGACGGCAAGACCGATGGCAAAAGCAGACACACGATCGCCGACAATTTGCCCATGAAAGGCCTCGTCATGGGGCAAGTGAAGATATTGAAACGCGGTGAGGATTTGACGGCGTTGCAAGGCGTCGATGAGAAGAAGACCGGGGATTCGGACGATCTGACGTTGTCCTCAACGGACCGGTTGGGTCCTGAGCCGGAGATGGTGCCGAAACAGACGAGGCTTGGCGAGTTCTATGCCGGGTTGGCTTGTATTGAGTCGCCGCCGCCGAGTTCTCTGCCCTTGCCCGGCTTCTTCTCCAGAAGAGTGGTATGATTAAGAACAACGATGCTTCGACCGATCTTCGGCGGCTTCTTGGGCTTGACTATCTGTGAATTATTGGACGGATGATTCTATGTTAGTCGGTGATGTTTGGTTGCCCCGATCTGTGATCTATCCCTTATTTTTTCAGCGGGAAGGTCGGATTGGAAAAGCAAATTATCAATATTGTACTCTCTCCAATGGTCGTTTTCTTTGTGTTATTTAGCTTCTTACTTCTATGTATAGCCCGCTCTGGCCCAGATCATGGCTATGTAATCCTCACTTTCTCATCCCTCCCCGACCTTTTTTTTTTTTTTTTCTTTTTAAGGTTTGATCTCTAGGAGACCAAGCTAGGTTGCAAAAATGGATTATGTATGTGGGTCTTACAGCAACTGTGGTGGTAGCCTTTGTTACTTCTCTATGGGTTGAAGCTAGATTCCTAAAACTCATGTAACTGCTTCTAGTTTATATATGCTGTAGTTTTTCATTTTGTTATCATGGCTTCACTAATAGAGTAATTGTAATTTTTTTTTTTATTTGCATTCGTGTATTCTTTGTTCTTGTGAATAGTGAATATATAGTTTCGGGGTTTTTCTGGCAATTGAGCAATAAATGTTTTTGCTGTGCCACTAATTGTTGCATTTCAGTTGCTTATAAACGGTGTTTGTGAATCCCGGGGGCTACTGCCTTATATTGTTGTAACAATTTTTCCATATGAGGGGTCAGCTATTAGACTTGCAAGAGAGAATTGGGGACTAATTACCTTATGCGGGACAGAACAGGACGAAATAAATTGAGTTTTCCTGTGGGCAAGGAATTTCATCTTAACTAAACCCCTAGTTGAAGGTGATTTTGGCATGGTTGCTGCTTTGGTGTTCCTGTAAGTTTTGCTTTGGATTTTTTTACCTCCTTAGGGCAAATGAAGTTTCGCTTATTTCAATTCATTAACACCTATTTGGATTGATGAATGGTTTCAAGGGGTAATGAGAATGGTATTGGGGATGGAGGGGAAGGAATAGGGTTCACCTTGTTTGGGTTACTCTCTCTCTCTCTCTCTGGTTTTTTAATTTTTAACCAGGGAAAAGGAAATGGACTTGAGGGTAGCGAAGGAGCAGGGATTTAATTCGAGTACTTCTCTTCTCTTAAGCTTTCACCCTTCCTCCCTGTCCTCTTGTCCAGACAAATCAAGAGGGAGGGGAGGGTTACCACTTTCCTTTGGTTAAGCAACATCTAGCTAAAAACATTAACACCCCCCTCCCCGTTCTTTTCCTCTTGGACTTCCCTTCTCTTTTTTCCCCCTTCACAACTTGTACTCGCCCCATTCCTCCAAACAAACTGTTACATTGAAAATTCTAGTGGTTGAAAGTTCACAAACAATAGAAACACAACTATATAGAAGTGTCACTTTTTCCAAGGAAATTTTCCAATACATTAAACAGTTGAATCCTTGTTTGAGATCATCGGAATTCCATTGAGAGAAATTATACATGACCAATAAAAAAAATATTACACAGGACATTTGCAATGCTGCACCAATCCAAAAATGACATCATGTGATAATTTCTGTTTTCCTAAGTAAATTTGAGAGTTCGGGAAGGGTTTGAGTTTCACATAATTGATAATGGCAAATACGGTCTTTTCTGACTCTTGTTGAGAGGATTTGGACTATGTGTTGTGTTCAAAATTCTTGCTGATTTTTCTTCTGTTTTCATACTTGAGCAGCTTCTGCAATGGGATTGACACTAATACGCCTCAAGAAAATTATAACGTTATGGTTATACTATAATGTTAGCTGGTTTCATTGTTGTTGCTTTGTCGCTTTCTTGGTTTTCTGTTGTGATATTGGAATCATCCAGGGGATTCAAGCAGGCTAACATTAATTTGCAGTTGATTTACAATGACTGGTTTTGTTACAGGTCTAACGCGATAGCTGGATTAATGAAATTGATTAGAGTGGAAAATCATTGTGGGTTGATATGCAGTAGGGTAAAGGGAGATTTGGAGCGTTTAAAAGGCAGGCAAGCTTTTCTCTTGCTTTGAGTAACTGCTTTCAAACAGGATTCACAACCAGCATTGAGTTGAGTTAAAGGAAAGATGATTCTGGGGGGACTTTTGACTCCTAAGAACCACACTAGTTTCTCTTGCTCCTTCCCTTATAGAGTTTGACGTCAGACACAGATATTTCCTATGATCTGATTCTTCCAAAATCTAGAGTTCATCAGCACTCAGCAGTTAAAGGCTTGGAAGGTCAACTCTTTTTGGTTTGACTCTTAGAATTCTCTATTTGGTCTACCAGTATAATAGGAGCTCCCCCAAGATTCTCAGCCCTTAAGAAATTATGTATGCTATTACTTTACTTCCCCTGGTCTCCTTTCATGGTACCGGCAGTTGATTTAGGCAACTCAGAAGTCTTCGATTCAGCCATAATCAAAGTAGATAAAAGAATTGTTATAAATAAAAATGAACAGATCAATTGAAGGCTAAAGTGGCTCATCATTGGAGGGACTTGCACTTGCACAAAATGGGATTTTGAGGTAGTTCTTGTAAAGAAGTACAACCTATATAAGAGAAGGGGCTCAACCTTAAAATTTAGGGAAGGAGAGGGATGTTCCATCTTTTATATACGGGGAGGGAGAGAGGGAATAACTTTTTTCTTATAAGCCGATATGGGACAATTTCTAATAATTCTTAAGCAAGTTAAATATTAAATAATAATGCTATGAATAACATGCACAAAATTACTTCACATTAACTGGTACTAGTTTTATTGTTAAGAATAATGCTAGCTTTAACTTACTTATCAATAAAAAAAATGCTAGCTGCTACCATAGCAATCTAGGCGTTCTTTTCATTTTTAATTTGTTTGATGGGGTTTATCGAAATCTATCAATATTATAGTTTATCGAAATCTATCAATATATCTATCTGTTTTTGTCAAGCAAGGAGTTTAGCTAGCCTGCACATTAAGTTTCAGAAAGCCAGAAGTGTGAATTTGAAGAGATTCCAGGTCACCCAGTTGTCCTTTCTTCTTCCCATTTCTTGCATTTACTAGATCAGTTCTTATTCTGTTAAAAGTACAATGTTGTTGAACACAAGGGTTTCGACCATCATGGTTAACTTTAAAGTTGGCATTCATTCAAACATAGTGGGGGCATGACTCATCAGTTGCATGTAGCTAAAATGCTGCTTGGCAAGTATAAAAACTGTCTATTCCCTTGGCTAATTCAAGGATGAAATGACTCAACGTTCTTGAATATTAGTTTCTTAAATTTAGTTTAGTTCACCTTGGGAATATATCAAAGACATAAATGTGTTTTCCCTTGGGAGGTCTACTACTGTGCCATTCTCTGTTAAACTACAAAAATCTTATTTCATTTTTTTTCCTTGTGGGTTTTATTTATTTATTTATGAAGAGGAACCAAGAAAATACTATTATATTAGAAAAATGTATCAGAAAAAGAATAAGAATAATGTGGTAGTGGTAGAATTTGTAATTAAAATGGAATTATATGAACTTATGTGATACTGGTAGAATTTTAATTAAAATAAAATTTTATAAATTATTGTCTTTAAGTGACGGATTATAAATTTTTCGATTATTGAGGTATTTTGTTGACAGAATTTCTTATTATATAGCATTACTTCTAATCACTTTGGTAATAGCTTTTAATGTAATTACCAAAAAAAAAAATAGCTTTTAATGCGAAAGTTATCATCTTCCTAATGGTTTCAAGTGACATGTAAAAGTGATCAAGATTAGTGAAATTTATTTTTTTTTTACGACAAAAATATGAAAAATATCAAATTACTAAAATTATTAATGATTTTGATAAAAAAAAAATGAATAAATAAGCCTTCAAATTTATAGCTAATGTATAAGTACACTTTTATAATTTAATTTACAACAGTTTTATTTTTGAACTTAGAATAATATCTAAATAAGCCTATGAACTTATATACCATGTACAAATACTAGCTCCTGTAGTTCAATTTGAAACCCACAAAAATTGAG
Organism: Vitellaria paradoxa; assembly: GCA_019916065.1. Taxonomy (NCBI): domain Eukaryota; kingdom Viridiplantae; phylum Streptophyta; class Magnoliopsida; order Ericales; family Sapotaceae; genus Vitellaria; species Vitellaria paradoxa. The sequence goes on from CM034242.1 coordinate 2,167,425, forward strand.
TAAGTAAATAATTATTTTTTTTAAGTAAATACTAAGCATGTATAAGTAGTAAGTAAGTAAACAATTACAATGAATGAGAATGCGGGACTTACTTTAAAAAATACTCAGCTAATTAACAGTCCTCTTTCTCAATTTTTAGTAGAGTAAGAATATTTGCACTCTTTCATTAATTACTTCTATTCCGCAATGAAAGAACTAACAAAAAAATGTATTTATCATTTTTCTTTTTGGTAATTCTTAATACTATGCAATTAAAACTCCAATATTAATTTAGACGAATTCAACCTAACAAAATTAAACATTTATTAGTAGTGGTCACAAAAGTGTTGAAAGTGTTAAATTATGGGATAATTTTTCAACCGTCATATGTGACAAGTTAAAAGTTAGGTCCATGTCATCTGTTTTCTAAACGTTTAGACGAATTAAAATTGCTGCAAATCAAACTATAAGGTGTGTTTTATATTTAAGGTATGTTTAGTTTGTTAAAAAATATTAAAAATTTTTAAAAATTTACTTTTTATTGCATTACACGAATTATGAACGTATAATATCTATCAAATTTTGTTACTTTTTGTCGCTTTAAACGTTGCCTTAGTATGTATAGAGACTTATTATGTATTATTCTTTAATTGAAGGATATAATTGTTGCATTGTTAATACTAAATATGCTTAAAATTATTATTAATGAATTTTATTTTACTTATTAAGAACCAAAAAAAAAAAAAAAAAAAATAGCAGCACTGCTCGTATTTCACTATTTCTCCAATTCTCAAATTGGGCTCTCGCAAAGTCTGCAGTTAGAAGTTACAGAGCACACACCGCAACTCTAAACATTTTCCGGCGACAAGCAGCGGCGATGGAGCCAGATGTGAGCATCGAGACCAGTTGCATGATCCGAATCGCGGTCCTTCCTATCGGGCAAATCCCGCCCGCTTACTTCCGAGACTACGCATCGATGCTCGATCGCCACCACAAGATCGAACTCTCCACAATCAGTTCTTTCTACACCGAGCACCAGAAGAGCCCCTTTGCCCACCAGCCCTGGGATTCTGGCAGTCTTCGCTTCAAGTTCATGGTCGGCGGATCGCCGCCCAGTCCCTGGGAGGACTTCCAGTCCAATCGGAAGATCCTCGCCGTCATCGGCATCTGCCATTGTCCGTCTTCGCCCGATCTCGCCTCAGTAATTGAACACTTCTCCATGGCATGTAAGGGGTACTCTTCCTCGCTTGTCCAGCGTTGTTTCGCGTTTTCCCCTGGTGATTCACAGGTTTGTTCAGTTTGTTTCTCATTTTTTTTCTTAATTTTTCTTTTTTAATTTTTGTCGTTCACTGAATCATGGTGATCTAGAATTGGTTTTTAAAATTTAAATTCATTGTAAAATTGGGATTCAGAATATTGGCCTGGATGTTAATTGTAACTAATTTGGTATTTGGAAAGGATGATAACATGAACAATCTTGGTTAAATAAGGAATCGACAATGAATTTGAAATTCGATAGCAATGTTCCCTTACACCTAGTGCAATCAGCTAGGTAGGAGTAGGAAGGCATGGTCCTTATGTGAGATTTTTACTATTATGAGTATTAACTGTAACCTCGATGGTTTGAGAGAGTACTGTAGATCATGGCCTTGAACTAGGTTGAGTGAATTTGATTCAAACTTCAGAATGCAGCAGATTTGAGTCATTGGACGTAGTTGCTTAGATTGGTAACTGAACCAATATATTCCTGAAAGCTAGAAGTAGGACTGCTGCTTCTACTTTATTGAGATAAGTGAGAATTTACGAGTTGTCCAATTAGAGAGAGACTCCCCCCCCCCTTTTGGGGCCCCGGGGGGGGGAGGAGATCCTGTAGTGGGTAAATTGTGTTCCGTGTTTTCTACAAATTTGAAGACTAGTTTGACTCATTTTTCTGAAAATACTTCTTAGAGTTGTTGTGGGAGGTAATGTTTGGAGGGGGTAACCCATTTGGTGAATATATTGCATTGTAAGACTTGACTTGGATGAGGAGCTAAATTACTGGATTAAAGCTGAATGATTCATGAGATGCTGTGCCTGAACTTTTAGAAGTATCCTTTGAAGGTTCTGGAGATTTTAGTGATGCAGTATTGAAAAGGTTATGAAGTATTATGGCAGTGGGACAAAGTGTCAAGGTGCTGGAGTAAAGAGAAGCTAAAATTCAAGTAGAAAAGAATATTTAAAGAGTTTTTGGTGGAATCGTGTTTGTGTGGAAAGGAAGCCAACTCTAAGTGTCTTTTCTGAATTCTACTGATAAAGATTGTCCTTGGTGTTGAATTGCTCTGCCTTGTAGACTAGGAACATCCTTGCTTTTGGGGAAATCCTGTATGATAACATGTTTGCAAACCATTGCAGCTGAAAAATGTGGATGGTAAAGAAAATGGAAGTGATCCATTATCTTGGGCAGATATAAATGTTTTGTGCTCTCATCTTGGTGGATCAAGTGCAAGCTAGTTAATTTAGTGAAGAATGAGTGCAAATCCAGAGTTGACAAAAAAGGTGAGAATTTTCTTAGATTGAACTTTAAAAGGTGGCAATGGATGGTAGTTTGGTAAGGTTTTGGCTAAATTGTTGGTCTTTTCTTATACCCTTTAGGAAAGTGTTCTCGGATCTTTTTGTGTTGGATTTTAGTGATCTGACTAATGTGGGTAGTTGATTCGTCTATACATTGGGGAAAATTTCATGGCTTCTAAAATTGAGGTGGAATTTGTAGCATTGGAAGTTGATTCGTAGTAGCCTTTTTTGTTTTATTGGGTATGACACTCGTTTTAGTGGAGACAATAAAGCCATACTTTTGTAGAGTGCTTTGGAGGTTGGGGGGTATCTTTTCTTTATTTTTTTTTTTTGGCAAGGGTTGTTTTGCTTTTTGAGCCTTGACAATAGATTTTGGAAGATTAATGCTCCTCCCAAGGTTACTTCTTTTTTTTTTTTTTTTTTTTCATTATGTTTTTGTTTGGATGGCATCTTTGTACGCGGCTCTTACTAATCTAGGAGAAGGATAAATGTATTTTAGATTGGTTCTATATATGTAAATCTAGCAGCATGATGGTGGATCATCATCTTTTTTACTATTATGTGGCTAGAGAAATTTGGGGCTTAGCGTGTTCTGTTTTCTAATTGAACAAGTTGTTTTGAGGTTAATTTATTTTTTCTAGTTAGACTTTCGCGGGCTGTTTGGAGCATATCTTCCCATGGAAGAAAATATTGAGTCTTGGTGCTTCTCTGAATGTAGCCTTTTTTGTTTGGTGTATTTTACATGGAAAAATTCTCTCTATTGATACCCTTATTGAAAAAGACATAATATGGTGAATCCCTGCTGTCTTTGTAAGAGGAACGTTGAGTTCATTAATTACTGTTTTGTGTGTTGTTCTTGGATTAAGGAATTGCGGGATATGGTTTTAACTTCTTTTAGGATGAATTGGGTGTCTTTGAAAGAGACAAGGCATGTATTGGAGTTTTGGCGGGAAGCTCAAATAAAAAAAAGTAAGCAAAAGGTTTGGCATTTAATTCTATTTGCCTTGGATGGTTAGCACGGAGGGAGAGGCATAGCTGGTCTTTCAAGGCATTGATTCAGTTAATTGCCAATGTATTGACTGAAGTATATTTTCTGGTCTAGCATTATCAATGGTGTTATAGACTTGGATTTGAATGATTATATATATATATATATATTTATGAGATGGTTATTTAATTTTTCTATGAGTTAATTTTTTTTTTGGGTATTTGGGTATCATCCTTTTGATGCCTTTTAATATATATATATTTTTTACTTGTAAAATAGGTTTTGCCTTCTTTTGTAACAATTTTTTTTTTTGGGGGGGGGGGCATTTGTTAGGGTGTGTATGCATGTGATAATTTTGACATCATCTGTTTTAGTCATAGGTTGGTGGAGGCACTCTGATACTGTGCCAAAAATTCTTCTGGTTTTGTGGTCATTATCAAAGGGGTGATTTTGTACTTCTTTTCATTTTTGGTCTTTTTTTTGTTAAGAATTTCTTATTTTTTATGTCTTTCTTGATAAAATTCTGCTTTGCTTAACAGTGATCAAAAGATTTTGACTGAATGGGGGTTTGAACTGGGTAGAAGACCTTCAATGTGCACAAGAGTGATCCTCAAATCATGTTCTACATTTCATATTTCATTTATGCCCAGATTATCATAAATTAAGACACTTTTGAATGGTTTAATTTTGGATGTTTTGAAAGCTTACTGAACCATTAATTATTTTGGTGTTTAATGGTCTGCAGTTCTTCTGATCTTGTTCTATTTATTGTTCATGGAAAACATATTATACATTTCTTTATGAATCCGTGATCAAATTGGGTGTAGATCTATCTTGGTGTAAATAGACCAAATTTCTCTACCTCATTCAATATTTACGTTATAAATTCATGTGGGGAAGTATTGAATTTTATTACATTTTTGTAAAACATTTATTTGTTGATGAATATTTGGCAAATTAAAATCACTCAGGTGTCAGATCAGTGTTGGTCTAGATAGAAGCAAATTTCTCTACTTCTACGAGATTTACGTTATAAATTTGTACAGGGAAGTATTGAACTTTTACATTTTTTGTAAAACATTTATTTGTAGACAAATTTTTGGCTAGTTAAAAATTGCTGAGTGTTGGCGCTAGTGAAGAAGTTTGATGATTGTGTATTATGTTTAAAACATTCTGGTAAAGCGTTTGTTTTGGCATATTATTATATTTTATATTTATTTTCTAAACACAGAGGAGTTGGTTGCTTGGTTGAGTGCTTTGTGCATTTTGTTAAATCTCGACATACCTGGCTGATTGTCTTTGCTCCTTTCTGGGTTTGGTAAATTTCTTGTACTTTTTATTTGCCATATTTTTTCATTGACTGTTTGGGCATGATTTATGGAGAATCAAGAGTCCTTGTCTTAGTGGGATTTTTTTTCTCAGACTTTTTTCAGTAGTAAAGATTGTATGTGGCACTATAGATGCGCTTCTAAGTGGGAAGATTATCCTGTTTATTGTTGAAAAAACAATTGAAGGTAAATATATTCCCCCCCCCCCAAAAAAAAAAAAGAAGAAAAGGGCATTCATTTCTTCAATTAACAATGTATTAGACTCTTTTCTATATGGCTTAATTGTTCAGTTTTATTTTGTTGCAGGTTGAGGATGATGGTAGAAAAGAGGGCAACTTAATTCTGTTTCCACCTGCGATCGGCAAACCCAGGAGTTCCACTTGCACACAATGATGCAAGATGTTGCTGCCTCGTTACTGATGGAATTTGAAAAGTGGGTTCTTCAGGCTGAATCTGGTGGAACTATTCTCAAGACACCTTTAGATTCTCAAGCCAGTCTCAGCTCAGAGGAGGTTTATGTTTTAGGTGTCCTAAGGATTTGATTCTGAATTTGCTTTAGTTTTGGCCTTTTCAGTTGGACCTCAAATGACTTTTGCAATTGCTTCCTGGCTGTTGGTACTTATCATCTCGATTAATGAAATTCCAGGTGATTAAGGCAAAAAAGCGTAGACTGGGCCGTGCACAAAAAACTATAGGGGATTATTGTTTATTGGCAGGATCACCTGTTGATGCCAATGCCCATTATTCTACTGCACTGGAACTTGCCAGGTTGACCGGGGATTACTTTTGGTATGCTGGGGCATTGGAGGGCAGCGTTTGTGCCTTGCTGGTAAGCATGATCTAGGATGCTGGATAATGTAAGACACATTTTGAGGGCAAAAAATGATAAAAAGATTAATTTTTGGCATGGTGGTGTACATTGGAGGATAGTGTTTTTGCCTGGTTGGTAAGCATGATCTAGGACACCTGATAATATAAAAATCATTTGAGGGGCGAAAAGATAGTGTGCACACTCAATATGTGAGTGCTTTGACAATATGCATGGTGTTGGCTTACTCTAATCATAGCTGTATCTTTAAGGGGTGTGTGTGATTTTTATTTTTTTTTTTTGGGGGGGGGGGGGAGGGTTACACAGAGATTAGCTTGTGTATAATTTGACTATAATGACAGTTTGCTGCAACTTGTTCAGAACTGAGTTTTTAATTGGTAAAATATGAAGGTGATATTAATATGTGATTGTAAGAAGTTTGTCTTTCTATTGAACCAGACGAAATGTGAATCTCAGTGCTTTTGTAACATGCTTATAGTTTGGATAAGATCCATGTCATGCCTCAAGATGTGTTCTCTTCTGTTGATTGGCTGCGAAGATTAGCTGATCATGTGTGACTAATTAGTTAAGGGCACTCATCTTGCAGTCCATTTGATGTAGCATGGGGAAGAAGGAAAAAATGAGATAACAGAAAACTACAACTAAACTCTAATCGTAAATTTTACTCAATCCAATTCATTCAAAAACTAATTCATCAAATACAACTTTAGCCTTTATGTAGGCTAACTCTAATCAACCATTCCTAAATTATGTAACTGCAAAAATCAGAATAAAATTCCAACAATATCAGTAGTACTAAAAATAACCTAGAAAAAAATAAATTCTAAGAAATAGAAATCCTATGATATGATCCCCATCATTCCTTGTCTGTTTGTTTCCTTCTTCCCTATGCTATGTCACCATTTGTTAGAGAAGTTCAGGGTGCACCTTAAACAAGTTATGCTCGTGTATATTATCCTTGTTTCATTTGAAAATACATCTTTTACTTCTGTCCTTGCACCCTCTTCTTGGTTCATGTTACTTCTTATATATATATCTACATTGCTGCTATTGAAAACCTTAGGAGTTATTTGATTATGCTAGTAGAATGAGTGGAAGGAGAAAGTGTTGAGGGTTATTAATTAGGATCTCATACTTAAAAATGACGATTGTTGAAGTTTAGGGACAGATTAATAATGCGCAGAAAATTTCTTGCAAAAAATAATGTGCTAAAATTAAGAGGAATAAAGAAGAGAAAAAGAATAGGAATCTTATCTAGAGTCTTTGGGCTGCATCCTTGCAAGTGTTTTGGTTTTAGTGCACAAAACACAATCTGAGGTACTCAAAACTTGTAAATCTGAGGAAATGTAAGACTGCAATATATATGTTTTTCATGTGTATGGATTGTTGCTGACTTGCTCCACTTATTTTTCTATTAGGGCTTGAGTTCAAGATAGTACATGTGGAAATTTACGTCTGCTAGAAGCCCAGAACAGTCTAGACTATTTTATTTGTTATATAAGTTTGTTAAAATATCCTGGGACCTGATTATAGTGGAGGGATTTCTATGATTGGTTGATGCACATCAATGTTTTTGGTTTGGAGATTTCATATTGAATGATTCTTACTCTCTTTACACAAGTTTTGAGCCCTTTTGTTGTCCTTTTATTCCTTTCATCTATCATACATGTTCTGCATGCTTTTATCTGTTATGTTCTTTGTGTTCTTAGGTTGACCGAATGGGCCAGACAGATCCAGTTCTAGAGCAGGAAGTTAAGTATCGGTATAACAGTGTCATCTTGCATTACAGGAAGTCATTTATACAAGACAATGCTCAGAGGTACTGTTTCTCCAATCCTTTTGATAAATCTTCTTTGGACCAAACGTGATGGTCCAACTGTTATCTGATTCATGATGTTTCGGTCTATGTCATATGCATATATGAACACCCTTTTGTAACTGTATAATGAATTGAGATCTGGTCAAGCAAAGACTCTATAAAGATTTGATGAACTATAGTGCAGAGGGGAAATGTGGGAACAAAGCATCTTAATAAGAGGAGATAGGGAATGAAATAGCAATTAATGTGAATATATTTCTACTTCCAAGTGTGTGTCCTTCCCTGAACCAATTATGTTGTTAATGAAGATTGAAAAAAATCATATTTCTCACCTCTTTTCTCTCTCTTTGATGAACTCGCTGATAGCCGTTCACATCTACCAATCTCCACTTCCAAAATTGTTGACTGTCACCACCCATCTCAGGGCCAGAAGGACCCATCGCTTGCCCTCTTATTTTTCTTCCTTTAGTTCTTTCCCTCCCTATGGATTACAACTTTAGTTTGCATCTGCCGTCACCATGGTCACCATTGTTAATCCTTCCGATCACAATGGCCGTCATCTTCGATCAATTCTTGACAATAACCCAACCCTAAGTAGCATGGATATGGATATGACACACATGGATACATTGATGGAGCAATTTCAAAAAATATTAGGACAAAACATGGAGGATGGTTCCTTACTGCTTGGTGTGGTTATTACGGAGGGAAAGAGATAGTTGAACTTTTCAAGACATTGAGTGTCCTTTGTATAGATTGAAAAGTTTATTTTTAGCACTGCTATGTGGATGATTATTGGGCGGAAGGATCTGGATTACATAGTTTCTTATCTTTTGTTGAAAATATTGTTGATTTAGAGTTTTTGTATTTGGGCTATTACATATCTTAGGAGAACCTACTCCTAAAAGCTAGGTTTTTGAGAGAGGGAACCCAAGGCATATAAACGATCACACCAATTACCTATACTACCGATGTGCGACTCATATACTATAAATGCCCATGGACCGTAAAATTCCACCACACTATGTAGTCCTGTGCCCACGTAGCTATTACATGTGTTAGAAGAACTTACCCCTAAAAGTTAGGTTTTGGAGAGAGGGAACCCAAGGTAGATAAACCATTGCACCAACAACCTATACTACCAATGTGGGACATAGATATCCAATACTACAAATGCCTATATATTGTAACATTCCACTACACTCCGTAGCCTTGTGCTCATGTCAGTAGGTTTTGCAATAGACTTTACTATTCCCCGTGAACACTGCAATGCAGGCGTCACATGGATGGGAGGCATGGTATAGGCTTTGCTACTATTTGTCGCATGCCTTGGAAGAACTCACCCCTAAAATCTGGCGGTCAGAGAGAGGGAACCCAAGGTAACACCAGCAATCCATACCACTGATGTGGAGTACATACATTCCACACTACATATGCCCATGGACTGTAACAAAGGCATCTCCTTGATGCTTTTTAATAAAATTTTACTTGTAAAAGAGCTTTTATTCATTTTTTTACAAGATTCTATTCATGAATAAATTAGAAGTTTTAAAATTTAAAATTCATAAAATTAAAAAAAAAATTGAAAGAAGGAACTAATAAATATATTTTCATGTTGTTTTTATCTTGTTATTTAATTCCTAAGTTTTTTTCTCCAACACTACAATGTGTTTCATTTATGTCTTAAGGGTGGACACATATGTCCTTGAAGTATTCAAGCCGTGTCTGGTCTAAAAAGATTTAAAAATAATAGTGTTTTACAAAGTAGTATTGAAAGTTTGTGCTAGGAACTCACTTAATGCACTTCGGGGCTCCATAAATGCGTTCAGATGTATCCCTACCTTGAAAAAATGCATTTTGTTTCTGCTTCTTTCTTGTCATGTGCATGCTAATGTTTTTGATTAATTATGTATTGTTATATAAAAGAGATATGCTGCAATTTAGATAAGAAATTAATTTTGTTCTCTGTTAGTTTGTTTAATGCTTAAAAAAATTTATTGCCTTTTTCTGTTTATTCCTTTCATTATGTAAACAAAACCCTCTTGATGCTTCTCTTTTAAATATTTTGTGTGCAGAGTATCCCCCCTGAGCTTTGAACTTGAGGCTACATTAAAGTTGGCAAGATTTCTCTGCAGGTAGCCTTCTTAAAACCTATCTTCTATTCTGTAATTTGGTGTTTGTATGGATTCAGCCTTAGGATTGTGATAATATACTGGAACCCATTGATGCATGCCTTATAGTGGAGGCCGGAGGGGCATTCTTAAATGTGAGATCTAATGTTGCCATAGTGACATTATTATTTGGACTATCCTGCTTGCAGCTTTTTATTGTAGATTTATTCAATTTGTGGATTATATCAATGTTAACATGTGAACATAAAGATTGAAAAAAAGACATTACATTTGAATATTTTTACCTGTCATCATGTTTTCATGCTTGTAAAAGCACTATACATCTGTTGATTGCATATATTTAGTGAATTTTGGATCTCAATCAGATGCCTGAATTATTGGAAATTTGCAGAATTTGGTAAAATAAGGGTGATTCAATTTTTTTATAATTTGACAGGGAAGATTGGCCTAACTATTTTAAATTTCAGCTAAAATTTAGTGGAGCTGAACTGATCCTATTGACAAAAAAATTGGGTCAGTTAAAGCATCAAAAAATTTGGAAAATTGGATGTAAATTGGACTTCCAAATTGATTTTTAAGTTTGTGACGTACACCTTGGTACCAGTTAATCTGACGGATAGCATTCGACATAATAAATAGGGTTGGCATTTGTTTCGGGAACATAATTTTTGTTGACACTCAAATATATTAAAATTTAATGAACATATGAAATAATTAATTTACTTCAGAATCAGATCAAATCATGTCAATTTTGAGTTGATGTATTCATGTCATGTCAGTTTCGTGTTTTCTATCTGTAACTTCATGTTTGTGTTGACAGTGTTTAGGCTGTGTTCTTGTGTTGTGTCTAATATTGCCACCCCTGAGAATAATCTTACAAAAAAGGCATTCTGCAGAATAACCTTTCCAGTTTCACATTGTGTTAAATTGTTATTTCAGCTCTACCGTATATGATCAACTTAAAATCAATTTCTCTTGCCATTTTTCTATTATTCCTGTACATTGCTACCCAATCATATAATCTTCAAATTGTGGTGTGGGATCTCCATGTGTCTTTATCCTTTGGTCAGGGAACTTCAGAGAAGCTTGAAATGTAAAATCATGAGCATTCCTTTATTATGTTTCTTTCTGAAAGTTCTTTTTGTCATTTTTTTATTATTTATAGACGTGAGCTGGCCAAGGAGGTAGTGGACTTGTTGACATCAGCTGCAGATGGAGCAAAATCTTTGATTGATGCCAGTGATCGACTTATATTGTATGTTGAAATAGCTCGTCTCTTTGGAACTCTTGGCTATCACCGGAAAGCTGCCTTTTTTTCTAGGCAGGTAGCTCAGCTGTATTTGCAACAAGAAAATAAACTGGCTGCAATCAGTGCAATGCAAGTGTTGGCATTGACCACAAAAGCATATCGAGTTCAAAGTAGAGCATCTATCGCTAAAAGTTCTCTTTCCAATGTGAGTTCTAAAGTGTGTTTTGGCATGTATGATCTTGAAACTGCTGAAATTAATGGATGAACTTTTCACTACTGTTATCACGACTTTTATTCACTCTCATTTCTTGTTGATAGCTACTATAATTTCCCTATATCTTTTAACCTTAGTTGTCTTATTCTCTTTTCTTGTATTTTCTTCTCTCTTTTAAAGTATTCTAGTCTCAGATGTTGACTTATTACGAGCTTTTAGTTTTGAATAATGATGCATGACCTAGAAAGATTTTTGTTGTGGTTAAGTGCTTTTATTATCTTAATATGCTCTTCCCAGTCATCACTAGGGGCAGTCACCTGCTAGCTTACTTAAATGAGTACTTGCTTGAAATAATTTAGCATGAGTTTGAAATTTTCTTGAGCATTGTAGGGAAAGCCTAACAGGATTATGCTTTGTACATCAAGCATAGAAACTTATAATAAACATGTATTGGATGGTGAATGGAAGGTTGCAAGCTCCCATAATTCGGAGATCTGTAGATCAACGATCCAAATAATGTGATCCATCAACTAAAATTCATTAAAACTTGACAAAATAATCCAAATCAATTATATCTGAATTTTGCAGCAAATGAACTAATGGGTAACAGTTTTACACTTACACAGTTGTACTGCTATAGAAAAAAATACTGGAAAGGATGAATTGTTGGAGATGTTCTTTTCCGAATATTAAGTATTTTACACTAAGACTCATTGATGCATGAATGCAAAGGATATTGGAAAGTGAGTGATCTGTGCTTCCTGTGAAACAGAAAGGGAGGGAGAAGAGAAAAGAGTGGAAAGAAAATTTAGAGATGACAGAAAGAATTGTTTTTCAAGTACCATACCGGTAACTATGTCAGAAACAGACCTGTGTTAATCTTGGCTTAAACTAATCACAAGCATGAGGCCATGCAGGTGAACTATCAAATTGGTGAATTTTTAAAGTAACAGCTACTTTTCCCTTGAGATGAGGGAGCTTACATTTGAAAATCTGGGAAAAGGAAAATAAGAGAATTTAGCTTCTTTGTTTAATGTCTGAAAAGGGCTGCGTCAGCTTCTACCTACCTCAAAAGGACGCTATAGTGGGCTCAGTAGTATGTGCTAAATTATTTTGTTGTACTTGTACCATGTTACTTTAACTACAATAGGGATTTGATGCTTGATGGATTTTACATGAGGTTGCTTTATGCTTGTGGCTTAAGTGTGAGAATAAAAGCTTCTAACGCACTTAAAAAAAAAAAAAGAAGGGTTTTTAACATTTTCATAGTGCACATGGAATAACAATTCAACAACTGAAAGCTGCAATGTAGTTCTGTCCCCATCTGCACCATAAAACGTAAAACAAAAGAATTTTTTTTTTTTTTACCTCATACCAGATGGCATGAAGGCTATGTTTGTTTACGGGATGAGAGTGGCGGACTGGAGTAGCAGTCCGTGGGAACCACCTTCTTCCTGTGTTTGTTTTGGTCTTTTGTTAATCCGTGGGTCCCACGGATTGAAGTAGCAGTGAAGTGTTTTGCCAGATGAGCAATCCCGTGGGGCATGTGGTATTATTAATACCCCATCTCCGGATTTGTTTCCCTCCAAGATCCAAAGGTCTAAAATTATTTCCACACACATCACATATTAAATCACATCTTTTATCCCACTTTATATCCCACCAACCAAACACCAAAAAAATAATCCCACATAAAAAATTAATCTCATCTTTTATCCAATCCCATATATTATCCCATGGTATTACTTATCCCCCATCACCCAATCCCCTCAAACAAACATAGCCGAAGAATTCTAGTGTAAGTGATCCTTCTGCACTGCAGAATGAATCAAGTTGAAGAATAGTCTTTTCAGTGAAAGCCTAATTAGAACCAACATTGAAGGTAGTTAGTTCAGAAGGTTCTATATTCGTTTGTCTATTTATCATCCGGACTTGCATCTGATCAGCCTGAGGATGTCATCGAAAAACTGAACAAGGGATGAGAGGAGTATAATTATAGGAGCGTCTAATGAGTATTTCATAAAGACTTCGACATTTGGCTGTAATTATCTGCAAGTTTGGATTTCACTGCTTGAGGAGTTTGCTGAGCAATTTAAACCATAAGTAGCTTATGAAAGGTTTGGTCTTTTTTCTTTGCCTTCATTGTTTTGGTTTACCTTTCAATAGAGCCATATGTTAGTATCTGAACAAAGTAGCAAGGTGTGTGAGGTGGGAATTGATGGACCATTGTTGGAACATGTAACAAATCAAAGTGGTCAGGTTTTGGAGCAGTTACAACTCAGGAAGCTCCAGGGATGAAGTGGGAGCAGAAAATTGTAACATGAAAGTGTGAAGAAAGAACTACTCCCACCAAGGGTAAAATTGTAAATATGAAATGTAAGAATCAGATGCAAACATTAATATCAGAAATACACAAATGAAGTTCCCAACATGAACTGTTGCTTTCATAGACGCAATGGTTATGACCATATATTGTTAATTTCAGTAGCAAGAAAGGAAGCTTATGGGCATTCATGAATGTAAAACAGAGAAGATTGAACTGGAGTGCGATGCATGAGATTTGCACATATTTGCAGGAAAACCTCTTTGATTTGTTTAGTGACCTTATTCTGACTGAACTGCAGCAAATATAACTATTCAAATTTGTGCAGACAAACTCTTGTTTGGTGAATAAGCTGATGAGAGTGCTAACTCTTCCTGTAGGCTTGTAGCCAGATATTAGTTAACTGACATTTAGGTTTTTCTTTCCATCCCATTTTTGAATTTTCTGTTAAACCTCACTAGGACAGAAAATGTGCATTGTGTCCAAGAGAGGTCTGCATAATTTTAATGATGAATGCTTATTTTGTCTGGTGGTTTGTCTTAGCAAACATCTTTATTATGATTAGAAATTGAGAGATTATAGGGTGTGAGAACTTTCAGGTCTGCAGGCAAACATCTTTATTATGATTAGAAATTAAGAGATTATAGGTTGTGGGAACTTTGAGGTCTGCAACGTGACTTGCTTGTTGGCTCATTTGCATTTATGTTGGCCATTTGCCATGCTTCTGGGTCATGTTCTAGAGTTGAAAAAGAAAATGCTAAATCAGGTTAAAAGTATGATTGCTGGAAATGTTGTTGATATTCTTATTTTTTGTCCTATTATTTATTTATTTTATAAGTATGTCTTAATCCTTTTTTTTTTCCCCCAATGAAAGGAAATTGGATCAAGTCATGCTGATGGCGGGAAAATGCATGTGCATCATCACTCCATAGTCTCACTATTTGAGTCCCAATGGAGCACCCTGCAGATGGTTGTGCTAAGAGAGATACTGCTATCTGCCGTCCGTGCTGGAGATCCTCTTGCTGCATGGAGTGCAGCAGCACGCCTACTTCGATCTTATTATCCTCTAATAACTCCTGCAGGGCAAAATGGTCTTGCAAGTGCACTTGCAAATTCCGCAGAAAGACTCCCTTCAGGAACTCGCTGTGCTGATCCGGCCTTACCTTTTATAAGGTATTTGCTACCATGTTGTTTATTTATATGATATTTTACAAGAATCAATTCTTCTTCTCTGTTTATACCCTGTGTTGCATGTACCTTGGCAAGGATTGATAGTGATGATGCTAAATGTTGTGAATTGGCTAAACCTATGACCTAGCCACATAGCCAGCTACGATGCAAATGATCTTGAGTGTGATCTATATATACACCCCACATACATATAGTATAGTTTTGTTGACACGTCACTTTTAACTTCTTGCATGCTATTGTTGAATTTCATGAATGAGCAGAGTTCTAACTGGATAACCCTGCTTATGGAGTCCTGCTTAAACATTCATTAACATGTATGTATTAGTAAGTCCTACAAAACAAAAACCTCTGCATTCAGGAGAAAAGTTGCATTACAATTCGATCATTAATTGATGCTGGATCATTGTGTGCAACATGTGGTGCTCTTGATAGGGTAATTGTAAGCAAACTATTTATCTACAGAACATAGGTAAACAACCCTTAGTTGTCGTTGTATAACCAATTCTAAGTTTGAACCAGAACAAATTTGATATCCTTACGGTGACTTGTTTCTATTTCAGTATTTGAAACTCTAGAGATAGTTATCTAGCAATTGAGAGTTGGTAAAAATTCCCACTGTAAATGAACTTTTATTCACACTTCCAGCAAAGGATGTAACCCTGGTGAGTGGGCACACCATTGGAACTTTAACTTGCTACGAAGTTATTTTTCCTATAAAAGGCCACTTTATATCAATTGAAAAATGTCTTTATAAAATCATTTATGTTCGTGCAGTGCACATGTTCTCTCAATCATTCTTTTGTCCCCCCACTTGGATGATGTGGAATAGATGTTATTATTGGACATATGAGAATCATGCAGTAGGATATGCTAGAGAAGTTCCTACCGTTGCCAATTAGAAAAGTCAGCAGATCACCTCAGGAGCTCCCATTTCCTGATGCAGATTGGATCCTGGTTTATTTTTGGCGAGAGAGATTCTAGCTGGATCTTATGGTTCAAAAAGTTGGACAAAGTCTGGACTGTTATATCATTTAGCAGTTTGCTAATACTTATTTCCTAGAGGGTAGAGTTCATTAGTTGAGCATCTAGGTTATAGGGTTCCTTCTTCATACTTGGTTTTTCCTTCAGGTTCATCTTTTGAAGCCATTTCAGTTCAGGTTCATCTTTAAATTTCAATATTTGCCTTTGGATAAAATATCGCCCACGTGAAAGAAAACCACATTTTGCACAAAATGATCCAGTATCAATGAATGATCCAACTGTAGGCAAGCCTTGTTTTTGGTTCGGACTGCAGCATTGGATGGATTTTTACTTTGAAAAACCTGGGAAAGAAGGGAAAGATAATTACTGATTGATGTATGTGTACGGAGGTAATGGAGTTGGTCATTAATACTCGTGCAGATTTGTGGAGTTTGATTCTTACCAGTTTGGGGTTTGTGGGGTTATGCTAGCTCTGTAATTCATCTGAGTGTTGGGTACTTCCCTGAAGTGTAAGTAAAAGACGTCTGATTTCTCACTCCAAAAGGGTAAATAAGGCATAAAGTGGGGATTCTTGTGCTTGACCTGGTGCTTTTGGAGGGAACAAAATTGGGTAATTCTGAGGAGGTTGACTTAGCAATTGATAGTCTCAAATTGTCCTTTTTACGTGTTCTTTTTTCTCCATTTTTTCTTTTTATTTTTTTCTGGTTAGTTGGAAAGCTTTATGAGCACTTTTTTGCTTTTGTTGATTGATTTCATTGGAGTTTTTTTCTTCTATAGATGTTGCATAGATAGTTTTACACCCAGTTTACAAAAAGGATACATCCCCTTTTCTGGCCAATTTAGTAGAATTGTTTACTTATGAAACTGAGGTGATGTCAAATGATATGGGGTTCCAAAACCAATTCATTAATAATATTGAAAAAAAAAAAAAGAAACAAAATTTGAAGAATAAAAAACCTCTCTCTCTCTCTCTCTTGCGTATGGGTTATCAACCTTGGAATCTCCAATCTTTGTCAAGAAGCCTACACCCTCATCAAAATCACTTTGTCATCCTTCACAAAGACTAGATGTACTTTTTCCCCTAGCTTCAAGTGGTTGAATTGAGTGCTAAAACAATTTTGTCAAGCCTAGGAGGCCATATGAGTTAAATGAGTTCATGTCTGTCTTGCCACCAACCCCATCAATGCACCTTAGTAAAACCTGCCATCTAGTGCAACCTTGAATCAGAACATAAGCGCAAAGAATACCTTGTCTATTTACCAACTGCCAAAATGTCATTGTCCCCAAATTCACCCTCTCCCTCACAGTGGCCATTCCTACCCAAGTTCCTTCTTTCCCGTTTTCTCTCCCTGCTTCTTCCCCTCTGAGCTAAATAAATATACAAATCCTTGGCATCTGGTTTTGGTACAAGCTTAATTGATTGGTGGCCTGAATTTTAGTTCTCTGAGAACTTCTAGTGGTTTAAATAACCATATAGCCATGTTTTCTTATCTAAAAAAATAACCCTAGAGCCATGTTATAAATCATTCATTAGCTTATTGAACCTGTAACAAGTTTTACTATATTTATTTATTTATTTATTTTGTGTTCCCCTTATGGTGTTTCAGTTGTGACAATTATATAACACTTTTGCACATATCTGCCCCCAAATGTTTTCTTTTTTTTTTTTTAAAAAACAATTTTAAAGATATTAATCTAGTGAAAAATTAGATAAAGAGGAGTATATAGAGAATTGAAGCAAAATGATAACATGAAGTAGTTCTTCTCCTGAGTTTAGACTCATCTCAGAAGTTCCTAAAGCATGCCCTTGCTTTTTGTCAAACCTCAGAATATTCCAGAATCAGATGTATTCATACTTTGAGATAGATTCATATATCTGCTTCTGGATATTGGAACTTCTTTGGGATTCCCTTCCAGGATGCATGTTTACTTCTCTGGCTTTCTTTGACATCGTTCTCTGTGTTCTTAAAAAATATCTGAGCTTGTGAAGATGAACTATCACCCTGCTTTCCTGGAACTCAAGTTATAGTTTTGATAGTCGATAATAGTCCTTGCCCTCTGTTCCTAATATGTTTTTTCATTGTGATTGTAAATTCATAGTTGGAGCCCTTATTTTTTTATTTTTTATTAATCTATCTTCCATGTAAATTCTTTCCAAGGATTTACATATTAATCTTGTTATCTATTTAAATGCTTCCAGGTTGCATTCTTTTCCTTTCCACCCATCACAAATGGATATTGTAAAACGCAATACAGCAACAGAAGATTGGTGGGCAGGATCTGCTCCGTCAGGGCCCTTTATTTATACACCATTCAGCAAAGGAGAGCCAAATCATAATAGCAATAAGCAGGAGCTGATTTGGGTTGTTGGTGAACCAGTCCAGGTGTTGGTGGAATTGGCAAACCCTTGTGCCTTTGACTTGATTGTGGATAGTATCTATCTGTCGGTGCATTCTGGCAACTTTGATGCTTTTCCCATTAGTGTAAGTCTCCCACCAAACTCTTCAAAGGTGATCACGCTCTCAGGAATTCCAACTAAAGTGGGGCCCATGACAATTCCTGGCTGTATAGTTCATTGTTTTGGTGTAATTACTGAACATCTTTTCAAGGATGTTGATAACTTGCTTCTTGGAGCAGCACAAGGTCTTGTGCTTTCTGACCCTTTCCGGTGCTGTGGATCAGCAAAGTTGAAAACTGTATCATTTCCAAATGTTTCTGTTGTGCCGCCATTGCCATTGCTTGTATCACATGTTGTAGGTGGTGATGGAGCTGTCATTTTATATGAAGGTGAGATTCATGATGTGTGCATTAGTCTTGCTAATGCTGGTACAGTTCCAGTTGAGCAGGCGCATATATCATTATCAGGAAAAAACCAAGACTCTGTTTTGTCGGTCACTTATGAAAGTTTAAAAGGTGCCCTTCCTCTGAAACCTGGTGCAGAAGTGACAATATCAGTAACCTTAAAAGCCTGGCAGCTTGGTTTAGTGGATGCTGATACTGCTAGCAAAAATTTATCTGGAAGCACAGGGAGGCAAATTAAGGACGGAAGCAGCCCAATGTTGTTGATTCACTATGCAGGTAATTTTTCAACCATAAACGTGGCATTCAAATTCTTCACCTGATTATTATTTTGTTACCAAGTCTGTTCCAAGTCCCTAGTTTTAAGCCACAGTTACGTCAATTGATCTTTGCATTGTGCTATGTTGAGAATAACCATACTGTGATCTATATCCGGTGCTGAGATTTAGGGAGAGTCATAGGGCTATAGAATGACCTAAGATTAACTAAAATACTTTGAAATGGTTAGGAATCAACAATTGGGTTAGGCTCGGGTCAACTTTAGCCTGGAAACTTATCCTTTATCATTTAAAAGTTGATCAAAGATGGTTAGTGGATTCAGGAAAGGGCAAGCCAGGACACATTAAACATGTATGATTCCTAATTTGTTTCAGGTTACTTGAACGGTGTTCTTACAGTATAGAACTACAATAATGAGGGTAATGGAGTATCCGTTGATGACATTTATTTATTCTTTCATTAATTTAAGTTTTGGCTGGGGTTGGGGATTTAGTTACTCTATGTTGATCCATGCGTGAGTTTTTTCGACACGTTGATCCTCTAATCAAGCGTATCTTTGCTGTGAGTGCTCTAGGGTAGAGAGGTGAGAAAATGGTCTGTTTGGTCTAAAAATGGACCAGACCAAATATTTTTGGCTGTTGATTTTTTTTGACTGAACAGCCAAATAAAACTAAAAAATAATTTTGTTCGTTTTTTGGGTGGTTCGAGTTTTTCCAGTGTCATTGCTTAAAATGAATTGCAATTCTTCTATCTTCTAGTTCTCAAATTGTAGTCCATCCAAAATTCAGTGCAGATGAATAAAAATATATCCCATCTTATCTTATAATGGTTGACTTCTGAAACTTGAAACAAAAGAAACAAATTCAAAAAATAACTCTACTTTTTCTTTGTAAGAATGTATATTTTAGAAACAAATTCAAAAAATAACTCTACTTTTTCTTTGTAAGAATGTATATTTTTATTAATATAAGAAGTAATACAACCCATAGTTACGGGGATTGCTCACCCCCCTATATAACTATGATCTTGATCATTCGACCCCAATTACAATTCATTTGCGATCTAGATCATGAAATTTAGTGATCGTAACAGAAAACCTAATCCATAGAGAAATAAAATGGAAAGAGAAAAAAAGAGAATGAAATAGTAGTTTATTTACTTATTGCAATATTGAATTTGTTTTATCTTTTATTGTATGTCATTATTCTCAGATGTTGGATTATTAGGGGATATTATTGGGATTCTCTTGCTCTGATGTTGTCATTGGTTATGACAAACTCTCAAAAAAATTGTTAAGGATTAATTCTGTTATGATATTTTCATTGATTATGTTAAGTTGGCATGTTCTTTTGCTTAATCTTTTCGATTTTCCTTTCAGGACCATTGGTGAATCCTGGAGAACCACCTGAAGATGGGTCTGCCATTCCTCCTGGTAGACGTCTGGTTGTTCCCTTGAATATTTGTGTTTTTCAGGGCCTGTCCTTTGTGAAGGCTCGTTTGCTGTCAATGGAAATTCCTGCACATGTTGGTGAGAATCCTCCTAAAATACTTCATGTGGAGAATGGTTCTTCCGAAGAAGTTATAACTTCTGATTCTTCTGGACGTAAGACCGATAGATTAGTGAAGATTGACCCTTATAGGGGTAGCTGGGGACTACGCTTCCTTGAGCTTGAGTTGTCTAATCCAACTGATGTGGTGTTTGAGATTAGTGTTTCTGTCCAGCTTGAGAAATCCAGTGATGAGGATAGTTCTTGCATCAACTGCGATGCAGCTGAGTTTGGTTACCCTAAAACAAGAATTGACAGGGATTACACTGCAAGGGTACTTATACCACTGGAGCATTTTAAATTACCTGTTCTGGATGGTTCCTTCTTTGTGAAGGATTCCCAGAATGGGGCTACCCCAACTAGAAGTTCGAGTTTCTCAGAGAAAAATGCTAAGGCAGAATTGAATGCTTCTATCAAGAACTTGATTTCTAGAATTAAGGTTAGATGGCAATCTGGACGGAACAGCTCTGGAGAATTAAATATTAAGGATGCAATACAGGCAGCCCTTCAGACATCCGTCATGGATGTCTTGCTGCCAGACCCATTGACGTTTGGCTTTAGGCTTGCTGGAAATTTTACAGGACGTGCTAAACTCTCTCCACCGGAAGAATCCCATAATCAAGTTCCTTCCCCTTCATCTAAGGGTTCTGTACTGGCACATGAAATGACTCCTTTCGAAGTTCTAGTCCGCAATAACACGAAGGAAATGATAAAAATTGGCCTTAGCATTACGTGCAGAGACGTAGCTGGAGAGAACTGCATTGAGGGCAACAAGGCAACTGTCTTATGGGGAGGTATGGTTCTAATGTGCGGTCTTTGTTCGGTTGTGTTTTAACCAACTTTTGGCACTTTCAGTAGCCTCCTCTAGTTGCATTTTTTGCCCAGATAATTTTCCATTGTATACTCTTATTTTCAGAGAGAGGAAAAAAAAGAAAAAGAAAAAAAAAATCTTCTGAAACTAATTAAAATTCCCCCTGGTGTAAGCTCCCTAGATTTCCGACTGTGCCTGATTTTGTTTCATTCTCTTTTTTTGGCTATTAACAATTTTACGGGGAAGGAGATTTTCTGTGCCAAGTATGTTAATTCATGTACTTTTTGTTGTCTTGATCTATTGTCAGGTGTTTTGAGTGGGGTCACCATGGAGGTTCCTCCTCTACAGGAAATTAAACATTCTTTCTCTTTGTATTTCCTGGTTCCTGGAGAGTACACTCTGTTAGCAGCTGCAGTGATCGATGATGCCAACGAAATTCTGAGGGCTCGTGCAAAGGCTAATTCGCCCGATGAGCCAATCTTCTGTCGCGGCCCCCCATTCCATGTGCGGGTAAACGGGACTGCATAAGTTGTGTAATTTCTCGTGCCCATGAAACGTGTCAGCTCATTCCCAACCAGAGTAAACCTGCCATCCTTTCCTTCTCTGGCTCAAGATAGGAAGCGTCACGAAGCACCTGAAAAAATTTTCTGTGCCCTACTCGTTGTACTGCCATTGCCATTTCTTCTGAAGTTTTTGTGCAACACCATCTTGTCTTATTGTGCCTCTCATAATTTTTAGCTGATCGTTTTAGTTGATGGTTATTGGATTTCCAGATGGCTTGTAAATCCATATTGAAGGCATGATTGTCATGAAAAAAAAAAAAAAAAAAAATCATTTCCCTTCAATGACTGTTTGAATTTTATGTATATTTTATTTTTTAATACATGAAGAATCACAGGATATAAATTTGGAGATTGTCGAATTCATACCTGTGTCCAGGAGCCGCGGGGAATGTGAGTTGTAGGGCAACTGAGCTGAGGCGGTTCAATGGAGTTTGATCCTTATAAGAACTTTAAGATTGTCTTTGTAAAAATTTAATTTCTTGCGCGTGGTCTTTCATCTGCCTGTACTCACTCTGAATTTACTTGTAGCTCAAAACGATGTTTTCTCCATTCATTTTTAGTAAATGAGAGTTCAATGTTTATTCCTTTGTATTTTGTAAATAAGTTTTGAATTTAGGTAAATATAGAAAGATACAGTATATAAATGAGTCTACCGAAATCTAGTGCTCATTTACGGTTCAATTTGCTTGCAGTAACCCCGAGCTCAAGCGCTCATTTTGAAGTGATGTGTTTGAATTTAACAAGTCACATCATAATTAAATAATAAGTGCAATTTAATATACATGACACAGATATATTGGATTGTAAGCCAAAGGCTTAAACACTGATAGCGAAAAGAAATTTATAGGTGTGTTTAGAATGATAAAAAGTGAGATAAGTCGTAAGTTTATAATTCAAAATTAATAATTTTGAGAGATTTTTAGAAGTTTTTAGATATTTTTAATATTTTTAGCAAAATAAACGCAGCCTGTATATTGTATAGTTGGATTTTTTTTTTTCAAAATTTTATATAAGAATTATGTTACATGATTTTGAGTTACATAACCAAAAATTTTATTCGTAGTTATTGTGGGATTTTGGGGGTTAGCGTGGCACCGTGATATCAACCGTACTATTGGAGTAAAATCTAATAGTTCAAACACATTTATATATCTTTTAATTATAAAAATATTTAAATAAATTCAAATTGTTGAATTTTAATCTAACAGTCCATACACTTGATGCCATGAAACTAACAGCATAGTGCTATCAGCCTTCCTTTTTCTCACATTGTGGGACCAATTATTTTTAGATTACTAATCATTAAAGTGAAATTTTATAATAAAACTACTATTATCCTATCATTTTTTGTATACTTTCCATTAAAAATTTTAGTATAATATTTTCTTCTTTATTATAGTAACGACACTCCCGCATCATCCCTGCTAAAATTTAAAAAATACACCATGAAAGGAGACTGAATATGTTGGAATGAATGGACTCAACACATACAAACAAGTTTCAAATAAATACAATAAAATCACTTTCCAAATGCTATTATTTCAAAAATCCAAATCACTTCACAAACAATTTTCTATTGGTGTAATTTTGAATTTTTGTTAAAAAAGATTTAGTGCATGGTACTTCTTAAACCTCGTCATCCTATAATCAAATCCTGGATTATTCTTTCACTCTAATGGAGCAGCAGCAAGCCTAGCCGCGAAATCAGTTCCTCTGTTGTCTCCATCATCAAAATTGAGAGCATAGCTCTGAGGATCATAGTGAAACTGATCATGTGTCCTTCTTCTCTTCTTCTTGTTGATCATTAATCTAAACCTTCTGATGAAGTTCTCCTTGCTGCCTTTCTTCTTCAACCAGTTTTCTCCGGTACTCTTCTCCCCTTCTTCTTGTGTCTGCAACAAAGCCCACTGCGACGGCTGTGACTCGCTGTTGTTTTGCCTCCTTGTGAAGCAATATTTCCACGAACAGCCACAACCATGTCCTCTGAATTTCTCTTCTTCATAATCTTCCATGTCTTCTGATGGCAAAGTTTTTCCACTGGAGCCTGCTTTTTCACGCATAGTGGGTGTGTGTGTGTGTATATATATACATATATATATATATATATGTATAGAGAGAGAGAGAGAGAGAGAGAGAGAGAGTTGCTGGTTATGAAGGACTTCAAGGGCAACTCGGAATAGAACTGTAACTTACAATTGGGATAGGCTTCGTATTGGTCTCCAGGAGGCGGAGTCAACTTCCAATCAAATTGCGACATGTGGTAGGAAAATAATTTGTTGGGATGGAATATATTTATATCTTTTTGATTGGTCAGTTCTAGGCTTATAATAAAGATTTAAGGTGGGGGTTGTTTTGGTCAATTCCTAGTTGTAATGTACGTCTATTGATGTTTGGTTTGCGTATATTTGGCCAATTGGCCGGTCACATTGGAGATTTTGCAGCACCGCAGAGCTAAATGCCAAACAGCCGTTTTTGTAACTACGGATTTGGAGTTTCTCCATGCGCTTGCGAGGCAATTGCCATGTTATTGCTTGCTTTTTGTTTTCTTGATCGACATTTCTTAATGAAAAATTCTGTAGTCCCCCGTGGCCTTGGTTAGTGGGTTTGTTTGTATACAACTGACTCACGGGCGGAGCTACATGGGGCAGGGGTTAAGTCATCCCTCAATTTTTAAGATAAAATTATTAAAATTAAGATAAAATTATTAAAAGGTTCTCCTTATTATTTTAATTTTATTTAAAAATTAAATTAATTAAAAATTAAGATATTTTGATTTTATTAAAAATTTAAAATTAATTCAAAATTTTTTAACATATAAGAAGTTTAAAAGAATCAAACTTGTTATTTTTTGTAAAATAAAGTGTATCATTTTAATACATTATTACATATTTTTGTTTATACTATCAGTAAATTTAGCATATAACAAAATAAATTTTATAGATAATAAAATTTAATAATAATTATATTTTTTGTAGTAAGGGATATCTCTATTAAATTTCAAGTACTTGAACCATTAACCGTGAGTAATATATTTACTAGTTAATACTCAAAATAATTTATTTTCTCTCTAAAAATAGCATCGTTTTTCTCCTACTCTTAATCGAAAAATAAGTTGATTGTTATTTTTTCTTGAGTGCTCGGTGCCCCCCTTGGTGCCCAGTGCCCCCTAGCGCTCGGTGCCCCCCTCGGCAAAAATTCTGTCTCCGCCCCTCTGACTGCTTTTTCGAATCTGTTCTGGGTATGATTGTTCACATACAGTTAATGAATTTACTCTCAGTGTAATTGCATAAGGTGACTTGTCATACTTTTTTTACTCGAAAAAAAAAATTATATGTCTTCAAAATTATAGATATATATACAAAGAAAATTTTTCATCAAAATGTTAATTTTGAAAAGATATAAGAAATGGAAAAATTAGTAATTTTTTTAATTCTTTTCCTACCAATTAATATACTTGTAAGAATATATATAAATTTTGATATTTTTAGAAATTGTTGGGAAAGTGCCAAATCTCTACTATTTATTATAATGAATTTCTTTTTAATTGTCACCATAGTGCTTTGATCCAAACCATAAAGTTGTAAAGATACGCATGCATTCTCTTTGTTTACAAACTATGAAGTTGCTGGCATGCCTGTGTGGACACAGTAATCCATGGGAACTAAAATTCAATTTTTAGGTAGGTGGGATAAAATTTAAAAAAATAATGAGATAAATGTATAATTTTAAAAAGAATTAGAGTAAAAAAAATATATATAGTATAAATAAATAAGCAGCTAGTTTACATTTGTCATTTAGTGGATGGGACCCATTGTTAATATACGTACAATTATATGATCAAAACAATATATATGTATTGTGCATGGTTAGTATTATTGATATATGAATTTATGTAATTGCCAGAGCAACATATGACATAATGGCTACTGGTTTTAGATCTAACTCGTGTGGCATGGATTTGTTGTTGAACACACGTGATTAATTGTGTTTGAATTTTCATAAAAGGAATCTTATTGTAAAACATTAATAAAATATGGGCTAATTAAATTTTATCAATTTGGAATTTGACTCAAAAATATGTGATATTTTTTAGTTTAAAAATTAACAAATTAATCACCTTCTTGTGATTTGGATAAAAGTACAAAAGTAGCTGAATCTATTAAATTTAACTGGATTTATGTTTTGTACGTCAAAATTGATAGGAAAAGATGATTTCTACAAAAATAAATAAATAAAAGTAAAATTTTATTCATTTTTATGTTAAAACAAAACATGTTTTCCTTGTTTAAAAAAAAAAAAACTCAAATTGCCTCTATTTTTTCAAAAATGTTTTTGGATGTTATATGCGGTGTGTTATGAATCTAGTTAAATTTGATATTTTTCTAGCAAATTTGAACTTTATTCTAAATTATGAGTAATGTTATGTATTAACTTTTAAACTAGAGAGAAGTCAAGTGTAAATTGTAAAGGAAAATGTTATTGTATGCCCTTTTATGAACGAATAGAAGCATTCCACAGATCACTCTATCTACCCGAGTGATCATGGGGTTCTAATGGAAAGATGAACATGACTCGTTGGCACCATTGTTTGATTTATTAAAAAATTTAGAAAATTTTTAAAAACTTCTGAAAATTTTTAAAAGTTATTCACTTTTTATCTTATTGTATAAATTACGAACTCGTAATTTATTTCACTTGATCTTATTTTTTTATCACTCTAAACACACCCATGGTAAAAATTTAAGCTTTGGGGTTATATTAATGTTTTGAATTTTGAGACAAATGAAATGAGTTTAGTTATTTAGTTTTCAATAAAATTACATTGACCACAACAATAGCATGCTAAGTGTATAATGGATATTACTTCGAGTACAAGTAGTAGCGGCACTCATCTTTTTACCGTTGATAATATAGGAAATAATTCTATGTTACGAATGAAATGTTTGTTGGATCGCCTGGCCGAGGAGTTTGGTGTGTTGGTTATTTATTTGTTATTTTACAATTTAATGGCATGGCCTTTGTGCTTTTCTATCAGTTTGGGAGAAGGTTTATAATTGTCATAGTATTTCGAATGAGCGTTTGCTGCCCAGACCAAGGCATGAGTTGTTGGACCTAAGGGGGCGTTTGGTAGGACAATTTTTAATATTTTTTAGTAATTTTTAGTTAAAAGTTACTAGTTATAATTTTTGATATATTTGGTGAAGTAAGTTACAATCTTTAGTAATTTTTTACAATTTTTGGCAATATTTAATAATTTTTAACAACTTTTGAGTGTTTGGTAAAATTTTTAGTAATTTTTAGCAAGTTTTGCGCATTAAGGTGAAATTTTTAGTAACTTTTGAGTGGAATAAATTATTGTAGTAGAGTAAAAAAATGACAAAAGTTGAGGTGTTACCAAACGCTCACTTTGTAACTTTTGGTAGATTTTTACACATTTTTGTACTGCCAAACGAGTCGAGTTGCTTTAATTGAGGCTTTGACTCTTTTATTTTTTATTTTTTTATTTTCATTTCTATTATTCAATTTGCTCCCATAATTATATCATGACTCTAATTGTAGGAAAGAAAATATATGTTATTTTTTAAATTGTATTGTGTTTAGTTTGTGTCTCTGAATTATATTAACTCGGAGTGTGATAGTAGGACTGTCAGTGATTATAAATGATTTGTCCATGAGAAACTCTACTTGTAAGAAAGTAAAACAAGAGGTAAAATAGAGAAACAATGTCTTTTATTTCATATTGCAAGTGTAACATATGAATGTGCAATGTATAAAAATTTAATGAATCTACCTAGTACAATACAATTTTTGAGGCATTTATGTGAAGCTCAATTTCAAAGAAACAAAACTACGAGTTGTAAAGTTCAGAGTGGAAAAGAACAAAAAAATCAACATTATTTTATTTTTCAATCGTGATTGTGAAATGAAATATTAATTCAAGGTCAATAATTAAATTCTTTCATAAAATTATACTTTTAACCAAATTTGCATCTTACATAAAAGTTTAATTCTCACTTATTTGTAAATTAACACTAAATATAAATAGCATTAATAAACTGATAAAAAGAAAATCAACACTATTCTATTTTTCAATTGTAATTGTGAAATAAAATATTAAGTCATGGTCAATAATTAAAATCTTTCATAAAATTTTACTTTTAATCAAATTTTCAATTTATGTAAAAGTTTAATTCTTACTAATTTACAAATAAACCCCATAAATAAATAATATTAAAAGACAAACAATCAAATAAGACTTTTTATAAAAACTTAAAATTTCTCAAATATCACAAATTCATCAACCATAGTAATCATATTAAAATTTATTTGTAAAGTCTTATTAAAAATTAATTTTTAACTAGTTAATTGGCTTTATGTAATTTTAAAATAATTAAAAATGAAGACAAATTGTAAACAAAAAAATTTTTTTGAAACAAAATTTAAACAATAAAGTTAAAGGAGAGGGAACCAACAATAATTAAACCGTAATTGCGAGAGAAAAAAAAAAAAAAAAGAACTCTCAACTCAACAGCGTGAATAAATAATTCTCATCCTATATATGCAATCTTATAAAAAAATAAAAAAATAGAAAATAATTAATAAAAATTGGTTTGACAAAATTTAAGAAATTCAACCATGAAATTAAATCCTCCCTTACTGTTCATTGTAATAATAGGAAAGAAAAAGTTTAGTAATTTGAGCAAAATGTGTGTATATATATATAAGTAGAAACAAGGTCAAAAGCAGAAATAGAAACCCTAATTCTCGCTGCTTCTCTACGCTGTGGCGTCTCATCTGAGACGTCTTCTGCAGAAGCCAAGGCTTTCGACATATGCTCTTTGGGAATTACACTCGAAAATAAGGTACTATATGTATATATATACATACATGTATGTTAGTATGTCCCATCTTATTCTTCTTTGCTGTATTGTTTTCCTTTGTGTTTCGGATGAACCCACAATCCAGGCTCTCCATTTCTGATCCCAGCACCCCCCTTTTATTTATTTATTTTTCTACAAATCCTC
Source organism: Vitellaria paradoxa (assembly GCA_019916065.1). Taxonomy (NCBI): domain Eukaryota; kingdom Viridiplantae; phylum Streptophyta; class Magnoliopsida; order Ericales; family Sapotaceae; genus Vitellaria; species Vitellaria paradoxa. The sequence continues at coordinate 2,196,032 of CM034242.1, forward strand.
ATAGTATTGGTTCCCCCAGAAATAATATAAACAATGCACTATAATATGATATATACATATATATATGTATATATTTAAATTGAGTTCCACATGCGTTGCAAATTGATTGTGCCTGAAAATTGAGCTGATAAGTAGCTGCGATTGGGTTCTTGAATTTGGATGAACTGTTTTGTTGCTGAGAAAAGGTAGGAAAGATGAGAAATTGAAGTGATTTTGAAATGGTCAAGGATACTGTTTCTATAAATACTCTTTCTGAATTTTGAAAATTCAGTCCCACATACTTTGGAAGTTGACAGCCCCTGAAAATTCTGCTGTTACCGGAATCCTATCAGAAAAAAACACTGTTTAGCTGAGGAGTTGCTCTTGGATTCGGGAATCTGTATTTCCTGATAATCCAAAGTGGGTATTTTCCTTGTGAATTATCTATTTCCGATGAACAAACAACTGAAACATTTTCTGCTGGACTAATAACTAATTGTTAATTGCGTTTTGTTGGTTATATGTTTGCCTTCTCTTTTTTGATATCTGCCAATAGCTGCTTGGTCTCTGAGAAAAGTTAGTAAAGATGAGAAATTGACATGATTTTGAAATAGTCGAGGATTACCCCTCTCTCTCTCTCACATGCGCACGCTCGCACGTTTTCAGATGCAGACACTGTACATTTTGTGCTAAGGACTTGTTTTATTTTATCTTAATTTTTTCAGTTTCTGTCAGCTTGCTGCTTGGCAGATGGCAACTACTGGTAAGGAGATGGCATCAAACACTGAGAGTGGGAAGAGCTTTGCACGGAGGGACCGGCTTCTGGAAATTGAGGCTCAAGTTCAGAGGAGGTGGGAAGAGAAAGAAGCTTTCAGGTCTGATTCTCTAGAAGCACCTCCTAAACCGTGTGAGAAGTTCTTTGGGAATTTCCCTTTCCCTTATATGAATGGCTATCTACACTTGGGTCACGCATTCTCTCTCTCCAAGCTTGAATTTGCTGCAGCTTATCACAGGCTGAGGGGTGCTAATGTGCTCTTACCGTTTGGTTTTCACTGTACTGGGATGCCTATCAAGGCCTCAGCTGATAAACTTTGCCGGGAGATCCAGAAATTTGGCAATCCACCCACATTTCCTACCGTACCAGAGGAGAAAAGCACTGATCCCGAGCCTCAACCTGAGGAAGCTAATGCAGGAAATCAGCTCGCACCAGATAAATTTAAGGGCAAGAAGTCCAAGGCAGCAGCAAAATCAGGCGGTGACAAGTACCAATGGGAAATTATGCGGAGCTTTGGCCTCTCTGATGATGAGATTTCCAAGTTTCAGGACCCTTATTACTGGCTGACGTATTTTCCCCCTTTGGCTGTAGAAGACCTTAAAGCTTTTGGCCTTGGATGTGATTGGAGGCGCACATTTATCACAACTGATATGAACCCTTTTTTTGATTCATTTGTTCGGTGGCAGATGAGGAAATTGAAGAAGTTAGGGAAAATCGTCAAAGACTTGAGATACACTATCTATTCCCCGTTAGATGGCCAACCTTGTGCTGATCATGATCGGGCTTCTGGGGAAGGTGTTATTCCGCAAGAGTACACTTTGATAAAAATGGAGGTTATTCCCCCACTTCCTCCAAAGTTGAGGGCTCTGGAGGGCAGGAAAGTGTACCTTGCAGCTGCAACATTGAGACCAGAGACCATGTATGGGCAAACAAATGCATGGGTGTTGCCAGATGGGAAGTATGGAGCCTTTGAAATCAATGACACTGATGTTTTTATCTTGACAGAGAGGGCAGCTCTTAATCTTGCATACCAGAATCTATCACGGGTGCCAGAAAAGCCTACTTGTTTGGTTGAGCTGACTGGTAATGATCTACTTGGTTTGCCTTTGAGATCTCCTTTGGCATTCAAGGAGATTATTTACTCTCTACCAATGCTATCAATTCTCACGGACAAGGGTACTGGAATTGTGACTAGTGTTCCCAGTGATTCACCTGATGATTTTATGGCTCTTCATGACCTGAAAGCAAAGCCAGCTTTTAGGGACAAGTTTCATGTGAAGGATGAATGGGTCTTACCATTTGATGTCATTCCAATCATTAACACCCCTGAATTCGGAGATAAATCTGCTGAGAAAGTTTGTGTAGACATGAAGATCAAGAGCCAGAATGAGAGGCAGAAGCTTGATGAGGCCAAGAAAAAAATTTACAAGGGAGGTTTCTATGAGGGAACAATGCTTGTTGGAGATTATGCAGGGATGAGAGTCCAGGATGCAAAGAATTTGATCAGGAACAGGCTTCTAGAGCTTGGAGAAGCTGTGATATACAGTGAGCCTGAGAAGAAAGTAATTTCAAGGTCGGGGGATGAGTGTGTTGTGGCTCTAACTGATCAGTGGTACATCACGTATGGGGAACCAAATTGGAAGGAGAAGGCAGAGGAGTGTTTGGCTAGTATGAATCTCTTTTCTGATGAGACACGGCATGGCTTTGAACATACTCTAAGCTGGCTAAATCAATGGGCTTGTTCCCGTAATTTTGGCCTTGGCACTCGTATTCCTTGGGATGAGGAGTTTCTTGTGGAGTCTTTGTCTGATTCGACCATTTACATGGCATATTATACCGTCTGTCATCTGTTACAAAAAGGTGATATGTATGGCTGTGATACTTCTTCTGTGAAACCAGAGCAATTGACAGATGAGGTCTGGGATTTCTTGTTCTGTGGTGGGCCTTACCCTAAATCCTCAGATATTTCTTCTTCTCTTCTTAATAAGATGAAACAGGAGTTTGAATATTGGTATCCTTTTGATGTCCGAGTTTCAGGTATACGCATATCTGATTTTAAATTTTTTTTTTTTTTTTTTTTTTTTGGGCAAAAATAAAACTAATCATTTTCTCTATTTTCTTGTTGACAATAGCCTACTAACATCAACCCCCCCCCTCCCAAACACACACACACACACACACACACACACACACAAAAAGGAAAAGGAGAAAACCCAAAAATAAAAAGAAAAGCATGCAACACAACCTTTTCTGGGTAAATAAATTGTCATTACTGTTATTCAATTGTATTACATCTCCCCCCCTCTCCCACTCCTCTTCTATATTTTCTTCCTTTTTACCACTCCTACAGTACCATACTAACATTATGAATTGTACCCTTTCAGGTAAAGATTTGATTCAGAATCATCTCACTTTTTGCATCTATAACCACATAGCACTTCTGCCCAAGCATCACTGGCCTCGAGGGTTCAGATGCAATGGGCACATCATGCTAAATGCTGAGAAAATGTCCAAGTCTACAGGGAATTTTAGGACAATACGACAAGCCATTGAGGAATTCTCAGCTGATGCCACTAGATTCTCCCTTGCAGATGCAGGGGACGGAATGGATGATGCCAACTTTGTATTTGAAACAGCCAATGCTGCCATCCTAAGGCTTACAAAAGAGATAGCATGGATGCAAGAGGTTCTCGCGGCTGAGTCAACTTTACGAAGTGGCCCTCCTACTACTTACGCTGATCGCGTATTTGCTAATGAGATAAATATTGCCGTAAAAATGACGGAGAAGAACTACAGCGAGTACTTGTTTCGGGAAGCTCTCAAAACCGGGTTCTATGATTTGCAGGCTGCTCGGGATGAATACAGGTTTTCTTGTGGCTCAGGGGGGATGAATCGCGACCTACTGTGGCGGTTTATGGATATCCAAACAAGGCTTATAACTCCAATATGCCCACATTATGCAGAATATGTTTGGAAGGAGCTATTGAAGAAGGATGGGTTTGTTATCAAAGCAGGGTGGCCTGAAGCTGATTTACCTGATCTTACCCTTAAAAAGGCCAACAAATATTTGCAAGACTCAATTGTCTCAATGAGGAAGCTGCTTCAGAAACAAGTTTCCGGTTCAAAGAAAGGCAAGGTAGATTTGTCAAGCCATCAGAACAAAGCGATGGTGGGCCTAATATTTGTAAATGAGCAATACGATGGATGGAAGAAAGAATGCTTAAACATACTTAGAAGTAAGTTTAACAGTGCCACTGGCGCATTTGCACCTGACAAGGAAATTTTAGAGGCATTACAACAGAGTTCAATTGGGCAGGAAGCAAACTTTAAACAGGTACAGAAGCTTTGTATGCCTTTCTTGAGGTTCAAGAAAGACGAGGTGGTTGCTGTTGGAGTTCAGGCATTGGATTTGAGGCTGCCATTTGGTGAGATGGAGGTTCTGGTGGAGAACTCCGAGGTGGTCAAGCGGCAGCTGGGTCTTGAGAGGTTGGAGATTTTGTCTGTGACAGATCCTGATGCAGCCAAAAGAGCTGGCTCCCATGTCTCACTTCTCAATCAGAATCCACCATCTCCGGGAAATCCTACCGCCATCTTTCTGAGCGAGTAAAGCCTTTTTTTTTTTTTGGTTGTTGGGGGGGGGGGGGTGTTTGAACTTAAACTACTTTATTTCTTGTTAAATTTGTTTTATACTTGTTGCTAGTTAGTTTCTACGGCCAAAGGGTATAATTAGTAATGACTTGTGTGTGATCCTTTTTAAATTCTTCTTTGGAAATCTGATTTTTGTTGTATGGAATTTGAATCCTTTTGAGTTGAGTTGAGTTGAGTTGATCCCTTTCTGTTGAAAGGAAGATATAATTTTTTTTTTTTTATACCTCTCTGTCACTTAGGGTTGATTGCATTGGCAACCCTTAAACTATAACTCTTTTTTAATTTACCCTTTTATCTATTAAATCTTAGCCTTTGGACTTCTTAATCTATTTAAAAGTGATTTCATTCAGTAACTATTAAAAAAATTTGTTAATTTTTATTTATTTATTATTCCTTAATTACCTTAATATGTTTTAATATAATTATTATTCACATATATTTAAATTTGAAACATATGAGTAAAGTTATACATGAATTAGATCAGATAAATTATTCGATTTTTTATTATAAGTTAAATAAATTGAATTTTCTCTTATTCCATCCAAAAAAAAAACTCAACCCAAACCTAATTTTGATAAAAAAATCTAACCAAATCAATTATCTGGTCTTAATAATAAATATTTTTATTTTTTATTCTATATTTATTGTATATATTTAATTTTAATAATAAATAATAGAAAATGTATCCTCAAAATATGTTTAAAAATTTAAGCTAAATTTAAATTAAAAAAGAACTAAATTAAATGAAAATGTTATTGTTAGGTTTAATTTGATTTTTTTTATTATTTTCAATAGATTTTACTCACTCCATTTCTTTATACTAAAAATAAAGATAATATATATATATATAATTTATTTTTATTTTCTGGTTGAGTTTTTTGAATATGATAAGAGAAAATTTGATTTATTTAATTTATAACATAAAATCGAATGATTTATCTAATCTAACTCATGCAAACATCTAATGATAAGTTTTAAATTTAAATATGAATAATAATCACATTAAAAACTTATTGAGATAATTAAGTAATAATAAATAAATAACGGATTTTTTTAACTATTTTTTAACAGAGCTTTTTTAAATAAATGAGAAGGTCAAAGTGTTAGGATTAATTGATGAGTGAGATAAATTAAAAAACACATATAGTTTAAGAGATAACAGTATTATTAACCCGATCACTTATTCTTCCTAAACTTTAAAAAGTTATATTTATATTCCTTATACTTTTGATTAAAGTGAAATTGTATGTAATATAAATTATAAGAGGTATAAATTTAACTTTTAAACTTCAGTCAAAACCATTATATTTGACAATTTTTTTCACTTTATTCTAAAGTATAAATGGTACAAATGTAAGTTTTTAAAATTTAGGAGTATAAGTGATTTTTATTTTAAGTACAAGGGACAAAAAGATAATTTGTAAAAAAACTAATTTATAAAAATATTATTTTATTAAATGTTTAAAATAGAATTTAGGTATTGTTGCTTTATTATTCTTGAATATATAAGACACTTTCGACTTCTTAACGTTTGTTTAAATTATTAAAATAATATTATTGTTATATTAAATAATTTAGAAAATATCTTAAGAATTTAAATTATTAAAATAATATTATTGTTTTATTAAATAATTTTGAAAAATATCTTAAGAACTTTGTTATAAATGTGAGTCGGCAGAAAAAATGCATTGAATTTGATGAATTAAAAATAATTAAATTCTAAAACTAATTTATTGATAAACATCTTTTATTTTTTTATAATATTTACTCAAATAATAATATAAATTTCAAATTTTACAGTCACGCTTTTTTTTTTTTAACTTTTCTTAATTATTTCTTCTCACTTTTCCTTCAATTATTTATTTCCACGTAAGGTTATTCATGGAGGATACCAAGGACCAGTCTAAATCACAGTAATTCCTATGAATTTATAATTAATCGAAATACACAAATATAATCATATACCTATCATTGGCAATCGCAATTCGTACCTTTAAAATTCATTTTAAATTGATTATTTTTAAACTATTTATAAAATAAAAAATATTATAAAAAAGAAAAACATTATCAAGTCAGTAACTATTTATAAAAAGAAAATCCCAACCAGTGCTTCTGATTGAAAGACCATATTTTTTAACAAAATACAAAAATTATGCAATTAAATTATATAAAATAGACACAAAAATACTTTTTAAACATACAATATAATTGAAAGTCTAGGCCTTGAAATACTTTTGGCAAATTACTAAAATCTCCCTTACTCTATGAGCATTGTTTGGTCACCATTATTAGCAATAATGTAAATTTTCTTTTTCTTTTTTTTTTCTTATAAGACTTTTTAATCAAAATTTTGATTTTCTATTTTTTGTTTAGCAATTTTTAAGCATATTATTTATATTTTAAAAAATATTTAAAATCACATACTTGTGAAAAAATGCAATTTATTCGAAATAAGTCTTTTGTTTTTATTCATTCATGAATTTTTCCATTTTTAAGTTTTTATAATTTACAAATAACATCCCTTAAAATTGTCAAATAATTAAAACTAAAAAAAATCAAAATTTTGATTTAAAAAGGTCATAAAAAATTAAAATGTCATCCCAAAGAAGTTAATTTATCTGAATTAATAATAAGTGAAGTCTTAATTCCCACATCTTTTGTATAATTGCTTTACTCTTCATATAAAGTTATTAGGGCTGCGTTTGACATAAATTTTTTCTCTGAAAATCTCTATAAATCTCTGTTAACTTTATATCACATCAACTTTTTTCTTTCACTGCACGCATTACGAACCCTCAATTTATCTCAATTTATCTTAATTTATCTCACTTTTTCTTACTCCAAACAAACCCTAGATAACCTTCTTTTTGTAATTCAATTTTTAGATAATTAGATGGACTTCTATTGTACACTGATCAAAGATCAAAGTTCTTCCCTATTTTAGGGTGTATACTTGCATGAGATGAGACCCCATTTGAATCAATAAAGATGGTGGCTATTAGGATTTTGAATTTGATATTCTACCATTTTAATATTTTGGTTCTATAGATCAAAGCTCATCCAAGTGTTGCTGCACACTTATTATAGGGCCTTGATGGTGTAAAGAAGCTCATCTAAATATGAAACTTTTTTTCTTAACACTTGCGAAGATTCTGATTTGTTTTTAGGACAATGGTTATAGTTATCACAGTCAGAATAGATTCAATTACCACTAATCAAAAGAAATGAATAAAAAAAATTGAAATTCGTAAATTCATATGAATCCTAAGTGAAAAGGACATAAATGGGTGATACTAGACAAAAAATACTTCATATAATTTGGTGGGATACATCTGAATCAATGATCAGTTGTTTCTGCCAAGATGGCAACAAAACCATGTGCCAAATTTTCCTAAATTTATATTACAATCACTAGTAATGTTGTACAAGATTTAATTGATTCCCTTTCCTTCAGAAGTAGTTTTAGTTGCTTTCTCCTCTAACAATTACAAGAGCAAAATTGAGTTTTGAATCAACCCTATAAGACCAAAGTTGAACTATCATTTCTGGTTGCAGATTATTCTCTTTAACCACTTTATTCCAAGTGGTTACCAAATTATAGGTCCAGCTACTTTTCTTCCCCTTTCCTTTCTTCATCTCCCACTTCACCAGGTTTATTATGTATTCATCTTGAGGCCCAATCATCACCACCTCTATGCGCTTATTCTTGCATTTTTCGTCTTTCAAAAGTAGCAGTGCATTTTCTTCTGCACTCAGAAACTCACTCTCAACTCTGCTCTCTGGAATCGACAGATGATTAAGACCATCATTAATATTTGAATTGAAGATATTCTGTTGAATTACCAAGACTACGCCTGAACCCTCTTTCGCTTTAATTCTCTCCCTAAAATTTATGGGCAGCTCTGGTGACAGGTCTGGTCCACGTAACACTAAAGTTTTCTCTTTCTTTATTTTCATTTTCTTCTTGTCCCGATCACCATTCTCTTCATCCCTAATAGTAGAGTAGGGTCGCTTTGAACGAGCCCTTTGTTTTGAAAAATCCAGTAGACAACTATCCATAGCCTTGTCTTCATTCGTAGCATCACGGTTGGGCATTTGCTCTGAAAGTTTAAGTAGGACAGCGACTACTTCCATTTTCGACTCTGAGAGATTTTCTAATATTTTAGATCGAATAAAAATACGTTTCTCAAGATTCTTACTATTGTTCAATTCATCCTGCATCTGCGATTCCTCTTCAACCTCTAACACAGCATTAGCAAAGGAAGTCCTCATCCTTTGATTGGCTCGTTTACCCTTTGGTATATTATGTGGTGGCCATGAAGAAGGGTGCGGTAATCTAAACTCTCTGTTTTTGAAATCATTAATCTGGAAATCACGTTAAATTAAATCAAAATTAGGCTAGATTTTTGGGAGGGGGGGAATGCTATATAGTAAGAAAAAAAAATCACCATTTATCATTTCAAAATCAAAAGAAAAAAATCATAAAATTTGAATTTAATTATAGACTATAGCTGTCAAATCATTGTGTAATATAGTTTTCTCATCTTGTATTAGAATGGAATAGCATTTTCCATTTTTTATTCATTTTTAAAAATAAAACACTCTCCCATAGTAGCAATAACAATTAGTAAATAATAGTATTGATCAAAATTACATTAATTACTGAGAAACAAAAAAGTTCGAATTTAACTCACTTAGGAGTACAAATCAAAATTAAGCCTAGTTACTATTTATTTCGTGAGTATCCTAAATAAGGAATTGGAATGTAAGAGTGCAAGTTACTTGCAATTGATCACCAATGTCAATGACAAAGGCATTTGGGTAGGGTTTAACAGCCATCCACTTGCCATCCTTGAGGACTTGAAGCCCAGCAACCTCCAGGTCCTGAAGAAGAATTGTGAAAGCATTGGGATCCGTATGTCCCGGCAATCCGTAGGTCGGCTCTGGCTCTCGGTAGGGTGGATAGTAGTTCACAGCCATATGTTGTCCTTGCTCTCCCAACGCCTTCTTTATGTGATCTTTCTCTAAGCCTAGACTTTCTGCTATTAGTTCCTGCAATCTCAACCCCATCTCTCGAACTTCTATACAATAATTCTTCACAATATCCCCAGATATGTATATTTATATAAGTGTTAGAGAAATTTTTATTAGATTGACTGATTCTTTACTATGTATCAAAGCTAAATACTGAATAGTGAAATAGTAGCTGAATGCTCACGGCTATTGAGGGTATTTGTAAGATGTTCAACCTCCTAACTAATGAGCATATGCAACAATTTTTACCAAATTATCGTTAATTTAAAATCCAAATGATAAACACATTTAAACAATATCAAAGTATCATAGTATTCTTTATAAACCATCAAAATTCAATTATGCTTGATGATAAGTGTCAATTAGGGGAAGTATAATATCCTTGAGCAGTACGATTTTTTTATTTTTGGTAGCGTAGCCCATTTGTTAGGAATACCAAGAAATCAAATAAGGATAGAAACGAGCCAAATCAAGCTGAATTTTAAATTATTTGAGCTCGGTTTGAATTATTTATATCAAATTGGAGCTTGACTTAAACTTTTACATATACTTGAGCTCATTTCGGTAAAAAAAAAAAAAAATCAAAATCGGCTCGTAAATATCTCGATTAAACAAAAATAACATGATTTCAATCTAAAATATTATAAATAAAATATTATAAAAAATATAATAAAAATATTATTAAAAAATATATATATATATGTTATTTTTGTTCTTCCTCTATCAACTTTTCTTTTGCGGTGGTCCTATACAAATCTAACTTTTTAATAGGTCCGAGCACAATTGTTTGTTTGTCTTTATTTTATAATTTCACGTAATTGAAAGGTACGTGATTATGTATTATTACATGTAATCTAATTTTTTTCAGCCGCAATGTCAGATAAGTGAAAAAAAAAAAAAAAAAAAAATTATAACTCAGTTTGAAATTTCAAATTTTTTTAAAAAACTCTGAGTTTTTAACTGTTTTCAATTAAATTTTATCATATATCCTTTTTACATCATTTTAACACCAATTTTTTATTTTATTTTTTACTTTTTTTAAACTTCAAATGTTCCGCATGTAACGACTTAACACTAGTAATACGCGCTAACTTAACACTAATACTATGCGCCAAATCTCTACTTTGAAAACAACATAAAATTAAATTAGATAAAATTTAGGGTGCATTTAGAGTGATAAAAAATGAAATAAAATAAAATAAAATGTGATTTGAAAAATTTTTTTGTGTTTAATGCACATATCTCAAACCGTATTTTTTGGAGATGACTAGTAAGATTCAAAATTTTGGACAGATTAGATTTTCATTTGGACGAATTCAAAATTTTGGATAGTTATGACTTCTTTGCACTATAATCCTCAAACGGATTGTAGAAACCGTTTAGACGAAAATTGACCGTGCGAATTCCTTGCAACTGTTTCTGCGACTCAAAAAAAAAAAGTTAAACTGGGTGTTATTTGGTAGCTTGAAAATCCATGATGAGAATGATGAAAAAAATTTTATTATTTGATTAATTAAATTTTAGTTATCGACTTTTTTTTTAAGGTATTGAATTTTTTTTTGAACTTGGAAAAAGTAATAATGTATAAAAATATAAAAGAAATTTTAAAATTTTTTATCAAATTTTTGTGCACCAAACACCCCCTTTAGCCAATTATTAATCATAATAGCTAGATCAAGGAAGAGCTTCATTGTAAGTGATAAACATGGGGAGAAAGGTGGAGAGATGGTTCTTACTTGGAGGAAGGGGGATTTGAAGTCCCCTCGGGGACATGCTTATGCAAAGGATAGCAGTCAAGTCTGAGATAGTCTCTCCCATTGTGATCCTTTTCTTTCTTCACATTAAAACTTGTGGACAACCTCATCGTCTTTGGTGGATCATCAGAGTACAGCTTCAACTTCTCCTCCGCTTCCATTGATACTCCGTGATTGAAAACCTAAAAATTTTTATGAAATTATACAGTACTGTCTCATAGACAAAACTATGAAGTGTATGTGCCTGTGTGCACAAAAGCAATCAAGCAAAAGTCAAAATTCGATTTGCTAAATCATGGGATGGGATAAGAAATACCTGGAAAAATCCATACATCTGACAAGCGGAGCCTATTTGCCGGACAATTAAGCTTCCATCTCCACAACCCAAGTCAATTAAAGGAACGTTTTCGCAGTCTTTCACTTCGGAGAGCCTCGGTCTCTCCGACTCCGGCCGGACATAACTTTCGGGCAGGCTTAAATATCGAATTCCGGTGGAGATTACCCTCGCATCCATGGATTAATTGATCTAAATGGAAAAGAGAGAGGAGAAATAGAGGAGTGAACTATATATATATAATATATAAAATATATATGAGCATATATGGATGAGGGGGGCTGGAGTGAACTATATATAGAGAGTATAAGAGCCATGAGGGTGGGCAGCTGCCCCTTTATTCCAAACAGGAAAAAGAGAGCCAAAACCCTCACAATCCCTTGCCTTGAGTGTCGGGTGGAGAAAGGGGGAGGGGGAAAAAAGAACAAAAGAAAAAGAGAGCGAAAAGAAGCCAAAACCAGCACAATCCCCCAAGAGTTCGGTTGAAAAGGGGGGAGGGGAAAAAGAGAGAGATAGGTCCAAAAAGCCAAAACCACTGCAATCCCCTGCCTCAAGACTTTGGGGGAAAAAGATACAAATACATTTAGATTTGACAATCTCTGTATCATAAACTGTCAGCCCATTTCTACTGTTAGCTCGGCACACCTAATTAATACTCCAATTGCACAATTATTAGTTCATTTAAGAAGTTATATTTATATTTTTTATACTTTGAAATAAAATAAAGATGTAGGTAATATAAATTATAGGAGGTATAAATATAATTTTTAAACTTCAGTCAAAACCGTTATATTAGATAGATTTTTTTTACTTTAATCTAAAGTATAAATGGTACAAATGTAGGTTTTTTAAAGTTTAGGAATATAAATGATTTTCATCTTAAGTACAAAGGATAAAAAGATAATTTCTAAAAAAAAATTAATTTAAAAATATTATTTTATTAAATATTTAAATTAGAATTTAGGTATTGTTGCTTTATTATTCTCAAATATATAAGACACTTGCGACTTCTTAACTTTTGTTTAAATTATTAAAATAATATTATTGTTATATTAAATAATTTTAGAAAATATCTTAAGAATTTTGTTATAAATGTGAGGCGGCAGAAAAAATGCATTGAATTTGATGAATTAAAAATAATTAAATTCTAAAATTAATTTACTGATAAACATTTTTTATTTTTTTATAATATTTACTCAAATAATAATATACATTTCAAATTTTATAGTCACGCTTTTTTAACCTTTCTTAATTATTTCTTCTCATTTTTCCTTCAATTATTTATTCCCACGCTAAGGTTATTCATGGAGGATGCCAACAATCAGTCTAAACCACAGTAATTCCTATGAATTTATAATTAATCGAAATACACAAATATAGTCATATACCTATGATTGGCAATCGCAATTCATACCTTTAAAATTCATTTCAAATTGATTATTTTAAACTATTTATAAAATAAAATGTATTATAAAAAGGGAAAAAATTATCAAGCCAGTAACTATTTATAAAAAGAAAATCCCAACCAGTACTTCGGATTGAAAGACCATATTTTTTAACAAAATACAAAAATTATGCAGGTAAATTATATAAAATAGACACAAAGAAAAAAAAAAGAAAAAACTTTTTAAACTTACAATACAATTGAAAGTCTAGGTCTTGAAATACTTTTGACAAATTACTAAAACTTCCCTTACTCTATGAGCTCTATTTGGTCACCATTATTAGCAATAATGTAATTTTTTTTTTTATCTTATAAGACTTTTTAATCAAAATTTTGATTTTCTATTTTTTATTTAGTAATTTTTAAGCATATTATTTATATTTTAAAAAAATACTTAAAATCACATACTTGCGAAAAAATGCAATTTATTCAAAATAAGTCTTTTGTTTTTATTCATTCGTGAATTTTTCTATTTTTAAGTTTTTATAATTTACAAATAACATCCCTTAAAATTGTCAAACAAAACTAAAAAAAAATAAAAATTTTGATTTAAAAAGGTCTCACAAAATTAAAATGTAGTTTCAAAGAAGTTAATTTATCTGAATTAATGATAAGTGAAGTCTCAATTCCCACATCTTTTGTATAATTGCTTTACTCCTCATATAAAGTTATTAAATAAACCTCTTTTTGTAATTCGATTTTTAGATAATTAAATGGACTTCTATTGTACATTGATCAAAGATTAGAGTTCTTCCCTATTTTAGGGTGTATACTTGCATGGGATGAGACCTCATTTGAATCAATAAAGATGGTGGCTGTTAGCATTTTGAATCTGATATTATGCCATTTTAATATTTTTGGTTCTATAGATCAAAGCTCATCCAAGTGTAGCTGCACACTTATTATATGGCCTTGATGGTGTAAAGAAGCCCATCTAAATGTGAAACTTTTTTCCTTAACACTTGCAAATATTCTGATTTCTTTCTAGGACAATGATTATAATTATCACAATTAGAATAGATCCAATTACCACTAATCAAAAGAAATGAATAAAAAAAATTTGAAATTCGTAAATTCATATGAATCCCAAGCGAAAAGGATATAAATGGGTAATACTAGACAAAAAATAGTTCATATAATTTGGTGGGATACATTCGAATCAATGATCAGCTATTTCTGCCAAGATGGCAACAAAACCATGTGCTAAATTTTCCTAAATCTATATTACAATCATTAGTAATGTTGTACAAGAATCAATTGTCAGCCATTAATAACATTCCCTTTCCTTCAAAAGTAGTTTCAGTTACTTTCTCCTCTAACAAATTACAAGAGCAAAATTATGTTTTGAATCAACCCTATAAGACCAAACTTGAACTATTATACTTGGTCGTAGATTATTCTCCTTAACCACTTTATTCCAAGTGGTTGCCAAATTATATGTCCAACTACTTTTCTTCCCTTCTCCTTTCTTCATCTCCCACTTCACCAGGTTTATTCTGTATTCATCTTGGGAATAAGAAGGTCCAATCATCACCACCTCTATGCACTTATTTCTGCCTTTTCTATCTTTCAAAAGTAACAATGCTTTCTTTTCTACACTCAAAAACTCATTCTTAACTCTGCTCTCTGGAATCAACTGACAATTAAGACCATCATTTACATCTAAATCAAAGATATTCTTTTAAAATCCCAAGACCACGCCCGAACCCCCTTTCACTTTAATTTTCTCACTAAAATTTGTAGGCAGCTCCGATGGCAAGTCTGGTCCATGCAATACTAAAGTTTTCTCTTTCTTTGTCTTCATCTTTTTCTTTTCCCGATCACCATTCTCTTCATCCCCAATAGCAGAGTAGGGTTGATTTGGACGAACCTTTTGTTTCGAAAAATCTAGTAGACAACTAGCCATAGCCTTGCCTTCCTTCATAGCATCACAGTAGGGCATTTACTCTGAAAGATTAAGTAGGCCTACGATTGCTTCTATTTTCGATTCTAAGAGATTTTCTAATATTTCAAATCGAATAGTAATGTGTTTCTCTGGATTCTTACTATTGTTCAATTCTTCCCACTTTTGTTGCTGTTCTTCAACGTCTAACATAGCATCAACAAAGAAAATTCTCATCCTTTAATTGGCTCGTTTACCTATCGGTATGTTACATGGTGGTCATGAAGGAGGGCGTGGCAATCTGGACACTCTGTTTTTGAAATCATTAGCCTGGAAATCATGTTGAATTAAATCAAAATTAGGTTAGATTTTTTGGGGGGGAATGTTATATAATATTAAAAAAATCATCATATACCATTTCAAAATAAAAAAATCATAAAATTTGAATTTAATTACAGACTATAGCTATCAAATCGTTGTAATATAGTTTTCTCGTCTTGTATTTGAGTGGAATAGCATTTTCCATTTTTTATTCATTTTTAAAAATAAAACACTCTCCCACAATATCAATAACAATTAACAAATAATAGTATTGATCAGAATTACATTAATTACTGAGTAACAAAAAAAAAAATCGATAACTTAATTAATTTATGAACGAAAAGCAGCCCACGTACGATGACGACAATCTTTTTGTCTTCACTGAAAAGAGGCTGAACACCGGAAGTCGAATCAACCACCATCTTCTTCTCCTTCTGTTTCTTTCTTGATGGTATATGAGATGTGTTTAAACTTCCAAAACACCCCACTTTGTGAATTCCACAATCGCTGGATTAAAAGAGAGGTGCTAAGAGAAAAGAAAAAAGAAGATTGGTGTTTATATAATAAATACATGGAACAAGAATTCCAATTCTTTTTGAATTTGGTATATTGATGGAATTACATGTTACTGAAGTTTACAAAATTAAGTTTCCTAAATTTGATCGAAATAGGAAGTGAAGTATCTAAGTAATAACTAGTTGAAAGCCAAGTTTCCTAATACGATTCCTTCAAGGAGTATGTTCCTGGTTGGTTAGCTCTGGTTTTGAGTTTTGGGTTGTGAGTTGTAGCGAGGGAAACTTTGGAGGGAAAAAATTGGCAGCTCTAACGGTTAAGAAGCCATTAATATTTAGCAAGATTTTCATATTTTTTAGACTTGGTATGTTGATCGAATTATTTGCTATCGAAGTCTACAATATAAGTTTCCTAAATGCAATCAAAATAGGAAATGAATTATCCAAATAATAGATGCTCTTTGCGAATTACACTCAAAACTAAGGTACTATATATATATATATGTGTGTGTATGTATGTCCCATCTTATTCTTCTTTGCTGTATTATTTTCTTGTGTGTTTCGGATGAACCCACAATCCAGGCTCTCCATTTCTGATCACAAATCCACATAGCATTGCCTCCCCCAGAATCAATATAAATGTGTGTGTTTAAAATCGAGTTCCACATGCGTTGCAAATTGGCTGTGCCTGAAAATTGAGCTGGTAAGTAGCTGTGCTTGAGTTCTTGAATTTGGATGAATTGTTTGGTTGCTGAGAAAAGGTAGGAAAGATGAGAAATTGAAATGATTTTGAAATGGTCAAGGATGCTCTTCCTATATATATATTTTCAGTGTGCAGTATAGGTTTTACGGTCAAGTGTCCCCTCTCCCCTCGGGGAAAATTCAGTTCCACATACTTTGGAAGTTGACAGCCCCTGAAAATTCTGCTGTCACTGAAATCTTACCAAGAAAAAAAAAAATTCTGTTTAGCTGAGGAGTTGCTCTTGGATTCAAGAATCTGTATTTCCTGATATTGAAAGTGTTGAAATTCATGGTTTTAACTATGAATTTTTATTGACTTTAAGCCAATATTTATAAGGGTTCCATATATTATTAATTATGGATCAAATGTGGAATTAATATAATTATGTAAGAATATTAATTCCATGTATTCACATGTTCAAAATCATGAATTATGTGAATGAAAATTGGTTTCAAAGTTAGAACCAAAGTGGGCCTGAATAAATTTTTGGACTTGAATGATCTCATTTTAGATTTTGGGCTTAGAAAATTCTGTGGCCCATTAGCCCAATCTAATTATTAGCCCAGTCCAAATATTGTTTCTCCAAAACTACGTCGTTTTGGAGTATCTCTTCCTAACAGACATGTCTGTTCTATGAACAGATGCCCCTCTTTATGAATGGTTATGTCTATTCTTCCAATGGACATGACTAATGGCTAATTATTTAAACATTCATCCTTGTATAAAAAAGGGTTGGATTTTTTGCATTAAAAATATATTGCATACAAAATTCTTTTGCATAAGAAAATTTCACTTGTATACAAAGAGTACAAGCAAAGTATTGGTTCGCAAGAACACACAAATTGTCGCTTCCTTTTGTGTGTAAGTGTGATCATTCTATCCTGGGAGACTGACGTCCGTTAAAACCAGAATCCTTGTGGGGGGCGAATTCAGTCTTAAGGAGATAGTGTCCAACACTAGGCTTGATTAGTGAATTCAAATTTCTGCACAAACTTGTAAGTTCAATTTTATGATATTTGGTTTTCTCAAAACAGTGATTGAATTTGACTAATTTTTTCCAACAGAAAGTGGGTATTTTCCTTATGAATTATCTATTTCTGATGAACAAACAATTGAAACCTTTTCTGTTGGACTAATTGTTAATTGCGTTTTGTTGGTTATATGCATGCCTTCTCATTTTTGATATCTGCCAATAACTGCTTGGTCTATGAGAAAAGGCAGTAAAGATGAGAAATTGACACGATTCTCTAGAAGCACCTCCTAAACAATGAGCGAGACATTAGTTAAGTGTCACCATACGAGAATTAGGCCCCATTTGGTCTACCAAAGTTTACCAAAACTCACCAATTTCTAACTACTTTTTGTACTTTCTTCCAATTAAATTTTAACACCTATCACCTTTATGTCACATCTTTTCATTTTTATCGTACTTTTTGGCCAAATTTTGGCTCACCAAACGGGCCCTTAATACAGTTGGGCTCTCACTTATGGATCTTATTCTGGTTATTTGGCAACTCACCAATCAAGATACTGAATTAAGCTTTCGATTTAGCACTGAGTGATCTTTCTTAATTTGCTATTTTCATGAATATTTTTACTTGCCTTTACAGTGAAGAGGATAGAAGAATATCTTCCCTGTATGTTTTTGTCAAACCTTAGCTTTTAGTTGTTCTATCCAAGCTTGAAGTCACAACATGGAGATATTTCATCGTCTTCATTATTTTTGTCTACTGACAAGAATATGTATTCTTCTTTGATTGAGATTCTTTCACTTTCATGCGAGGTTGATAAGGCCTTTATGATATATAGGGACATGATAAGGAAGGGTGAAGTGCCAAATTTATTTGACTTATTTCGTCTCGTTAAAAGGCTTATTAAGATCAACAAGTGCGAGAAACCACTTCAACTTTCAAATAGCCTATGCAATATGGTATGTGGACTTTGACTCCTTCCTACGTCTTTCTTTGAAATATATATGACAACTTTACAGATATATAAATTTTCAAATATCTGTTAATTATATATATATTGAACGAGAATCTAAATTCTACTTAAATCAGCTTTAGAGCATTTGTCTAAAGTTCTGAATTTTACTGAGTGTTTTAGAATATTCTTATTTGCTTAAGTTTGGCAGATTTTATGCTAGGCATGTCACTTGTGGAGTGTGGGAACAATATGCACGTCTAAGCAGCTATAGTTTTCAAGTATATTCGAGCTCATTCTTTTAATGTCTATGTATGAATTTCCTTAATGTTATTTGTTTATGCATTTTTAACTAAACATTAACTGCTTTATCTCTTCGGAATATAACATTAATGGAATGTATTTCTTTGCTTAAAAATTTTGATGTATCTAGAATTTGTGTTTTTTGGTATCTTGATACGCACAAGTGCTTGAACAATATGGATCCGAGATTTTAGCCAAAGAAGCTGCTGAACAGGTTGGACCCATGATAACAGCCAAGGAGGACTTTATGCAGAGGATTATGCAGACAATTCAAACATAGCACATATTGATATCTTCTGCAATTTGTTACCTTGTATATCTATATTTTACCATTAATGATTAGAACTTTCCTTGTACATCTTGATATTATAAATATCACACAAAACCACCATGAATGTGTGGTGAGATTTCCACGTCATCGGTTTATTTGTTTTCTTCTTGACATCAGAGCGTTGCTTGTGAGGAGTTTTTTCTTTCTTTCTCCTTCAAAAAATTTAATCAAGTCTTCCGCATCACTTAATGTTGGTCACTTTGTCACCCTCCGCCTTAAGACTGAGAATTATTCTTTGTGGCGTGAACAAGTTCTTGCACTTGGCCACCCTCCGCCTTAAGACCGAGAATTATTCTTTGTGGCGTGAACAAGTTCTTGCACTTGCAGAAAGCCAAGAACTTGTAGGATATCTAACTGGAGAATTTTAGCTCCTGCTGCTGTAATTCCAGCATCAGCACAAGCAAATACTGCTCCAACTTCAAATCCAGAATATCAAAGGTGTAAGACAACAGATCGTCTTCTTAGAGGATGGATCATCGATACATTGCCTGAAGAAGCACTAGGAATTGTCATTGGACTTGAAACCTCTGCTCTCAAGTCTGGCTGCACTCGAGGAAGCCTATGCCCAAGCCTCTCAAGAGCGTCAGTTTCAACTTACTCAACAACTCACCTGCATGAAGAAAGATGTTGGCACTCCTCTGAATGATTATCTCAGAAAATTCCAGGGAGTGTGTGACAGTCTTGCTGCCATTGGCTACCCAATCAATGCCCTCTCAATGGTCTTGGAGCTCGTTATGAATCCTCCACAACCTCTATGCTCAGACCCCCAACGCCCTGTTATGTTGGGGTCGTTCCCTTTCTACCAAGCTACGAAACACGTATCAGTCCCAGGTAACTTTTCCTCTAAGGCTAGGGGTCGTGCTCCTGCTATTCAATCTGCTACAAAGATCAAGTACTCCAAGCTCGGCTGCTGTTGTCCCTACCAACTCTCGTGAGACCACTCTTGACACCTTGTTTGTCAAATATGTGACAAACGTGGTCACAGTGCTACTCGTTGTCGGCATCGTTTTAATCACTCTATTCAACCTGACAATATTCCTAATGCAGAAGCCAAAAAAATAATTAAATAATTATTATTGGGATTTTATTTTATTAAGATTAGATTTTATATTAGAATTTTCCTTTATTTTATTAAAGATTTGTTTTATTTTACAGAAGATTTTATTTAGACTTATTTTAAGTAGGATTTGTCAGAATATTTGATTTTTATTTTATTTTTAGTAATCTTGATAATGTATTAGCCCATTTAAAAATTTAAGATGGTTAGAGTTAGATATATTCATGAATATGAAAAATTGAGTTATTGAAACTTCTGTAACTTGTTCTCTCCCCTCCCTTCTTCTTTCTTCTCTCTCTCCTAAACTTCTTCTTCTCTCTCTATTTCTTTCTTTTTGCTTTACTCACTATCGTACTCCGTCAATTCCTAAGCTTTTCCAACCCTTGATCTTGAACTAGAAGGAAATGATGAGGAGTGGACATCCGATACTGGAGCTTATTCAGCGCATGTGACATCTCAGAAAGATATTTTACATAGCCTTCGTCCCTATGATGGCAGTGATCATGCTCTTATTGGCCCGGGATATCTTTTAAAAATCTCACATATTGATGATACAATAATTGGCTCGGGTTCCTCTCAAATTGTGTTATCTGATGTTGTCTTGGTACCTGATTTAGAACGAAACTTGTTATCTATTGGTTAATTAACGTCTGATTATCCACTTAACTGTGAGTTTTCTAATGAGGATTTTATCATAAAGGACCTAATGACAAAGAAGGTGATGATCAAGGGAATCAGGCAGGGTAATTTGTATTCCATCCATGCTTCCCCAGTTGCTCTTCCCTCCAAAGGATTCGTTGTGTCACAGAAGATCTAGGGCATCAAAGACTTGGTCACCCTCAAGCAGCTGTTGTAGCACATCTCAAGAACTATGGCTTAATTAAAGTTTTGTCAAATAAATTGTCTTCATCTCTGTGTGAGTGTTGTCAGTTAGGAAAAATGTCTCAACTGTCTTCCACAGTTTCTCCTTCCAAGACTAGTGCTGCTTTTGATAAGATTCATATTGACTTATGGGATCCTGCCCCTTCTATGTCTGTTAATAAATTTCGGTATTATGCTGCCATTGCGGATGACTTCACAAAATTCATATGGTCCATTCCTCTAAAACAGGAAATCTGACTTTCGAGCTTAATTTCTGTTATTTGAAAAATATGTCTTTTGACATTATGGCAAACCCCATTAAAGTCATTCAAACTATTGGTGGAGGTGAGGTTCATCAATCATGGTTTTCTAAGTCACATGCAGAATTCAGGCTAGGGATTGTTCATCAAATCTCATGTCCTTACACGCCTCAACAAAATGGTTTTGTTGAGAGGCGTCGTCGTATCATAAGAGAACTTGGAATTACAATGCTTTTACATTGCTAATACACCAGAAGTTTTTTTGGATTGAAGCCTTCAGAACTGCTCTCTTTCTTATAAATAGCCTGCCTTCTGCAACTCTTGAGTGAGAGTCACCCTATTTTACTCTCTATGGAAAAAAAACCAGATTATGGCTCTTTTCGGGTGTTGGGTTCGCGGTGTTATCCTTATGTATGGGAGACAAAAACAAGTAAATTTGATCCAAAGTTTCTTGGGCTATAGTGACAGACCTACAAACCAAGTGAGTTTCTTTCTACAACACTCACCGGTGCTCCCTCTTTAGAAGCTCCTCTAACCGATGCACCATTAGTTAAGGATATTCATATATATTCCTGACTTATTGGCTGCAAATTCAGGTTCCTTACCCTCTTCTTCAACTTCAGCTCCTTCTTACTTGAATTTGGCTTCTTTTGCAGTTCTGTTGATCCAAGTCCGTTCACCCAACATACAACTGCCTGTACATTAATATTACTTCTCTATGTGGATGATATTATTCTAACGGGTTCTTCCAATATTTTGATTGATCAATCCATATACATACTAAGTTCTGAATTCGCCATGAAAGATCTCGGCACATTGCACTATTTTTTGTCATTTTTTTTATACATTTGTACTCGTGAAAAAGAGAACCGTTTGTTTTTAACTACATGATTGCTCTTATAGTGGCCATAGCTGTGAAATGAATTTAATTTACTGTGTCCTATTTTTTGGTGGGTAATTAACTTTGCTTTGCTGGGTCAGCATAATTGCTTGATGCCCATTTTCTTTTAAAGGCCCATTGTATTATCTTTGCGAGAACGCGAGTAAGCTTTGTCCAGGTCAATATAGATGTTATGGAGATGTTTTATTTTTCATTAAGGTAAGGTTTAACTTTCTTCCTAATATTTTCAGTAATCACTTAAAATGCCTTCACTGTGAGTTCTCGCTTTTTTTTTTTTCGTTTTTTTTTTTTGGGGGGGGGGGGGGACCAAGAGAAGGAAGAAAATGGAAAAGAAGAAGTTTACAATGAGCCATCAGTTTATCGTCAACATTGCAGGATTGATACTGATACAGTTGGACTATCACTTATGGATGTTTATTTGGCAACTCACCAATCAAGATACTGAATTAAGGTTTCAATTTAGCACCGAGCCAGTTATTTGATCTTTCTTAATTTGCTATTTTTATGAATATTTTTACTTGCCCATATAGTGAAGAGGATAAAAGAAATTTTTTCTCGTATGTTTTCTGTCAAACCTTAGCTTTTAATTGTTCCATCCAAGCTTGAAGTTTCAACATGGAGAAATTTCATCATCTTCATTATTTTTGTCAGCAGACAGGAATATGTACTCCTGATAATCAGAATTTTGGGCCCTAGCAGGGGGGCAATCACTTCCACTGAGATAGTTACCCAACAGCTACTCAGGATCAAAAGTTCTAGCATTTCTGGTATTTTGAGTTTGAACACCACTCAGATTGATGTATTTCCCTTGGGGGGGAAAATGAAACAGAAGTCATTTAATTTTCACCAAGCAAAAAGTTCTCAAGCCAGAAGGCACATTAATCTGTCTTATTTTGCTTCAACCATATGTTGTGCTCAACATCAATAGGGGGCATTTGGAGTAACAAAAAGTGAAATAAAGTGAGATAATTTGATAAAAGTTATGCGTTCATTATTCGTGCAATAAGTTAAAAAGTGAATAACTTTTAGAAATTTTCGGCGTTTTTCAACACTTCAAACAGAGCCCATATTTAGTTACAGATTAGTCTCCTTAACCACTGTATTCCAAGTGGTTACCAAATTGTAGGTCCAGCTACTTTTCTTCTCTCCTTTTTTCATCTCCCACTTTACCAGGCTGATTCTGTATTCATCGTGGGGAGAAGAAGGCCCAATCATCACTACCTCTATGCACTTATTTTTACCTTTTTCATCTTTCAAAAGTAGCAGTGCCTTCTCTTCTGCACTCAAAAACTCATTCTTGACTTTACTTTTTGGGATCAACAGACAATTAAGACCATCCTTAACTTCCGAATTGAAAATCTTCTTTTGCATTACCAAGACCATGCTCGAACCTCCTTTCGCTTCAATTCCCTTCCTAAAATTTGTTAGCAGCTTTGGTCCATGTAACACTAAAGTTTTCTCTTTCTTTGTCTTCATCTTCTTGTTTTCTAGACTACCATTCTCTTCATCCCCAGCAACAGACTAGGACCATTTTGAACGGACCCTTTACTTTGAAAAATCTAGTAGGCAATTAGTAGTCTTGTCTTCATTCGTAGCATCAAAGTAGGGTCTTTGCTTTGAAAGATTAAGTAGGCCAACGGCAGCTTCTATTTCCAATTTTGAGGGATTTTCTAATATTTTAAATTGAATAAGAATGCATTCCTCAGGATTCTTACCCTCGTTTAATTCTTCTTCCATCTACCACTATTCTTCAATATCTGACATAACATCAACAAAGAAAATCATCATCCTTCGATTGAATCGTTTACTTTTCGGTATGTTAAGTGGCAATCTAGACTTTTTATTTTTGAACTCATCAGCCTGGAAATCACATGGAATCAAATCAACACTAATCTTCTTCTCCTTCTTCTGTTTCTTTCTTAATGGTATATGTGATGTGTTTAAACTTCCAAAATGCCCCACTTTGTGAATGCCATAACGATGGGATTATCAAAACCATTAAGAGAAAAGAAAAAAGAAAATTGGTGTTTATATATTAGATACATCGAGCAAGATTCCCAAATCTTTTTGAAGTTGGTATATTGATGGATTACATGTTACTAAAGTTCACAAATTTGAGTTTCCTAAAAGTGATCAAAATAGGTAGTGAAGTATCCAAGTAATAACTTGTTTAAAGTGAAGTTTCCTAGTATAATTCCTTAAAAGACTATGTTCAAAGCGGTTGGAGATTTTGTATGTAACTGATCCTGATGCATTTAAAAGAGCTGGCTCCATGTCTCAATTCTCAATCAGAATCCACCGTCTAGGGGAAATCCTACTGCCATCTCTCAGAGCGAGTAAATGGTTTGATCGACTTTTTCTAATACTGTATCTCTAAGTAATTAATTCCTAAACCCTTTCAAACTCGGTTTGATCGACTTTACCTAGTACTGGGTTTTCTAAACTTTATCTCCAAGTAATCAGTTCAAGTATAGTTTAAAATTTTCTATTTTCTAAATGAATCGATTCTTTTGATTGATTAGTTAAGACTGTGTCTAATATGCGGGCTAAGAAATATAACTGGAATTGAGCGTATAAGTTGGAGGAAGGGTATATATGACAGCTCTAACGGTCTGAAATATGAATTTAAAAAAGCAATTAATCCAAAATCTAACACTCTAAGCAGTTGATTCCTCTGCTCGTCTGGACACAATGGTCATCATTGGCTACTGCATAACATTTTGATACCTAGAAAAACATAGCGAATATATGTGTTCATGAATCATAGAAATATTTAACCCCGTTTGGTGACGTTTTATACATATTGTTTTTCTTTTTATGTTTTCAAATTTTTAAAAATTGACACCATGTTTGTTAAACTTGCTTTTATTATTTTATTTCCAAAAAAAAAAAAAATAGAACTTAAACTGAAAAACATAAAAAAAAAAAAAATGTTCTTATTCTGTTTTTTTTTTTTTATATTACAGTCATTTTGTCAATTTTAACATTTTATCCATACCATTTTAATACAAATATTATATTAAAATAAAATTATCTTTAATAAATAATATAATTAAATTTATTAAATTAATTAATTAAATTAATATGAATATATATTTTATTAAATTATTTTTAATAAATATCATAATTAAATTGCTTTAATTATTATGAAATATATTTTATTCAATTATTTTTATAAATAATATGATCAAATTATAATTTATGTACTTTAGATACACTGAATTAAATGATATAATAATTATATCTCCTTTAATTGTTTTGAATAAATAATATAATTAAATTATAATTTAGTATATTTTGTATTTATTGAATTAAATAATTTTTAATAAATAATTTAATTTAATTAATCTAATTAAATTAAATTAATATGAAATATATTTTATTAAACTCAATTTATTTTTTAGAAAACTAATAACATTAAATATTTTATTGATATAAAAAAATAATAATTGAAAACAAAATTACATTCCAAATCCAGTTTCAATTTTTATTTAAAAAAAATACAACAAAAAATATAAATAAAAAAATAATAACGTTACCAAACGGTCCACAATTTCTGTATATCTATGCTAAAGTAAATTCCTCGTTCCTTCTAACTATCATCAAAGCACCTGCATATTCTTCTTTATCTTGGACAAAATTTTGTTAATAACTAATCTGCCCTTTTTAACAATTTTAGGAGTCATGGTTATTAGAGTGTATAGAAACTGGGTGTTCTCTCCCATCCAGGTCATCCCCACAAATGCACTTAATCCCTTGAATACCTTGAAACCATGTATGAGTTCTGCGACGATAATTAATGTGGGATTATGGTCCCATTGGGCTCTTCACTTAAAGAATTATCAGTTCGAGATGTGTCATTGAAAATTTTCAGAAAACATTGAAAGGGGGAGCTGAGACTTCCCGATGCAAAAGTATTTTATATCTTTATTTCCCATGCTTCTGGCAGTGGTAAGAAAATTAATTAGATTATCCATCTGAAATAGAAAATTAATCCCTCGTCTATTGGCCCCTCTTATATCGTAAGCCAAACTCTCAATAGTTTCTATCCTTTGAGCCTTGCAAACACTATCTGACAGCATCAAAATAACAGCAACTATCTGACGGCATCACTCACAAATTACTAATAGTAATGGGATAATTCAAAAAGAACATTTAATGTGAATTGTAACTTGGTCACGTCAAAATTCAAGCCTTTAGCGAGCACAATATCAAATGAAGTCACATCTAACTCAAGTACCACCAAGCTAAAAAAAATGTGAATTGTAACTTGGTCACGTCAAAATTCAAGCCTTTAGAGAGCACAATATCAAATGAAGTCACATCTAACTTAAGTACCACCAAGCTACCGCCATTGCCTGCCTTAACACTATATTATACCACTACCGAAAAATTGAGCCTCTAAAACTCACATTCCTGTAAATGCCTTCTTCCCCACAGCAGCAGAACCAGCTGGAATCACCTTCAAGACATTAAACCTCACCGTCTTTGACAATGGCCTACAAGGTGGAATGCAAACAATACAGTAAAGCAAGAAACCGGAATGTCCTCCAAAATACTATAAAAAGACTCTAGAACTTAAAAAGACAAACCTGCACTGGCCAATAATAACATGATCTCCCTCTTTCACACGGAAGCAAGGGGATATGTGTGCTGGTATATTAGAATGCCTCTTCTCATACCTGAAATAGATGACAGGAGTCAAAATTCTCATTAAAGAAGACAAGACATAATCGTTACTATGAAAATGAAGGTAAACGGTCTTGCCTCTGGTATTTCTTGACATAATGAAGGTAGTTACGCCGAACAATAATTGTTCTCATCATCTTTGCACTGTGGCATGTTCCAGCAAGTATACGACCCCTGATGGAAACAGTGCCAGTGAAAGGACATTTCTTGTCAATATAAGTTCCTGCAAGCAGAAGTAAGACTAATCACTAAATCTATTTGATCCATGAGAACAACCAAGGCAAATTTCATCGTAAATCATAAATTCCCCACTTTCCCACAAGTAGAAAAATAGAACATTACACAAAGCAAACAATGATGTTGTAAACCATAAAAAGAATTATTAATTTACTGAGAATGATCATCAATTCAATGTTTCATACGTGCATTACATTTAAATAATTCATCTTATTAACAGTATTTGAGCAAGGCCCTTCTCTACAACTACAGGATTCTCCTTGTGGCATCATAGAAGTATTCTTCTACTGTTCTACAGTAAGTATATAATCTACAGTATGAATACAAGTTTTGCTGTCAATTCCTTCACTTAGAACCAAGAAAACATTTCACCATGTACAAATATAGCCTTCCGTGCGTATGAAATAAGAAATATGAATGTCAACTGTACCACAAAAAATTACCCAAAAAAACTGTACCACAAAAAAACATAGTGCGAATTTTCAATCTTACCAATTGTTTGGTAACTCGAATGTCTAGAGAGAAGAAAAATGAAAAAAAAATAATGAATTTACTTTTTTTTAACAAAAGTGGAGGGAAAATGTAGGAATATATAAAAAATGTTAATTTTTACCGGATCAATAATTTTTTTATAAGTAAAATTTTATTAGGAAAAAAAAAGATATCAAAAGGACACCACCTTTGGAGGATGGAAAAATGAGGAAAAAAATAACTAGATGTTTGTCAAACAATTAATTTTTCATTTAATTAAGCATAAAGATTAAAATATAAATTACCCGTAGGGGCAAAAGTTGAAATACTTCAAATTGTGTTAGGCCACAATTGTCAAAAATCCTTGTATCAGATTCATAGAAGTACACATACGGCCTCCTAATTTAGAGTTACATTTAGACCATTCTAAGAAGTCCACAACAGGCAGGGAGGACAGCCTTGCAACTGCAATTAGCACACCCAGGATATCTTCAAATCTTAAAGCCACAATTTCCCAATATAATCACATAGAAAATTACCCAGTTTTATTTAAGTTGATTAACAAAAACAAAAAACTAAAAGAATTGCATCTTCAACCTTAAGCTTGTTGGTAGATCTTTTTACTCGATCATATATTGGCAACATGCTCGTATTCCTACATTGATGCATATCATTATATCAACTAGTACACAACCCGAATTTAACTCTCCTCCCACAAAATAAGTCCAACACAAGATTCAAAATTCCGATTAGATGCATTTCAAGCCAAGTCCCAGAACAACTGATTCCCAAATGTCATTTCTTATATGCATGTAAATCATCAAAAAAATTAAATTTTCGGTCAAATAGACGTAATTTAAAAGAGGAATTAATCAAAATCAGGATTATTAAAATTTAAATAAAAAAATGTACATAAAATTTGAAAAAATGTATATAAACATGCGGTCATACTATACCTTCAATGGCCTCCCTAGGAGTCTTGAACCCCAAGCCAATGCTCTTCCAGTACCGATTCCCTCCCTTTCCGGGCCTCTTTCCTTTCCCTGGTTTCTTCGAGCTGCAAGAGGTCGGTAACCAGATTCACTCTCGCTCTCCAAAACATAAATGCACACAAATATATACAAAGACAACTCTGCTATCTTACCAAAGAAACACCTTGGGCTGCTTCAAGAAGGCCTTCTCCGTCTGCAGAACAAACGAACATTCATTAGATCCCAAAATTACAGTAGAGAGATAGAGATAGAGCGAAAGAGAAAGACGCGCTTACCTGCTCAGCCATGAATGATGACTACGGAAGGTTGCAGAAGAAGACGAGGAACCGCACAGTCTTCGCAGAAACCCTAAATCGAGCAGAGCGCGACAGCGCTACGGCTGGGCGAATGGAAACTTTATAAGAACCCTAAAACGTCACAATGACTGGGGTTCAAGAAAGTGCAGTGGGTTAATCACGGTTCAAATGTAATTTCATCAAATTTAATAGTCTTAATGTAATAAAATTAAATTTAAAATAAAAATTAAATAAAATTTTATTGAAAAATTATTAATAAAAAATATGAAAAGACATATCATATTAAAATATAATTATATTTGAACATATGTTTGACTCACTGCAATCCTTACCGTAAATTTTTTCACTGTAACCTTGGAACCCTAATAACCGAGGTTGCCGGCTCGCTTTTTTCACTTTTTTAAATAATTAAATTTATTTTTTATTTTTTCAATTTCTTTTATGTCATAAAAGATAAAAATATAATTAAAAATTAATATTTTTTTCCTTTTCAAAAAATAATTTTTCAGTAACTAGTAGTCTAAGTGAAAAAAAAAATTAACTTTTCTACTTCCCAAATATTGCAGTTGCTGAAATAGCATGCCTATTCGCACAATTTGATATAAAAAATATTTTTATCATCTATTTTATGTAAAAAATAATATTTTAAAAATCATATATTTTAAGAAATATAAAAATATATTAAAAAATCTCTTTAAATTAAACATGTTCCTTATATATTTTTATTTTCTTAAAAAAAAGTTAAAAACAATTAAATTTTGTTTCAATACATAAATTTTGTAATTAATACTTTTATTTTCATAACTTAACAACTTATTAACCATAATAAGGTGTACACAACACATTTTTATTGATGAAATTTTATTTTGTATCAGTGAATATCAAGTAATATATCCCATCATATGAAATATGATACAAAGTAATATGTGTTCCATAATAATAAATGCATTGGCCTAGTGCATGTGAACTCATACTATAATTTTTCAAATCATATTAAAAATTTTAAATTTTTTAGTGTTTTGACTTGAATTTTCATTTTTATATTTTACTTTTTTAAACCTTATAAAAGATAAATTGAATTCTTCATTTCCTCTCATTCCTCAACATAAATAAATTTATTTATTTTATTATTTACTTATACAAAATCTGTGATATAATAAAAATTGATCGTCTCTGTTAATATTAACATGTTACTCATAATTATTTGATTGATACTTAAATTTTTTAATAAATATGTATATTTTCATAAATAGACAATCTTATAATTAATTAGTTTTATATCTTGTGTATTAAAGGTGAAAATCACTAATATCATTGAATTTTAAAAACATATTTTACACCTTTTGTGATAAGACTGGATTGTCGTTATGATCAATGTTAAATTTTCAGATAAAAAAATAAAAATCATAATTAAAAATCAAACAAAATCAGAGTATAAGTGAGATAATGTGAAATATGTGCCACGTGTGTAAATTCATTTTTACAAATTATTAAGAGAAATATTATTATATTTAACGAATTTTACAACATTTTTACTTTATTTTGAAGTACATAAGATATAAATGTGAGTTTTTTAAGTTTGCAGAATATTAATGATTTTCAACTATAATATAAAAGATATAAACACGACTACATCATTTTTTATTTAATTATATTTAAACCATATAATTGATTCAAATTTACCCGATCATCCATAATTATTAAATAAGTAAATTGTCCCAATTTTCTCTTAACATTTGAATAATTATACTTAAGCACTCACAGTATTTAAAAGTTACATTTTCCTCCTTGTTTTGAAATATTATTAACATTGACCTCTTTTG
The DNA here is from genome assembly GCA_019916065.1 of Vitellaria paradoxa. Classification (NCBI taxonomy): domain Eukaryota; kingdom Viridiplantae; phylum Streptophyta; class Magnoliopsida; order Ericales; family Sapotaceae; genus Vitellaria; species Vitellaria paradoxa. Next base: position 2,226,601 of record CM034242.1, read on the forward strand.
ATAAAATCAATCATTAAAATTTAATATAAAATGTCAAACTAACTAAAATTTTAGATATTTTTTCTTATTTTACCCCTCTCTCTATATTTTGTCAATTTTCTTTAGAAAAATCCTCAAAAAGTTATTGTTTTTACCCTTTTTTTTATTTATTTTTTGGGATTTCTACAAAGAATATTGACGAAAATGTGAAAAATTGAGGGATAAAAGAGGAAAAATACATGAAATTTTAGTTATTTTAATATTTTTTATTAAATTTTATCAGTTGATTAAATTTATTTGATTTGTAAAAGTTGTAATATCGTAATTTATGCAGTGAGTAAAAAAATTAGATTTTAAAAAAATTTGTAGAAATTTGAGGGAAAAAAAAAATTCTCCAAACGTTTAATTCGACTGGGGATGGACAAAGGCATAAAAGGCTGCGGACTTGTTTGAGTGCAGTGTGTACCCATATGTTTTTTCATTGGAGTTTAGTTTTAAACTATTCGAGTTTGAAAAAAAAAAAAAAATAGATTTGATTTCAAGACCGGGCCGAAAGTGCGAATGTCGTCAAAGGCCTAATCTAAATCCAGCCCATCCATTTTCATTAAATAGTTTTATAAAATATGAAGCGTAAGAGCTTCAATTGTGTTCTATTTTTTTTTTTTTTTTAAGTTACAGTCTCGATGTCCTATTTGGCAAAAACTACCAAAAGTGATCAATTTTAACTATTTTTTGTACTTTCTTCTAATTAAAATTTTTCATATTTCACCTTTATATCACATCTTTCTACTTTTATTGTACTTTTTATCCCATTTTTGTCAACCAAGCACTCCTTAATAAAAATGGTAAAAAGTTAATAAAATTTAAAAAATTAATAAAAATAAAAAATTTTTAACAAAATTTAGAAATCCAAAACACGCTTTACGAATACGAAGCACAAGAGTTACAATTGTATTTCTAAAAGTTAATAAGAATTAAAATAGTTATATTTAATCAATGATTTTATTTGTTTTAATACATGGGTACAAAAGTAATTATTCTTTTTGTTTCGTACCTGTTGTCCATTTTGTGAAGAAGGCAAGAGATTGTCCATTTTGTGAAGAAGCCAAGAGAGGTGATCTTGCTCAGATCTCAACTTTCGGCAAGATTCTAGTTTTGAATCTCCATCAGTTCTGTAATTTTGTGCTTTTACATGGGTTACAGCTATTTTGCTCAAAGAAGACCTTACGCTATCTGTTCGGCAGCAGAAATTACCACCGGAACCGCTGACCACGCCAACCGAAAATACAATCGCCGACCTGCCGAACAAAGACAGAAAGAAAGGTGACGGCCGGAGAGGAGGTCTCAGGCCGGAAAGCCCTCCGATGATTAAGTCAGCAAGTCGCTCAAAAGAAGTTTTCTGGAAATAAAGGAGTCAAAGTTTAAGTTGGCAATAGTCAGCTTACCTCCGTGACTCAGTTGTATATCCATATATAGTGGTCTGAGTAATGATTACAGCATACTTATGACTCGACATTACGCACACTGCCGTGTTCCTCTTTTACACTCTTGCTTTAAATGCCCTTCCCCTTCATTTAATGCCTCAGACCCCTCATAAATACACCGTGCCTTTCATTTAATGCTTCTGGTGGTTTAACACGGCATTACATCCTGAATTTCAGGGTCATACTGTCTTCTTGTCGCATCAGCCACCGAATCGTAACGAGATAGACTGATTTAGTTACATCTCCAGAAACAAGTACCTAGTTCAATCCTAACTAAGGTGCATTTATGGTCATGAGCCTTCTTTAAAGGCTGTGGGCCCTAGGTTTGATATTTACTGGCCATCGACATATATGCCGAGCAAACTAGATTCCTCGGCTATAGCCACGTGGTTATACATTGTTTATTGATGTCGAGATTCAAGGTACTCTTTGGAGCACTAACTCTAAATCGTGTACTCACGTATATCACTCACGTGGAACCCTCGTGCCAATAATCAGTTGTTCGGCGAGATGCCACGTGTCCAGACGAAACGTGCTCGGCAAGTGGCTAAGTGGCTTATGTGAATTTGCTCGGAACAACGCCACGTGGCACCAGACTAAACCTGTTCGGCAAGGGTACAGCTTTAGTATTATTATGCCCAACATTTTGCCCCCACTCTGGTCGAGAAAAGATATTTTCCGAGCAGAGTAGCAGAGCAGAATAACCTTACCTCCCTGATCCTTCAACTCTCCTACGCAATTTGTCGTTTAGTATGTCCCTGACGCGTATCAAATCTGATTGGACTTTTCTCTCTCCTCGTGACGACACGCGCAGTGCCCTTTCAGCTTTTCATCTGCTGCGCCGCTTACGCGGTTTCCCAGATACGAGGTGTTAAAACGTGAATGGTCAGAAATTTGAAAATTGGGGCGGTAATAAATGCCATTTTTACCGCCCATTGCCTTTTCATTGGAAACGCTTCGGTTTCCCTCAGAGATACATACACATATACATATATACCTGATTAATCTTCTCTTACCTCTTTTTTGCGATTTGAGTCTACAGATTTCTCTTGCTTCTTTTCCTCTGAACTTTCGTCTTCGCAAGCTTTCACCCTTCCCGTCGCCCTTCATTTCCGATGAGTTAATCCTCTTTTTTCTTCAAATTTTCCGTTATGGGTAGACTCGCGAACGAGCTAAGTTCTGAGGAAAAGGTTAGGACTTTTAAGGAAAAATACCAGATTCCTCAGAACGTAGGTATTAGGCTCGCCGAACAAGGCGAGCGTGAAACAGGGGAATTCCCCATAGTGGCAATCACCGAAGGTGGCCTTAGGTTCCCCCTGCACCCCTTTCTTCGCTCTATGATGAGCATTCTGGACCTTGGCCCTAGGAACCTCACCCATAACTTTTATAGAATCGTTAATGGGGTGATAGAAATAAACAGGCGATACGGATTCCACATATTCGAGTACGATCTTCTTTACTGTTACTCAATCCAGAAGGTGAGGAAGGATGAGAACAGGTGGTACCTGAAATCCCGACCAGAAAAGGCCTTGGTCCACATGCTGCCTGATACGATTAAGTCAGAAAGTGACCTGTGCGTCGTCACAGGTCACTGGACACACGATCCAGACGAAGATCGTTTTCCAATCGTCCCTCGGGTTTCTTTGGGCCCAGGTTGGTTGATTTCATATCCTACCAGTTCTTATTCTTCTTTACCCTCATTTCTAAGCATACTAACTGTTTGATTTAATATCTGTGCAGGTGTTCAGCTAAAGAAGTTCTGGGCTACTGGCATTCGTGCTGACAAGGACCACTTGAAGGAGGTGTTCAAATTCCTCGGGGGTCCAGATCTCTATCCCTTTGCTAGAGCAGTTCCGATTTTGTTCAACTTCACCCCTTCTCATCAGACATTCATTGCCCCTCCTCAAGGTTTCGCAACTTCGGAGGCTATTAGGCGTCTTCAGTGGTGGTTTCGAGCTTCTGCTGAAGAGAAAGAGAACTATTACGCCTTAAGGCATCCAGGGTGGACTCGCCCCCCTCCATTCGCCATCCCACTTGTTGCCGAGCAAGTTCAAACCCTTCGAGCTGCAGTTCCTGAGCCTTCCGAACAGCCGAGGAAGCGACATTTTGTTCTTTTGGACGAGGAGGAAGAGGAAGAGGAAGAAGAAGAAGTTGAGATACCCCCTGCCTTCGACTACTTTTCAGATTCAGAAGGGGAAGAAGAAGAAGTGATGGCCCCAAAGATCGATTACAAGAAGCTCGCCATGGCGAAGGCAAAAGGGCAAAGGGCCGGAAAGGCCCAGAAGAAGAAGGCGGACGAGCAAAAGGCCGTTGGGAAGAGGAAGACTGGTGAGGGGAGTACCCCTGCTCCTTCTACTGCCAAGCAAATAATGAAGGTCAAAATGGAGAAGGGGAAGGAGCAGGAGGCAGCTCAAAAGAGGCCATCTGGCCCTCCTGAGCAGAAGAGGGCCAGGACACAATCTACGGACGCGGCTCCAACGGCCGAGCAGGCGAAGCTATCGAAGGAGGACGCCGCGAGGGGGCCAGCACCTCCCAAGGTCGTGCCACCCACGAAAGACGCACCACCGAGAACCTCCGAGCCGTTACCTGCTCAACCCGTTGGGCCCGTGCCTCTAGCCATCGAATATCCGGCCAATCCGGTTCGAGACTCCCCTCCGTTCATTCCAGAAATCCTCATTCCCAGTCTCGAACATCCTCAAGGCCGTCCCTTCACAATCCAAGACACTGCCTTCAACCACGCCGAGGAGTATCTCAAGGGTATCCTCCCTCCTCGGGACGTTCTTAATACGAGGAAGAATAGGACGGAGGAGATCCACAAAACTCTGATGAAGAACATCATCTCTGTAAGTACTATAATATTCCTTTATGTGAATCCTTTCCTTATTATAGTTTTTCCTAACTTTCTGTTCTTTCTGCAGACTTCTCTCCACACAATGGAGTTGATTGCCAGGAGCCGAACATTCGAAACCAGAGCCGAACTGGATAAAACAGAAATAAGGGAGTTGAAATCAAGCGTGAGGTCCTTGGAGAAGGAGAATAAGAATCTCCAATCCAGCAATGACGCTCTGGCAAAAGAGAGGAGTCAGCTTCAGGACGAAAATAAAGAGATTGAGCATCAACTCAATACTGCCCTTGGCCAAGTTGCTGGAAGCATAGCTCGTGTGCAGTCAATGGATAAGATCCTAAATCATAAAGACGAGGAGCTTTTAGTGGTCAAGGGCAAACTTTCCACGGCCGAGATTGAGTTGTCCTCCATGAAGACTGGGCAGGAGTTACTCATTAAGGAGTTGGAGGCTTCCAGGGCCGAGCAAGAGAGATCAAAGCAGGAGCTTGTCAAACTTCGGGCAGAGCTTGCACTGAAGACTCGAGCCCTGGCAGAGAAGGAAGCTGCTCTCCAAGAAGCCGAGGATAAAGCCAAAGCTGAGGTGGAAGCCCAGATTAACGATTACGTGGATCAGATGAGGGATGCTCACAACGACTTCTTTCTTGAGGGTTGGGAGGCCGCAATGAAGAAGAACAACGTTGATCCCACCAACCCCATATACAAGGAGGTCCCTTATCCTGATCCAGAATGCCCAATTCCCCAGTTCAGCTTTGAGCGTCCACCTCAAACTCCCTCAATTCATACTGCCGAAGAAACAATTGAGGAGGGAGAGGTTGAGGTGGACAGTGCCCAGAAGGACATCTCCCAGGCGCCTGAACAGATTGATCTAGTAGTGGAGAGAGATCCCACTAAGGGAGGAGAGAAGTGAGCCTTCTTGTATAAATTTTTATTATTTTTTTTTATTTGGATGTAATATAAAACTTTTAACTCCAAGTTAATGAAAGCAGTTTGACTTCTGTCTAATTTTGTTTTATTTTTCTCTGTCTTTGTTTCTTTAGAACTGCCGATGAATTGATTGGGGAATGCCTTAACTGGTTTGCTGACAGAATTATAAGGAGCGCTGCCGAGGAGTACCTAGACGTCTTCTCCCATGAAATAGCTACAAACCCTTACAATAAATGTTAATATCTCATCTTAGGTTTAGGATAACTTCTTTGATTAATAGTTATGTAAAGTGTATTGTAATCGTACTCTAAGGCATGTAATGAAAGCTTTTGAATTGTTTCCTTTTAACAATCTGTCTTTCCATTTGTATATTTTATGCTTTATATTGAATATGTATGGTGTCTGCATTTGTACCACTTTGCCGAGCAACCACACTTTCTAGCAAAAATACTTTAAATAGTAAACCCTTCAAAGGTAACAAGCTCATGTAGTAATTTGCTTTTCATAAAATAACTTCAAGCTTTTGTTAAAGAGGCATAACTTTAATAAATCTCACATACCTCGATAAGTTCGGCTGTCCTCTTTCTCATAATAACGGGGGTAACTATCTTCTGACAAATCTTCGCTTTTTAATCTCATGCCGAGCATTGCGAAATGTGTACCATTATGTTGATACTGGCGTTGAGCTCTTTAGAACATGCTTCTTTTGCTTCCAATTAACAAACCAAGGAATCGAATCTTGATTTTTTTTGAAAAAATCGTTTCTAGTTGATGAATAAATCAAGATTGGGCCACCATCAGAAATGATGTGGGTTCTCTCTGCACCAATGGTCGGTAAACCGAGCATGGATTTCTTTTGATAATTCTTTTCAGGAGACCGAGGAATTGAATCTCAGTCTAGAGAGCATTTCCTGGTCAGTAAATAAACCAAGATTGTACCAACGCTGGGCAAGCCGAGCGTGGTTTCTTTTGATAATTCTTTTCAGAAGACCGAGGAATTGAATCTCAGTCTAAAGAGCATTTCCTGGTCAATAAACAAACCAAGATTGTACCAACGCTGGGCAAGCCGAGCGTGGTTTCTTTTGATAATTCTTTTCAGAAGACCGAGGAATTGAATCTCAGTCTAAAGAGCATTTCCTGGTCAATAAATAAACCAAGATTGTACCAACGCTGGGCAAGCCGAGCGTGGTTTCTTTTGATAATTCTTTTCAGAAGACCGAGGAATTGAATCTCAGTCTAAAGAGCATTTTCTGGTCAATAAACAAACCAAGATTGTACCAACGCTGGGCAAGCCGAGCGTGGTTTCTTTTGATAATTCTTTTCAGAAGACCGAGGAATTAAATCTCAGTCTAAAGAGCATTTCCTGGTCAATAAACAAACCAGGATTGTGTCAACATCGATGGAGATGGGGCGTTCTTCCCGTATCAATGCTCGGGAAGCCGAGCCTGACTTTTTCCATGCCACCTCCCAAAGTGATGTGGCGTCTTTTTGTTGAGCAGAAAGTAATCTTCAAGCTTTTGAGTTTGCTTTTGCTTTGTAAAAAGGATTGCTTTTCAATATACATACAAAGTCTTTAGTCAACAAATGTGAAGCAAAAATTAATGATAGTACAACTTTAGATGGGCTATATTCCACGGTCTTTTGATTGGCTTTCCCTCCATGTCAATTAACTTGTAGGCGCCATTGCCGAGCACCTCAGAGACGGTGAATGGTCCTTCCCAATTAGCTCCTAGCTTTCCTTCAGTTTGATCTTTCCTGCTTCCCATCAATTTTCTCAGCACCCAATCGCCAGTACGGAATTCTCTTCGTCTGACCCCTTTATTGAATTTCTTCCTTGTCTCTTGCTGGTAGTTGGCTAATCTTAGTGCTGCCAGTTCCCTTCTTTCATCAATTAGATCCAGGCTTATTCCCATAGCTTGATCATTCTCCCCTCTGTCAAATGATAGAGTTCTGATGCTCGGGAGGCCAACTTCTAAGGGTATGACGGCTTCGACACCGTAAGCCAGAGAGAAGGGAGATTCTCCGGTTGATCTTCTAGGGGTTGTTCGGTAGGTCCACAGTACTGATGGCAATTCATCCACCCATCTTCCTTTTGCCGCTTCCAGTCTTTTCTTAATCCCATTGAGAATGACTTTGTTTGTAGCTTCAGCTTGACCATTGCTTTGGGGGTAAGCAGGTGTAGAGTAAATATTCTTGATTCTATACCTAGAACAATATTTCCTAAACGGGGCACTGTCAAATTGCGTCCCATTGTCGGAAATAAGTGTCCTAGGGATGCCATACCTGGTAATGATATTCTTCCAAATAAATCGAATGGTATCAGCATCTTTGATGTGAGCTAGGGGTTCTGCTTCCACCCACTTAGTAAAATAGTCGGTGCCGACCACTAAGAACCTTCTATTTCCCGAAGCGGAAGGCAGAGGCCCCACAATATCAAGTCCCCATTGAGCGAACGGCCAAGGGCTGGTAAGCGGACTGAGTTCCTGGGCTGGCTGATGAGGAATGGGAGCGAACTTCTGACATTTCTTGCATCTCCGAACATAGGCCTGAGCGTCATATCCCATCTTCGGCCACCAATACCCTTGAGTAATTGCTCGATGTGCCAGTGATCTGCCCCCAGTATGTGCTCCACAGACACCTTCATGAAGCTCGTAAAGAAAGTCTTGCACTTTATCGGGATAAACACAAAGGAGATAGGGGCCTGTGAATGACTTTTTGTATAACTTCTGGTCGGGAGAGAGCCAAAACCTGGTGGCTTTTATTCTTAGCTTCTTTGCTTCTGTTTTGTCTTCGGGAAGTGTTCCGTCCTTCAAGTAAGCGATGATTGGATCCATCCAAGATGGGGCTGGGTCAGCACACATTACCTCTACGTCTTTCGTTATGCTCGGCCTTTTTATGACTTCCATAAAGACCTGGTCAGTTAGCCTTATTCGAGAAGAGGCAGCTAGCGTTGCAAGTGCATCAGCATGAGCGTTATGATCCCTGTCAATGAGCTCCACGCTAGCTTTATTGAAGCCTTCGATTCTCTTCTTTGCTGCTTCTAGATACTCTGCCATCTTTTCGCTTCTAGCCACATACTCACCCTTTAGCTGGTTAGCAACCAACTGAGAGTCAGTCCTTACTACGATATCATCTGCCATCAACCGCCGAGCAATGTCGAGTCCAGCCAGGAGAGCTTCATACTCCGCCTCATTATTAGTGACTTCGAACTCGAGTTTTATTGCATATTCTATTGAGACCCCTTCTGGTGTAGTCAGAACTATGCCTACGCCGCCTCCTTTTCTAGTCGAAGACCCATCAACCTCGATTTGCCAAGTTTGTTCGGCCTCATTATGTTCGGCCGGGGCAGACTTTATTTCAACATGCCACATTTCTTTTGTCTGACCACAGGCTGGTGTGGAAAATTTCGCTACAAAATCGGCCAGGACTTGAGCCTTTATCGCGGTTCTTGGGATGAACTTTATGTCGAATGCGCCAAGGGAAACTGCCCACTTTGCTAGTCGGCCCGATACATCAGCCCTCTTTAAAACATGGCCAATTGGCTGATCGGTGACAACTTGAATGGTGTGTGCATGGAAATAATGGGCTAACTTCCTGGATGCCATTATTAGTGCCAGGGTCAACTTCTCTAGGGGCAGATATCTGGTCTCTGCTCCTTGCATTGTTTTGCTCACATAGTAAATAGGATGCTGCTTCCCTTGTTGCTCTCTCAGCAAGACGGCACTGACTGCATGCTCTGAGACTGCCAGATATAGCTGCAAAACATCCCCCGGCTGCGGTGTTGACAATATTGGGACAGTTGTTAGGTATTCTTTAAGCTTTTCTAGTGCCGCATCCGCCTCAGCATCCCATTGCATCTTATTGGCCCCTTTGAGCAGCCTAAAGAATGGCCGGCACTTGTCGGATGATCTGCTAATAAACCGGTTGAGTGCCGCCACCATCCCTGTGAGCTTCTGTACCTCCTTTTTTGTGCGCGGGGGCGAAACAGATTGGATGGCACGTATTTGCTCGGGATCAGCTTCAATTCCCCTTCTGCTCACCAAGTGGCCCAAAAATTTACCCGAGCCAACTCCGAAGGCACACTTGGCAGCATTTAATTTTAACCCATACCGATCAAGGGTAGAGAAAACATGTTGGAGATGTTGGAGGTGTGTGTTCGGCTCCTTGCTTTTTACCACCATATCATCAATGTAGACCTCCATCGTCTGCCCAAGGTCTTTTTTGAATATCTTTGTAACCAGCCATTGATAGGTGGCTCCAGCGTTCTTCAGCCTGAATGGCATAACTCTATAACAGTATATGCCTCGCGGGGTTATGAAAGAAGTTTTTTCCTCATCAGGGCCGAACATAGGGATTTGGTGATATCCCCTATAGGCGTCCAGGAACGACATCCTGGAACATCCAGCAGTAGAATCAACGAGTTGGTCGATCTTTGGCAGAGGGAATGGATCCTTAGGGCAGGCCTTGTTCAGGTCTGTGTAGTCTACGCAAACTCTCCACTTCCCATTCTTCTTCTTGACCACGACCGTGTTAGCTAACCACTCCGGGTATGAGACCTCCCGAATGGCCTCCGCCTCTAGCAGTCGGCCGACCTCCTCAATGACAGCTTCTGCGTGTTGCAAAGCTGATCGCCTTGCTTTTTGTACCACAGGCTTTACCTCCGGATTCACATTCAACTTATGAGTCATGACTTCGGGGGAAATGCCTGGCATTTCGTGTGGAGTCCAGGCGAACGTTCCGATATTCTTCAAAAGCATCTCCGTTAACTCTAGTTTTTCCTCGGCGCACAGGTTGGCGCCGATCAGGAAGAATTTATCATCCTCAACCGGGCCAATTTGATATTTCTCCAAACCCTCTGTTGCTTTCATCTGCGGATCACCACCGACATCATCGATCTTTGGTGTGTCCTCAGGTAGTTCCGCCAGCTGGACTTGTTCGGGGATCATTTTGGACTTTAAGGCTGCAGAGAAACACTTTTGGGAGGTATTCTGATCCCCCAAAATAGAAATCACTTCCCCGCAGTAGGGGAACTTCAGCACTTGGTGGTAGGTTGAGGGGATCGCCTTCAGAGCGTGAATCCACGATCTCCCTACTATAGCATTGTAGGAAGAGGGGGAATCCACAACGGTGAACTCAACCTCTTGCTCCACCGGACCCACGCGGACAGGAATGACGACTCTGCCCAGAGGCCAGACAGGAGCAGAATTGAATCCTATAAGTGGGCATTCTGCCGGTTCCAGATCTTCTTCAGTTAGTCCGAGCTTCTTAAATAAGCTCAGGAACATAACTTCTGTTGAGCTTCCTGCATCTACCAGGATTCTCCTTACTTCTGAATTAAACATGCCCAGAGTAACCACTAGGGCATCATTGTGCGGCAGCTGAACACCAGGATGCTCGTCTTCATGAAAAGTGATTTCCTCCATGGCGGCTGTCCTTGGGCGCTTGCTCGGCTGACCCGCGACGCCCAAAATTTCTTTGCTTGGTGGATTAGGGGCATGATTGATGACACTCTGGGGTCGTCGTTCCATATGAATCACGTGGATGACTGCAGGTCTCGGGACATCTCTGCGCGCCCTGGCCCTTGGTGGGGGTTGTGCCTCTTCGGCTGCCTCCTCCTCGGCAGTCTCTTCTCGTTGCCTCCTTGGCTCTCTATCCTGTGGGGCTGCTTCTCTGGTTCTGCCCTCATCGACGAACTCTTTAAGGTGGCCTCTGCGCACCAATTCCTCCAGATGATGTCGTAGCGATCGGCAGGCTCCGGTGCGATGTCCCTTGTCTTGATGATACGCGCAGTAGTTTTTGGAATTCTCCTTTCCAGGGAAATCCGGCAGCTTTCCGGGCCATCTGAAATATGGCCTATTTTTTATTTGGGGAAGGATCTTGAAGATTGGCTCTTTGAACACCGTATTAACCGCTTCGAAGGCTGACTTCCCCTCGTCAATGAATCGGCGGCCGTCTCCCCGTCTTTTCTCTCTTGTCTGGCCCTGGGATCTCCTTTCTTTCTGCTCGGCCGGCTGTGTCTCGTCCTCCACCTTGGCGTATTTCTCGATTCGGCACATAAGATCGGACATGTTGGCTGCTGGCTTTTTGGTCAAGGAGAGCCACAGCCTATCCTCCTTCCGCAACCCCAATTTGAACGAGGTGACCGCCAATTGCTCCGAGCATTCTCCCACCTCATTGTAGAGCTCCAGGTAACGGCGGGAATAATCTCTCAATGATTCCCCGGACTTTCTTTTCATTGTGAGGAGAGCGCCGGCGGTTTTAGGCTGTTTTGTGTTAGCCAGAAACCGGGTAACGAACTCCTCCGCCAGTTGCTGCCAACACTGAATACTGCCAGGGGGCAGTTTATGGAACCACTGAAGCGCTGTATCCCCCAAACTAGAAGGGAATACTTTGCACATGAGGTGGTCGTTACTGTTCCATAACGTCATGGCCTGCATGTAATGACGGTAGTGGGCCAGGGGGTCAGTTCTCCCATCATAGAGATTAAGCCTCGGAGTTTGGAATTTCTCCGGAGGCTCCGCATCAATTATTTCATCGACGAATGGGGAGGCAGAGATTCGCCCCAAGGCTTTCCTTGCCATCATTCGTGTGCTTTGGCCCTGAGCACTCCATTCCTCTGCTTGCCCCCAGTCTTCCATCTTTGCCTTTCCCGCTTTCTTACGCTTTAAGGTTAGCTCTTCTTGGTCCGAGCTATCCGCCTCTTCTGAATACGCCTCCAGCATCTTTTTTGAGGAATTCCTTTGGTGATGCGCTTTGATGGGCGCGTCAACATCGGATCTCACGTCACGTTTTGCGACCGGTTTAGCACGGCGCGAGTCCTTCCTAGAAGGAGAGACATCACGTCGCGAGCGAGAGCGCACCTCCTTCTGTTCATAGGTGTCCCCGTCATCCTCATCAGTGGGGTCCTCGTAAAGAGCATCGTAACCTTCATCAGATTCCGAGTCGGATTGACCAGAATCAGCAGTATGGCTAGCAGGGGGTTTTCCTTTTTCCTTACTCAATTCCAGCAGAATCTCCTCCAGTTCTACCTGCTTTTCACTGGCCTTAGCCATCAGCTCTTCTCTCCGTTTCAATACCTGAGGATCCTCCGTTTTTCTTTTCCGGGCGGACTCCAGACCTGGAGTCCGGATAACCAACGCACTCCCTTTAGTTTTGACAGGAGTGGAAGTGTCTCCTGCTCGTGGAGATGGTGGTGGGGTAGTGTTTCCTCCTGAGGTCATTATGTGGACAAATACTGGAGACTTAACAAAGAAACAAGAAAAAAGCTAGTGAACACGACGATGGGCTAGACAACGAGCCCCACGGTGGGCGCCAAATGTTCGGCAGCAGAAATTACCGCCGGAACCGCTGACCACGCCAACCGGAAATGCAATCGCCGACCTGCCGAACAAAGACAGAAAGAAAGGTGACGGCCGGAGAGGAGGTCTCAGGCCGGAAAACCCTCCGATGATTAAGTCAGCAAGTCGCTCAAAAGAAGTTTTCTGGAAATAAAGGAGTCAAAGTTTAAGTTGGCAATAGTCAGCTTACCTCCGTGACTCAGTTGTATATCCATATATAGTGGTCTGAGTAATGATTACAGCATACTTATGACTCGACATTATGCACACTGCCGTGTTCCTCTTTTACACTCTTGCTTTAAATGCCCTTCCCCTTCATTTAATGCCTCAGACCCCTCATAAATACACCGTGCCTTTCATTTAATGCTTCTGGTGGTTTAACACGGCATTACATCCTGAATTTCAGGGTCATACTGTCTTCTTGTCGCATCAGCCACCGAATCGTAACGAGATAGACTGATTTAGTTACATCTCCAGAGACAAGTACCTAGTTCAATCCTAACTAAGGTGCATTTATGGTCATGAGCCTTCTTTAAAGGCTGTGGGCCCTAGGTTTGATATTTACTGGCCATCGACATATATGCCGAGCAAACTAGATTCCTCGGCTATAGCCACGTGGTTATACATTGTTTATTGATGTCGAGATTCAGGGTACTCTTTGGAGCACTAACTCTAAATCGTGTACTCACGTATATCACTCACGTGGAACCCTCGTGCCAATAATCAGTTGTTCGGCGAGATGCCACGTGTCCAGACGAAACGTGCTCGGCAAGTGGCTAAGTGGCTTATGTGAATTTGCTCGGAACAACGCCACGTGGCACCAGACTAAACCTGTTCGGCAAGGGTACAGCTTTAGTATTATTATGCCCAACACTATCAATATTCTTCCAAGGAAAAAATTAAAAATAAAATTATAAAAAAAAAAAGAAAAAAGGGGAGGGAATTAGCATATACAGAACATGGATTAAAGTTGATGGGAAGCCTATGTCATTGAAGATACGGTCTCAGTTCGAATTGTGAGATCCAGTAAGGAAAGGTAAGATGCTTCTGCTCAGTGCTATCCATTAGTTAATTTCATCATCAAAAATAAAAAAATATATAATTAAAAAGACTTGCTATCAAATTTCTTTTTTCACTTTTGCCAGTTGGAATTGTTAGGAATCATTTGCAAAAGGAATGAGAAGCACATTGTTTGTAATACTTTGGCTTCTTATGTAGTAATAAAAAATTCTAAAACTGATGAAAAATATTAAAAAATTTTAAAAATTATTCACTTTGTATTTCACTGTATGAATTATCAATTTACAACTTATTTCATTTTATCTTATTTTATCTCACTTTTTGTTACTCCAAACGTACCCTTTTACGGGATTATTTTACTTAAGTGGCCACCTAAAATTTCACCATAGTCTCAAATTTCTCATCTACGGCAGCCTTAGAGAATCATAAATGGGAATTGAACTCCCAACTTAATCCTAGTCTCAAATTTCTCGTCTACGGCAGCCTTAAGGGTATCATAAATGGGAATGGAATTCCCAACCGACATTATAAAAAGGACGATTGGGAAAAAGTAATAAATTCTCTCTCATTTTTTATTATTATTATTATTTATCGATTATGACAATTAAACTAATTTATTAACGCATCCTCAGGTTTGGGAAAATGATAGAGAAACTCTCCGCGTTTGCAGAAGAGGCAAAAAAACACTTCTTATTATTAACTAATCAAATAAATTTATAATTGAATGATAATTTTTTTAAGGCTTAATTTCACTTAATATGTGTGATAATGAAATTAATTCAACCCTGAAAACTAAGGGGTTGGTGAAATTAAATTTTTTCTCGCATGTAAGGGTAATTTAACATTATTTTACTTGGCCAAAAGAATAAGTATTTTCACTTATTTTCAAAATGTAAATGTCTTTTTATTATTTTTTCAAAAGAAATATAAATGCACTGCTCCATTAATATATCCGGCTCTCTTTTATTTTTTTTATTCTACTATTTTTCTATTTTTTTAAATTTCAATCGTCCATTTATATCTAAATGTTGAAAATATAAATTTAATTTATAATAAATACAGAGATAATTACTATGTAAGAATTGAAAAGAAAAAATTAATACAATTAAATTCATCAAAAAAATATACACTGTCAGCTCTCGAATGAAATCAAGTACTGAGATTTAAATAAAATTAAAAATATAGTAGAATAAAAAATAGTAATGAGCCTGATCAATTTCTCTCACTCTACAAGAACATTAATGATAAAATTATTATAAAATAAAACAATTAATGAAAATTTTCATTATTAAAACTGTTGTAGGGTTAAAAAGAAAATTAATCAACGAGTACAAATATCTCTCGCCTATTCTCAAGTCTAAGAAAGTGTCGGTAAAACAGTCCCAAATTGGACAGGCATCGCCTGGGACAAAATTGATGTAAACAAGCAAAGAAAGGCTCACTTCCGAACCAAGCAATGTGTTGGTTGAACTTTTCTCCCTACTCTTGATACGTGGGAGTTTGCAATCACTTTTTTTTTGTAAAGGATGTGTTTAGGACGAGACACGTTTCGTGACTCTAACTAACAAAAGGTCATAAAAGGTAAATCAACTTAAGCAAATTTTAGCTGACCGGCTCAATCGAGGGAGCTGTTAGAAGCCCACTACAATAAACGGAATGTTGTCCCACTGAAAAAAAATTCAAACTCAAAACCTTAAGAATCAAACCCATCAGCCACTCTCAAACTTTACTGAGTCACCCAGAAGGATTGGTTGAACTTTTCTTCCTAATTAGAGTAGAGTCGGTCAATGCGCGAAATGACAAAAAAAAATCAACAGGTGTCGCTTGAAATGACAGAAAAATCGACACAGGCACAGGTGTAAGCCTGCAAGAATCAACCTCTTTACACGTCTACAACATTTGGTTTTTCCGACTCCTTAATTTATTCTAATCCCTTTAAACGTCAACTCACGATGAATGATTAAGCATGTACACAAATAGATATCAAAGTAATACGTATCTCACTCACCACACATGGCAAGATTTGAAATCATGTACACTAATTAATTCACAAAAGGGGTGTCAAATTTAAAACGTTTATAAGTTTTCTTTTTCTCTCTCTAAAATTCACAGTTGTTTTAATAGTGGTTGAATTTGGTTGTTTATAATATATTATTATACAGATATATATATATATATATATGTATACACATGATTTATTTATGTATGCATTAATTTTTATTTCTTAAAGATTAATTTAATTTTTATCATAAAAAATTATTTCATATGATTGTGGTATGGTGCGATGATATTGGTATTTTAATATTTATATTAAATTTAGGAAAGATTATAAGAAAAGAGCATCTTTTAGATAAATTATTTCGTTTTAATTAATGGAAGGATAACTTGAAATTATACTTCCAAAAAACTTTTAACATTCATTTTTGTTAAATTCAAAAATATTTTATATTTAATCCAAATGTAGTTCTACATAAAGGACGCACAATTTAGTCAAAATTTAATTTTTTAATTGTACCGAGTAAATTTAAGAAGTTTGATTTGATTATTTATCTAGTAGCAGTTGATTCAGTTATTTTTTATAAAAATAATGGTTATTAATTTTGGTTATGATTTTGAATTTTTAAAACTAAATAAACTGAAATAACTGAATCTCATTTACTTAATATTTAATATGTATATATATAGTTAAACTAAATATCCACTCTTATTAATAGTTTTATCTTTTAAATTCTCAAAAGTTATAAGAAAGAAATCAACAAATTATTATAATATTAAATACAAATTTGACTTTTGAAGATTTGGAACTAGAGTTTTTATTTTGCTTTCTTTTTTTTTTTTTTTTTTTGCTTTTTAATTCAACTTGCTCTTTCTTAGTTTTATAACTTTTATTATACATTTTAGTTTCTTAGTGATGGTCAAATGGAAATAAGTGTTGGTTATTGCGATTTAAAATTTAAAATTTTAATATTTTGATGACATTATACTTTTTTTTTTGCTAGTTGAAGAATTTATGAAGGCCATCTTTCAATTTTATTTTTTATTATTGTAAACCTGTATGTTGACTAATTAACTATTGATTATTATTACTAATTGTTTGTGAGTTGTGTTTTATTCCATTTAAACTTACAAGTACTATGAGTTTTGTTTTCTCATTTTAAATCTTAAGTAGCACTTATATAAAAATCATAATTTTATCTCTGTAATTAAATTATAATAATATATATAATTTATAAGTTTATATAACTGAACTGACCATAACCAAATCGATATAATTTGGTTCGGTTAGTACATATTTTTTGATCAATTTGATTATCATTTCTAATTTTTAAAAATAATCATATTGGATACAAAAGTTATAATTTTCGAACGTACCTACCGATACTCATTCATAATTCTACGTCAGAGCTTAAAGGTATTTAATCTTAAACTAAATGGTAGAATTTCATATTATCATTTTATTAAAATAGAATGATTTATCCAAAATATATTTTATGTATTTTTTCTCAAACTTTATATAAACTTAAAAGATATAACAAAAATTATTTGCACATCAAAGTTGAATTATATGTATTGTTCAAATAATGTTTTAGTACTATATTTGGTTTGGAGAGAAAAAAAAAATGTAAAAAAGATAAAAAAAAAATGAGAATAGATTTTCTTATCTTCTTAATTAATTATTCTACGTTAAAACATCGGCTTCGTTTGGCATACAAAAATATACTGAAAATCTCTATAAATCTTTGTTAATTTTATATCATATCAACTTTTTTCTTTCATTGCACGCATTACGAACTCTCAATTTATCTCACTTTTTCTTACTCCAAACACACTCATCATTGAAACACACGCACACATTCTTTGTTTCTTTTTTTTTTTTTCCTCCTCTTTTATATTTTCCTGCGCTGAATTTTAGAAGAAAGAGCCGTTGGATACCCCATCCATGAGGAGGCGAGGGGTTAACATTAATATTTGCTGTTACCCGGCTGACATTAAACGAGGGTCGCACGATGCGCGGCTTTTTTGGCTAAGGTCAACACCAAGGACCAAACACGTAGGTCCCGTTTGGTAACGTTTTTGTTTTCTGTTTTTCTATTTCTGTTTTCAAAATTTTGTAAACTGACAACAGAAACACGTTTGTTAAATCTGTTTCCATTTTTTTTTCCAAAAAAAATGAAAACGGAAACAGAAAAATGAAAACAGAAAAAAGGTGTTTTCACTCTGGTTTTCTTTTCTGTTGCCAATAATTTGTTAATTTTAAAACTTTGTCTATTTTTGTTACATTACATAAAAATAAATTATTTTATTCAAATATTTTATTAAAATAAGTTATTTTAATAAATAATATAATTAAATTCAAAAATTAAATTAATTATATAAATTACTATAAATTATTTTTAATAAATAATAAAACTAAATTAATTTAATTTAATTTAATAATTAATTATTGCTAAATTATTTAAAATAGATATCATAATTAATTTATTTAATTTAATAATTAAAGTAATTTATATAAAATAATTAATAATAAATAATTAAATTACATTAATTTTTAATTTAATTTAATAATAATTATTAAATTATTTTAAATAAATATCATAATTAAATTAAATTATTTATGATTTAATTAATTTAATTTATATAAAATATATTTTATTAAATTATTTTAATAATTAATTAAATGAATTTAATTAATTTAAAAATAAATAATTTAATTTAATAATTAATCTAATTTAATCATTTATTTAATATGAAATATATTTTATTAAATTATTTTTAATAAATAATATAATTTAATATATTTTATATTTACTGATTAAATGATTTTAATAAATAATTTACTGTATTAATTTAATTAATTATATTAATTAAATTAAATTAATATAAAATATATTTTATTAAGTTCTATTAATTTTTTAAAACTAATAAAATTAAATATTTTTTAAAATAAAAAATTAATAATTCTAAACAAATTTGCATTTTCAAACACAGTTTCAGTTTTCATTTCAGAAAAAATAAACGGCAACAGAAAACAAAAAACAGAAAACGACAACAGAAAAACAACAGCAAAAAAAACGACAGCGTTGCCAAACGAGCCCGTAGCAAGCAACTTTTTTGTTTCTTTTTTTTTTGTTTCGTTTATCTTTTTCTTTTTCTTTTTTTTTTTAGTGAAACTTAACTGCAATCAAATTTTTACTTTTTTTTTTGTTCAAATATAGTTTAAATGGTAGTGTCAAAAAAAGAAATATAGTTTAAATGGTAAAAATGTATTTAAGTTACTGGCTTGATGTAATAATTATATTAAATATTAAAATATTTAAAAATAAAATTTATCAATATAATTAAAATATTATAATAAAAATTTTTTAAATTTCAAGTAACAATGTTTCTCTAATAAAATTTTTTCTTAAACACAGCATCACGCGCGCGATGCTGCGTTTAAAAAAAAATTTTATTAGAGAAATATTGTTACTTGAATTTTAAAAAAGTTCTATAATACGCAATACTGTGTTTAGAAAAAAATTTTATTAGAGAAACATTGTTACTTGAATTTTAAAATTTTCTATAATAAATGAAATTTTATTATAATATTTTAATTATATTGACAAATTTTATTTTTAAATATTTTAATATTTAATATAATTATTACATCAGGAGGCCAGTAACTTAAATACATTTTCACCATTTAAACTATATTTCTTTTTTTGAGACTACCATTTAAACTATATTTAAACAAAAAAAAGTAAAAATTTAGTTGCAACCTAAGTTTCATAAAAAAAAAAAATAAAAAGAAAAAGAAAAACGAAATAAAAAAGTTACTTGTTGCATGCTTGGCCCTTGACGTTGACCTTAGCCGTTAGATAAAAAAACCGTACATCATACGGTCCCCATTTAATATCAACCGACTGACAGCAAATATTAATATTAGGCCCCCCGCTTCCCATCCACGACGTTTTGCTGCAGGCTGATGCTTGCTATTTCCCCCCACCTCTTCTAAGGCAATTTACTGAAATGCCCTCTTGTCGGCTGAGAGTAGCTGAGGGTAATAACAAGGGAGTGTGAAGGTTACATTTGCATAAATAGAATGAAGGTGGAATAGCTACTAGTATTTTGTGGTTGTTTGGTTGAAAAAAAAAATTGAGAAAAAGTATAGTAAAAATATAAAAATGTGACATAAAGGTAATATATGTTAAAATTTTATTGAAAAAAAGTACAAAAAGTAATTAAAATTTAGTAACTTTTGATATTTTTTAATCGACCAAATATGCCCTTTATTCTCTAGTTTGATGGACACTTTCAAGTAGGATGGAAATATTTATACTCTTTTACTAACTTTTTTCATTTTACAATAGTTTTAATGAATAAGAGTAATATGAAGTAAGAAAAACTAATGAAATAGTGTATTTATCATTTTCTAAATAGAATATTATACTTTTTCATTTTTTATTTTTCCCAAAATGAGAAATTTTTTTGAATAATTATAAGTATTCTAACTATGTTACCGAATTATTATTTAAAATATTATTTTGATTCATTAGTTTGAGATTTACAGTAGAACTTATCTAAAACCTATAGTGTGTAAAGGTGAACACCTTTTTCATTATTTCTTTGATAATTTAAAAAAAGGGAGTAAATTTAGCCTTTATTTGGGAAAATTGGGAGGGGGAGGAAGGGAAGAAAACTGAAGTAAATGAAAGATAAAGGAAGAAGAAGAGAATTAATAGAAGTTAATATTTTTTCATTGTTTGGGCGAGGTGGAAAGAGGAATAGAGGGTAAGACAAAGAAATATAATTAAAAATATTATTATATTTTTAAAATATATTTATTTATTAGTAAAAATAATAAAAAATACTAAGAGCAAAAGAGAGAAAATACACTTTAAAATATTTTTACACATATTCTTTCAAATGGGGTGAATGAAAATTAATTAATGGAGGTGGATAAAGATAAACGAGTTACCTCTGTTTCATCCATTTTTTTGAAAAGTAAAAAAAATAATTAATAATAAATAAAGTACAAAAGCAACAGGGCATGCTCTAGATAGTATAATAGAACTCACACCAACTAGTTTTGAAAACTCACAAGATAGATACTCAAGTCAATTTGACATGAAGATGAAAATAATGTTTAGCAAACATTTAAATACCAGAGTTGCTAACTCAACATTAATCACAAACCAAACCTGGGTGATAAACCAAAGAGAGACCAGCTAAACAGGGACCAGCAACAAAAAGAAATTACAACCCAATTGCAAAAATAAAAGAACATCCACCCAGCATAATCTTTCACCATCTTACCATTCTCTTTTTGAAGACGGAAAATTTTGTTCACATTCTGTCTGCTTTTGATTGATTTGAAGAAAACAAAGTTGAATTCTCATCGCCTTCCTTTAATTACTAGATCCAACTCTTCTGTTTGTTATAACTTTCCTCTACATTAATAGTCTCCACTAGTTTTAGCAAGGTGGGCCTTTTCTTTAGCAATAGTATCTGGGTCATCACCACCTCTATCAATAATCATCTAAAAACCATGTAGTTCTTTTCTAAGTAAAGAAGAAGGAGTCTTAAGTTCCAAATTCTTTTTCCTGCTTAAAGTTCTCAAAGTTGAGCAAACTAATATCAACTTAGAACAAAGTTGATACATATGATAACCATCCACTCTAGTTTGTCATATCTGCTGCACTAGAAGAAAAAAAACTCATCAAATTCCACCTAATAATTGAAAATTTTGAAAGGAATCTTTCTCTTTACATCATGCAAGCCAGTGTCTATAATAAGAGAATGATCAGACTCGCAATAAGATAAAAATTCTACAAAAGAAGAAACAAACAAATCCATCCAAGGAGAATTAACCAGAGCTCTATCTAATTCACGTATAATGAGACCCAAAATCTTCCATTTTTCTAAGTATATATGCATTTACTAAATGGAAGGTCCTCCAAATTAGCATCTGCACAAGAATCATGGCACTCTTTCATCCAAAGGCCACTTAAAACTACCCCCAAGTATTCAAATTTGTGTCTGACTAAGTTAAAATCTCCAAATACCAACTAAGAATAATTTCTCAAAACAGAACTTTGAGTTCTTAATTAGTACCAACGAGATTTACGCATCCCCACACTATTAGAACCATAGACAATAGAAGTACAAACCATAATATTGGTTAACTTTAAAGAAATGTAAATCTTTTTTTACTTATTCTTTTTTTTTTTTGGGTAATTTTTTTATCTGTTCTTATTTACTCCCTTTCACTTCCATTCACTTCCTCCCAACCAAGACCTTAAAGTAATTGAATGTATCTGAATATATCCGTTAGGGGTATTGATTAACCGTACCTTGCGTTAATAATAGTGACCACTACGTTATGTCTAACAATTGCAAAGGATGATAACTACAAAACACTTCCCGATTAAGTCACCGGCTGTCGTGGACCATTTATAAAGCCTTTAATTTTGAAACAAAGAAATCGAATTCTTTCAAGTAATTTTCAAGATTACTCCAAAACTGAATTGAAATTATATACATTCATTGCGTAAGAAAAAGGTGTGTATATGGGTCCGTTTGGAGTTATATAAAATACTATAAAATCTTACAAATTTCTATAAATATAAATTACGAAATAATAAATTTAAAATTTTTATTCACTATATAAAATACGAGATATTAACTTTTATAATTTTATACAACTTCAAACACACCTTATATATATATATATATATATATATAGTTTCGGGAAGGTTTTAATTATTATTCTGCCGTCTGGAGTGGATGAAGTTGGTGAACAACCAGTTGCTCAGTCAAAATTTCAAAATTATTGTTTTATGGCTTTGAGCCATTTGAGTTAACAAAGAAACTCTTAGAAACTTATCACTTTGTTAGAGAGACTAAAGTTGACACGTATTTTGGTGGTTAATTATTTAATAAAAATTTATAAAATTTAATAAAAGTTACTAAAATTAAAAAATAAACAAAAGTTAATTATGTATTTAATGGAAAAAATTGATAAAAATTAAATTTTTAATAAAATTTGGTAAATCAAATATCTCCTAAATTTTGCTTTAAGTTAATTTTTTTAAAAAATTTCCTTTTACTATTAGCATTATATTGACAGAAAATTAATTCTAATCCGTAGTTACCTATCATTTTTCTACAATTTATTTTACTTAAAGAGGAAAAAAAAATACTCATGATGTTTATATACACTAACAAATTTTTATTGTTTTAATAAATAAAACAAAAAAAAAACCAATTTCCTTAGTAAATTCAAATTCTTTAATTTCTTTTTTTAGTTAGGTGTTTATTAACCATCATTAATTGTCAAAAGAAAAAAAAAAGAAATTAACATGGTATTAATGGAGGATGTTAGATTAATATCTTCTCCTACAGCTTATTGCACGGTGACATGGTGACTGCAATTTGAAGCATCAATCTCAAGATTCTCTTTCAGGAAATCAAATCATGATTGCGGACAAGAAGACTGAAATTTTTGCTTTTGGGGTCAATAATTCAATAATTAACAAAAATAATTAACAAGGGCATTTTAGTCATAATGGAATTGATCCTGGCACGTACAACTGCCAACTGGCCCTCGCACCATCCCCCACCATGAAGCAACAAGTTAAAACCGCCTCTTTCTCCCTCTCTCTGA
This sequence comes from Vitellaria paradoxa, assembly GCA_019916065.1. Classification (NCBI taxonomy): domain Eukaryota; kingdom Viridiplantae; phylum Streptophyta; class Magnoliopsida; order Ericales; family Sapotaceae; genus Vitellaria; species Vitellaria paradoxa. The sequence goes on from CM034242.1 coordinate 2,249,836, forward strand.
CTAGTTGTTTGATCTCAACCCATTTTTTGGCAGTCTCTCTCTCTCTCTCGCTCTCTCTCTATATCTCTGAGAGTTGAGAGACAAACCATTGAAGGGACAGAGCTAGAAAGCCTTTGAGGCCAGAGTTATAATGTTATGTTACAGACAATTGCTGTTTCATCTTCTTGCCATCTCTCTCTTCTTATCCGCAACTTTCTTTTCCTTCTCAAATGGAGAGTCCCATTTTCCCACCTTCCAAACACCTCCGACTCCAGGTACTTCCCACTTTCCCTTCAAATTTTTACCTGCTATTTTGGACTTGAAAGGGATCAAAGCTTGGTTTTTGTCACCCATTTTTTAATTTTTTCACTTTCAGAGAAACTTCCTGAGGGAGAGTACGGTGGGCTTATTTCTTGGGGGCCCAAAAGATTTCTTCTTGAGGGACCCAGTGGTGAACCTCTGAACTCATCTCTTGTGTTGGCCGCAAAGAGGACGCGCAGGAGAGACCCTCTTAATGGGTTTAAAAAATATACAGGTGGCTGGAACATCAGTGAGCGCCATTACTGGGCTGTATGTCCCTCAAACCTTTAATGATTCCATCTTTTTTGATTGGTTAGATGTATACATATATCTGTATTTGTGTGTATATCTTTATTTCTTTATGATCAATAGAAGGCAATTGTAATAGCTAGAACACACTTGAATTTATGGATAAATTGTATATATCCACCCTTGTATTTATTGCTTCTGGTTTTGATTTTGTAACTGCGGGTTTGTCTTAGGATTAGATCTTGGTACAGGAGGTATATTGAAATTTTTGTAGAAGCGAGTGTCATTTTTTGTATTAATCCAATAGAAGATAGTCTGAATCCTGAAACATCCATGCATGTCTGGCAGAACAACTAGCAATTAATTATGTAATTTGACCATTGTTTGGGCATATAAAAAGGACCCATAATCACAATTTCACATGGACAAGGCTGTATAACAAATTGTAAATATCATAGATCTTGTTTGATTTCAAAACATAGTCTGGATTTTGACTTTTCTATGGCCATGGCTGTGATATATGTTGGAGAGCACATGATTATATTCTCTTAAATTCCATTCCATGTTCATTGAAATTAAACAGCTGTTTATCTGGATTACAATTGTCAACTTTATTGGAACATTTATTATAGCATCTAACTCAAAATTAATTGGCAAGGAATGGAGAGGCCAATTAGGATCTTAAATTGGTTTGGAAGGTTCGATTTTATGGACGTCGGATATATCCCAACAATATTCATTATTTTTTGTATTTTTGTGTTGGTTCTACCGCTAGGTGTTGCCAGTGGTGTTTAATTGAATTAGAAACAGAAAAACAGTGCAACGCCAAAAAATGATTGGGAAAAGAGGGCTCTTCTCAGATTTTGTAGTTAGTGGGGGGCAAAAGTACAATTTTTAGGTGAATCAATGCAAAAAATTAAAAAAAAAATGATGATGACAATGATAATAATAATAATAATAATAGGGAAAAAATTGCATATTTTAGATGCTCTGGGACAACAATAATGAGGTGTAGGTGTAATTTTGTAGACGAGTGGGGACAATTAAGGGTGAGCAAATGGTCAATTTAGTCGAAAACCGAACTGAACGAAAATAACTGAAATTTTTTTGGTTGATTTTTTCTTAACCAAACCAACCGAAGTTTGCAAGGAAACCAAATTAGTTCGGTTTAGACGTCAGCTAAACGAAATTTAAAAAAATAGAAAAACACTAAATTAATAAATTTTTAACTTATTTCCTTGATTAAGACTTATATTTACTTGATTAGAACTTAAGTTGAACCTAATGAGATGAACTACACATTAAAAAGAATACATAGAATAAGTTATGTAAAATAATATATAATTTAATGTTAAAGAAAAACTTCAGTTAGTTTGGTTGGTTCAGCCAAAAAAATTTTGGACCCAACTGACTGAACCAAAATTTTTTAGAAGTTTAAACCGAACCAAACGAATTAACTGAAAAAACCGTGCCATTTCAACCAAATTTGCTAAGTTTGGTTCGGTTTTTTTTGGTTATTTCGATTTTTGCTCTGGACAATTGCCCCCAGAGGATTTCACCTTGGTATGCCCCTGGCTTTGATGGTCATGCTAAGGTCTTAAGAAGGCAACATACTTAGGCTGGTGCAGTTAGGCTTCCAAAGTCCTCATTTTTCTTCAACTAAATAAAAGATTTTCACCAATCAAACTTCATCTTTAGCCAAGAGTGGTTAGTTATATTGATCTGGAGAATGGTTGTGGTTTGACTTGGGGTAATTTTAGAAATAGTTCATGCATTTTTTTTTTTTTGACACAGAAAACTCTTTCTTTGAATGCAGATCCTTAAAATTGAACAAGACTTTAAGATATTAAATTCTGTCCTCCTTTGTGAACTTTGACATATTGACTGAATACAAATCTTGCCATGTCATGCTGTTGTTCGCTTAATTGATTCAGAATCTATACTTGAATTTATTTTTGAGCGTTCATATTTTCTACTGATCCTCTTGTTTGGTTTTGACTAATTTAGATGGAGTTCATTTTTTAACTAACTATTTCATCTAACTTTTCCCCCCCTCTTTCTTTCTCTACCTGCAGTCAGTCGGTTTTACTGCTGCTCCCTTCTTTGTCATTGCAGCTGCCTGGTTTGTGGTCTTTGGACTCTGCTTATCTCTCATCTGTCTCTGCTATTTCTGCTGTAGAAGGGAGCCTTATGGTTATTCTCGAACAGCCTATGCTCTTTCTCTTATTCTCCTCATACTCTTTACCATTGCTGCAATGTACATATACTCTCTCTCTCTCTCTCTCTCCCCCTCCCTCTCCCTCTCCCTCTCTCTCTCTCCCCCTTTCTCTCTTGTGTTTACTTTGTTCTTTTTGACTGAACTAACCTTTTGCTTGTGGTTTTAGTGTTGGATGTGTTGTTCTGTACACTGGTCAGGGGAAGTTTCATCACAGTACAATGAAAACATTGGATTATGTTGTAAATCAGGCCAATACCACTGCGGAGAAACTTAATAATGTTTCGGGATATCTTGCTGCAGCTAAGAGCATTGGAGTAGCTCAAGTTTTTCTACCTTCAAATGTCCAATCCGATATTAATCGTATTGAAAGCAAGATTAACTCTTCTGCTAGAACCCTTTCGGTTCGAACATCTGATAATTCAGGAAAAATACGAGATCTCTTGAATTCAGTGTAAATGATAAATTTTAATGATTTCTTTTCTTATTTGTCAGTTCTTTGAATTTTGCTATTCCTATCTTAAAATGGAAAAATTAACTTTTTTGCAGGAGGGTGGCTCTTATTATAATTGCCGCTGTTATGCTCGGCTTGACATTTCTTGGATTCTGTAAGCCCTTTGATTCACTTAACCATAACTCACAAACACAAAGTTTTCCCCTTTTTTGGTACATGAATTACTTATTTTGTTTATCTTCTGGTCCAGTATTCTCATTATTCGGCATGCAGTTCCTTGTGTACTTGTGAGTGAGACAATGATACTCATATTAGCTCAATTTTCTTTCTGTACTCAGCTCTTGTCCTTGGAGGTTCTTTTTGTATCATTATTTTTCCCTAAAGGATGTTTCCATATTGAATTGTTGCAGGCTGGTGATCATTGGATGGATACTTGTCACAGGAACATTTGTCCTATGTGGCATCTTTCTTCTTCTACACAAGTAAGTTTCATTATGACATTCTTCATCTCACCATCCCCCTTTTCATATTTGTTTTTCTTGCTCTTCCCTATGTTGCTTCTCTCTCTCTCTCTCTCTCTCTCACACACACACACGCACACATGCACGCACGTATCACAGTTATATGCAATGTCCTTCAGGGAATTATTTTTAACTTTTCACCTCTAATTCTGCCTATGCATATTTGAGGATGTTGGTGATCTAATTTCCAAAAAGTGGTGTTAGAGCGCATCACAATTTCCCATACTTTTTTCCTCATCTTCACTCTCTTTCCTTGTTAAAGTCATTTTTTGGAAATCAACCTGCCGACCATTTTCCAGACCTGGCTCCCCTGCTATTTTTTATTCAGTTATTTTTCTAGTTTTTTTAAATCTCAACCATTGATTTCATCCAAGGGCTGACAATACAATTTTTTGTGGGTCTCATCATATTGACTTTTTCTTTTCAGTTCTTGCATTGTAATTATCTCTGTTTTGTTACAAATTGAGTTTATATTTCAACTCTTAGATCAAACTAGACGGTTGAGATTCAAACGAGTAAAAAAATAGCAAAGTAAAATATAATGGGGGAGCCGGGCCCCCATTTTCCACGGCTCTGTTCAAATTACGTATAGGGATGTCAACGGGGCGGGTATGACCTTCCCCGTCCCCGTCCCCGTTTAGCAATACCCTTACCCGTTCCCGTCCCCATCCCCGTTTCGGGAAAAAAATTTTTCCCCATACCCGTCCCCACAAAATAATGAATTCCCCATCCCCATCCCTGTTTACCCGCCAAGTATATTAATTATTACAAATTATATATTATATGTATAAAATAAATATTTAAAATTATTATAAATATTATATATATTAAATAAAAATTAAAAATATATATATAATATTTGACTTTGACTGATGCACTTAACCAAAGATGAAGTGGTCTTTATTTATAATCTTACAAGACCTTCACTTCTTTGTGAGAAACCGATGTGGGACTTCTAAAGGAGTCACCACGCCAACAAAATTAATAAAAAAATATTTAAACGGGTACGGGGCGGGGTGGGGACTATCCTACCCGTCCCCGTCCCCATACCCGTGCGGGTAACATTTCAAATCTCCATACCCGTCCCCGTCCCCGCTATTAACATCCCCATACCCTCCCCGAACGGGGCGGGTGAAACGGGTACCCACCGGGTACGGGTATATTTGACATCCCTAATTACGTATAAATGCATCGTCTATACTTGTCTGAATGAAGCCCCTTCCATGGTTACTTTTCTAGTTTCTTCTATTTGATGTTATCCAATAATCTAACAGTTCTTTGTTTGGCATACTAGCGTGTCTTCAGACACTTGCGTTGCTATGAATCAATGGGTGCAAAACCCAACAGCGCATACAGCTCTAGATGATATATTGCCTTGTGTAGATAACGCCACCGCCCAGGAGACCTTGTTACGAAGCAAGGAAGTCACTTCTCAGCTTGTCAATGTGATTAACCAGGTCATCACCAATGTCACAAATGTGAACTTCCCCCCCAACGTTGGGCCACCATTATACTTCAATCAGTCTGGTCCTTTGATGCCAACCCTTTGCAATCCGTTCAATTCTGATTTGACAGATCGAGCTTGTTCTGCTGGTGAAGTGGACCTGAACAACGCGACTCAGGTACAAAAAAAATTCCCAACTTTGGAATAAACAAACTTAACAAAATATTATGCAGTGACTCATTATATTGGTATTGGTCAACAACTACATTTGTTAAACTTTCAGAAATTGGGAGACTATTTTTAAATTCTCTAAAAATTGGAAAAGACTATTCTACCATGATTATCCTCGTAGAATTTGGAATTCAGAATGGCATTTGTATAATAAAAGGATTATTATTTTTTTATTTTTTATTTTTTAAAATTTTTTTGGTTGGTGAAAGTGATAAATTGTAAGTCTGCTACATGATTATGGCAATGTGGCTTGCCTTACATCAACTAAAATTCACATACTAGCTTTCCTAGTTGCCTAAAGCTTTATACCAAGCTTAAGACTCTAAGCTTCACATCTCGCAGCTGGATGGACCCACACTACGATAATAAGGGGGCCATGGCCCCTCAAGTTTTGGGGGGAAAAAAAATCTGTATATATAGTATAAAGCATTTATGGATATATTGTTTTTTCAAATATGAGCAACTAGCCTTTTTACTTTGAACGATTAAAAACATATGAAACTTGATTCTTGAATTGGGTCATTAATAAGATATAGGACTTGATTTTTGAGTTGAATCATTAATACTGTCAATTGAATAATTTTTAAGCAAGTCTGTAAATGAACTTTATATATTTGTTTGATTTTTTAAACCCATGACTATTAATTTATATTACTAGTTGAAGACTCTCACACACACTACTTGATTCTAAAATTGTATTTTTTGAGATTGGGAGAGAAATATTAAAATTTATAAGAATTAGCTCCCCAAATACTAAATTTCTGGTTGCGTCCCTATGTTGCAGGTTTGGAAAAATTATGTATGTCAGGCTTCAGGTAGTGGAATTTGCGTAACAACGGGGCGATTGACTCCGACGTTCTATAACCAGATGGGTGCCGGGGTGAATGTGAGCTACGGGTTGTATCATTACGGTCCGTTCCTTGTCAGCCTACAAGACTGCAGTTTTGTGCGAGAGACTTTTTCCGACATATATAGAGATCATTGTCCGGGTTTCCGGCGGTACAGCAAATGGATCTACATTGGGTTGGTGATGGTTTCTGCATGCAGTTATGCTTTCTCTGGTGTTCTGGGTTATATATGGGAGAGAGCGACGGCACCGGGTTTATACCAAACATCTCCTAGCAGAACGAGGTGATGATTTCGAAGAGGACAAGCGTTCTTAATCAGTGAGGAAGTATAGTTTTACCATGTTGTTGGACATTGAATATTTGTATCAAGTTTAGCCTTCTGGTTTGGTTTGTATTTATAAAATTGATTGTAGGTTGTATGTAGAGATTTTTTTTTTGCCTCTCTTAGATTTTGAAGTGTTCTTTCTTGGTTTGATCAGATTAGTGTGTGTGTGATTATATTTTTTTTCTTTTCTTTATTTTTGGTTACTAGTCCATTATTTTTTCAAAAATTAATCAAATTTATATTAATTAAAAAAATCTTAATTTGGAAAAATAATTTTATGCGTTAACAAAATAGAGTGAGGTAGGGGAAACAGAGTGGAAGAACAAAGCCAAAATAATAATTAATTAATTTAAATGAGTAGAAATTTTACAATTGACAATAATTTGGTGCACAATCCATCGGTGAAACTCTTAATTAGGGGTGTGACTTCTATCACCAATCCATCACTTTGGACGCTGAGATTTATTCTCACATCGCTATTTAATACTTTCAATTACTAATGATTGTGACATTTCTAAGTACAATCACTAATGATTGTGACACTTCTAAATATTACATTCACGAAAAGTTTGGGAATAAATTACAAATTAATCATTAAATAATTATTCAAAAATATTGAATTAAAATATTAAAATTATAAAATAGCTAAATCAAAACTAGATAAAATATTGAATTGAAAAAATTAAAAGTTCAAACTCAAACTCTTTACTTTTTAAGTCTCATTTCAATTGAACTACCGCTTTTATTTTCTTTTAATTCCTACTTTCTTCTTTATAAGTAAGGCTAAGACATACCAAAAAAAAAAAAAAAGAGAATCCTAAAATATACAACAAATTATTTTAAGGATTTTAAAGGAAGTTTACTTGATTGCAAGGGAAGAAATAAAATATATTGCATCCATTGGAAAATTCATGCTTCCTTTCATAAATTTTGCAAATATTTCAAAACTTCAACTAGGATTCAATAATTATTTGTAAAATTCAAAAATAATCTCTGATTTTTTAAAAATATGCCGGATATAATTAGAATTTGTTGGTTTAGAAAAATATCAGACAAATTAAAGAGATTTGGAGAATTTTGTTATTATGTATGAGACGCAATACACAAATTAAGGTAGCTCATTGTAAACCCTCTCTCCACATTTTATCTTTTTCTCTTTGAGTCTCCCACTGACTTACTTGTTGGAGTGAGTTAGTTTTCGTTGGGAAAGAATAGCCACAAGTTTCTTGCAACTTAATTTTTTGAATTTTTTTAAACTGATCAAATTTATTATTTTATATTTTAAATTTATTTTAAACCATAAAAGATAATTTATTTTCCTTTCGAAATTAAGCCTTAGACCTGCACTTCCCTATTGGTCCCTAATTTTAATATTTTTTCTTGGTTTTCAGGGGGCTCATCTAAGGAGGAGGTAACGCATTGAAGAATTAGTATTGAGAATATTTTGTCCCCTTACAAAAGTAACAAAATATATTTTCTCTTTTTCTTAGTTTACAAAAAATTTCTAATATTGTGATGACATATTTAGAATACACGTGTCGTACTAATAAATATTAAATATCTAATATTCTCATGACATATATATAAAATATACGTGTCATAATTACCAAATATATATATATATATATATATATATGCACGTGTCATACTAATAAAATATTAAATATAATGGTTGAGTGTGAGTCATAACATTCTATGTGATAATAATAGAAGAGCACACATGTTTCAAACAGATGGGATAATTCCTCCTTATTTGCTCGATTTTTAATTGTTAGAAGAAAAGAAAAGAATTCTTGTTTATTGATGTGTGTTGAATACAAGATACAAGGTCCCTTATATAAGCGGGACAATAACCCTAATCCTACTATGATATGGATAGGACAATAACCCTAATCCTAGTATGATATGGATAGTAATCCTAATTATGGTATGATACATAATAAGGAATCCATAAATTACAAGATTCTAAATATAATACTAACTATATATAATACCAAACTTAACACCCCCCCTCAAACTCAAGGTGGTAACGCAGGAATCAACTTGAGTTTGGCGATTAATTCAGAAAAGCGGCCAGGAGGATGAGCCTTTGTGAAGAGATCTGCAATTTGATTCGCTGAAGATACAGAAATAAGACGAACAGAGCCTTGTCTGACATGTTGACGAATAAAGTGACAATCTATTTCAATGTGTTTGGTGCGATCATGAAAAACATCATTGTGAGCAATCTGAATAGCACTTTGATTGTCACAATATAATGGAGTGCCTGTAGAATGAGGGACACCCATATCAGTAAGGAGCCACCTAAGCCAAAGGAGCTCTTGAGTAGTATCAGCGAGAGCACGGTACTCAGCTTCAGTACTAGAGCGAGCAGTGAGGGTTTGTTTCTTACTACGCCAGGCTATGAGAGAGGTCCCTAGAAAGAAACAAAACCCTGTAGTGGAGCGACGATCAGTCGGATCACCAGCCCAGTCAGCATCAGAAAAGGCATGTAACTCAAGTGGAGAATGTGCTGAGTAATAAAGACCATGAAACATAGTGCCCTTGATATAGCGAAGAATGCGAAGTAAAGCAGTAAAATGATGAGACCGTGGAGCAGCCATGAACTGACTAACAATATGGACAGCATAAGCAATATCAGGGCGAGTGACAGTAAGATAAACAAGGCTACCAACAAGTTGACGATACAAAGTCGCATCAGATAAAGGTGTACCATCAAGAGGAGTGAGACGGAGCTGTGTATCAATCGGGGTAGAAGCAGTCTTACAATCAGAAATACCTGCCCGTGTCAAGAGATCAGAGGCATACTTAGCTTGAGAGAGAAAATAACCAGAAGAATCACGGGAGATCTCCAAACCCAAGAAATAATTGAGAAACCCCAAATCCTTCATCTCAAACTGGCGACTGAGAAATTGTTTGAGATGAGAAATGCCAACACTGTCATCCCCAGTAATAATCATATCATCCACATACAGAAGAAGAAGAACAGATCCAGCTGTAGTGGTGCGGAGAAACAAAGCAGAGTCATATGAACTGGAGGTAAATCCAAACTCATGAATAGTAGAACTAAATTTTGCAAACCAGGCACGGGGAGCCTGTTTCAACCCATATAGTGCTCGACGAAGCTTGCAAACATGAGAAGACGGAACAGATGAGCCAGGAGGAGGCTGCATGTAGACTTCCTCAGTGAGATCACCATTCAGAAAAGCATTCTTAACATCCATCTGATGAATGTTCCAGTTACGAGCAGCAGAAATAGCAAGTAAGCTGCGAACAGATGTAAGCCTAGCAACAGGAGCAAAAGTTTCTTCATAGTCAATGCCATACTCTTGAGTGAAACCTCGAGCAACAAGACGAGCTTTGTGTCGCTCAATGGAACCATCTGAACGAGTTTTGATTTTGTAAATCCATTTGCAACTGATAGCAGTTTTCCCAGGAGGAAGAGGAACCACATCCCAAGTATGAGTTTTCTCAAGAGCCTGTAGCTCATCATCCATAGCGTGCTGCCATAAAGGATTAGTACAAGCCTCACGGTAGGAAGAAGGTTCATGAGTAGAAAAGGCAGCAGAACCAACAATATAATCACGAAGACAAACAGAAGGCTGTGTTACCCGTTTAGGACGTTCTGAAGGAGGAGAATTGTCAATAGGAGAGGGGGGAGAATACTCATCAGGAGTGGTCACAGGTCCAGCAGAAGGCCCAGGTGTCTCGGGATGAATCGTAAGCAGTGGCGGCTGAGAAATCTGTGGACTTTCTGTATCAAATATGTCAGAATGCAAATCAGTAGAAACATCAGTAAAAAGAGGAATGTGGGAAGAGGGAGAAAGTTGAAATGAAGAAAGAGTGGAAAACATCTTGCGTTCCCAAAAGACAACATGTCGTGAGACACGAAGACGCCGAGAAATGGGATCCCAACAACGATACCCTTTATGTTCAATACCATAACCCAGGAAGCAACAGAGACGAGAGCGTGGTTCAAGTTTAGTGCGTTCATGAGGTTGAAGAAGAACAAAACAAGCAGAACCAAACACTCTAAGATGAGAATAATCAGGAGGAAATCCATACAAGCGTTCAAAAGGGGTAGTATTACCAAGGACAGAGGTGGGAACACGATTAATGGTATAGGCGGCAGTAAGAGCAGCTTCCCCCCAAAATTTTTCTGGACAAGAGGATGAAATAAGAAGGGCACGAATTGTATCAAGAAGATGACGGTGTTTGCGTTCAGCCCGACCATTCTGCTGAGATGTCCCAGGACAAGAAAGATGAGATAGGGTCCCCTGAGAACGGAGAGCAGATAGAAACTCAGAGTCAAGATATTCCATAGCATTATCAGATCGAAAAACTTTGATTGTACTAGAAAATTGGTTTTTCACCATTGTTGAGAAATCAGAGTATATTTGTTTAAGTTCAGAACGTTTAGTCAAAAGGTACAACCAAGTATAACGGGTAAAATCATCCACAAAAATAACAAAATAGCGAGAGCCGCCCATAGTGGGAGTGGGTGAAGGCCCCCAAATATCCGAGTGAACAAGATCAAAAGGTGCAAGAGAAACAGAATTGCTATTATTAAAAGGTAAAGCATGTTGTTTAGCAGTTTGACATGATAAACAATCAGTTTTCTCAGAAACCACATGACCCAATTGACCACTAGAAATTAAGGTTTTCAAACGACTAAAAGACACGTGACCCAAACGACAATGCCAAAGATTAAAAGTAGAGGCTGGGGAAGCAGAAGCAGCAGCGGAAGCAGCAGAAGTAGCAGCGGAAGTAGCAGAAGGTAGTGGAAGCTGGAGGTAAACAATCTCAAACAGACGTCCATGCTTACGGCCGATCCCAAGAACCTGTTTCGTCCGTGGATCCTGCACCAAACAACCAGAAGCAGAAAAAGTAATGATGAGACCCAGGTCACATAATTGACCAATAGACACAAGATTTAAAGTAAGATTGGGAATATGATAAACTTCAGAAAGAGAAATAGATGGTGTAGAAATGTGACCAGTATGAGTAACAGACATATGGGTACCATCAGCAGTATGAATGGTGGGAATAGAGGATGATGGAGCAATGGAGGAAAAAATAGTAGAATCCGAAGTCATATGATTGCAACATCCTGAATCAAAATACCAAGAGGAATTACCTGGCATGACGGAAAGAGCAGTAGATGGAGATGTACCAGTTTTGGCAAGAACTTGCTGAATGATGGATTCCACATCAGTCATAGAAAATGATGGATCAGAAGATGAGGATCCGTCTGAAGCAACAGCAGCAGTGGTACGGGAGCCAGAAGATTTGGCTGAGGACGTAGAAGATCCTCTTTTGAAAGGAGCCTTGGAGGAGGAAGCCTTGGGACAGTCACGCTGAAAATGACCAGGAGCTGTTTTGTGACAAGTCAAACACTTACGAACTGGACAGTGCTCAAATGAATGAGTATGTGGTAGACCCCTGTTTTGACAGTAGATGCAGGAGTGAGAAGCTGATGATCCAGAAGAGCGAGTGTGAGATATGACAAGGGCGGCATCTGGAACGGAGGACGGTGTCGTAGCAAGAACTGAGTCCAACGTCTTGGTTTTGAGGCCAAGACGGGTTTCTTCAGACAAAAGTTCTGAAATAGCCTGTTCAAGAGTGAGTAGTGGCATGCGATGGAGCAACGAGGCACGAACCGACTCAAAGGTGTTATGAAGAGCCATAAGGAAGAGCAACAGTCGTTGATGATTGCGGTGGACAGTGTATAATTGAGCATCCTCAGAATCTTTCCAGGTGGGTTCACATAAGGCAAGCTGATCCCAAATAGAGGACATGTGAGAGAGGAAGTCATTGATGGACTGCCCAGGCTCTTGACGCATACGGTGAAGATTCTGAAGTAGCTGATATTGATGGGCATGACCAGTGGTCTGATAACGATCCTTTAAGAAATCCCAAATAGCCTTAGCCGGAGAAGGATACTGAGCATCATCATGGAAGCGGCCGAATTGAAGACTAATGGAAGGAACAGTAGTAGCACGAAACCAGGTAACAATCTGGTAATTCTTGCTTTCCCAATCGTCAAGACGATCATCAAAGGCTGATTGATCCTCATTGTCTTTCTGAATAGGTTTTGTCTGAGAACCAGAGATAATACGCCATAAACGACGGCCCTTGATAAAACCAGAAAGGGCTTGGGCCCACAAAACATAATTGGTCCCATCGAGAATGACAGAAAGGGACGTAATGTTGTCGGAGCGGTCCATAGAGGTAGCTTTCAAAAGGGCACAATAAACAGTAGATGAAAAACAGAGAAGAATGGGACAAAACGGAGATCACCAGTGTGTCCGGAACGCCGAAAAAGGTCAGGAACCGGTCTGAACCGGCTGAAAAGCTGACGGAAGATGAGTGAACCGGCCCAAAGGGCGAACGGAAACCGGTTCGGGATGAACCGGTCTGGATCTGGCAGCGGCGCGTGAGATCACGCGCAGAATTCAAGCGGCGCGTGAGGGCGCGTGCGGGCTTCTTTTTGGGGCCGGTTGACGGTGGTAGGTTCGTCTCTGAGAGAGGGACCCGATGATATATATATATATCCTCGAATAACTGCAAGACGAAGACGAACAGAAGCGAAAGAAACAAGAACTTCTGAAAATCACGGGCAATCGTCAGGCAGTCTTCAGGCGGCGCGTGAGAGCGCGTGGAGACTTGTTTCGGCTTCTGGTTGATGGTGTTAGGTTCGTCTCTGAAAGAGCAACCTGATGATATATGGAGATCTCTGAATAACCGCAAGATGACGGATGATAGAAGCAAAACAGACAAGAACGTCTGTAAATCACGCAAAAAAAAAAAAAAAAATACCAAAATTTTCTAGAAAATAATGGCTGAAAAAAAATATGAAAAGAATTAGAGCGAAGGCTCTGATACCATGTTAGAAGAAAAGAAAAGAATTCTTGTTTATTGATGTGTGTTGAATACAAGATACAAGGTCCCTTATATAAGCGGGACAATAATCCTAATCCTACTATGATATGGATAGGACAATAACCCTAATCCTAGTATGATATGGATAGTAATCCTAATTATGGTATGATACATAATAAGGAATCCATAAATTACAAGATTCTAAATATAATACTAACTATATATAATACCAAACTTAACATTAATAATAAATAAATAAGTTGCACACAAGTATTGGTGACATATAACCTACCATTTGCCTATCCTACAATGAAAGCCAAGAAAATCACTTGACTTGAAAAGAATCTATTTTGCATTGCATGATCGATGTAATGCCAAAACGTTATTATTAACTCCTACAGCTGTTCAATTTCAGTTCTTCCAAAGTTGGTCTTCTCTTATCCTTTTTCTTGGTAATTTCGACCCCTTTGCAGTGTCATGGTAATCACATTTAGGTGGCAATTTCCTTTCGGTACATGTGGCCCTGAAGAAATTCTATAATTATTTCCACAATGACTTATATATATATATATATATATATATGTATGTATGTATGTAATCTTATCCATAGCTCGTTCTATTTGATGCACTTGAAATTGAAAACCAAAACAAAGCCAAGAAATAATGTTAATAAATTCGAATGGTTTGTCCTAACCAATCTTGAAAATCATATATATATATATATATATGTATCTGTTTGTGTGTCCATATATTCATTGGTCACAACATTTTCACTTTTGACTAATGCCAAATTTGCCAATTACTAATTAGTACGCAATTTAGGTGGGTTGACTTTTTCGTCTAATTATTCACATCATAAACAGAAATTAATTGGGACTGAAAGTCAAGGTAATATTACGATAATGACCTTATCATAGATTCAACTTTGATTTAGGAAGTAAAGGGCTCGTTTGGAGTCCCAAATAAAACCAAAAAAAACCAATGGATTGGGACTCCAAACGAGCCCAAAATAGGTGACTTTATTTTAGCTAACTTTTTGTATTTGAAAAAGGAAAAAAAGTGATTTTTTTAACTAATTTTTTAGTTTCTATTAATTTAATATTTTTGCTCTTGAAGGTTTAAAAGAAGATTAAAATGTAAAAAGGTAAATTAAATTAGTTTACAAATAAGTAAATAAACAATTTAACTCATAAGCCATTTAGTCCAAGGTTCTCAAATGGAGCCTCAATGAAATGTATGTAGAGAAGCTACGAGTAACGTATGACCCAAAGGCTATGTTTCTTTGAGGGGATTGGATGATGGGAGATAAATAATACCATGAATAATATATGAGATTGGATAAAAGATGGAATTATTTTTTTAGTGTTTAATTGATAAGATATAAAGTGGTATAAAAGATATGATTTGATATGTAATGTAATAGGAAATAATTTTAAATTTTTAGATCTTGGAGGGAAACAAATTCGGAGACGAGGGATTATTAATGCCATACACACCCCCCGTCGGATTACTCATCTGACAAAACCCCGAACACCAAATTCAATCCATGGGACCCACGGCTAATTCAAAAGCCAAAACAAATAACATATTTGTGGGGCCCAAGTTATTTGTCATCCAATCCCACGTTCTCATCCCACAAACAAACGCGGCCATAGAGTATAGTGCCATATATATATATATATAATAATAATTTTGTAAATAATTGTCCTACGTAAGATCAGATATAACTATTTATTTACTTTTATGTGCAAAGCCACTAGTATTGTCACTACAAGTATTCAAACAAGTCGTATACCACAATTTATAATTGGATAAGTACTGCAGTATTAGTTAGTTCAATTCAAATACAAGCATTTAAAAGTCAAATACAAGCATGTTTGGTGAGTGTCTACTTCACTTAATCCTAGTTTATTTTGACGTAAATATTTTTTTTAAAAATATTTTCATATATTATTTCTAAGTCTCTTTGATTACTTATAAATGAAGTAAAAATTTTTATTTATAAAATATTTTACTCAATAATATGAAAAATAATTTATCCGTTTAAATTGATAAGTTATTTTACAGAGCAAATAGATATGGGTTGGGACAAAAACAAATCATATGCCAATTCTTGCGCTAGAAGAGACCCAAGCTTAACTTTCTTATCAATTTCTCATCAACTCAAATCACAAGTCATACATTTCAAAAGTCAAGACTTTATATTTAAAAAATATTTTTAAAATTGTTCCCAAACACCCAAAAATATTTTTAATAAAAATATTTCACATGAATATAAAATATTTTCCATCAAAACCAACGGCGCGTAAAAGTAGAAAATTTTAAACTGGCAACCGTACTAAAACTTAGTTTGGGAAGTAAAAAGATAACTTTCTTATAACTAATTACTAAAAAAATTAGTTTTTTTTTGTGTTTGGGAAGAGAAAAAAGTTAAGTTTTTAGTAATTAGTTTTTTAACTTTTTATTAATATAACATTTTTGTCCCTGAAGGTTTAAAAAAAGATTAAAATATAAGAGAGTAAATTTAGTTATTTTAGAAAAAAACCAAGAAACTAATAGCTGATAGATCAAGTGCTTTTTGCCAAACAGAGCCTAAGGCATCGTTTGCTTATTTTGTTTCTCCATTTATTAAGTAAAATAACTTGAAAATATAATAAATAAATTATATTAAATTATATAACATTGGTTGAACTAATGAAACGCGGTTTTGAGATTTTTCACTAGTTTAATTCTAATAAATATGCCACAATTAATATATAACATTTGCACGCTTTCAGTAACTGATTCGATAAAAATAAGAACAAGAGCAAAAATAAAAACAGCAAAGTGCTTCATAAAAATACAATGAAAGAGGGAGTGCTTCCAAAATGTATATAAAAATATTATAAATATATTCATTCAATTATATGTAATTGCCTAATTTTAGTTTTTATATATTAACTTCTTAAAAGTCACATGTACATTTAATTAAAGTAGAAAATAAGAATATTTTATAAAAAAAATAAATGAATAAATAAAAAATATATCCATTAAATATAGATTATTATTAACATATTAATAAAATTTAAAATTCATGTTAATAATTTGGTGTGTATGAGATAATATAATATTGGACTAATTTTTCAATGATGGAAGATAATGTGAATTTGTTTCAAATTTTAGGATTTAATTAAACAAAAATTTTGATATATTTACAAATTGGGCAATTGAATTACGATACATCATTCTTAAGTTACTTAAGACCTGTTTAGAACTATATAAAATTTTGTAAAACTCCACAAATTTCTATAAATTTTAAAGTTTCTATTATTCTTACGATATTATAACTTTTAAAAATTAATATTAAGGTTCATTTGGCGTTACGTAAAATGCTGAAAAATTTTAAAAATTTTTAAATATTATTCATTTTTTATTTTACTCTATAAATTACATATCTATAAATTATTTCAAATTATCTTATTTTATTTCAGTTTTTATAACTTTGAACGCCCCCTAAATTTTACAAATTCAAACACGCCCTTAAATTAATCTTACAATTTCAATAATTGGCGACTTAAAAAGACGAGGCAATTGAGTGCTTAATCAGAAGATCTTTTTGCGGCCCTTTGCATTAATCAACGGGTGGGGGAAAAATGTAATTAACGATAAGCAACTGTCTAGTGGTAAAACAGTAACTTTTAATTGCCATTCTCGTAATTCGGAAAAGATTCAGGCCCATCTCCCAAAGTTTATACGTGGCAGGCGCTGCGGAAATCCAGGCATAGTGGTTAAGCCAAACGGTAGATCCGTCGTTTTGTGCAGAGTAGCTACTCTTCCACCGTCGGATCAGATTCCAAAACCGATATCTGGTGGTTAATCCTACTCGAAGTTGGTTCCGGTTATGTCAGCACATAGAATTCTCCTCCAATCAAATAAAGCCTCAAACATCCTCTTAATTACCACTCGCCCACAACTACTTATTGAGTTGAAGGGAGCTAGATTTGCCCAACCCCAAAAACCCAGGGTCATTTGGAAGAAAGTATTGTAGTATCCTCCCCCCCTTCTCTCTCTCTCTCTCTCTATGTGCGCGCGAGAAGCATCAATGGCGACGTCGTCCAAAAGGCAAAAAGACTCCGTTCTACAATTCGCATCGGCTTTTCACAGATCAATCTCATCATCTGGTCGGTTTTCCTCTAAATCGTCGTATCAGTCGCCGTCTTCTTCTTCTTCTTCTTGTTCTTCTTCATCTCCGTTTCATCGGCCTTCTTCGCCGACGCGGGTGAACCTTCATGGAATCTATCGATCGAGGTCTTCTGGCCGTTCGATGGAGGTCTCGCCTCGAGATCGTCAGGTCGTTCGGAAGCAGAACAATAGTAATCCTTTGTCGAATCTGCCGAAGAGGACGTGTTTGTGCTCTCCGACGACGCACCCAGGCTCGTTCCGTTGCAGTCTGCACAGGAACAGCAACACAGGCCACTCCGTTTCTTACTCTCCGAACCGGTTGAACTTTCAAAGATCTGCGATGGCGAACTCGCTGGTTCGGATTGGAACCGTCGAAGGTGACTGGGTGAAGCGAGCTTTGGCGCAACTCATTCGCCCATCTTCGCATCAACTGAGACGAAGAACTGATTTTCAGCCGAAACCGAGTCGCTTCTCGATCATGTCCGAAGCCGACGACACCTGATTCTGATTGAAATGTATCGGTTGCAGGTCTGTCCCTTTGACATTTAAACTTTTGTCTTTCCTGAAGTATGATTTTGGCGAAGGCATGGTTAGATTCGGGCGTAGGTGTCGGATTTCCGGCGAGTTTGGATGCGTTTTTTGGTGTCACGGAGAGACAACAATCTGAGAATGTTTGGACACAGGAGAAGCAAAAGGACACCCGTCCATGTTATGTACATAATGTTTCAGCAAGTGAGTGCAATTGAAGGACACTTTTAACATTTCTAATCAATTCAAACCAAATCGACATTATTAAAATCAAGATTAAGATCTGATTAACATGGTGATTAAAATTCCATTTATTTTGATGTAATTTTTTTTTTCAAAATTATTATACCCAAGTGGTTTATGAAATATGACAAGATTAATTTGTCTAAGTAACTCATTTAAAACTAATAATTTCTCAAGTCATCTGTTGACGACTTTATTCTGCCAGACTTCATTTATTCTTTAAATCCCGCTACGATTTCACTTTCAGTCGTCAGGCGGCCTATTTAAAGATCTATAATCAAATATTTCATTTTTTTTAAATGTTCATAGATTTCATTTTAAATTATTTTTTGGCTGATTTATATTTTTTGATTAATTAATCTATATTTTTAATTAATTTATCGACCTATTGAGAAAAATTATTTTGTGACGGATTTATTTAAAGAATTATTAATTTTTAAAAAACTGTTTTGAAGTAGAACAGTTTTACCCGGAACCTAAATTTACGCCCATATTTTGATTCACATTCGTTTAGGAGTTGTCATTGATTTGTAATGTTGAGAGCGGGAGTTTACAGGGGTATCAATTGCATTGGGTTGGTGTGGTATTGAGACTATATATTTGACTATTTAATGCTAATATGACATAAAATATATTATCTAATTAGACTAATATACTAAGATTGCATTTAGAGTTCTGAAAAGTCGTAAAAATTTAAAAATTTTTATAATTCTCTACAATTTTTTTTTTACCTCAAATTACATAAATTTATATAAATTTTTGTAAATTTATATATTCTTACAAATCCTAATAAAATTTTTATAAATCTCAATAATATTTTTAAAAATTTTAAAAGTTTCGATGAAAAAGTCAAAAAATGTCTAATTAAATCAAAAAGTAATTTAAATCATATTTTATTTTAGTTTTTTGAACTTCAAATATCCTCTAAATATGTCAATTTAAAAAGTTAATTCAAAAATTACAGTATAAATTCAAAAAATACACGAGTCTAATTAATCATAGGTATTTAATTTAATTAATTATAAGTGTTTAATCATGTTAAACAAATGGACACAAATATTTACCATCCAAATTTATTTATGATCAATTCTAATTTACTAATTATGTATTAATTTCGTTGTTTGCTGGTTCTTTGGTTCTAATGAGGGTGTATTTGATTTAAATTAAATTTCTACAAATTTTTACGAAATTTAAATTTTTTATTCATTGCACAAACTACGATAGTTCAATTTTTTCAAATTTATAATAACTTTTACTGTTTCAAACACCCTCAATATTTTTACAAAATATTTCAAACGCTCACTTTTATTCTCATATCTTTTCATTTATTTTATTTTCTTTCATAGGAAAACTCACAAACAAGTAAAAGATTTAAAAATTTTATTTTCTCCTTTTTTTTTTTTTCTTTGGCATTTTACTTCATGCAAAGAAACTATTATAATTGTATGTATATAATAGTAGTTTAGAGCTCTAATTTTTTTTAACAAATTTGTTAATTTTTAATTATTTGTAAACTTTTTTTTATAAAGAAAATTTTAACTTTTACCACTTTTAATTTTACCAAATTTTATAATTTTTACTAAAGTATAACTTTTTTAAAAAACAACACATGACAAATTAGGAGAAAATTTGTAAGAAGTTTTATTTATTATTTATTTATTTTTTAACTAGCGTGAATAATCGTGCGTTGCACGTTTATAATTTTTTTTATAGATGTATATTTAAAAATTAAGTGAACAATTAGAAATAGAAATATTTATTTTAAAAAATAAATTTAAATTAGAATCAGTGTATATTTTATTAATCAACGGAAGCTTCAAAAGAATTACTTTCACTAAATTTTTATAATACAATTGGACGGCAACGCTAATAACAAAAATAACGTCAAGTTACAAGCAAAATCCTTACAATACATTATTTTATAATATTTAGTTATAGGAAAAAATTATTACATCTACAGAAAGTTGAGGGAGCAAATAAAATAATAATTTTTATAAAGGTGAACACATTAAAAAATAACAAAGAACCTTAGCAACTTCAGTTTCAACTATTGTGATGTTTCTTTAATTTGGAAAGATTGCGGTGATTGTATCCATATTGGGTCTCTACTGATACATTGAATTTGCTAGGATTTTGTGTAGTAAGTCATCCAAGCAAATTTATTTGACTCAATTTCTAATTTTACTAATTGTGTATATTTTGACATTATGTTAAATTTTAGACACACGCATTTGTTGTACTTATTTAACTGTTCAATTAGATTGAGATGTGACAGTAACAGTGATATGTGTAAAAATACACAAATGGAATGACAAATAATGTTAAATACATAATAATTATCATTCTATCAATTCCCTAAAACGATGTGTTATTATTCTAATTTATGAAAATTATAAATTATATGTTTACAACATTTTTTTCTTATACATTTATATTTTATTTTTTTTTAAAAAGTCATAAGTTAATACAGATTCAAGATGATGTAATGGTATTCATATTTTCTAACTCACATATTCATTAATTTACGAATAAGACCGTTGTAAAAAAAAAATGACTGTTAATAAGTACTTAGAAGACAATAACATATAAATTAGGAATTTAGGTAAGATATTTTAATTAAAAAAATGTCTAAAATAAGCTCACGAGATCAACAAATTTTGACATTGTAAATTTACTTAAAGAATTCCATTATTAAGCAACTAATACCGGCATTAGTTGCCCAAGTCATTCAATTCATCAAAAAATTTTGACATTGCTAAATTTCTACACTGTTGAACGTCGGAAGCCCTTGTCAAGCCAAGCCTTAGCAATTGAACCAAATGTCAAACAAAATTACAAAATTATCCTCAATATGATATTTTTGTGGAAGTTTCGTGCCCAAAAAACCTTACAAAATAATTATAGATAAAAGATAAAAACTAAAAAAATCGAATAAGATAATAATATAACGATGGTAAACAAGCACCTTAATCAAAATCTTTTCACTTGTCTGAAACACATCAATCCAATTCCAAGCAACCATGTTTATCTGCCTTTCTATTATGTTGACAAAGAAGATTCCAATCAAGAGATCAATTATTCCCATAGTAAGCTAACCATTTTATTTCATTATTGCATTCAATAATATAAGCTAAAAAAATCATGCATCATCTTTTCTAAATGTTCGAGGATGTGGAAATAGATTATCACAATGATAAATATAATATATTAAGCTTTTGTTTTTATATATGTTAACATTATATAAGTTAG
Organism: Vitellaria paradoxa; assembly: GCA_019916065.1. Taxonomy (NCBI): domain Eukaryota; kingdom Viridiplantae; phylum Streptophyta; class Magnoliopsida; order Ericales; family Sapotaceae; genus Vitellaria; species Vitellaria paradoxa. Next base: position 2,271,465 of record CM034242.1, read on the forward strand.
ATGGTTTTTTTTTTTTTTTTCAAATTCACACGATACCTAATTTGTGCAATTTTTTATGTTTTAACAATTAAAATGTATAAATATAAATTATTAGTGATATTTAAAATTAACACCATACCAAATTTGGGCAAAATTTTTTATGTTTTAACAATTAAAATGTATTAATATAAATTATTAGCGATGTTTAATAGTTTTTTAATGGTGAAATGAGAGAAGAAATTAATTCCCTCACAGTTATGCATAATTAATATTATTTAATATAAGTAATGTAAATTATAAATTATATAATATATTAGTATGATAATATTATTATTTATTAATAAATTAAAATTATTATAATTTACCTTAATATAATTTTTAGTATAACTAATATTTTTGTTAATATGTAATGGTTTAATAGTGATGCTTAATTAATAATTTTTAATATAATTAATATAAGTCACATTATGTCTTAGTATAAAAATTTTATATAATATTTAATTATAACTAAAAATAATTTAATATATTTATACTCAAATGTAATATATTATATTTATATATTAATATTATAGGAGATTATAAATGCACCCATTTTTAATTTCTTGTACTCTTTTCACTCTCACAATATTGATTTTTGAGTGTAAAAAGTTAAAAATAGTGTGCATATATTAGTTTTTAATATTATATATCATAATTATATATATATATATATATATATATATTTATTTATTTATTTACTTATTATTAACTAAGTACCAACATTATAATGTAAAATTGAATATATACCAAGGAACCCACTCACACCGCAAGAATAAATTGTGGGTTTTACAGCTTATTTAGTCGTCTTCTTCAGACTTTTTATTCTTTACTCTAATTCCACAGTTGTCGCTTCTTTAGCTTTTTTCGTTAAATTTGTAATTTAAATTTTGTTTCATAATTTCTGTAACAATACTCTACGAATTAGAAAAGGAGAGTAGAAAAATTTTAGAAAAAAAGAATGACATCTGGTACTTGAAAGTTGAAATGGGAAGAAAAACTATTTTAGGAAATGCTGATAGTTCAAAAGACACTAACAATTCAATTAATCATAACAAAAGTAGACAAAATCAAAAACAAAACTTTGAAAATTCGAGATGCCATGTGATGTGACTTACAAATAGCATGTTATCAAAATACATCTACAAAAATAAAAGATAAATTCAAATAGTTAAATAAGGTATATAAATATGTATGCATATATAGAGAGAAGGAAAGGAGAGATAGAAATATATACCAATGATATGAACTTTCTTCTTCTTCTTTTTTTTTTTTTTTCCTTTCTTCTTCTTAAAAAAAAAAAAAAGGATTTAACCTCGAGAGATTCACTCCCTAGGCCAAACCCCTAGAGAGTGAATCTCTTTTGGTTTGTGCCACACATACCGGCCCCTCAATATGTATAGCGGTCAATCGCGAACTCGCGTAGCGGCGGGGAGTCGGACCCACACCCAAGAACTGGATACGGTTCGTCCAGCCAAGGAGGCCCGTCCTACCAACCTTTTACTACGCTTTGCGCCCGGGAGGCTGGCCCCAAGTTTTTGCTAGAGAGGAGACTTGAACTTGAGACCTTGGGGTGGTAAGCCCCTAAATCCCAGTTCAAGACCATCCCATCTAACCCCTTGGGGTTTCTATGTGAAATGTAAGGAGGGTAAAAATATAAAAAATTGAAAAGAATGCTATGGAAGTAATTAATAGAAATATTAAATACCATTTAAATATGAGAGTTTTGGAAATGAGGGATGTAAGTTAGTCAAATATGGAATCTTTATATAGTAGTAAAGACGAGGGTATATAATATATGTATTGATACATTGATTAGGGAATTTAAGCATTGATTATGGATTTTACGAATATGAAAGGTCTTAATATTGATTAAGGAGTCTCACCGTTTATCAGGAAAGATGAAAGAGAAAATGTGAGTTTTGAAACATAAAGGATACAATTGGAGTTAATTGAAAGTAGAAGAGTATAAGTGTTTAAAGAAGGTTTTTCACCAATTCAGACTTTTATATAGTAGTAAAGATTTACCAATACTCCGTAATGACTATGATAATGGTAAAAAATAATTATTACATAAATTTAATTTGTGTGCCCCCAATAAATATATTTTTAATTTTTATTAATTGAACTCACATAAGTTGGTTTACATAATAACAAAAAATAATATTATGTCAAAAAATTTACAAAAACTTGTGCAAAATATGATAAGTCAATCATCTAGGTGCCATAGAAAGTATCTTAAAGGTGTTTGGAGTTATGAAAAGATAGTATAAATTTGTAAAAGTTACAATTTTCGCATTTGTGTAAAGAATATAAATTTTGAATTTTATATAGTTTTGTAAAAATTTTTAGAGTTTTTGAGAGTTTCAAATAGTCCCCTTAATTGGTTTAAAATTTTCAAGTAACACTATGTTTGGAATAGTAATTTTGATTGGAATTTATTCCATTTAGTAAAAATTTTAATCAATTCTTATATTTGAAATCAAAACCAAATTTTATAAAATGGATTTAATTTGATTTCATAAATTAATTTGAAATTTTTATACTATTTGAAGTCTAACCCAAACCAATAGATTTGATGATATTTTATTATTTTCTTAAACCATCTAAGTAAGTAAACAAATTTATCTTTATATATTATATTTATCATACTTATTTTTTCACTAAGAGGGTCAAAATTAGTGTGTTTATAATCAATTCAATTTAATTATTAGTTTCATTTATATTTATGTTTTTCGAATATAAAATTTTATTTATCAAATCAAATCAAATCAAATTAATTTTTTCATTGTATAAAAAATTTCATTATTCAATGTATTATATTATTTCATTTATGCACATTTAACTAAGTAAAAGCTCTATCTAAATAAACAAATACTAAGGCTCTATTTAAATATATAAAGACCGGGGGCTATTTGGTGACACACACATAAAAGAAAGAAATAAATGTAATTTTGTAATTGTACACCACGATATGATACATAACATTTTAGTAATTAGTTAGAAGTTTAATAACAATTGCAAAAGTAGAGGAAAATTAGAGAAAATTTGAAAAAGATTGGTAAAGTTGGAAAAAGTAGATTTTGTGATTGGTGGAGAAAGGTGGGGAAAATTATAAAAATTTGATAAAGATTAATTATTATAATGAATTAGGGTATGGGTTTTCAGGTTGGGGGATAGTGATATTGAGTGATAGTTGAGGGGAACTCAGAGTAATTAACCCAATATTTTGAACTAGGGTTTTGGCATCCTTCGCTCTTTTAAAGCCGCAGAGAAACCCTAGCGCTCCCCCATCTCTTGCATAGCACTCGGAGGCGCGGCTCTGTGGTAAGCCCGTAAACTGATCCCTCGAAGCCTTTCAGTTTCTTTATATTCTCCTCGATCCGCATGTTTAGTCGTTTGTATCGTTCTGAATAATCTCTGCTTTCTCTGTTATCTGAGCTGAACGAAATAAAGCGATATTTGCGTTCTTTATGGTGTGATGAACTCTTGACAGGTTTTGATTGATAAATAAAATGGCTTTGACGCTTGATTTGAACGTTTTGCCAGTTAGTTTGTTTCATCGACCTGTCAATAATTTGTGTGAGATGAGAAAAAAAATCTCTCAGTTGAAACAAATTTTTATTGCATTTCAATATGGTCCGTTTTGATATCTGTGGCACCTTGGGTTAAGTACAAGGTTTCTTGTATTGGACCTAATGTTCATTGTTTCTTCGCCTCTGATGTTCTAAATTTCTGTAGATATTTTGCTTCCATAGTAAAATGGTTTTGATTGTTTGTGTGGTGTCTACCATTAAAGTCTCTTAGTGGGTTATTCTTTCCGTTTCACTTTTGATGAGTTGTATGGAAAATGAGGAATCCGACTCAGCAATTGCCCCACTGAGATTATTCTTTTTAATAATCTTGAGTCTTCTCTGGATGCCTCTTAGTTCTGCTTCACCACTCATTCCTTATCCAGTGTTTTGCCTGTGAATCCCATTATCTCGATTCCTTGACTATTGCTATGCATTTTTCCAGCATGTTGGCAACCCTTCTTACTCCCGTTGTATTTTAACTGTTGGGCAACCCGTACCATTTAATTAATTTGGGAACTCTGATTAGCCATGGCAATATTCGTTCCACAAAGCTGGAATAGCATCATTGGCATACCTAGTAATTTTCATGCCTATGTTTTGAAGATTGCTAGTAATTTGATCATTTCTTTCCTTCTAGATATGCCAAATCATGGATACAAAAAAGAATATTGCATGAGATGTTGCTATAATTCATTCTACTGTTTGGGTTTATTCAGCATAATTAAATGTACACAATCAAATTCATTATCAATATCTATGGTTCTTTGATAGTGTCTCAGTATTTGAATAGTATAGTCCAAAGAGTGGTGGAATCTTTCATGAAGCAGTAGCGTCAATAATTCTTCTGTTGCTCCTGACCTTGCTAGTTGGAAGTCTATCTTGAACACTCAACCAAAGTAACCTGTTCAACTTTTTAGGCATTTAAGGGTTCCCATAACCAGCTGTAATTGTCATCATTTATGAGGTCATATAGAGATTTGGTAGAAAAGATCCCATTATTAATGAGGCCCCAGATTAAGTATCAAGGAAGTGGGTGTAAGTGGGCATTGGGCTTTTAACCATCCAATTTTTCACCTGAGGATTAATAGCTTGAATTACACTATTAAGCTTCCCGTTGTTACCATTTTCAATGAATTCGATGACTATGGCAAGGTTGTTAGGGTGTGGTTTTGGTATGTGTCCTGAGCTAAACCACTAATCATGCCAAAAGGAAATATTGATACCATGCCAATGAGCCATTTGGAACTCTTTCTCAAAATATCTATAGTTTGGGGAATACTTCTCAAGTGCGGGAAGCTTTTCTTTTTTTTTTTTTAACTGATTATAGAAATTAGAAGAACAAAGGTATTTGTCTTTTAACAGGCACCCAAAGGGTGTCTTCTTCGTTAATGACTTTCCATCCTAATATTGATAAGAGGACAAGGTTTTTAATTCAAGCTTTTCATAATCCCATGCCACCTTTCTTCCTGCAACAAACTTTGTCCCAATTCAAAAAATTTATTACTTTTTTGTCTCCAGCGTGTCCGAAGGGAGTTCCTACTGATTTTATGTATGCTATCACAGAGAGAGATGGTTAAAGCGATATTTTGCATATGGTAATTGGGGATAGGAGGAATGGCAGATTGGATAAGGGTGCACTAGTAGCAAAATATAGGAGTCAGTCTTCCGACCTGCAAATCTATCATGGATTTCCTCAATGATAATATTAAAATTAGTTTTAGTGGCCTTAGAATGAAGAAGAGGGATGCCAAGTTATCTTCTTAGGTCTTCAATGAGAGTTATACTACATTTGTCAAGAAGGGTGATAGCTTTTTTCCTTCAGACGTGCTATGTAACGAATGTTAAAAAAGAAGACATTTTGGACTTTGTGCTTTAAACTTGCTGGGATGAGCGAGTGGCCACTAATTTGATCTGTTTAATCAGGGTGTGCCGCTTTCATGTAAAATTTTCTTTCAAATAATTTTATAGTCCTTGGGCTCTTTATAACATACTCACCAGATTGTGTTTGGATGACTAAATGACATCAATAACAGACTTTTAAGCATATTGCTTCTCCCTCTCTCTCTCTCTCTCTCTCTCTCTCTCTCTCTCTCTCTCTCTTTTTAATTTTTTAAATATATATATATATATATATATCCTGATGCTAGTTTGCCTCATAATTTTCCTCCTGATTTTCTTGTGTCATGGTTTGCCTGATCCTATTTTTATTTGATTACTTGCATGTTGCTGCAGTCTTATTAGCAAAGATGGTGAGAGTTAGTGTTTTGAATGATGCTCTTAAGAGCATATACAACGCTGAGAAGCGAGGAAAGCGACAGGTCATGATTAGACCATCTTCGAAAGTGATCATCAAATTTCTTCTTGTGATGCAGAAGCACGGTACCTCCTGTTAATCTCTCTCTCTCTGTGCGCTTTTCTGTTTCTGTTTTTCTTTTCATTGTTTGGTTCCCCCCCCCCCCATTTTCTCTACGATTTTTATTGGGCCTTGCTAACTCATTAACTGTATAGGATATATTGGCGAGTTTGAGTACGTCGACGATCACAGGGCTGGGAAAATTGTGGTTGAACTTAATGGAAGGTTAAACAAATGTGGTGTCATCAGTCCTCGATTTGATGTGGGTGTCAAGGAGATTGAAGGATGGACTGCCAGGTTGCTTCCTTCCAGACAGGTTAGCACATGAATTAATCGCTATCCCATGTACTCAAGTTTTCAGGAAACTTATTGGCCTCCTAGTGAATCTGAGCAACTGGAAGTCTTGATAGAATTTAGCTCTTGACAAAAATGTAGTTTTAAGTGATTATGATAATCCCAGAATAGTTTAATACTTTACTGTATATGGTGGACTCATTTCATTGAGCAGCATTTAAGTGGATCATAACATAAACTTGCATAACATTTAACCATGTTACAAAAAGAACATTGAAACCATGACTGTTGTTGGATGAAAATGTGCAGTTTGGCTACATTGTGCTGACTACTTCTGCCGGAATCATGGACCATGAGGAGGCAAGGAGGAAGAATGCTGGTGGTAAAGTGCTCGGGTTCTTCTACTAGGCTGGATTAATCCAAATTTGAGCCTGGAATTTTATGCTCATGAGATTTTTGGCTTACTGTGGACCTTGATTACAATCGGATAGTTCAATGTTTGGTTTAATATCTATTTTCCTTCAATTGCGAGTAGCTAGTTATTTGCTTTTTTTTAATAGATTTTTATTTAATTTTGTTTGCTCTTTAAAAAGATTCAAGTTCAGAAACTGCATGTATAACAGGATCCCCCCCCCCCCCCCCCAAAAAAAAAAATTGACATGTCTTGTGGAATGAATGGTCTAGTTGTCTCTTGCAGCTGCTTTCTGTTTTTGTTTTTTCAGTAATTCCGGTCTTAAATATCCAATACAATAAGGCTGTATACTTCTGATTGGATTTACCATAGGTGGTTTTCACAATTCTTTGTTTGATGACAAAAAAAAGGACTCAAAATATGGTCAAAGAAAATAATCTAATGTTGTATTTAATCATATAGATATTATCTTTTATCATTCAATTCTCCCAATCCAACATTGCCCGGGTCTTTTTTTATTCTCTTCTCTGACCGAGCAAGTACATGTTGTTAAGCTAATGAAGAATTTGAATTCAAAGACTTGTTATACCTGGTGTACGTCATTAAGGTAGTAATGAATTTAAAATTGGACTCGCTATTTTGTTGGTTTAAACTTTATTCGAGTATATGTGTTTGTTTTGCTTTTACAATCTGAAGGTTTTATGGGTGCCAATGGAAACTATTGAAGCCTTACGTTTCAGATTCATGGGAGCAAATAAAAAGTGGAATTGCAATAGCAGTGTTCTAATTAAAATATACTTACATGCAGCGTAACTTCAGGATTTATATTGGTGCATGGAGGCAATTCTATTTTCTCATTAAATTGAAATTTTAATTCAATATAATATTAAATTAAAAAAAAAAAGGAGATTGGAAATGAAAGTCTCTTTCCTGCATCCATTCTCCATCACATTACCGGAGCAAAAATATCGGATGGATTTATAAAAAAATGTTTGGTACATGAAGTCACAATATGATAACATCTAAATAGATAAATCAATTTTCTATTTCACTTATTTATATAGATATAGAAAAATGATAAATAGAAATAAATATATAATACAAATCATTGATCCAGTACTAGATGTAATCTTTCTGTCAGGCAAGATGTCTAATATTTATACCACTCTAGTTAAGGGTCGATATATTGTTGGCAAACTAATTAATGCGAAGATTTAACCTAGCATGTTCTATTAGATATAGGTAGGAGAAGATCTTGACCCGATATTCTTAAAAAAATAGAGGAAGTAGAACCAAGTTAAGATAATACGAATCAACTCTCTCTTCTTGTGCCAAATATCTTACCATTTCTAAAGGAATCAAAGTTACATCTCTTTTCTATTTCCATTCAAGAGTTTCTATGTGTTTTCATGACCAACAAATAAAATGTGAATAACATGTCCTCCTCTGTTTCAAACAAAGGGTGCTTTCGGTGTTTAAAACAATTTTATCTTCTCTATATTATTATATCTCTAGAATCAATAATTTTATATGAAGAACTACTAAACTCAATCACTTACTATTGTTACTCTTAAATGGTAGTCCCAAAAAAAAACGTACCTCAATATCAAAAAAACGTATTTGTAAAAATATTTGGAAAAGAAAAAGATATAGGACAGCCTTAAAAGTTTTTTCATTAGAGAAATCTCTTTTGACCGAAAATTCACATAAGTTTTTTATGCAACAAAAAAATAAGTAACAAAAAGTTGTAATAATCTGAATCAACTTGACTCAAAAAGTTGATTAATTTCATTCAGAATCTAAAATTAATGATTTCCATTATCTACTATTTCGGACTAATCAATATGAAAGCGATTCTTTTCATTCTTATGATTTGTAAAGTAAGAATTCTTTTGTTTACTTAATTCTAAAATTCTAAAAGAAAAAAAAAAAGAAAAAGTCTTTTCCTTAAAAAAAAGAATAAACACAAGATCCAAGGTTTACCTTTCTTTTTAGTATACTTTATTATTTCTTTTTCTGGGGTGAAAATTTAGATTTTTCCCATCGACCTACTCAGAGATTCGCTAATTATTTAGTTGACAAGTCTCTTTGTATGTATTGTCTAGAAAGAGGATGACTCAATCATTATTAGTTCGCCAAAACCAGGAGTAAAAAGTATTAAAAAAAAAAAATCCTAGTTGTGACCATTGCAATTTTGATTGATTTTTGTAAATTTATAAAAATAGCATCAAAGAGAAATAACTATAAAATATATGGAAGGTGTTATTAGAACAAGAACTTAAAGATCGTGACAATTATTATGAGAAAGAGCTCAGAACATTAACGATTCCATGCTCCAAACCATTCTACCATGTGAGGATACAATGCCAAAGGAACACAGTTGCCCTTAAGGTGATTTACCATCATGACTTAGACGACTTCACAAATAAGAACTCCCAAATTTCCATCTCTGCCGCTTCCCGTGTCGCCACCTTCTTCTGCCTCCTGATCCATTGTCGAAGGCACTCGAGCGAATGAGAGGTGATGGGTTTAGTTGTGATCGAAAGAGGGAGGAAGAGATTCGGCCATTCGGGGCTGCGAGTGGCTTTTGTAGGGGATGTGATTGGATGGGATGGTGGGTGGGTGGGGAGAGTATCTTCTCGGCATATGCTTGAGTTGAGATGGCGGAAGGCACGAGCTCCAACTTTATGCTGTCTTTGTTTTTCCACTTTTTAGGTGAAGTTTTAATATTCATCAAGGGTGCCGTTTGGCAATTTGTATACGTGGAATCAGTCCAGGGTCTCCCACGTATATTTTAGTGAAAAATGATATGTATACACAATTTTTTTACACTCATGTTTACATCCTATCAATTTGTACTGATCACTTCTCGTAATAATCAGTGCATTTATTTAAAATTATGACAGTCACAACATATTGTCTCTCACACAAACACCAGTACTTTCTTGGGTTACCACTTCACCTCTTGACGTATAGAAGATCAATAATCTTAATACACCTTTATTAAATCATTGAAAAATTAGTGCTATTAAATTATTTGCATTATTAAATTTTTTTTAAAAAAATGTAGTTAAATTACGATTAAATCATTTGAAGAAAAATCAAAATCGTATTTAAACTATTTATTTTTACACAAACACATCGGCTGCTAAAGTATTTTTTTGCACTTCATGAACAGTGCTTTCTTGTTAGGGGCCTTTGGAGAATGGCCATGGGCATGCAATTCCCAACTTTAGGACGATCTTCCAAGAGCTATGTCACAAAGAGAATTTTTTTCTCCCTTCTGCGAGGATTGAAAATATGCTGTTTAAAAAAAAATTTAAAAATCTACTATTAATGAAAATATGTTTTTTATAATATTAAAAAATGTGTTTTCAGAATTTTTCTACTATAAATTCTTGATTTTCTTCAGATAGTTGTTCTGAGTCATTTTGAAAATACGTTTTCATTTTCATAATATGTTTTTTCAGCAATCAATAAAAGATTAGGCTAAGTGAAAATGTGTCTTCACTGACAATATATCTCTAAATATCTTCTCATGGACAGTATTTTCTCAATTTTTTTTAATATTCTAACAACTAACTAAAAAAAAAAAAAAAATCTCACAAAGAGAGGTCACCAAAATTGGGTTGGATCAGGTGATACAAGAGAGTTTTAGCTTTTGTTCAAAGTCGGGTTGGTTAAGTATTTCTTTGTTTTAAAAAAAAAAAATAGGTCTTCTAAAATAAAACATAAAGCTCAAGTCCATCTATAAGTCCTAGACAAAATAAAAAATAAATAAATAAATATTTGTAACATATTATGTAGAATATTAAAATAATATATATAAAAACATAAATCAAAAGTCCATCTGCAAGTTCGAGATAAAATAAAAAAAATAAATAAATATTTATAGCATACTTTATAATATTAAAATGTTACATATAAAAATATAAGTTAAATTTATTTTAAAACAAAATGGAGGTGGACTTGTTTGCATAAGCCTAAAACTTGCCTCGAAAAAAAATAGTCCGGCCCAATTTTTTCCAAGCCCGTTCCATGGACATGGTACATGTGTTCAAGCCCGTTCAAACACCATATTGCAATTGTCAGGCCGACCAAACCTCCTAAACCATCATCATCTCTAGTCACAAAATATCAAATCGGATAAATATAAGTTAAACTTTTGTTTATTGATTGAAACTTTGTTTAGAGTGATAAGAAATTTTGAAAAATGATATATCGAAAAATTGTAAAAGTTAATTCACTTTTTAATCTCACTGTATGAATTACAAATTCACAACTTATCTTATTTTATCTTTTTTTTTTGTCACTTTAAATATACTCTTAATTGTTTTGATTAATTTAATAATATATATTATGTGGTTAAAAATAGATATAAAAACGTGTTAAATTGTTGTTAATTTTCTATCCATCTATCTATATAATCATACTGGCAAAAAACATAAAAGATTTTTTTAATAATTAATTGCCTCGATGTTTTTCGATTTGTTCAATAGTCAGAGTTTTAAAATATTGATGACATAACAATTGAAAATGCTGATTGTTAACTCAACTGATAAAATCTTAAATTTACTTCCCAGTAGGCATTAGTTTGAGTTTTCTCAAAATCACTAAAGAGTTTACTCGATTGTTAACTTCTAGACCCCAAAAATTAATTGAAGTATGCACAAGTTGGTCTAGACATCATGAGTTAAAAAAAAAATGTTAATTCAGGGTAGAGGTGTTCAAAAACCGACCAAACTGCCAATCCGAGCCAACCCAACCCAAATGGACACTATTGATCGGTTTGAATAGTTGAACAATTCAGTAGGTGGTTGAAAATTCAAATTTTTTAGTTTAGCGATTTGGGTGGCGGGTGATAATTCCCTCAACCCGACTTGACCCACCTTCTTCAAAAAGTGTAGAAATATTTTTGTCTTTTTTTTTTTCATATTATGTTAACTTTAACCCAAAATTTTAAATGTTGGTTATTAGTTTGTGATACTTAATTGAAGTTTTTATTCAAAGTACTCTAATTGGTAAACAATAGTTGAGTTTTTAGTGTCATTTAAAAGTTTTTTGATTAGTTTAATTTGTATTTTTTATACGAAAATATTCTTTTCAACTCGACCAACTTAGGGCTCGTTTGGAGTCATAAAAAAATCAACAAATTTCAAAAAATTTTAAAAATTTTCAAATCTCTCTAATCATATTTTACCACCTATCATTTTTACATCACATCAAACCAACCTTTTAATTTTTTTTAGAATCTTTTGGGACTCCAAACGAGCCCTTAATTAACCAAAAAAAAAAAACCCGACCAACCTAACCTGTCCAATCCGCAGTTTTAAACCGGTTTGATTTTCTCTCCACCCGCCCTGAACGGGTCGACCGGTGAACACTCCTGGCTGAGGGGTCATTTTTGTATTTTTGGTTTTTCAGTTGGGGTATATCGACACAAAGTGAAGATGGAGAGGATCGCAAGTCTAATTAATATAAATTAGGTTTTCTCCGTTGCCCGAACAACGAGAAACCCTAATACTCCTCCGCACCCCCATCTCTCGCCTCACAGAGGAGGCGCGCTTGTAAGATCTCTGTTCTGAGGTAAGTCTGCGAAGCCATCCACTCGAAGCCTTTCGATTTCTTACCATTCTCTTCGATCCGCTATATCGTTTCAACTCACTCTATTGAGCTTGAATGCTTCGATCCGTTCCGCGTGTTTCATTTCTCCAATGCTGGGTCGCTTGTATCGTTTTGAATCATCTATGCTGTCTGAGTTGAACAAAACAGTATGATGTTTGCGTTCTTTGTGGTTTGATGAACTCTTGACAACTGTTGATTGGTTTTTGAATGTTTTGCTTGTTTGTTTGTTGATCGACCGGTTAATGATTTGTGTGAGATGAGAGAGAATCTGTCTGTCGTTTTTTTTATGGCATTTCAATCTGGTCGGTTTTGCCATTGACGGTGTAAATTTCTGCAGATACTATTATCGATTCTATTATGGTGAAGGGAGTCAAGTCCAAGCCGGCAATGAAAATTGCTAAACCTGCTTCATCCCGGAAAAGGAATGAGAGTCAGCTGAGGAGAGCGCATCCTCCTCCTTCTATTGAAGAAATGCTGAGTAAGATTTATGCCAAGATGGAGGAAATGGAGAACCATATGCGCGAGATTATGCATGAGCAGATTCTTATACGCAGAGGGCAGACTCAGATCCTTCGAGGGATCCGAGAATTGACGAATGCTCGTGCTGCTTCTGAGGATTCAGATCCATCCTCAGCTCAGACTACCGTCACTTATCAGTCTAGGTCTTGAGTTGTATTTTGTCATTGTCTTGACCTAGAACTGTCAACTGTTGTTTTGTTTCTCTCAGTTGTCTTTCTTTTGTTTTTGTTTCTCTCAGTTGTCTTTCTTTTGTTTTTGTTTCTTTTGGTTTGAACCATGATGGTTGAGGTCTTAATGTATATATAAATCTTTTGTACTCAACTATATATTTTTGGTTAATCAAAGATACTCGTTTTTGGACTTAAATGTTCTTACTCTTAATGCACAGTGGAATAATTGAAATATAAGATTAATAATCGCATGTGTTTATTAAACTCTTTAACTCTGTTAGAATATTCTTAAAATATTTATGTACATATTCTAAATTAACACATATTTTAAATTAAATAAGTCCTAATCAATATTTGAGGAATACTCTAACAAACTCAATTGAAATTGTGTTTAAATTGAAATGATTTATGAGGTATGAGTTCATGATAACTAGGTCCTTCTTAAAACTTGTGTGGAACTTGTGTGTTACCTTGAATATAGTGGTTATTTGTACCATGTGAGTTCTAAGCCTAAGGTTCTATTTGTGAGTCCAGGAGGAAAAAGAAAAAAAAAAAATATTAGATAAAAAAGAAAAGAGGAGGGAAAAGAAAAAAAAAAATTAGATAAAAAAGAAGAGAAGAGAAGAGAAATGATAATAAGTTGGGATAATTATCATTTTACCCTTTGAAGTGAAAATTACCTATATTTTTAAAAATTTTTAAATTTACCTTTATATTTTTTTTGTACTTGAAATTAAAGTGAAAGTATAAACGGTATTAAATTTTTAAGTGAAAAGATAAAAATATTCATTTAATATCAAATAGAATCAAGTGATATAAGTGATTTTCATATTAAGTACATGTGTATAAAGATAATTAACTCTTAATAATTTTCTTTCTATTTGTTTGAAAGTTTTTGGAGAAAAGATAGTAACAAGTTTTGGGAGAAAAGATCATAACTTTCCTTCTCCTTTTGTGTGTGAGTTGAGAAGAAATGTCGTATTGTTAATTTATCATTAAATTTTTTGAGAATTTAGAGAATTGTCAATTTGTTTAACCTTAGAACATATCCGTAATTTATTTGTTCTTATTCTTTATTTTATGGGTAAATATGTTATTTTAAAATTTTTATTAATTTATTTTTTCTTCTCTCTATTTCCTCCCACTTTTAGAAAGATAAAAATTTTAAAATTTTGACATTCATTTTACTTTCCATTTGTCTTCATTTTTTTTCTTTTATTTCTTAAAAAAACTTACAAACAAGTGATTAATTCTAATTTTTTTTCTTTTCTTTTATTTTCACTTCATTCCATCCAAACATAGCGTTAAACTTCCGTTGAGAGTGAAATTAACATTTTCTCTAAATTAAGTCTTTCAATTACTTCATTCTATAATTCTATTATTCTTAATTTGGATTTGTGTTGAGAAACACAACTGATAATGAAGCAAGAATTTTTGAAACTCTATGTAAATTGAATGAAAATTTTTGTATTTGAAACTGGGCCATCTTTGTAATTTTTAATCTTAATGACTTTATTTTATGTATTATCCCTTAGAGCCAATTACTAGCCTTAAAATGATATATATATATATATATATATGAATATTTTTTTAAGGTTCATTTGGCAACATTACCATTTTTTAATTTATTTGTCATTGTTTATATTTTTAAATTTTTATTTTCTGCTACCATTTTTTTTAAATAATAGTTAGAATTACGTTTAGAAATTCAATTTTGTCTATAGTAAATAATTTTTATTTTAATAAAATAATTTAATTTATTAATTTTTTTAAAAACAATTGATAATTAATTATTTAAATTTATTAATTAAATTAAATTATTTAATTAGATTACTTATTAAAAATTTTGTCTTTTCAATAAAAATAAAATAGATTAAATATAATTTATTTATTTAATTTAATTAATTAATTTATTATAAAACGATGTTTTCTTTTATTTTTAATGTGATTATCAATTTATTTTATTCAAATATATAAACTAGTATTTTTTTAATTTAAACACGTTTTATTATATTTTTATATTTTACAAATAAAAACATGAAAAATTTGCGAACCTCACGGATATGATTATTAGTTTATTTATGAAATCACGATTTAATTTTGATGGAACTGATAATAAAATTATTGACCAGTGGCTTGTTTTTCGGTTCGTTCAATAGTCGGAGCTTCAAAACGTTGACGGCTGAGGGGTCATTTTGTATTTTTAGTTTTTCAGTTGGGGTGTAACATGAAAAAGTGAAGGTTGAGGGGTCTCAAGAGTAATTAACCTAGTATATTAATTGGGTTTTCTCCATCGCCCGCTTTTTAAAGCCACCGAGTAACCCTAATGCTCCTCTGCTCCCCATCTCTTGCATCACATACTCGGAGGCGCACTCGTAAGATCTCAGTTCTGAGGTAAGTCTGCGAACCCATCCACTCGAATCCTTTCGATTACTTACTATTCTCATCGACTCGGTATATCGTTTCAAGTTACTCTGTTGAGTTGAGATCTTCGATCCGCATGTTTCATTTCTCCAATGCTAAGTCGTTTGTATCGCTTTGAATAATCTATGCTGCCTGAGCTGCAAGCAAACATAAAACAGTTTGATGTTTGCGTTCTTTATGGTTTGATGAACTCTTGACAGCTTTTCGTTTGTTATTTTCGGTGCTTGATTTGAATGTTTGGCTAGTTTATTTGTTCATTCACCCATCAATAATTTGTGTGAGATGAGAAAGAATCCGTCACTCGAATTTTTGTTTTGTGGCATTTCAATCTGGTCGGTTTTGCCGTTGACAGTGTAAGTTTCTGTAGGTATTATTGATTCTATGGTAAATCATTGGCAATAGCAAATCACTGTTGGATTCAGCTCACAAATTTGTGAGGAAATCATCACATAAATTTCTTTTCCAGAGACTTCTGTTGGAGAACACATTCATTTCTACGCTGGAGAAACCTAAAATCTTCCATTAAGTCTCTTTGGCCTCATTGATATTCTGCTCTTTAATAATCTTGAGTCCTCTGTCAATGCCTCTCAGTTTTGCGTCACTGCTAGTTCCTTCTCCGATGTTGTGTGTTAATCCCACCATCCAGATAACTGTTTGTGACTCAGGATTCTATTAGATTAGCCATAGTAATATTCACTCCATAAGCTAGGATAATATCATTGGCATAGCTAGTAATTTTCCTGGCTATATTTTTGTCCAAAACTTTGAAGATTTCAAATAATTTGATCGTTTCTTTCGTTCTAGATATGCCAAGTAATAGACAGAAAAAGAATATCCCATTGGATGTTGTTCCAATTCATTCTACTGTTAGGCTTTCTATTCAGCACATTTCAACGGACAAGATCAGATTCATTATCATCATCGGAAGGAGACATGAAATAGGACCATCTTTTTCTGCTTCTTTGATGGTGCCTGGGTGCCTAGGGATATGATCAGTATCATCCAAAGAGTTGTGGCAGTGTCAATAATTCATATGTTGTTCCTAACCTTGTTAGTTGGAATATCTTGAAGTCAAAGCCAAAGGAACGCCTTTAGCTTTTGAGGTATTTTACGTTTCCATAAACAACCGTCGTAAAAAAAAGTTTGTCATTGTCATCGATTATGAGGTCACAGACAGATCTCATAGAAAAGATCCCATTATATGTGAGGCCTCCAATAAAATATGCCATTTTTATGGTGGCTTCTGGGTATATTATACACCATTCTTCATGTGCTATGGCAAGGTCAAGTCTTTCCATGATTTTGGCTAAACCTCCTCTACTATTAGTCCAAGTGACCGTGGGACCTGTGCATCCCAAATCCATGAGCCCCTATCTATCTGTGTTTCCTCTAAATTTCCTACATCTATGATGATTTTAGCTTGGGTACTATTACTATTATTGCCTCTCCACTCATTTTGGGAAGCATAATCATTAAAATCACTGGCAAGCATCCATGGTGCAATGTTAGACTGAAAAACCTATTGAGGTTATTCCATAACCTGTCTCTGTTTCTGGGGTTTGGACTACCATAAATGGCTGAGAATGCCCAGACTTATTAACCTTGCGCATTACTTGCTTGGGATGTAAACATAACTTGAGTTGGATCCCACAGCATCCGAATATCACCAGATCAACCATTAGGATTGACATGTGTGGATGCTGTGTAACCAAGGTTCAAAAAGAAGATATTTTGGGTTTTGAGCTTTTAACTTGTGTGTTTGGATGATAAATAACGTCAATAATGTGCTTTTAAGCGTCTTAATTTTTTTTTTAGTTCTATCCTGATTTATTCACCTCTTTGTGTTCTTCCTTCTGATTTTCTTGTATGTGGTGGTTTGCGTGATCCTATTTTTATCTATCACAATCCTATTTTTATTTGATTACTTCCCTGCAGTCGCATTAGCGAAGATGGTGAGAGTCAGTGTTTTGAATGATGCTCTTAAGAGCATCTACAATGCTGAGAAGCGGGGAAAGAGACAGGTCATGATTAGACCATCCTCAAAGGTGATCATCAAGTTTCTTCTTGTGATGCAGAAGCATGGTAAGTCCTATTATTTCTGTCCTCCTCCTTTTTTTTCCCCACTTATCGTGTTTTGTTTCTGTTTTTCGTTTTCATTGTTCCTCCTCCCCACCCTTTTTCTATGATTTTTATTGGGCCTTGCTAACTCATTAATTATATAGGATATATTGGGGAGTTTGAGTACGTTGATGATCACAGGGCTGGGAAAATTGTGGTGGAACTTAATGGAAGATTAAACAAATGTGGTGTCATCAGTCCTCGATTTGATGTGGGTGTCAAGGAGATTGAAGGATGGACTGCCAGGTTGCTTCCTTCAAGACAGGTCTGCACATGAATTCCTATACTATGTACTTGGATCTTCAGAATCCCATTGACCATTTGTGCACTTATTTAATTGAGTAGCATTTAAGTGGATCACTACATAGACAATCCTAACATTTAACCATCGTACTCGTTATTGGCTGAACACGTGCAGTTTGGATACATTGTGCTGACTACTTCTGCTGGAATCATGGATCATGAAGAGGCAAGGAGAAAGAATGTTGGTGGTAAAGTGCTGGGCTTCTTCTATTAGTTTGGATTAGTCCAAAATTGGGCCCGGAATTTTATGTTTTTGAGATTTTTGGGGTACTTCTGACCTTGATTACAATCCAGATTGTTCAATTTTGGGTTTAATATCTATTTTCCTTTAAAAGCAAGTGGCTGGTTATTTGCTTGTCCTTTTTTTTGGGGGGGGGGGTTTAAATACTGTTATTTAAATTTGTCTGCTTTCTTTAAAGAGATTCAAGTTTGGAAATTGCATGTTTGATATTTTTTTTTTATTCCAATCCTTTTGACATGTCATGTGGAATGCATGCTCTATTTGTCTCAATTGATTCACTGGCAGCTGCCCTTTCTTTAATTTGATAGTAATTCCGGTCTTAAAGTTTCCAATACAAATACAACCGTTAATTCTCATAAGCCCGAATTGGGTTTATTTATGGTTCATGGTTTATGTCATTAAGGTAGTAATGAATATACAACGGTCTATTTATATTTCGTTGGTTCCTGTTATAATTATTCTATTTGCTTGAACACGGGCATCAGTGCACTTGGTTGTGCCTGTTTTTCATAAAATCTTGTTATGAGTTTATCAAAATCCATAATTAAAATAAAATTTCTATTTTATTTTTTTAGACAACTATAGATTAATGTTCGAGTGTATAAAAATGTGCTTTAAGTTCCAATTTCGTCATATCCTTTATCAAATTTCAAGCAAAATACAAAAAAACTTAAATCACATCTTAAACTTGAAAATTTTATTTATTTTTCTGATTTAAATTAGCATTCAGAAAGTTATTAAATTGAATTTGAAGTTAGTAAGTTTCAAAAATGCTTACAAAATTAGTATATTTAAATTTTTTCTAAAAATATTAAACAAATTTTATAAATTTTGCAATCTTCTTGGGATAGTACAGGATTGTTGCTTTAGTAACCGTGAAGTTGTAATAATTAAAATGTAACAATGTAATAATAATATTTATTTTAATTGAGATAGTAGATCTTATTTAATAATAATTATATTATATTTAATATATCATCCTTCTTTGGACACGTGTCAAATAATTTTTTTTAATTACTTACCAAAAAAATATTTTTTTTTTAATTTTTTGATTTTATATAATGTCCTACTAATACTAGAGGCTTCCCTGTTTTTGGTACAATTAATTCTCCTAAATCTACTAACATACCCTACTTAAAACTAAAATACAGGGAACATCGCGGTTTCAACTGTTGCTGAAGGTCGCAACAAAATAAGAGGTCCCAAATAAGCTTTGAAAATGTTTAATATATCACTTCCTATTAATTTAGTAATAACATTAAAAAAAAACTAAATTGATTTTAATATTTATCTTCACAATTTTATTTAATTTTTTCATACTCTTTTTATTATTATTATTTTTGGGGTTTTTTTTTTTTAATTGGTAAGTGGGGTTAGGGGGAGCCCAGGGTCGAACCCGGGCTGGGTAAGTGGACAAGAGGGACAGCTCTACTGAGTTAAAGCACCACTTATTTTTTGTTAAATGTTCTTTACTATTATCTTTTCAATACTTGAAAAACTCAACCTCTAAATTACTTATAATGTTAAACTGATTAGTAGTATAATTAATCATGCACGAAATACATAAATTAGCAAAACCCTCTTATGGTCACAGAGCAATAATATATATGAACTAATATTATATATTATGCTAACGCAGCAACAGAAAACAAAGTCAATAGCAAACCGAGAAAGAAAGCAAAAGGGAAAATGGCTAAATGGTTAGCAGCAGTTACTCGATGGAGATTTTCCAACAAAATCAGATACGTAAGAGAGATGGGGAAGTGTGAATTTGCTCTGAAGAATGGATGTGTGTAAAGTTTTTGGCAAAAGACGAATTCTGGTGATGCATAATTTGACGAATGGGTATTCTGGCTGAATAATAAGTTGTCGAATTCTTTCTTTTTCAAGCATGCATTGATTGAAACTCCTACGAAATTTCAGTTGATAATGGCCTTATGAAAATTAAAAAAAAAAAAATTTGACATGAGAAAAATATTTAATAAATATAAATTTTTTTTTTAAATCCTTGGGCCTAGCTCAACGGGTGACCTCCTGATTGTGGGGGGCCGCGGCGACAACCCGCAAGGGTTCGAGTCTCCGCTGGTGAAATCCAGTCTCGTTAAGTTATTCCAAGGGCCACCCACCACAAGCGTAAGCTTGTGACTTAATCGGTTCGGTGGGTTTGTGAGGTGTCCGTTGGTTCCCGGTTTACCGGTCGGCTATACGGTCCGTTGAGGACTGTAATAAACCGGCCGGGTTTCCGGGTCACAAAAAAAAATATTAAAATTTTAGAGATTTTTAATTAATTTTTTATTTATATATTTTTAAATCATAGTTTAATTTCGACTTACTCGAAAGTTAAATCATTAATAACTAATCTAGTCATTTTTTTTTTTTTTTTGGGTTCAACCGTCCCAATTTAAAAAACTTTGGCATAATTGACGAGGGGTCAATTTGTAAGAGTTTTTGGCCATAGTGATATTTAGTTATGGTTGAGGGAGTCTCACAGTAATTAACACAATGTATGGAGTTTTTTTTTTTTTTTTTTTTTCCTAGTATACTTTAATAGTGACAAAATAAAGACCAACTATCAGTCTGAGTCCTAATTAAACTTATTTACCAAATTAGGGGCAATGTCTGAAGTTGCTGCACCGATGACTTCTCTTTAACACTTCATCTTCACTGCGATTCTCACGATTCTCACCATTTGATGATTTCGCCTGACTCAATCAATTTAAATCTAGTTAAAATTAAATAAAAATTATTTTATTAAATTAAATTATTTCTTAATGGATAATAATTACATATTAAAATTTTATAGTAAGGAATTGAACTTAAGTAACCAATCGTTAATTAATTAATTAATTTATATTATTGTATTTTCATATATACTTGTAAAAATATATATTTTAAACATAAAAGTGTTAAAATTATTTCATTTTCAATTTTAAAAATACCTATGTATTTTAGATGATGTATTTATGAATTACTAATTTTGGGGATGATATATTATAAATTCTTGGGATAGTTTTTCGGACCTATTTGATAACAGTTATTTTTTTAATTTATACTTATTTATTTTTATTTTTAATTTTTTATTTTCATTTTTTATTTTTTCCACTTAAATAAAAACAAAAAACGTTTTTAGTAGTATAATTTTATTTACAGTAATTAATTTATTTTAATGAAATATCTCATAATATATTTCATATTAATTACTACTTATTAAAAATTTAATTTAATAAATAAATTATTTTAATAAAATAAAAATTCAATATGTAATTATTAGCTATTAAAAATAATTATAATTTAATGAAATAAATTAAATTAATTTAATTTAATTTAATTTAATTTGGACTCGATAAGATATCGTACTTACTGTAGTTAGTGCTCAATAGAAGCCGCGATTTGGCAAATAAGTGAAATTGACAATACCTAATTTAATAAATAAATTTAATTAGAATTCAAGTTAATATTTTGTCTTGAAAAGCCCCAATATATATGAATTAGGGTTTTTTCATTCTCTCTACAATGCCGCCGTGAAAGCCCATACACTCTCCCCTTTCTCTCGCATCACGGACTCGGAGGCGCGCTTGGAGTAGAGATCTCAGCCCTGTGGTAAGCTTTCGATTTCTTAATATTCTCCTCGATCCGCTACATCGTTTGTGCACAAATCTGTTGAGCTGATCGCTTCGATCGGCATGTTTCATCTCTCCGATGTTTAGTCGGTTGTATTGTTTCGTTTTGAAAAATGTCTGCTTTCTCTGTTACCTGAGATGAACGAAACAATATGATTTTTTGCGTTCTTTATCGTTTGATGAACTCTTGACTGCTTGGTGCTTGATTTTAATGTTGCATGTTTGTTTGTTTCATTGAACTTGTCAATAATTTGTGTGAGATGAGAAAACATCTACATCAATGACAGATTTTTAATCCCCCCTGATTTTCTTGTATGTGTTGGTTTGCCTGATCCTATTTTTTTTTCCTTGTTTGGTTACTTAATCGTCGCTGCAGTCTTATTATTAGCAAAGATGGTCAGAGTTAGTGTTTTGAATGATGCTCTCAAGAGCATGTACAATGCTGAGAAGAGGGGAAAGAGACAGGTCATGATCAGACCTTCCTCAAAGGTGATCATCAAGTTTCTTCTTGTGATGCAGAAGCATGGTAACTCCCGTTATATCTCTCTCATTTTTTTCTTTTTTTTTTCTTCCCCCCCCTTTTTGTTGCCCTTTTTTCTGTAATTTTTATTGAGCCTGCTAACTCATTAATTATGTAGGGTACATTGGCGAGTTTGAGTACGTTGATGATCACAGGGCTGGGAAAATTGTGGTTGAACTTAATGGAAGGTTAAACAAATGCGGTGTCATCAGTCCTCGATTCGATGTGGGTGTCAAAGAGATTGAAGGATGGACTGCCAGGTTGCTTCCTTCACGACAGGTTAGCACATGAATTCTTATCTACTTAAATCATCAGGAAACCTATTGGCTGCCTAGTGACTCCTAACAACTGGAAGCCTTGATAAAATTTACCTCTTCACAAGTATATTCATTGTTAAGTGATTATACTACTTTGATGTACGTGCATTCATTTAATTGAGCAGCATTTAAGTGCATAACATTGACTTCATAGTTTCTTTACTGATGACATTGAAACCCTGACTGTGATTGGATGGAAATGTGCAGTTCGGCTACATTGTGCTGACTACTTCTGCTGGAATCATGGACCATGAGGAGGCAAGGAGAAAGAATGTTGGTGGTAAAGTGCTCGGATTCTTCTACTAGGCTGGATTAGTCCAAATTTGAGCTTGGAATTTTTGTGCTTAGGTGAACTGCTGACCTTGATTGCAATCGGCCGGGATGGTTCAATGTTGGGATTAATATCTATTCATCTTCAATTGCTAGTAGCTAGTTTTTTGCTTGTGGTTTTGCCCCCCCTAAATATTGTTATTTCACTTTATTTACTTCCTTTAAAGAGAGAGATTCAAGTTTGGAAACTACATGTTTGATGGTTTTTATTCCCAAGTTTGACATGTGTGGAATGCATGCTCTATCTGTCTCTGCTGATTAATCAGCTGGCAGTTGCTTTCTGTTTTATTTGCTTGTGATTCCAGTCTTCAATATCCAATACAAATATGGCCTTTCACTCTCCTATGCCCCGGGCAAGGTTTATTTGGTGTTAAGCAAACTGTACATGAAGCCCTATGGTGTGTGTCATCAAGGTAATGAGTGTGTGGATTTGTTTTGCTTCACGAGGACCTTGAATTGGAGAAGTGCATGTGAAGGATTGCGCTGATTACGATCATCTAATAAAGCTCCTCATCGGTGACATCCTTCCTCTCCCTTCATTCCCTAATTATTATTTGTTTTAGGGGAAGTCTATTGGGTCTCCATCATAGATTCCTTCATTGTTTTCTATCTTTTTCATTAAATAAAATTATAAAATTATCTTTTTTATTATTATTATTAGTTACTCTTCTGTACAACTTAAAATAACATAATTGCCTTTCATAAAATAAATTTTTACAAATTTAGACAAGCACCCTTGACCCAATTCGGTATATATAAGGGTTACAGGGGGCTGCAGTAAGAGAATTCACAGAGGAGCTGCAGTGGATCAATCAATGGTAAGGATATAATTGCATCAAATTTAATGGTCTTAATTTAATGTAATAAAATTAAATTTAAAATAAAAATAAAAGTTAAACAAAATATAATTGGAAGATCATTAATGAAGAATATGAAAAGACACATCATATTAAAATATAATTATATCATAACCATTGATTGACTCACTACGACCCTTGCTGTGGATCCTTCTGCTGCAGTCCCTGGAACCCTATATATAAAAGATTCAAGAAAAATATTTTTTAAATACTAAAAAATTTATTTATATTTTTAACAATTATGTAATATAAAAATAAATTTTTTTTCTAACTCAAATCAAATAAAAAATTAATTTCTTTTATTTTTTTCTTTACAAACATTTTTTTTTAATTTTAACTCTTGCCGTAATTGTCAAGTTATTTAGTAATGTTTTATTTAATTTCTACACTTTATTTACATATTTTAAATATAATATACTGACATAATATGTAAGAAAAAAAATTAAATGTAGTAAATGATAAAATAAATAAATTACGAAAGATTTGTGAAATAAATAAATAAATATCAAAATGGTAAAAAAAATGACAAAAGTTTGTAAAGAAAATGAAATAAAATAAATTATTTTTTATTTAATTAATTTAGAAAATAAACTTATTTTAGTCTTTGAAAGTATTCTTTCTTGCATACGAACTACAGCATAAAAATAGAATTATTTGTAAACTTCAATTTTTAATTATCCTTTATTCTTGCTAACTTTTTTCGGTAATTCTAAACTGAAAATAGGACTATCAATTTTTTTCCCTCCTACTAACCTTTTGCATTTGGTATAAAAATAAAATATTTTTTTTATAACTTTTATTCCTGTAATCATCACATATCATTTTTCAAAAAAGTTGTGTTCAACGAAAATTTATAAGAAAAAAAGTTAGAATATGTTTGATAAATTTTAATAAAAAATAATTAATAATTAATGAAAAATTCATAAAAATTAATGTATGCATAACCGAGCATAATTTGCTATTGTCAGCGTACATTCGAATAAAAATCAAGGGCTGATGATAAATACATTCCTTTGTTAGTCTCTCCACTTCACATTACTCTCATTCATTAAAACTATTATAGATTAAAGAAATTTGGCGTAGGAGTGCATGTATACCCACCCAAAGCGGGTTTCAAGGGACTGTAGTGAAAAAATGAATGGTCGAGATTTATTTACACTTTAATAACATGTAACTTTTGACATTTCACATTAATTGTGCTCCAACCAGATTTTTAAACTTTTATTTTTATTTTGACAATAATTTTAATTAAAATAAATTAAAATTATTAAATTAAATACAAATAAATCTTAATTTTTTATTTTCCACTGTAATCTCTACAATGATTATTTTCACAGCAGCCCCGGAACCCACCCAAATCAAGGTCATCCGCGGTCTCTGCCCACTATTTGGGTGGGTCTCACGTGGGAGTTTCTTGGATTAACTACGTAAATTAAACGCTCGCACGGCACAATAAAAAAGTTCAGAATCGTTGACACACGCGCCTTAAATGAGTGTGGGGCAAGCACTCACGCTAGGGACCGTTTACCGTTGCCCTGTTCTCGTTGTGAAAACTCTGATAACTGTCGTCTCTCGAATCTCATCTCCTACCTGGGACACAGTCAACGAGCTATATCCATATCAAGATTGTCCTTTATTGTGTTTCCAAACGCTGACATTCTTCTTCCAAATCCAACCTTTTTCTACCTCTTATTCGGAATTTCTTCCTCCGATTTTGAATTCTTTCTTTTCTTTGTGGATCCGAATTTATATCCATTGGTTGAGGATGAATTGGGAGTAGAGATGCGGAAGCCGACTGGGAAGAAGAACAAAGGGTCGGGATCGAAACCCGATGGTGGAAACGTGAAGCAGAGCAAAGCTTCGGATCGAAATTCAAAGGCGTTTGACGAGGACACCTCCGCCTTCATTAATATATCTCAGGAATTGAAGGAAGAAGGCAACAGGCTCTTCCAGAAGCAGGACCACGAAGGCGCGATGTTGAAGTACGAAAAAGCCCTTGAATTGCTGCCCACAAACCACATCGACGTCGCCTACTTGCGAA
Organism: Vitellaria paradoxa; assembly: GCA_019916065.1. Lineage (NCBI taxonomy): Eukaryota > Viridiplantae > Streptophyta > Magnoliopsida > Ericales > Sapotaceae > Vitellaria > Vitellaria paradoxa. The sequence continues at coordinate 2,297,199 of CM034242.1, forward strand.
GCAACATGGCCGCGTGCTACATGCAATGGGGCCTCCGCGAGTATCCGAGCGCAATCAATGAATGCAATTTGGCGCTCGAAGTCTCCCCCAGGTACAGCAAGGCGCTGTTGATGAGGGCCAGGTGTTACGAGGGTCTGAACCGGCATGATTTGGCTCTGAGAGATGTCAATTATGTACTGAACGTAGAGCCCAATAATTTGACTGCGCTTGAGATTCGAGATAGTGTGAAAATTGCAATTGCGAAGAGGGATGCCAAGGTTGGGGAAAAGGATATTGTTTTGCCTCCTGAACAAGTTAAGCCTCCCGATAATCCTTCATGGAAGAATACGAAAGAGAAATTGAAGATGACAAAAAGGAAGACGAAGAAGAAGAAGAGTAATAAATTGGTGATGAGGAACGAAGAGGAGGAACGGGAGGAGGATAAGGAGGTTGTAGAGGAGAAGAGAAGTGTCATGGAAGAGAGAATGGTGACTAGGGCTGTGAAATTGGGGTTTGGGGAGGATATAAGGTTGGCCCAGTTACCGGTTAGTTGTGACATTCGATTGGTGAGGGATGTAGTTAAGGATAGGTTTCGGAGCTTAGACGGTGTGCTTATCAAGTATAGGGATCAAGAAGGTGATTTGGTTACTATCACGACGACTGGTGAACTAAGGTGGGCTGAAGCATCTGGTGATGATCAGCTGGGACCTCCGAGATTCTAAATTGTTGAAGTTAGTCCTGACAAAGACCCACTTTATGGAGGAGGGAAGAATAAGGAGGATGTACACAAAGATTTTGAGAATAATGTTGGGAAAGTTAGACAAACAGAGAAGGGGACATCTCGTATCGATGATTGGATCGTCCAGTTTGTGCGGCTATTCAAGAACCATGTGGGTTTCGATTCTGATTCATACTTGGATTTTCATGAGTTGGGAATGAAGCTGTACTCAGAAGGAATGAAGCATACTGTTACTGATGAAGATGCCCAGAAGCTTTTTGAAATAGCCGCCAAGAAGTTCCAGGAGATGGCCGCTTTAGCCATGTTTAACTGGGGAAACGTTCACATGTCCAAGCCAAGGAAGCGGATCTTTTTCACAGAAGATGGTTCGAGGGAATCAGTACTGGCACATGTGAAGGATGCATTTGAATGGGCTCGTAAAGAGTATGCTAAGGCAGGAGTGTGCTACAAACAAGCTCTAAAAACCAAACCGGACTTCTATGAAGGTCTTCTAGCACTTGGGCAGCAGCAGTTTGAACAAGCAAAGCTCTCGTGGTACTTTGCAGTTGGGAATCAGGTTGATTTAGAGACAGGACCAGCTCAAGAGATTCTAGAGCTTTATAATAAAGCCGAGGACAGCATGGAGAAGGGCATGATAATGTGGGAGGAGATTGAGGAACAACGTCTTAATGGACTATCCAAGTCAGATAAATACAAGGCTGACTTACTGAGAATGGGATTGGATGGGCTACTTAAGAATGTATCAGCTGATGAAGCTGCCGAGCAGGCTGCAAACATGACTTCTAAAATATACCTTTTATGGGGTACCTTACTATACGAGCGCTCCATTGTGGAGTTCAAGTTGGAATTGCCAACTTGGGAAGAATGCCTGGAGGTTGCAGTTGAAAAGTTTGAACTTGCTGGAGCATCTCAAACAGATGTGGCTGTGATGATAAAAAACCATTGTTCCAATGATGATGCAGTAGAAGATAGATGAAAATATCCACCGATACAATATTCCTCATGAGAATTTGCTATTTTTCTTGTATGTCAGATTGGGTGATTTTTTCCATTTTTGCTCCTCTGCAGGTATAGGATTTAAAATTGATGAAATAGTACAGGCATGGAATGAGATGTACGATGCTAGAACGTGGTAGACTGGTGTTCCATCTTTCCGGCTAGAACCATTGTTTCGTCGGAGGCCTCCAAAACTTCATTCTATGATGTGTTAGAATAAAAGAAGGAGAAAAGAATTATGTATTAATATTGGTTTATGTGTGTGAGAATGTAAGGTTACAAGGTCCCTTATATAAGAGGACAATAATCCTAATCCTGATAAGAGATAGTAATCCTAATTATGATAGGATATACAAAATAAGGAATGCATAAATTAAAGAATACTAATTATATATATTACTAAATCTAACACCCCCCTCAAACTCAAGGTGGTGGAGCAGAGACCAACTTGTGTTTGGTGACGAGAGCATCAAACCAGCCAGGCAGAAGAGACTTGGTGAAGATATCGGCTATTTGATCAGTTGAAGAAACAGGATCATCAGATGGGGACTCCACGGGATAGACTGTAGCAGGTGGCACAACTTCATTAGGGAGATCATCAGGAACATCAACAGTTTCAGGAACAGGAGATGGAATCACAGCAGGAACATCTACATCCTCAGGAAACAGTTCAACAAAAGAATCAGTGAGGTAAAGAGAAGCAGGATTGTGAAAGGTTAAAGGAGCACGGAAGCGCGTTGAAGGAGGCGCGAAGAAACACGTTGAGAGGTTGAAGACGCACAGAGACGCGTTGAAGGAGGCACAGAGAGGCGTGTTGAGAGGTTACAGGGACACAAAGCCGCGTTGAAGGAGGCGCAAAGAGACGCATTGAAGGCGCATGGAAGCGTGTTAAAGGCGCATGGAAGCGCGTTGAAGAGGGCGCAGAGGAATGCGTTGAAGGAGCATGGAAGCGCGTTAAAGAGGGCGCAGAGGAACGCGTTGAAGGCGCATGGAAGCGCATTGAAGGGGGCGCTAAGCAGCGCGTTAAAGGTTGAAGGTACTTTAGTTGGCGTGCAAGCACGCAGAGTTTTTTGAGTTGGTTAAGGAGAGCTAATGAATAAGGGATTTCTGGAGGAGCAGCGCGCAAGGTTGAGTTGAGGTAGTAGCAGCACTCCTGGAAGCTGAACTCCGTTGGAAAGACAGATTAGGTAAGGCTTGTGGAATAGCGGTGATCTGGATAGGGCAGTAGCAATCGGAAAAGAGGCGAGGTCACTAATGTTGGTCGGTGTGAGTTGTTGGACTGAAATAGCAAGATTGGTGGTGAATCGTGGAAGGAAGAGCAAGGGCTAGTAGTAAAAGAAGGAGATATGACAGCGATCGCTGCCATAATATCGGGGACAGGCTTAAACTATTCAGGGTCGAAAACCTTATACTCTGATACCATGTTAGAATTAAAGAAGGAGAAAAGAATTATGTATTAATATTGGTTTATGTGTGTGAGAATGTAAGGTTACAAGGTCCCTTATATGAGAGGACAATAATCCTAATTCTGATAGGAGATAGTAATCGTAATTATGATAGGATATAAAAAATAAGGAATAAGATAGTAATCCTAATTATGATAGGATATACAAAATAAGGAATGCATAAATTAAGGAATACTAATTATATATATTACTAAATCTAACATGATGAAACCAATTTAGTTATTTTTTTTAATTTTGTTTTTTGATTGCGACTGGAAATTTTCTGGGAACAGTCAACAAAAGCACCAGTTTATTACTTTGTTGTCTAACAGTTATGCAGTAACCAACAATGATAGGTATACGTACTATAACTTAGCTTGATGAATTAAGCAATTCCTTTGCTCCGTCTTGTAGTCTTTTAAATTTAAAGCTAGCTGATTCTTTCCAAGTTCTTACATGGTACAGGAATGTTATTCTCTTTGCTATTATTATATAATGCACAACTGGTTAATTGTTTTATCTTATCTGCAATATGAACAGTAGTGAGAAAACAGCTATGAGTAATGTGAAACTAGTTATGATTCTTATTTTGCCCTAGCTTGGTGAACAAACATACGAAACATTGGACGTGCTGTAAAACTGAACTAAAGTCTTCATGAGTTTTGACTTCCTAGACACCAAAGCAGTAATTCTTGATGGGGATTTGGATGTGTGTGGTTGTAGCTATTTGCAGGTTGTTGCTAGGAACTCAATTTTGATTGTAGAATCTCCGTAATTTGTTAGCGACTCTCTGCTCAATAACCTCAACATTTGTCCCCACAGATCTCCGGAGAAATTTCTGATCATGTCTTTCCCGTTGTGTTCCATTGTAGTTTAGCTGGCATTAAAATAATATATATATATATATATATTTTTTTTAATACTGAGTGAAACACATTGCTTGTCTTGAATTGTATTGCAGGTTTTCTTCATGGACTGTTGAGTTCACTGTAATTTATCAGTTTTGGAAGCAAATTAAGATATATAGAGTATTGCTGTTGTTGAGTGCTGGTTTTGGAATGGAAGTGAGAGCACTTTTTTGGGTCTGGCCGCTGAGCCACTCTCCTCATTTTCTCCCTCATTTGGCAATATATTTTTCCCCTCAAGTGGGGATTTTGTTACGGAAGATGGTGTGGAGGAGCAGGACTATTATTCTTTGTTGACAAACAGGTTAGGAATTTTAGACAGTGAATAAATGATTGGTTTGCATATATATAGTGAGAATAAGCAGTGGTAATGTAAAGTTGTATTTATTAGTGATTGTGATTATTTTGAGGGTTTTATTGATACATAGGCCTTATGGTACCATGTTGAATTTATTTACTGTCGGATCCTACCAACCCACCTCTGGCGATGAGTTTGAGCTTCTTATCATTTATTAGTAGAGGTGGAATCCATGCATTGTTATTTGAGTTTGGCTTCTCTTCAGTACCTCTATACTCCATTTTTCATACTATAAATTATAACAATTTATTCTTAATCTCTCAAATACGTCAAAAACAAGATATTTAAAGTTAGATAAGTATGACAAATATAATATGATATTTTTTTTTAAATTTTTTTAAGGTTTCTTAGAATCATATTTATTTTTGTATTTTATTTGAAGTAGGTATTTTATCATATTGTATTTATTATATGTTTTTGGCAACAATAATGTTGTAATTAAAGTGTATTATTATGACTATTTTGTTTTAAATTGACAAGTTTACAATTATTTTATATTAGCTGACGTTTTTTAATATATCTTTTTATATTGTATGGCATTGTTTTTTAACTTTTAAGTAGCTATCTTATTTTTTAAGAGATTAAAAAATTGAAAGCAAATTATATATATCAAATAATTTTGTTAAGAAGATGTTCTCCAAATAAAAGTATAGAAATGGTGGGAGATAGCCTTTTAAGAAAAATTGGTCGCATCTGTCACAATCATAATCTCAATAACATATCACAATTATATTATCAAATTAATTTGAGGGGCCATTTGAAGTTCTAAAAAATTTCAAAAATATATATTTTACAAATTCTTAAAAAGTTCTACATAAAATTCTAGAAATTCTTTATCAGAATCTGTTCGAATGGAAATTTTTTGTCGAAATTTGTTCGAAAGATTTTTCATCATCTATATCTATCTTTTTGTAGTTTGTTGACTACATCTCAAATACCAAAAAATTATTAAATCACATTTTATTACGATTTATGAACTTCAAATGACTCCTAAAATAGAACACTGACAGCTTCTTTGATGCACCGCTAATACTAGCATATTTGAGAATTTTTAATTGACTAATTGTAAATATTTGTAGATTTATGAAACAAGGTATTATACCAGACCTATGATGAGCTATTAACCAAAGTCAGCCTGAGGCTTGATTTGGGAAGTTAAAAAAAAATAACTTTTTTTTATTAATTAACAGTTACTAGTTATTAACTAACTATTAAAAAATTAATTTTTTTTTTGGTATTTGAAAAAAAAATTAACTTTTTAATAATTAGTTTTTTAGTTTTTTGTTAATTTAACATTTGTGTCCTTCAATATTTAAAAAATGTATAAAATGTAAGAAGATAACTTCAGTCATTTTAGAAAAAAGACAAAAAATTAGTTCCAGCTACAAGTTACTATTGCCAAACAAAACCTTATTCAAATTCACATCTGCCTTTGTTGTGAAGGTAGTTTATCTACTACTACTATTATTATAATAATAATAATAATAATAATAATATTAATGATAATAAAATAACACTTTTCATTAAAATAATAATAATTTATATCAATATCTATATCTATTATTATAGGAGAAACTCATAAGTTTGGTGAAATCCTTTTTTTTTTTTTTGGTGTACCATTTTTTTAGTAAAGCTATTATATTTTATTTTTTTCGTTAATAACCCTTAACCACAAATAATTACTTATAATTTGTAAGTGGTATATAAGTAATTTTTTAACTTTTGTAAGTTATTTAAGTAATGTTATCTTTTTTTTTTCTTAAATATCCCTCAATTACCAATTACTCTCATAATATTATTTTATTTTATCTAAATGTCCTTTAATTATTTATTATTTACTTAAATACCTCTAATTAATAATTATTTACTTTTTCATAAAAAAATTTTAAATAATATAACAAATTAATTAATGATATACATATAATTTTAAAATAAAAATTTAACAAAAATTCACACATAGTTTTAATAATAGATTGATTAAAAATTAATAGAAAAATTAAGTATTTATAATTTATAAAATTAAAAAATATTTTTATTTATTACTAAGCGCGTCTGCTGATGTGCTGTAATAAACATCTATTTGGTTTGTTATTAATCTCTTAAAATCTCTTAAAATCATTAAAATTTTTTAAAAAGTATTTATTTTCTATTTCACTACACAAATTATAAACTCACAACTTATATACTTTCATTTTATTTCATTTTTTATCAGTCCAAACGTAAGATAAATAACCATAGGACCCCTTTATTATTTTTGGTTGCTTGTACACTTGGCTTTGGAATCAATTCCCTCTGCATAAAGAGAGAGAGAGGTACCAACAACATTGGGTCTTTATTTGGGCGTCTTCGGTGTTTCATTCCTCGTCGCTTCGCTCCATTCACAAAAGAAAAGCAAAAAGCTAATTTTTTTAGGGTTTTGCAAAGGACATGGAGATAATTAGGAAAGCATCGCATGCTGGTTCCTGGTACACTGATAATCGTGAGTCATCAAGTTTTGACCCTTCAATCTTTCCGTGATTTAACCTTTAATTCCATGTATTTTTTTATCATCGCTGCATATTTTTTTCCCTAATTTTGATTTTCCTTGAACTATTTGAGTGAGGTTTGGAGTAATTTGGAGTAATGTGTTATCAATTTTGGCTAAATTGATAGTTTCACTGTTAAAAAATACGACGATTTTAAGCTTCTTGAGTTGTTGATGGTTTTCCAAAAGGTCCGTTTTGTTTAGAGGGGATGCTAGCTTTTAGAGTAGTTACTTGGGTAAGCTGCAGCTCCGAAGATTCTGTTTTTATGTGTATTTTGTGATGGAGCTTGGTAAATTGTCCCCATTTGTCTTTAAATCCTAATGGAAAGTGACTTTGAGTAAAACACAGTTTAGGAATGTGGAATTTTCTATTGTTATGGTGGTGTACAATTCTAGAAGTGATTATTTTTTTATGGCAAATCACTTATTTGGAAACATAAGGATGAAGTATGGGAATTACAGTAGTTGAGTTGTCTCCACTGTCATAGTTACAATGGGTAAGGTAAACATGTGCATTATGTCTTTGTCGACTAAGTATACTAAAATAAAGGATGAGAAAGACTTCTGCTAATGTAGATTAGAATGGTGATGCTTGACTAGGGTTCTATGGAAATTCCTAGAACTGATTGCAATTGATGATTTGATAGTAATAGTGAATGTTGGATGTTATCACAATTCACAAATACGTTATTTTTTTAATAAGTTCACAAAAAAATTATTTTGAAGAATGGAGCTACCAATTATTTATCTGATACACATTTTTAGTAGAGAGCAATGAAACAGGCAAAAGATAAAGAACTCATCTAAAAGAGCCAAAACGAAAAAAGATATTGTCTTAATTAAGGATCAAGATTTTGTATCAGTTAGCACGAAAAAGAAAAAATTATTGGAAATGTTTTGAAAGCAACATAAATATATATTTAGAAGCATAAATTTTAAATTTATGAAAAGTTTAATAATAATTATCAACTGCTTATTGTTTTGGTTTATTATGCTTTATTTGAAGTGTGTTTTGTTGTGTTAGTAAAGGATAGCCCAGTGCACAAGACTTCTTGCCCTATGTAGGGTCTAGGGAGGGGCAATGTACTCAGTCTTACCCACAAAAATTGTAGGGACTGTTTAAGAGTATTGAACCCATGACATCCAAGTAGCAAAAGAGCAACCTTAAAACTTTGTGGCAAGGCTCACCCTCTTTTTAATGTGTTTTAATAGAAATATTAAAATTTTATTCCACTGGTGTGTTGTTTCTATTAGTCTCCTAGGAGGCATAAACTTCTCAACTACATTTTGGAAAAGAAATGATATTGTCATTGGTCCTAACATTGCATTCTTTCGGTTTGTCAGCTGAAGAATTAGCAAAAGAGCTCGATGGATGGCTTATAGGATCTGGCTTGGTGAAATCTCCTGATGTACGAGGGGTGATTGCACCGTAAGTTGCCATGGACCATGCACTGTTATTCTCTGAAAAACAAGTTCTAATTTATTTATCATTCTTGTGGGGGCGTTGAACCCTCTAGTCATGCAGGTTATTCATATTCGGGTCGTGCAGCAGCTTATGCATTTGCCAACATAGACCCAACAAGCATGTGAGTTTGTTCTATAAATGTTTCCATCTCCTATCGTTCCTTTATAAAAAAGTTCTTTTTATGACCTCATCAATTTGTTTTGCTTGTGCTCTTAATAGCATGTGGTAATGACATTTGAGTTAGTTTGGTGGCTCATAAACTACGTTAAATGGATACGGGTATGGGTGTCTCAGGAAAATATTCATATATTTAAAATAACTATTTTATCTTATAAGATTATATAGTATTTAAAAGGTGTCATGACAGTATTTTATGCATAAAATATGGGTACATCACACATTTATAAGAGTACATGTAACATTGCTTATAAATGAAATGATAAAGTTTACCTTTTGTCTTATCTTTGTTTCTAATTTGTTATAAACTTACGCTTTGCAGTTCTCGAGTGTTTCTCCTTGGTCCATCTCACCACTATTATACTTCAAAATGTGCCCTTTCAAGCGCCACTGTTTACAAGACGCCAATCGGGGATCTACCTATAGATCTGGAAGGTGTTGCAATCTTTACCTTTCGTTGAATCATTCTCTCTTATTTATTTGGTTGCTATTTTTCTCGAAATGAGATTTGGCTATCCCGACAATTTGACATGTCATCAAAGCCGCGAATTTCACTGGTCTGCTTACTTTCTTGCTGGAAAATGTACACTGGAAAACTATGTAAAATAAAATTTTGATTCAAGTTCTTTCCCATTGTTTGGGATGTTTGGAGCTACTCGGATGCAGGGGTGGGATTAAAATCAACCAAGAAGATATTAACCTAAGGCAATCACAATTAACAGTCCTAAATTGCATTTTGATCTAAAATAAACTGTCAAACTCACTGTTAATGATGAATATTAATATGTTTGGAAAACTTGTTGGTATAGTTTTCAGAAGGTTTCTCAAATCTCTCGGTTGAAAAGGTACATACGAGTATTCAAAATGTTATGGCATTCCTTTATCTAGGTGTGCACACTAAATTATTATCAATTTTTATTTGGTTAGCCCAATCAAAAAGGTATGCCCCAGTATTGAAATAACACTTTAAATATTTAAATTTGATTTTATTTTTTGTGAAAAAAAAAGTAACCGGTTTGGTTTTTTCCTGTTATACACCTCTTTTGTTGATTATCATTGTCTTTTATAGTAATTGCTAGAACTTCTTCTTCAACATTGGTTGTAGAAGACGCTAGTGTCCAATTGATTTATGTTTTGGAACACAATCTCACATGGTATAGTTTCATCTATGACAGTGAAATGGTAATGGGGATGTGCTATATATAAGGGTTCACGAATCTACCTAGTACAAGGCATTTTCTGGGGTGCTTGTGTAGGCCTCAAAAAACAAAACCATCAGAGTTGCAAAGTCCAAAGCGGACAATATTTTACTATGTGGATTGTGGGCCATTACAGGTGCTAAATGGACAAATATGAGGTTAGAAAGATAAGGACTGAGACTGAGAAAGGACGTGATTGGATTTAAACAGAGGATATGGCTTTAATAGAATTGGCTGATGAAGACGGATCCATATAGCTGACTCAGCTTTGGGCTTGCTGAGTTGAATTGGGAATGCTATGTCATTGTTACTTGGTGTCTTGTACTGTTTGCAAAAATTATACATGTATCTCAATCCATGTGGTGTGGGAAGAGAATTTCAATACCAATAAAAAATAAACCAAACCAAACCAAACCAAGCCTTTTCCCACTAGGTGGGGTCGGCTATATGGATTTGTCGACGCCAATTAGATCTGTTTAGGGCCATGTTCTTCGATAGATTTAGGTAGGTCAGGTCATGTTTACTAGTTTCTTTCCAGCTTCTCTTAGGTCTTCCTCTACCTCTCCTACTCCGGGCAATTTCCATACTTTCACATCTTCTAACAGGTGCCTCTGCTGGACGCCTTCTAACATGGTCAAACCATCTTAATCGGTTTTCTCTCATTTTATCTTCAATCGGTGTTATTCCTGCTTTGCTCCTAATCTCCTCGTTCCAAATCCTATCTTTCCTTGTAATCCTGCACATCCACCTTAGTATCCTCATCTTCGCAACTGCCATCTTTTGACCATGATTATGCTTTACTGCCCAATACTCTGATCCATATAGCAGCGTTGGTCTAACCGCTACCTTATAATACTTTTCTTTCACCTTGAAGGGGACTTTTCGGTTGCACAAAATCCCCGAAGCGCTCCTCCATTTGGTCCACCCGGCTTGAATCCTGTGACTTACATCAGTATCAATCCTTCCATCTTGTTGCACCATAGATCCAAGGTACTTAAATTTATCTTTCTCTACAATCTTTTGTGTGCCTAAACTTACTTCTATACTACCCGTTATCCTACTTTGACTAAACTTGCATTCCATATATTCCGTCTTGCATCGGCTTAGCCTAAATCCTTTTGTCTCTAACGTATCCCGTCACAATTATAGCTTAGCATTCACTCCTTCTCTCGTCTCATCTACTAAAATAATATCATCTGCAAATAGTATACACCACGGCACCTCATCCTGAATATGTCTTGTAATCTCATCCATTATTAAGGCAAACAAGTTCCGGCTTAACGTTGAGCCTTGATGTAAACCAATCGTGATAGGGAACTCGTTAGTCTCTTCACCAGTCGTCCGCATAGATGTCATGGCTCTATCATACATGTCCTTTATCACCTCAATATATGCGACACACACTCCTTTCTTTTCCAATACTCTCCATAGAATCTTCTTAGGAACCCGGTTATATGTCTTCTCTAAATCGATGAATACCATATGTAAATCTTTTTGACATTCTCTATATTGTTCTATTAACCTCCTCAAGAAAAAGATAACCTCCATGGTTGATCTTCCAGGCATGAAATCAAATTGGTTCTCTGAAACGTTTGTTGTCCTTCTTAGTCTTTTCTCAATAACCCTCTCCCATAATTTCATCGTATGGCTTATCCATTTAATCCCACGATAGTTCGCATAGTTCTAAATATCTCCTTTGTTCTTGTATATGAGTATAAGGATACTTTTCCTCCATGTATCAGGCATCTTCTTGCTCTTTAGCACTACATTAAAAAGTTTTGTCAACCAACTTATGCCATGCTCTCCTAAGCACCTCCAAACCTCAATAGGGATACCATCTGGCCCAACCGCTTTCTCATTCTTCATCCTTTTTAATATTTCTTTTACTCCTTCTCTACTGATTCTCCTATAGAATATAATATTTAATTCTTCCCTAAAAGTGGTAAACTGCCCCAATTATATGTCACTACTACTACTTTCGTTAAATAACTTGTAGAAGTAGCTCTTTCAACGCTCCTTTATCTCCTCTTCCTTTACTAATACATTTTCTTACTTATCCTTAATGCATTTAATTTGGTTTAAATCCTTGGTACGTCTATCTCTGGATTTAACAAGCTTAAATATCTTTCGCCCTCCTTAGTGTCAAGTTGCCTATATAAATTCTCAAATGTCTTTGCCTTAGCCTCACTAACTGCCTTTTTGGTTTCTCTTCTAGCTTCTCTATACCTCTCCAAATTCGCTTCATTTCGGTCGTTTTGCCAATATTTAAAACACTCTCTTTTAACTCTTATCTTGTTTTGAACGGCTTCGTTCCACCACCATGCCTCTTTCTGTGCCAGAGCACTCTCTTTGGATTCTCCTAAGACTTCTTTCCCTACCCTCCTAATACACTTTGCTACCTTATCCCACATAATATTTGCACTCTCATTTACCGTCCAAATGTTTTCCTCTAGTACTCTTTCCTTGAATGCTGCTTGTTTATCACCTTTCAAGTTCCACCATTTATTCTTGGAGCATCTATACGACTTCTTTGTTCTAGTCCACCTTTGAAGCTGCACATCAATACCAATAAAAAATAAATAAACAAATAATAATAATAATAATAATAATAATAAAACAAATGAAGAGAATTCCAAGGGGTTCAACAGGCATATTTATCTCTGTCGCACAGTGTACGCAGAAATCTTAAATTTATCCCTATGCATCAGACAAAATTATGTTTAGTTACTGCTCTCTCTTTCTTTCTCACAGGATTCCTTTTTATATATATATGTATGTGTATATGCCAATTATATTTCACACTGGAGGTTTGATGCAAAACTCATTAACATCCAAGCTTGGTTTCATACCAGTCTACGAGGAGCTAAAAGCCACTGGAAAATTTGAACTGATGGATCTTCGAGTTGACGAGGCTGAACATAGCATGGAGATGCACTTGCCATATCTTGCTAAAGTATTTCATGGGTAGGCTTGGCTTCTGAGTAAAATTTGTTTTCTCCACTAGTACTTATGCTAAAGGCTGAGTTTTTCGATTATACCAAGGCAGGTACCCGGTCAAAATTGTACCCATTTTAGTTGGTGCTGTTAACGCTGAAAATGAAGCCATGTATGGGCGTATACTAGCCAAATACATTGATGACCCGAATAATTTCTTTTCTGTGTCCTCAGATTTTTGTCACTGGGGATCCAGGTATGTTTCTCAAATTGTCTTTTCCTGGTTAGGGTATGCATTTCATATATGGCATCATTTAACCTTTGTCAATGTATCATATGTACAGGTTATTACTTTGTTGGTCATTAGTCATGTCTGCAGGTTTTGTATTAATTTGTTACCATTGCCATTTGCTTATATTTATGCATTAATACAACTACACTTTACAATAGTTATTGGTTTATGCATTCATACTTAATGCACCAACAAAGTAATGCTAAACATTAGAACATGGCAAAGTAGGAGTACATCAACAAATAATTATATATTTTGTACATACAAGAAAAAAACAATTGTTTATTCATTTTTAGATTATGATGTATTTATCCTTTTTAATAAGAATAATGCATTTATCTTTTATTTTAGAAAATTAATAAACAATTTGGAAGTTTTGGATTTTAGAATTCCTAAAATTAAAAGATTTATGATTATTTATCAAAAAAAAATTATAAAAGAGATTAATAGTTATAAAATCATACTATTTTTATCTGATTATTTAATTTCATAAAGTAATATTTTTTTAAATTTTATTTAATTTCGAGGTTTTTCTTTTAATAGTTATAAAATCATATCATTTTTATGTGATTATTTAATTTCATGAAATTGTACTATTTTTATTTTTTTAGGTGGTATTTGGATGGCAAAAAAATTGAAAAAGTTGGTGTAAAGGTAACATATAACAAAATTCGATTGGAGAAGATTGAAAAAAGTTTGTAATTTTTTGTAACTTTTGATTATTTTAGTTAGCCAAACGGCCCCTTATTTTCAAGGTTTTTGTTTAAGGTTATAATGTGTTTTAAGCGTGTCGAAGTGATGGACTCGAATGTCCTAGCGTCCAAATAACGTTTATTCTAAGAGGATTAAAAAATAATAGTGGGAGAGTGTCCAACACAAGAATAACATAAATATGGCAGCTTCGAAGAAGAGTCCATGAGTCTTAGCTTGTACATTTATTCAGATGATTATAAACTTATGCAGTGCTGCTTTGTGTGTACATTCATTCAGATGAATATAAACTTATGTAGCCATACAAGGATGAATATAAATTATAAACCTATGTGGTGCTTCTTAGTTTGTACATTCATTCAGATAAGTATAAACTTTTTGTGGCCATACAAGGCAAACGCAATGTTACTTCTCATTTCTTGACCGAAATGCACTGTAATTTTCTTATATCCGTACTCGTCACTCAGTGATTGCAACAGTATTGTATTGTGATTGCTTTTCACATAACTCTATCGGATTTTCACTTCAACCTTACGAATTTCATCTTTGGCTGTTAGGTTCAACTACATGCATTATGACAAAAAACGCGGCTCTATCTACAAATCCATCGAGGCCTTGGACCGCATGGGCATGAATATAATAGAAACTGGAGACCCAGATGCATTTAAACGATACCTGTTGGAGTATGACAACACAATATGTGGACGTCACCCGATCAGTGTTTTTCTCCATGTAAGTATTCTGGCTTTATTTCTAATCATAGTGAGGGAAAGTATTCTGTAACGACGCTTTTGGGGTTAAAATAAAATTCTCGAGTTTCTTTGCATTGTGGTACCGTATGGAAGTTCAAATTTTATCAATTTTTGTTTTGTTTTGTTTTTTTTTTTTTTTTTTTTTGTCAAAAGTTGTTAGTTGTAAGTTTTGGTGCATTTGGTGAAGTAAGTAGCAATTTTTACTAATTTTTAGCAACTTTTGGATGTTTGGTATAATTTTTGACAACTTTTGACAATTTTTTACTACTTTTAGCAATTTTTAATAATTTTTGATAATGTTTAAGTTGAGTAAGTTACCGTAGCTGAGTAGAAAAGTGACAAAATGACAAAAATTGGTGTTTGGCAAAGAGCAACTTTTGGTAGTTTTCTGCTGATTTTTGCCCCTCGAAACGGGGCCTGTTTCTATTTGCGCAACTGGATTTTGCTTTTGGCAAAATCACTGTCATATATATTAAATGCTAGACCTAAGTTATCCTAGATTTGAAATTTTTAAACTTACTAAATTTGCTTATGAAAAGAAGAAAGTACTAAATGTGTGTGTGTGTGTGTGTGTGTATTTTAGCAGTTGTCTGTTCTCATTTCCTCTTCTGTAGGTTTGGTTCATTTATTACTTTTAAGTGCATCGAAGGCTTTGCTGACTTTGTTGCTCTCTTTTGTGACTTCCAATCACCAAAATTGAACCAGATGTTGAAGAATTGTTCGACAAAGATGAGGGTGAAATTTCTTCGCTACGAACAGTCGAGTCAATGCAAAACCATGAGAGACAGCAGTGTGAGTTATGCATCTGCAGCGGCAAAGTTGGATGCTTGAGTTTGTGTGATTTGTTGATAGATGAAAAGTTTCCTTGCACTGGAGGAGGTTTTATTGATTTGAATGTTCTTCTATAACTGCTGCCGATGATGGTGATTTCTGTCCTTTGAGTGTTTGCTCTCTTTTGTTTTGGATTAACACGTCTTCACAATGGATTCTTTGAGTGTTTGCTCTCTTTTGTTTTGGATTAACACGTCTTCACAATGGATTCTGTGTTCAATAAATTTTCACAATGTTGACCTCAAGAAAGCCATCTTGCTTTGGATTTCCTTTTATCTTATTTGTCTGTAATTCCATTCATTGAATTTTTCACTTTTAAAGAAGTTAAATAAAAGTGAAGGAAAAATGGTAGAAAAAAAATTAAAAAAAGCTAAATATTTTTCTTTCCTTTTTTTTTTTTGGGTGAGTTTAAGAAAATGATAAGAAAAAGAAGATATTTGTCAATAATAATAACTTTTTAATTATGAAAATTGATTAGAAATAAGTGATTTTTTTTTAAAGTTTTTTAGCAGGTCTTTTGATCTAAACACGTAACAAGCTGCCCACTTTTCACTGCATGGGCAGCTTCAATTCGTACTACAAAAATGCACATATTTAATGGATAATAATGCACAAAGGTAGTGTTTGATTAGGGAATAGAACGATGTGAGATAAATAAAACAATATAACAGAAAATAAAAATTATAAAAAGTTAATTTTTTGACACTCTAATATGCATTTGGTATACTAAAAAACGTTGAAAAATTCTGAAAATTTCTGAAAGTTATTTATTTTTTATTTTATTGTATGAATTACAAACTTATAAATTATCTTAAATTATCTCATTTTTTTATCACTCTAAACACCCCCTTAATGTGTAGATGTCACAATTATAGGAAACATAAGCCCGTTTGTCCTTTTGGCTTCTTTGAAATTCAGCCCTTTGGGTTATAATCATAAATTGAAAAGAAAGATAATGTGACAGACATCACAATAGGATGTGCTCAAAAAAACAAAAAAAAAAAAAAAAAACCCACAATATGATGATTCCGATATCAGCGATAACTATATATATAGAAAAAAAAGGGGGGGGGGTTAATATTTGTTTCATACAGGCATTTCAAAATTATGTTCGACTACTTGATGTTTAGAATCCTAAACCCTCGGGTCCGAGCCCCTACTGCAGCCCCCTCTTATGATGGAGAAAGACCTTGATCTTGGAAAAAAGTTACAGGAAAATTACAATGACTTGCTATTTTAGCACAAATAATCTGCTAATTAAAATCCAGCAACACACTTCAATTTGTTCCGTTCCCATATTTCGACGGCAAATTATTTCACTAGGCACGTGTAGCATCGCTGACATGGCAACTGCACTTTGCACAAGTTTAATTTATTAAACGGAAAATTCCCCCCCCCCCCTCCCAAAAAAAAAATTAATAATAATGGTCTTTTAGACTGGAAATTTAAGCCTAAAAGTCCATTTTATTAAAATCTCACTATTATTAAATTTCAAATAGGTAAAAGGAGCAAAAATCAATTATCTTTCTGGACTAACCAGCATGCCAAGCTAAATCAGTTGACAAACTCTATTCCTGTCAAAGAATTCCCGGCGTGAAGCTGAAGAGCCACATCGCCAACTACCTGTTATTTTCAAAGGCAAAAAGACTGTAAACTATAGAGGATGTCTCTCTCTCTCTCTCTCTCTCTCAAAGTCATAGACGAATATCACTTGTATATATAAAAAAGTTCATTATGCAAGGCACCGACGATTTGATAAAGATTTAAGCAAACGACCAAGATATCATCAAAGTTTCAAGCGTATAGAAAGGATAAAGATTTAAGCAATCAATCAAGATATCATATCCACTGGATATAACGTTCCCCAGCCCTTCTGCATCAATACTAGAAAAATTATGTTTGCCAGCAACGTCCACATTGAATTGACAACAAGGATACAAAATGTCTTTATCTTTTTTCCATGAAATGGTCAAAATGTTTCAGTTTCGTAAGAGGCCAAAGAGAAACACTGAAGTTATGTTTGGAACATGGATTTGCAGTGACAAAGGAAAATGATAGGAAAGCAAATTGAGGTAAAAAATTCAAATTTATTTTACTTTTTTGGTTGAGTTAGAAAAATAATAAGAAAATAAATAGATATTTGTCAAAAAAAAAATAATAATTGTTACTTATGTATAAAAAAATAACACAAACTAATAATTTTATTTTCCCTTCTCCTTTTCTTTCCCTCCACAGATCCCCGTTCCAAACATATCACAATGGAATAATGATTCCTAATATTTTCATCAAAACATAACAAAGCATATTAAAGTACACGATAATATACCAGAATAATAGATTGTTCAATTAATTTATTACTTGATTTTCATACTTTTTTTTTATTGCTTTCAATTTATAATTTTAAATATTTTACTATATTTTTATAATTCTATGTCGCTTTTAATATGTTTATGCAATATTTCCAAAACATTTCCCATTTGCTTCCATTTCCTTTGCTAACAGTTGCATCCTTCAGAAACGAAATTTTGATCCTTGATTGACACTAATCTATTAGATTTAGAGAGTTTCATACCTTAGCCATGGATCTGTAAGAATGTTCAGTGACCCCTGCAACATGGGGTGTTATTATGACATTTGGGAACTTTAAAATTGGATCCTCGGGATCAAATGGCTCAGTCCAGGCAACATCAATCCCTAAACCTCCCAAGTGGCCGGATTTAAGGTGATCAAAAACAGCTTCATAGTCCAAGAGACCCCCACGAGCTATATTCAACAAAAGGGCACCCTGAAACACAAACCTAATGTTAAATAAGCAAAAATGTAACACAATTGCTGCCAACAGTTTTTTTTTTTTTTTAAATTATCTCCTACCCCTTGTCTTTTATTCTTCTTATTTGCCATCCTAGAGTTCTTTTCTTTCCGTTCCTTTCTTTTATTTTTTTCCATAATTCTTCTTAATTGCTCATTATTCTTCTTATTTGCCATCCTAGAGTTTTTTTTCTATCTGTTCCTTTCTTTTATTTTTTTCCATAATTCTTCTTAATTGCTCATATAAGAAAGGAAGCTACAAATAGAAATAACAGGCAGCTGATGGCAACAGCTTCAGTTGTTATGAAATGAAAGAAATACTCCACGATTATTTGTAATGTTATGCAACGAAAGAAATACTCCACAGGCAGGGGCAAGATTAGAATAAAATTCCCTGACCCTGATTAGATTATAGTTACAAAAACATCAGAACTACATCTCCTTGCATGTTGATCAGGTTCCTAACAGATTGCTTTGAATTTCTAAACATGTTGGCATCATTAAGATACTCCTACCATCACTGTCGTAGTGAGTGAGGGGCTGGTGGATCTACGGCCCCCTAAACTTTTAAAATTGTTTAAGAACCCCATAGATTTATGATAAAATTAGCACGCCCCCCCCCAACCCAAAATAATAATAATAATAATAATAATAAAGTGTAGAAAAATTTTGCCTTCTCCCCCTCTAAATCAAATTTCTGGTCTGCTACTGTCTCCCATTGTTTATCTGTTGCGAGACTATAAAAGAGGATTTTGACATATCAAAAGGTCCCAGATGCTGCTATATTGGCAACTGACCGAGCAAAAGATATATTTTCCATCTACACTTCAATGGTGCCTCTATGAATTGAAAGGTTTATAGAAGAATGGGGATTATTTCATGTTTAAATAAAACCTGTTTCATTTGGTTGGACCAATCAGAACTTCCTTAGATTTTACAAGGCTAAAAACAGATGAACTGAGTGGATGCAAGCAATGCCAGTCAAGCATTGGAGGTATTGTCATAAATTTGGTGAATGGTTTCTTGTTTAATTTTGTTAATTTCTAGTGTCAACCAACGAATACCTTGGATGAGATGAGGTCTACAGTAGATATACCCATTGTCATTGAACTGGATTATAAACATAAAGTATTGGTCAACAATCGCAATTAAGCGAGCAGTTTGGCTTTTACATTAGAGCTTAGGTCAATCATCCTTTTCTTCGAGGCAGCAGCCAGATTGCCCACAACATTAGCTAATTTAGTATGCAGGAAAACAAGAAAATTTATGTATAAGATTGTGTAATGTGTTTATAGATCTGAAATAAAAGGATTTAGTGCTATTATTTAAGAAGAATTACCTAAATATAACTTTATTAGTTTAGATATGGATTTCGTTATGAATTTGAGTGATTTAACACAAAAGATTATGATGGATTTAAAATTACCACAAAAAAGTAATTATTTGAAATACTTTATATTATTTGGCTCCAGTATTTTCCAAAATTAGTGTAATTATTAGAAATCTCCCATGTACATAAATCAGTGCTCCCTCCCTCTCTCTCTCTCTCTCTCTCTTATATTTTAATAGTTAATATAATTTAATATCAAATCCATTCATTTGACATTCATCCAAACAGGCGATTTTTTTCTCCGATTCTCAGGACATCCCATTGATGCATTTTTTAAAAAACACTATCTTATTCATCCCCCCCCCCCCCAAAAAAAAAAAGAAAAGGAGCCAACAGGATCTTCTTTAAGTTCTATACGTCTGAGGCAACGCTTTTACATCTTCCCCTGCCATGTAATTTCTTGCTGGATTATTGACAACAGGTTGGGACCCACGCAAATACCCACCAAGGTTATTGAGGTGCTAAAAGAGAAGCCTTAGAGAGGGCACTTGAATACTTTACTATGCGTGGCTAAGGAACACTGGAGCAGGATACTTGGTCTGAATACTAGTGTTACAGAAATCAGATTATACACAAGAATTGGCCGTTTCCATTGAATGTCAATAAGAAAATGAGTAGGAGTATATTTATCCATGCAAATAAGACATAGATTTTATAAGATAAGTGACTACCAAATAGGGAACAAACCTTTTTCATGGAGGATAAAAAAGTTTTGTTTATGATGCCAGCCTGAAAAGAATTCAATCCAGAAATGTAAGCATATACCAGATGAATGTGGTCTTCTCAATAGGGCATGTGTGGAAAATGATCAGTGGAAATTTAAAAAGAGCCTAACCGTTTCAGTGTTCATTGACAAGCAACAGACAACGATGTCGGCATTGCTTGCAAAAGTATGAATATCCTCATGATCACCCTTCTCATCAACCAAACCATCACTGGTCCCATTTTGAACAGGAAATGCTGAAGATGTAACATAGAAAAATGATAAATGAAATATTATAACCCATTGAGTTATATAATTTCTGTACATAGGCTATTACAAACCATCAGGCTTACATGAATTTTGCAAATACGAGACCCAGCTCCGTTTTGTAGCAAGAATTTTCACACCAAACGGGCGCAAACGCTTTGCCAAATGGATCCCAATATTCCCAAATCCCATAATGAACACCTGCACGAGTGAGAAGTAATTATCAATAGTTTCTTTGAATTCACTAGGACAACATCAAATCATCAATATTTTTGTTCATCAACAATGTGAATATTCCTCTCGCTTGACCCTTCGCCAAAAATATTCACCTGGCCCACAACGCACAAGAAGCTATGCCAAATGTTAATGATAGGCATGACCTCCTACGCTGTATGTTTTGCTAAATTTTTAAGATAAGCACTTGGATTTTGCTTTTTCATGACATTAAATTTATACCCACGAGAGTCGCCAAGAACATATGCTTGTACTTTTCAACCACTCTAAAATATCATATTAATAGCTAAGATAGCAATAAAAGTTCAAGTAGCAATTATATTTCCTGTCAAAGCAGCACAGGCCCTAGAATAAATAGCATTAATACAGTAAAATATTGATTTTTTTTTTTTTTTGGTGTTAGGGGAGGGGGGGTTGAACAATACGGTATTAACAAATGAAGGCCTGTGTCACAATATGCATGCATGCAAGTCTAGGTGAGGTTAAAATAATAATTATAATCATGATATAGAACCATCTCACCTAATTCCTGGGATGAGGAAACTTGTACCCCAGGCATAGCCATTTTTTGGATGATAACTGATACAATATTTAATTGTGTAATCTTCATGTATTTACACCAATGACATGCATTCAGTTAAGGATATTTGTAATTTCCAAATCCAAAATTAACAATCCATAAACTTCTAAGCCATTCATTCTAATCCTAATTACAATTTTGCAATAGCTATTTGGTCAATTCCTGCATCAAGTGTGGCAATGAGCTCACAAGTTAACCATGATAGATCACAGGAAGGGCGATACTTCATCCATAATGTCTCAATGATACATGACAACTGCTCTACTCTTTTTAAGTAAAATATCTATTAAAAAAAATTATTCCAAAATGCATCAGAAATGCGGCCAAACAAAATCAAACACAAATGAAGGAACCCACAGAAAGAAATAAAAACGCTAAAATGTAATAAGAGAAAGAAATGACATAGTGACCAGAGATGCTAATGGAAGAGATGAAAACTCATTCAAAGCAACTTCATTGTTCATAAAACAGAAAATACAAGTTTATTTTCACATGCAAAAAAAACCTCAATGGACCAAAACCGTGCGTTGCCAACAAATCAGAAGCCTAACCTTTCCTCTGATTGCACCATGTTTGATGTCATCAGTAGAACATCCAGTAAACTCATTCACCCTAAAGGCTTTCGAGGAATTGCAAAACCTAGCCAACAGTGAGCATGCAGGCTACTTATAATATATATTTAGGCATTTGATACATGTCCAAGTTTTTTTTTTTTTTTTTTTTTTTTTTTAAATTAAGACATATGTCCAAGTTATGAAAGTCCAGATGGCATAGCTTCCAAAACAGTTCTCACTTTTGCACTTTAGCTGACTTCTATATGGTTTCATGTAAACCAGATACATGAAGAATGTGGATGCATCCTGGTTACCTACTTGAAGTACAAAAACAGTCCTTACATTTTATCCAAAAGTATTCAACAGAGGAAATCCGATCAGCAAGCAGCCTTGCCAAGTTAAAAAATGCATTCCATCATCATTCAGGTGAAACAGGCACAAACATTTGCAGTAACAAGATGCCAATGACAAACTTGCACCATTAATATATTGTCTGCATGGGTAATAAACTATAAATATCATTCAAACTAAACCAAACCAAACCAAACCAAACCAAGCCTTTTCTCACTAGGTGGGGTCGGCTATATGCATTTGTCGACACCAATTAGATCTATTTAGGGGCATGTCCTCCGATAAATCTAGATAGGTCAGGTCATGTTTAATGGTTTCTTTCCAGCTTCTCTTGGGTCTTCCTCTACCTCTCCTTCTCCTGACAATCTCCATACTTTCACACCTTCTAACAGGTGCCTTTGCTGGACGCCTTCTAATATGGCCAAACCATCTTAATCGGTTTTCTCTCTTTTTATCTTCAATCGGTGCTATTCCTACTTTGCCCCTAATCTCCTCGTTCCTAATCCTATCTTTCCTTGTAATCCCGCACATCCACTTTAGCATCCTCATCTCCGCAACTATCATCTTCTGATCATGATTATGCTTTGCTGCCCAACACTCTGATCCATATAGCAGCGCTGGTCTAACCGCTACCTTATAATACTTTCCTTTCACCTTGAGGGGGATTTTTCGGTCACACAAAACCCCCGAAGCACTCCTCCATTTAGTCCACCCAGCTTGAATCATGTGATTTACATCAGTATCAATCCCTCCATCTTGTTGCACCATAGATCCAAGGTACCTAAATTTATCTTTCTCTACAATCTTTTGTGTGCCTAAACTTATTTCTATACTACTCGTTATCCTATTTTGACTAAACTTACATTCCATATATTCCGTCTTGCATCGGCTTAGCCTAAACCCTTTTGTCTCTAACGTATCCCGCCACAATTCTAACTTAGCATTCACTCCTTCTCTCGTCTCATCTACTAAAATAATATCATCTACAAATAGCATACACCACGGCACCTCATCCTGAATATGTCTTGTTATGTCTCATCCATAACTAAAGCAAACAAGTACGGGCTTAACGCTGAGCCTTGATGTAAACCAATCATGATAGGGAACTCATTAGTCTCTCCACCAGTCGTCCGTATAGATGTCATGGCTCTATCATACATGTCCTTTATCGCCTCAATATATGCGACACACGCTCCTTTCTTTTCCAATACTCTCCAATGAATCTCCCTAGGAACCCGATCATATGTCTTCTCTAAATCGATGAACACCATATGTAAATCTTTTTGACCTTCTCTATACTGTTCCATTAACCTCCTCAAGAGAAAGATAGCCTCCATGGTTGATCTTCCAGGCATGAAACCAAATTGATTCTCTGAAACGTTTGTTGTCCTTCTTAGTCTTCTCTCAATAACTCTCTCCCATAATTTCATCGTATGGCTCATCAATTTAATCCCGCGATAGTTCGCACAATTCTGAATATCTCCTTTGTTCTTGTATATGGGTATAAGGATACTTTTCCTCCATGCATCAGGCATCTTCTGGCTCTTTAGCACTACATTAAAAAGTTTTGTCAACCAACTTATGCCATCCTCTCCTAAGCACCTCCAAACTATAAATATCATTCAGTTGAAATAAAAATGGTTGTGAATGCATATGGTTTCACCATCCTCTTTTATATGTGTGTGTATATATATATATATTAAGTAATGGTTTCACCATCCTTACAAGGCTATTAATTTATGCCACTTATCAAAATACCGTTTAAACTTAACTTTAAATTTCAGTGTCAGTTTATCAAATGGCACAAAATCGTCAATTTTAAGCCTTTCTTCATCATGAAGCTATTCTAAGATATTAAGAACTCCAAAAACAAAGGCAGTGAATAGAGAAAAGAATCCTTTCAAAAAAAAAAAAAAAGAATAGAGAAAAGAATGAAGAAAAAACCCAGAAGAAATGAAGCTTACTGTTTTTCCAAGCAGTGTTTCACCAGTTGGATGTCCGAGCTGTTTTTGCTTTATGGAAATTTGCATCTCATTCTGGAGTAATAACACAAGAAATAGAAAACCAATTCATATAAATATGATATAAAAATCAAAATATATACATATTAATTCATGATCTAGCAACATATACAAAGAATATTGTTGAGAGCATAAAATAATAAAATGACTAATAAAGTTGTCCCCTCCCCAACTACTTAATATTTTAGGTGAGATAGTGGCGAACAATTAACATAATCTAGGTTTGGGAGGACACATTCCCCCTTTCACTTCTCAATTTCCTCACTTTTTTCTACTTGGTGTACCTATTTGTCTCTCCACAAACAAGTAGAGGTTGCATGTGAGGGGGAGTATTATAATATATCCCACATCAATAAAATCAAACATTCCAAACCACAATAATATCCTAACAGACCTCTACACTCATAGTTTATTGATTTTGCTATTGTGTACACTGCTTTGTGTTTGATAGGTCAGTTTGTTTGTATCTCCAATCCATGCAAAGACATGGTTGCACAATGTGTGCGAGTGTGCATGTGTTTGTGTTGGGACGGGCGCGTTTGTTAAGACAACCTGATATACATTGTTGGACTAATTTTAGCTTAAGCTTTAGGGGGAATTGATGACTTAACAAAGAAAAAAAATACGAAAGAATGAAAGAAGAAAAAAAATAAAAGGACAAAAAAAGAGAGACCTCACAACTAAGATAGCTTGGACAAAACTGTGATAAAATAGCATGAATGGAACCCACCCACTAAAGCATCACTTCGGTCATTACGAAGTCATATATTTACTAATAACTATTTGTTAAGTCACTTATTATCCCAAAAACTTAAGCTGTTAAGAAATGAGCCCAACAATATATACCAAACTATTTCCACATTCTCCCTCACGTGCAACCCCAATTTGCACGTGGAGTAGAGACAAGCAAATCAAATTAAATAAAGTGCACCAACACAAACAAACAAAGTACACAACAATAAATGGAGATTAACAAGATTCGAACCAGGACCTCTTGGAATCAGATCTCTAATACTATGTTAAGTCACTAATTGCCCCAAAAACTTAAACTTTTAGAAAATAAACCCAACAATGTATATCAAGCTATTTCAACACTACTCAAGTCACCGGCTTATCTGTTTCTCTCACCTGCATCATGATAAAATGATAAAGTACATAATTCGTTATATAAGACAAAATGAACTTGCAAGGTAATGAAAATAAATACACATAGATAACGGACAAATAAACTATCTAGCAGGAGCTAAATCAAAATTCTAGCTAATTTCTTCATCTGAGTGAAGAAATTCATTTACTACTGTCTGAGGAAAAGCATTGAAGACAACACGTGTATTGGAGCTAAAATTTGTAGATGAAGCACATAAATTTCATCTATAAAGAAAAAACAAATGAAAATTAAATATATCTAGGGGCAATAACACCCAAAAAAAAGGAATAATTTTATTATATCCCTTCTGCATTGCAGTCAATGTGCATAAAGCATTTGTTTCTGCATATTCATAATATAAATAAAATAGATTCACTATATGGTCGTTGAAAGTTACCAATTTAATAAGGTGGCACAAAAGTAGAGTTACAAATCAATTCTAAATTACTGGATTGAATAACCAACTTGGTTACGAAGAAGGCCTAACATCAGATAGATGGCCATTTCAGCACATGAAGCAGCATTTCCAGTTACACCACTGGGAATTCTAGCGACTTTGATTCCATGCTTTGTAGCAGCATTGATGTCAACACCTTCAAAAGATGAAGTGTGATGAGTACTTTTGAATAGCTCATCATAGCTCATCAGGGAGGGAAAGAAAGAAGAAAATGAAGAATGTTACACAGTTTAGAAACAAAGTCAAAATGATACACTTGTAGTAAAATAAAAATAAATAAATAACCTTCCAGCCCAACACCAAACTGCATTATAAGCTTCATCTTCTTAGCACGAGAAATAACATCTGCATTTAACCGCATGCTTTTTACTATACAGATGTCGTAGTTTCCAATAACAACAGGCACGTCATCAAATGCAATATCATCAACCTACAAAATAGAAGATAGAACTGCTGACGGGATATGCCATAGCAACAGTAACCTCCGGTACCACAAAAACGTCTTATAATGAACATGGCAATAAGGAAAGACAATAGTCTAGAACAACCTTAAAAATATATATATAGCAAGCTATAAATCCAGAAGATCAGTAAAATGATACTTGGAAGAACTCCCCTGAGGAACGTCCTACTTTCTAAAGCATATCTTTTCTCTTCCATAGAGGATAAAAATTATTTTTTTGAAATGCAATGAAGCTGGAAATAACTCCATGTGAAAAAGATAATAACCATTGCTACAAATCACTCTCTCATAACTCAAAAATAGGCGAACTTGTTAATCAACAAGAAGAACATTCAAACCCAAAAATAGGTTAGGCAACCAAAAGGGGAAAACAGAGCTCAGAATTGGGGAAAAAGAAAATGGAAAAAGTTAAATACCTTAATAAATGGATAGTTTTGCACATATTCTCTTGTATAATTATGAGACGCAGGAAAATGAGGCCCACAAAAGAGAAGACGGGTTACGCGTTGATTGCTGTCCCCAACCATTTCCTCAACCCTCCCTGAATATTCTGCAATAAATAACCTCAGAAATTAAACAAGATTAAAAAAATGACTTTTCAACCAGGGAATCTGATGAGAACTCTATAGCTGCATATATGTAGGGCCGATAATATCTGACACAACACGATCACATGAACTGCAATATGAATTACTACAAGAAAGCCCAAAGGGTGCCGCTATTTGCGGCCCTATTTTTCTCCTACAACCCAATTAAATTTTTTCCATCTTAGGACAAAAATGTCCTAATAAAAAATAACCACCTTGCCCTCTATATTTTCAACAAGTACTTGCTTAAAAAATCAAACAACTTCAACAATCAATTGCTGAAAAAATTTAGCAATTAACCACATGAACTTTCGACACTTCCACATCAAAATAAAAGAAATATTTCAGTAACTAATTATTGAAAAAATTAAAACATTTCAATAGGCTTTTGCCATTTTGATATTTTTTTTCAATGACTATATAATATTTCAACAACCTCTTACCGAAATAAGTGCAAAATTTCGACATGTATCTACTGAAAACATTACATCATTTCAATAGTGAGTTTTCAATTTTAAGAGTTTTAGAAAGGGAAGGGGTAAGGTGCAATTTATGGGTTGTGTGGAGAAATTATTGTGTTACTTGGAGAAAACATAAAAGGCATGAATTAACTGGGCTGCGTGCAGAAAAAGTAAGGTTGCGAATAGCAATACCCAAACCCGAATACCTGAGATTGACACGAATCTGATCTGATTATGAAATAAATTATCAATTTAACAATTTTATTAAATTTTAAGACATTTGAGCGCAACCACGAATAGACACAATTATGAACACAAATACTACAAGTCAACCCGAGATTCCACCCTTACTTAGATGCAGCTTCAATTATTTATCTGTATGAATTGACATATGAATAATATTTTATTTTTGGAACTTGCATATAAATAATGTGTCCAGTTAGACACATTTACAGCAACAAACTGCATAGCAAAATAAAAATCATAAGAACATAAATTAGGGGTTTTCTAATAGCAAAAACAAAAGAGAGTTGTGATGAATCATAATTGGCATAACAACGTAAAAATATACAGTAAATGTAAAGTCCTCATCTCCTAATATAGGGAAGATATTAATGATGAATGATCCAGATTTGCATAGACTTTTGTCTTTTGGGGAGGATATGGGTACTTACGTTTTGGGTTTTAATGGTCTATTTATTTTACTTGGGTGGCATCCCCTAAATGCTTGCTTCTATATAATTCATCAATTTTTCAGTAATAATAATAATGCTAGATGAGAATAACAATTTGACTTAATTATATCCTGAATCTCAAAGGAGAGAACAGTTTCTTGCCCAATCAAGGATCAAAATTTTATTTTTGTACGTTGTTTGGATTAACATGAAAAAGGAAATATTTTGGACACGAATAAAAATGCTTCAAAAATATTTTGAAAATGACAAAAAAAATGTAAAAATTTGTGTAAATTCAAATACATTCAAATGTACAAAAATCTAGTGACAAATTAATTAAATAACTTAATTATTTTGGTGTAATATGTTGTAATGTGTGTTTTATTGTAATTCGGTTAAAACATTAGCATCATACGCCATTGTGATTAGGGGTGTAAATCAATTCAAGGCTTGGGCTTGTTTGCTTAGAGAAGAGCTTTGGCTTAGGCTGTCATTGTTGTAAAGCTCAAGCTCAACCTAGGCTCATTTGCTTAGCTCACCTATTTTAGAATGTCAACTAAATACAATATTAACAGCAATCGGGAAAAAAAAAAAAGAACAACCTTATCTAAAGCACAAATCTATATTAGAACAAATGTAACTCCAAACACAGCAAAATATCAACTCAAACTCCAATTCCTGTGAATATTATCATACCGATATATGGTATATACACATTTAAAAGGAATAACTGGCTTTATACCCCTTATGCTTAAGACGTAACAAACAATGTTAAATTTTACCCCCTCATGTCAAGTATTTTATTCCCCCCGTATGCAAGGACCTTGCAAAATGCAGGCTAGTAAGATTTGCTATGTTTAATCTATTGTAGAAAAACACACGCTGGTAAGATTTACCAAATTTAATCTATTATAGATTAAAATTTACCCTTAACTCCCCCCCTCCATAGATTAAATATGATAAATCTTACCAACCTGTATTTTTCGGGGTGCCTGCATTTTGCGGGGTCCGTGCATACGGAGGAGGTAAAATGCCTAGGGCATTTTAGGCCTTTGCCAACATAATCATCTAATGGAACTCTTTTATATAAGAATAATGTGATGATCGTGACTGAATGCTATAAAGAGTTCAATGGCCTCAAATTTCTCTATGACAAGCCTAATCTAGTGTAGAAAGGACAAGGGACATAAGAGTGAAGAAGTGACTTTAATATTGCAAGGCCCACCTTTGAAGTTTTGGAGCTTCTGGAAATGAGCCATTATTACTGTGCTGACCTTGTAAAACACGCGGCGGGACATCATTTCCAATCTGTACCGTGATAACAATTATTTAAGTTTTGTATTTTACATCGCTGATTCATTACCATAATTAAACCTAAGAGTTAAAAAAAAATGACACCAAATGCACGGTTTCTGTTATATATAAAAATTTACAAGCATACAAATGGAATTTGCGGATAGAAACTGAAGAGCAGATAAAATAGGAAAGTCATTCAAAAGTTGAAAGGATAGAATAAGAGAAAAAAATCGATTGTACAAAAGTCGAATGGCATAAGTGCCTCTTCTATATGTATCAAGGTACTAGAGAAATGCATAAATTATGCACATTGCAAACACCTCTCTTTAATGTGGCATCGCAATTGAGGCCTTCGGTTGGACCATGAAAATAACCCCATTAAAAAGTTCTTGCCAAACCTACAAACATAAGCATGATGCATGTGATGCTTAAATTCAACATCCTAGGAAATGCTGAAGATACCATGGTCCACTGATGCAATTTTAGAAGATGCAAAGAGAAGAGGTTCTGGAATTGACTCAAAGGAACAATTCAACTACTTGGTGTGTGGTTTAGTGGATTAAATAACAAATTAAATTTTGTTGTGAAGTACAGTTGATGATGATTGTGGGAAATCAGTATCAAGCGGGGCAGTCCGATGGGTTGGGAACAATGTCGTTCTTCATCAATGGCGGGACACACCAAAGGTGAGCAGGGTGAGATAGTTAGGACAACCGAGAGAGAGAGAGCACAAAGGTGAAGCTATTGCCGAAATTAAAAGAGAATCCTTTCAATGTTGCTATTAGATAGATAATTATAAGGAAGGATCAAGACAAGAGGGCTCGCCTCTACGCATCTAAGTTGGTTCCTAGCTAGGTGGCCAACTCTGCATGCCCTGATCCACCTGTTATGGAAGAAACATCTGGCCAAGCAACAAAGACATTTCCATATTGTTTGTACTTTGTTGGTACAAGGATCGAGGTTGTACCAGTAGGAGGTATGGCTTAGATCATCTTTCTTGCCACTAGGTCGTAGGTAGCAAGTAAGCTGCTCACGGATTACTTTCGTACCGAACGCATGTCCTTACCTAAGCCAAAAGAATGGATGGTGTGAGTTTGTCAAATGCTCGACAAGTCGCTACATTAGTGGCGTATAGACCACGTTCGTTTGTATGGCCACGTCTGAGTTGGCATTGTTGGGTAGTGACTCTCTCTCCCTTGGCCGATTGAAAGTATTTCGAATAAATCGTCAAATCCCCTAACTCCAGTCACCAAACTGCTTGTCTTTGATGGTCTTGCAAGTGGTGATGTGTCCACAGGGATTCCTATGGAATCAAAAAAAAAAAAAATGAAAAATACTGGAAGTTTTAAACTTATTTGGCAATATAATGTTAATGAAAAATGCTATCTAAAATAGCATTTCATTTAGTGGAAAATGCTTTATTTGATAGTGTTCTTAGCACAGTGAAACACAAGGTTAATCAACATTTTAAATACTTTCAAAGTCTTTTTTTCATTGTGGCGAACACTATTTGATGTAGCGTTTTTAGCAAACAATCGTACACCCAACCAAGCTGCCAAACGGAGGTCTTCTCCTCTTCTCCATCTTATTTTAGTCTTCTCTCCTACAACCATCCTCAGCGTGGTCAATTTGGGTAAATAAAATGATGGGGTTTGTATTTTTAAAACACTATGAATGTTTTTTAGGATTTTGTTGAGTTTAGCATTTTACTAAGGCATAAACGCTATCTTATTTTTTGTTAGTCTCTTTGTTAACAGTATTTTGTTATTTTAATTTTTGTTAGTGTCTTTTATTAATAATATTTTGTTAAAGAGGTTTAAAATGTTAATTTTACATATTATTGAATTTAATATTTTTAGCATTAAGATTTTGTTGAGTTAAGTTCATAAACGATTTTTGAAATAGCATTTTACTAAGGCACAAAGGCTATCTTATTTTTTGGTAGCGTTTTTTTATTAACAGTATTTTGTTAAATAAGTTTAAAACGTCAACATTTTCCATATTATTAAATTTGATAACTGTAAAACAAAACAAAATCCCAATCCTCATCCCATTGCAATCACATTATAATCTCGTATGCATTAAAAAATATAAATAGAATTTGGATTTGTGTGTGTTGGGGGGGTATCCAAAAAGCTTCTTTGTTTCAGCTGCAACTCAGTGTATACATATCAATGTCCTCAGAGAAAGCTTGAAATTTGATATAATAATTCAAAAAACTTTTTTTCAGTCATACAACAAACAGACCATGCTCCTAAACCAAATAGAAAGGCGGAAATTCGAGAAATTACAACCACGGGACAAACACAATAAATTGACACTGAGCAATCAAAAACAAAAGGTCACAATTGTTACTTCTAAACCTTGAATCATAATGAACCAACCAATTATTCCCATTACAAATTCGTCTATAATTTCTATCCAAACCCTGAATTCCATGTGTCTCAAATTGAAGACAATGGGAGCGTGTGGTGCCATGAAAGGAAAATAGAATCAGATAAAACATTTACATTAACAAACCGATACACAAATTGTGTGCGAGTGTGTATATAAATATATAGCGAGGTGGAGAGAGACCTGGGTTTAGAAGAGATGTACCGTCAAGCGACTGAACCCGGTAGATTTCAAATCAGTCACAACTGAGAGATGTACTACTAACTATTCTACGGCCTATGAACCTCTTTCATTCATAGATATACCAAAGATGCCGGTGAAGAAGGTCCGCGTCCCAGTCCCAGGCAAGCTCCGTGAGGCGGTGACACTGGAATGATTAACAAAATCTGACTTCGCTAACAATCGAGGGAGGAAAGAGAAAATTAAAAAAATAATAATAACAAAAAAGATCAATTACGCACTGCGAGTGCTTTGCCACCTCAATATGTATCAAGGAGCGTTTGGTAGGGATGTTTACGAGTAAGGCATTTGTCCAATTAGTTAATCTCGTTATCAAATTTATTTATTTTTTATTTATTATTACTATTTTAAACTTAATTTTTTTTTTTTAATCTCAAAATCGTCCCGTCTCAAATCCACGAAATCTATCCCAAATCTGCAAAACAATTGGTTAAATTACCCGTTAACTACTAATTAAATACCCGATTTAAGATAAAAATAAAAAAATGAGTAAATGACAAAATTATTAAATTTATTAAATTAAACAAATTCATTGGTTAAAGACCTCCAAGTTTTTTTTTTTTTTTTTGAAATGTAAAATAAATATATTATAAATAGTAGAAATAAATGTACAAAATTCACAGAAGTATACTCCTAAAACAGTATAATAGGAATCACAGTTCATAAAAAACTATTAATCCAATATGGAACAATTCATGACATGTGAAAATAACGCACAACAAAACTTTGACTTACGAATATCAAAAATTGTATTTTAGGGATAAAATTATAAATATATAAATATATATTATATTTTATTAAACGGATACCCAACAAGTATCTTACAAGTATTGGGCATCAGGTATCCTATAGGTGTAAACATGTATTGAGTATTAGGTACCCTACAGATAAATTCTAAACTCATCTCAAACCCACACGGGTATTAAATTTCTATCCCAAATCCATCCCATCCACATTAGGTTATTTTCTAATGGGTTTTATCAGGTTTTGTTAGATCGAATACTCTCGTGTACCTGTCCTATGGACAACTCTAGCGATTATAGGCATAATTTTTAGTAAAAAAATTACGAATTTTATATTCTTGAAAGTTTGACAAATCACCAATTGTTATTATTTTTTTCTCGATTACAGTAACTTGTTAACTCAACAATTATCAAAAAATTGTTAAATTTTGTTAAAAGTTAGTAAAAATTATTAAAAATTATTAAAAATTATCAAAAATTATAAAAAAGTTTGTCAAACACTAAAAAGTTACAAAAAAATTGTTAAAAATTATTACTTATTTCACTTAATATACTAAAAATTATAATTATTAATCTTTGAAAAAAGAAATTAAAAATTATTAAAAATTCTACCCCCAAACGTTCTCAAAATTGGACAAGTACTTATGATTTACTGAATGTGTTTGTAAAAAGTATTACAATTCCAATTGCAACAAATTCAGTTTTGAAGTTTCGAGTCGGAATTTAGTAATTTTTGAATTTTTTTAAGTCCGCGTTTGGAGTTGGCATATCAATTTTTGATAATTTTTATTTTTGTATTTTTTTGTTAACATTTGGTAAAAATTAAACATATACATATTATATCTATATAATAAATCAAGTTGCTTGAACTTATTGTTGTCCTACGTGGCACGGCTGCTGTTTGCTGTGACTGGTCAAGTAGCTAAAAGTGAAACCACCAAAGTGAGAACATCCAGGGTTCCAGGGATACAGTGGGAAAATTCACTGCAGGGACTGCAGTTAGTAAACTAACGGTTAAGATGTGATTGTATTAAAATAAGATGTGTCCTTTCATATTATTCATTAATTATGTTCCAATCAAATTTTGTCTAACTTTTATTTTTATTTTGAATTTAATTTTATTATAATAAATTAAGACAATTAGATTTAATATAATTACATCCTGACCGTTAATTTACTCACTGCAACCCCTGGAACCCGAACTTCCAACAAGTATAAACCAGTGGTTCGCAATTCCCACAATGTGTGCGTATAAAGATAGATATCCATAATAAATCAGCTTGAAATTCAAATTTCAAACTATATAAAAGATTTTTTTAATACTTTTTTAAACACTATATACATACCTTAATCTATTTTGATTATTAATTTTTATTTTTATTGGTTAATTTTACACTTTTTCACATAAGTTTATACTTTATAAATTTAAATTTAAATTATTTAAAGGTCGTTGAAGTTAAAAAAATAAATAAAAGTTAATAATTTTTTTTAGAATTTAGAGTGTAAAAAGTTGGTTTGAAATGATAGTTAAATATTCGTATTTGATTTGATATCAAATTGTTAAAATATATATAAAAGTGACACGTAATAAAATTTTAATGAAGAATCTTGAAAAAACTTTTAGAATTTGTGAAATTTGTTGGTACAAATATCAATCCAATTTTTTAAAAAAATTTGTCAAAATTCATTTGAACGTATGGTTTGTTTGAAACTTTTGAAATTTTTTAAAGTTTTTTTTGAGCTTTTTTGGAGCGTCAAATGCTCCTTTATTGCCGAATTATATTTTCGTGTCTTTAAACACGAGCAAATACTAGTACATCTATATAATAAGACATAACACATTTCAAGAATATATATCTCACAAATTAAAATCTAAATATTGATATTAAGTTTTATTTTTTAATAAATAGTTGAGATTTTTTACAAATTAAAATTTTCTCTCAAAATTCTGTTCAGTCTTTGCGTCACTTCACATTCTGATAGACAATTGAGTTGAACTTGATTATGATATTTGAAAAGTTGCATTAAAAAAAACAAAAATTTTGTTTCACTGTATTATAATAAAATACAAAAATTTTTATCTCACAAAATAAAATTAAAATGCTGAGATTGAGTTTTATTTTTTAATGAATAGCTGAAATATTTTACAAAACAAAATTTTTTCTTAAACTCCCGCTCAATATTTAAATCACTTCACATTCTAATATACTATTGAGTTAAATTTAATAATGTATTTGAAGAGTTACATTGAAACAGACAAAAATTTTGTTTTTCGATATTATAATGAAAAAATTTATTTTGAAATTTTTAAAAGGTACAATTTGTTAATATATTTTAATTTTAAATGTGTGTATATTTAGTTTTAGTTGATGAGTGCTGTTAACACGAGTTATTCGCTAGTGTATATATATATATATATTAAAAGTTAAATATTTTATCGCATAAAAAATTATTACACGCTAAAGTTATAAAACTTAAAATTTCTTATGCAAAATTTTCAAAAATTATAAATTTTTATTGAACACATAAAAAGTTACATTTTATTTTTTATTTTATTTTTTTGCAAAATTACAAAAATTACAAAAAAATAATAATAATAGTGTGTCAAACGGCACAAAGTCATATGACTAAATTGGAGGGGTACAATTGAAAATTAATCTATTTTATATTTAGAGCTAAGGAAGACCTGACAGTAGGAGGAATTTGTGCTAAATGCAGAGGGAAACAAATTAGACTTCAGAGACTACGATAAGAGATTCCACCACCATAGACTAACAACGAGCATGGTAGGCAAGCTCACTAAGGTTATATTCTGTTTGGGGATGATTAACGCGTCTTAGGATGCGTTTCGCCACTCAAATTTTGTTAAAAATCTCTACAAACTTCTAATAATTTTTGAAAATTTTTAAAAATTTCTATATATTTTTATATATTCATACCTTCTCAAAATTTAAAAAAAATCAATACTTTAAAAAAAAATTTAAATTACTATAATTCAGTTAATCAAATAATAAAATTTTTTTTCGTCATTCTAACAATGAATTCTCAAACTACCGAATGACACCCACTTTAAATATTTTTTGTGAGGTCGTAGAAACCGTTTCGACGGATTGTAGAAACCATTATGACGGATTCGCACGGCCAATTTTCGTCAAAATGGTTTTTACAATCTGTTTGGACGAATTGTAGTGCAAATGAAGGTATGTCTGTCCAAAATTTTGAATCCATCTGAAAGGAAATTCATTCCGTCAGAATGGAAATCTTACTATTTATCTCCAAAAAATATAATTTGAGATGTGTGTACCAAATATAAAAAATTTCTTTAAATTATATTTTATCTCACTTTGTATCACTCTAAACTCTCACCCTTGTTTGTAGCTATAGCCACGTGTTTGGTGGTAGGACTTTGTATAATTTTATCAGTATTTTTATTTATATTATTATAATAAAAACAAACAGACAGACACAGACTGGTAAACTGATGAATTTTCGGTGAAACTGAGAGTGAAAATGACATACTTTGAACGACACAAATATTCCTTAATTGACAAGTTTTAAAAATGGATGGCAATTCGATTCTCAAATTATTTGTGTTTTAACATCTCATCGCAAATTTTAAATTTAGGGCCTAATTTTTTTAAATTTTCTTTAACTTTTCTTCACACCAAGAATTTTCAATTTTTTTTTTCAATCTCTTACTTTTTTTTTTACTTTTACTAATTTTTTTTTCATTTTTTACTAATTTTCTTCAATTTTCTCTAGAAAGGGAGGCTCAACTCAATGATAATAGAATTCGGGACTGATAGATTAAAATTTAATAGTACAAATATATTTATATTTTTTTAATTAAATATATTTAGATCGTTAAATTTTAAAGTAATGACTATAAGTTACGATAGTCTCGAACTAACAGTTTATGTGCTGTTAACCTCAAATTCATAATGGGTTTTTAAAGGAAACTGAATTGAACGAAAATAAATTTTAAACTTTTGTCACATTTAGGAATTTTTTTACTAAAGTTTGATATATATGAAAAAATTTGTTTTGTTTACCAAGAAATATATAAAAAAAAAAATATAACTTTTATCAATTTTTGTCTAATCGTCTCTAATTAAATTTCACCACATATCAATTTTTCACTAATTTTTTATTTTTTTGGCCATGCAACACCACCTTCAAAAATAAAATGAAAAGGCAAGTTAAAAAATTGAATTACCATGTTTATTTTTAAACAAATTAAACTAAAAATGACAAATTTTTACGCTATACAAAGAGTTTCACATTTTACAGAAAAAAAAATTTCAAATACTATATTAAATTTCAAAACTGATAATATAAATTAATTAAGAATTTGGTCAATAGGTTTCGTATTATTTTCATAAATTTGTATTTTCATTGGCCGGAGATGAGAACTAAACAATTCATTAGCTTGCAACTTGTATTTGTCCGAAAACTTATTATTTTTAAATAAAATTTCCAGTGAAAAAATAGCTTTTATTCTTTTACTTTTTAATTTTAATTTTGTGATGGTGACCTGGCTTTTGACGGGATTGGCCGAAGGACACACAAATTCTCAGCCCACAGGAGGCACTCTCTTTAACTTTACACTCCAAAAGCCCGCTCCAATTATGGAAGGATAGGCCGTCTTCCATGGCGATCGTCGTCAACCTCTCATGAGACCCAACTCCCGAAATGGGGTTTTGATATACGCGCAAAACAACCAAGAAAGGTACTCGCTTTATTTAATTTCTTCATGCTTTACATCTCGGATTGTTCTTTGTATGTGATGATTACAATTCAAACCGTTCGAAGACCTACTACGGGAAATAATTTCGGTCTTGTTATATCAATTTGTTTCATATCCGTTTAAATCGTTTTCTTTCTTGATATGTATCTACGTTGCCCGGCATAGAATTTTGTTGTTCCCTTTTTATTCTTGACAGAACCGATCAACAGATGTTTGTTTGTTGATACCACAATCAATTATCAATATATTATGCAATGATTTTAGTCTGGTGACATCAGAAACATTATAACTATATTATTTTAATAAGAAAACCCAACAGTTTGGTAAAGTGTTCCCTTTTTTTTTTTTTTGGGGTGGCAAAGCTTTGTTAGATTTTGGTGCTCCCCTAATAACTAGGGCGATAAACGAAATGAACTGACTTGATCACGAACAGTCTCCGGCTCAGCTTAGCCGAGTTTGAACAGTGTCTCAATGTTATTTGATAAATATATATATATATATATATAATTAAATATTTTGTGGTTATATAATGATAGAGTGCTTTTCATTCTAAAAATTACGTTATAATTTATTAAACTTTCAGCTGAAGCTTTGGTATGTTAGTAATTACACTTTAAACTATGATGTCCCACAGTAATATTTTAAGTTTATATGTTATATCTATATAAATTAGCAATTACACATAATTTTATATGTTAGTAGTTACATTTCAAATTTATAGATATAAGATATAAATTATTAGTTAAGGTTATTTGTTGTGAGTTACAAAAACTTGCTTGACTGCGGTGATCTTTTTTATTTTTTTTTTTTTCTCTCTTATAATACAAAATATTACCAACGAAGAATTGTTCATGAACAATTTGGGCTCGTTCATGTATAAACAAGCCGAGCTTGAACAGCGTCCAGCTCAATTCATTTATAGCCCTAGTAGTAATCATTAACTACACACTTATTCAAGACTAACCCTCAACTTTGTAACACTAAACTACCCACCATTGGTTTAATTCCACCTTCTCACGTAATTGTAACTATCGTGTGTTGTCATGCTCAATGCCCCTGCACTCACATCTGGTATTTGTATATGTATCTATAGTGTAGATGTATATGATAATTAAGCATGGTTCAGCATGTGTTTATCCTTTTTTATGCACGGGTCTTTATTTTGTATTGATTTCCAAAATTTAATAATAATTAGTTTATCTCTTGTAGACTTGGGACTAACCTTTGGTTCAACTTAATGTGATAGAATTTAATTTATAGCGTGAACACAATATTTTTTTTTGAGAAGTAGATAGGGAGAAGACGTAGAATGACATGTTTGAGTTGTTGCCTACTTGCCAATAGGTGTATTTGTTGCTTGAGATTAGGATTGAGTTCAGATCAAAATCTGGATTAGCAATAGTAGTGTTAGTGTTTAAAGGCTAGAGCCCAGGAACCTATCAAAATTTGGATTTGAACTTGCAAATTTAAATGTTCTGGTGCATAATAAGCAATTTTTTAAAATTAATGCTTCTATTTGAAAATAGAAACAAGCTCTAGTTAATGGTGCATTTTGGAGTATTAGTTCACTTATGAAAGAGATAGACTTTGGAGCAAAACGGTGACAACCAAATATGGTTGCTGTTGGGGGTAGTGAATAGCTTTGGAGGTGAAAGGATGACAAGGTAAGAGGTTATGGAAAGGTATTCAGACTGTATGGGATTTATTTATGAGATTTGCCAATTTTGAAGCAGCGAATGATGTTTGGGTTAAATTCTAGAGAGATCCTTAACTTGAGAATGGATGTTTGTTTGATGTTGTTAAAGGAATCTTCAAACTGGTTGTTGATAGAGATGTTTCAGTGGTGAACTGCCTTCATTTGCACGATGGAGTTGTGGCTTGGCATGTTAATCTCTGTGAAAATGGTCATGATTAGGAAGTTGATAACTTTATTAATCTCCTTGGCAGTTTGAATATTATGGAATGGAGAGGATACATTAAAATGGAAAATTTCTAAATCTAAGTGATTTGAGGATAAGTCCTTTTATTGTGCTTTGGTTGGTTGTAGATAAGATGTGTTTTCATGGAAGAACTTTTTTTTTTTGTTTTTTTTTGGGGGGGGGGGTGTTTATTACACAACATGATCATCAATATAGGCAATCTATTAAAGTGGGGAGGATTTTAGTGAATTGTTGTTTCTGCAAAGGGACAGTGAGACAATTAAACACCTTTTTGTTCATTGTTCTTGGACAAAGGAGTTATGTGATTGCTTTTATGGCTGCAATTGGTGTTCCCCATGGAGGCTTGGTGGGGGCACTCATTTGAAAGAGTAGAAGGAAAGTTGGTGCTTAATTAATTAATTAATTAATTTTTTTGTCTTTGATGGGTACATGGGAAGAGGAATAGAAAATATTTCAAAGTAATGAATTTCCGTTTTACAGATTGAAAAGGATTCTATTATCAACTTTGTATAGCTTGTTGTCTGGTGGAATAGACCCGGATATGTGTAGTTCTTCTTTTAACAAGTAAAGAGAATTATTGGATTGCGTTAGCTCTTTATAGAGCAGATTCTCATTGTAAATGTGGGGTATCCCCTTTACGTGTTATAATGTCTTTATTTATCTTTAAAAAAAAAAAGGAAAGAAAAGAAATAGAAGCTTTTATGAACAAGATAAAAACATAGAATGCTATTTAAATGAGTTATTGTGCTAGCCAGAGTTCCAAGAAGCACAAATTTGATATGGACATTTAGCTGTCACAAGTTGAAGGACTAGTTGCTATCGTATGTGGTATCTCTTGCCATGTCACATGGATGGGTGTATGGTACTCTCAGAAATATTAAAAAAAAAAAAAATTGCAAATCAACACTTGAAACAGTTAAAATAATAACTTTTTGGGTCTTGTAATACTAATCTTCTTAGCCATTCTTTTTCTTTTCCTCGTTGCAAGAAGCTTAGCAGGGAGATGTTGGATTGGAAACCTTGGTTGGTATTTCTTCTTGGAACCATATAAATAGATCAAAAGCAGGAATAATTTTTTAGGATTTTTATATTTTTTTTCTTTTATTTTTTGCATATCTTTTGCAAGGAAAAACATTTGTTGGGTTAAATTTTTGCTGACAATATTTGCTTCCAGGAAGTAGCTGGAATCTTGTTAGTCTTTTTGTGTGCGCTCATGAATGGGTGGTTTTGCTATCGTTTATTCTTTTATTTTGATTGGGGGAGGGGAAGATGGAATTTGCACGTATCCGTCTATTTTGAACCTATCTTTCATTCTTCCGAAACTCTTTGAAGATATTACAACGTACAATATAAATTTACAATTTTGATGAAATTTATGTTTAGTTTTCGGCATTCTTCATAGGAAATAATTGTTGTTGTTGTTGTTATTTATTTTTTTTAAATTGATGTTTTCCTTTGATACCTTGACCACGTGTTTATCTATATTCAAGTGGAAGTACAATAAGGATAGGAATACAATAACATTAAATGAAAAAACTTGTTGACTCAGTCCACATGAATACGGTGATTGTTACACTAAAGCCCAAAAAGTCAAAAGGGAAAGAGACTGGCTGAATTTAGGTTCCTATCAAACCCAAGGATGACTTAAAAAGTGCAAGCTACTATCCAACTGCAACTATCGATATACTAGACTAATTGAATGACTCAATCAAGCTCATGTTCCCACAAGAGAAGAGAGAGAGAGAGAGAGAGAAGTCAAGTTGGTCCAACACGAAAGCTTCAAGGGCCAAGGTAGGCAGACAGTTCTCATGATCTATTATTCAAAACTCAAGGTCTGGTAGTTTTTGTTCTCATATCTTTTAAAGGGTTGAATGTTCCAGGGCATGGTAATTGAAGAAAAAGGAAACAAATCATAAATTTCTTATGGAGTGCTGCTTGTAATCGATTTTTCGCTCAGTAGAGTGTAAATTTATGTTGTCGGTTAGTTGCTGTTATTATAATTTATTTATGTTTTTAAATATATGAGTTAGGCTATTGTGGTACTCTTGAAAAAATTGTATAAAAAGATGTGGTAAGGTTGTGGACTTATGACTTAAGAATAAAGAATCCACCTAAATGCCTTTTAACTACACAGATGCCATACAACATTAAGACATTCTGTATAAAAATTCTGGAAGAAGAATGTCTTTGTAACTTACCTGCACTTTTTCTATTTGATGGGGTCGAATATGTGATTTTATTATGCATGATTGCAACCCAACTTTAGGTGGTAAGTTCTAGGGATTGGTGGATTTTTCTTTAAGCCCGAGAACTCCGTCGTACCTAGTCTTAATAAGCATCAACTATTTTTCCTTCCATGTGACTGTTCAAACCAAAAAAAAAAAAAAAAAAAAAAGTCCTCTTCCATGTGGTTTTTGATATAATCCTTTCACTCTAGGTATTTGCCGTCCAGAGTTTCCTGCAGGCTGCAACCATTTATCTTAAGTTCCAGCAACTTGTCAATAGAAAAATCAAGCCAATTTTGAC
Organism: Vitellaria paradoxa; assembly: GCA_019916065.1. Lineage (NCBI taxonomy): Eukaryota > Viridiplantae > Streptophyta > Magnoliopsida > Ericales > Sapotaceae > Vitellaria > Vitellaria paradoxa. The sequence goes on from CM034242.1 coordinate 2,339,089, forward strand.
CAAATTCAGGTGGCGAAACCTATATCCTCTTTTCCACTTGCTAAATTACTAAACTGGCATGATTTTTCTTATTAAATGTTTTTCCATTACACCAGTTTCATTAGAAGTATTTTTAATTTCCGAGTGCTTCCCGTATCATTTTGATGGCGGCTTATTTTACATGCTTGTCCTACTTGGAAGTTAATTGCAAAACTATATTTTGGTTTGATTTTCCAGTTAATAAAGAAAATTAAGATGCCATACGAATAAAGAAAATTATCCTCTCGTTGTTTTATTTATTTCTCTACTGTTGAGGGCTTTAAGTTCTCTATTGCTGAGCATTTAATTTTCTCCAACTGTATCAGTTTTCTCCAGACTTATTCAGCATCTTTGATTCTCTGAGAAGATGAGAGAAATCAAGCAATATAAATTTCCACGGAATGACACAAGCTTGTGGCTGAGAACGATACAAGAGAGGGCATCTGCCAGTGAAAGGAAGGGAGAGGGGAATGGATTGCCTGGAAATAAGAGGGGGAGTCAGGCAGAAAATCTTCCTCATGACTTGATTTTCAGGATTCTTCTTCTACTTCCTGCTGAATCTCTTCACAGATCAAGTTTTGTCTGCAAGGCATGGTTTAGTCTGATTAACAGCTCTAATTTTGTTGAAGCTCACATCCCTCAATCCGACATTGTTCTCATCTTTCTGCAATCAGTCTCCAAAAAAAGGCCCAAGACTTTCTCTGTCAGAGCCAAGCTTGGTCTGTCCGAACATCACTCAATTTTTTTAACGAGGGAACCACCTACATCGTACATCAATTTCTTGGAGGTACAAGATGGAAAGGGTAAGGTAAGCGAGTCGAGCATAAGTGGCTTGAAGGATATTTTAGCAACCTGTAATGGTTTAATTTTGGCCACATGTGAACAGCCTGGATGCTTACTAGTCATGAATCCAGTGACTAGGAAGCTTGTCACGCTTCCTTTAGGTACTATAGTTCCCCGTGACGAGTCGTATGGGTTCATATTCAGCCATTTGACAAGCGAGTATAAAGTGGTACACTTGTTTCGGGATGAAAGTGGATATATTGGTTGTGAGATTCTGAGTCTCAATACGAGATCTTGGTGGGCAGTGGACGGGCCTTCTTTCGGGTCGTTTAGAAAGTTCATATACAAACCCGTTGCAGCCATTGGGGGTTTGCATTGGCTCCCCGCCAAACACGGCTGCAGTTACCTGGTTTCTATGGGCATTGATGATGAGAAGTTTCGCACTACAAATCTGCCCATTAGCAGCAGCAAAAATGATAGACTGGTGGAGATTGGGGGATTTCTGAGCTTTGTGACTCATGTCACACTGAATAGGATAGAGGTATGGGTATTGAAGAGTTTACAGGGGGGAGATTGGGTGAAGCGGCATATTATCACTAGCCCTAGAATTACGGATTTCATTCCCCTTTCCACCTTACGGGGTGGCAGAGAAATGATGTTCAAGGTGCCCCGAGATTACTCTTTGTACGTTTATGATTTCGGAAGCCAAGTGATGAGAAAGGTTGAGATGGAAGGGGACGACCATTTTCAGCACCGCGGCTCTTACCTGGCTCATGTGAATACGCTTGCTTCATGGGAGAGTCTTGGGGCCTTGTGGTAGAACTCAGCTGCTCCGTGTGTTGTGTAGTTCTATCCGCTTGTGTCTAATTAAAATAGCATTTGAATGTTTCTGGAGGTATGGTGTTATGAACTCTGTAAATCAAAGCCCGAAGTGGCCTTGTTTAGGCACAATGTCTTGGACATGGTGGGTTGTGCTCTTGTTTGGACTACTCTGTGATTTTCATGTAGACAGACGACTGTTGTGTTTTATATAATACGTGTATGCTAAGTTGTGGCAGTTCAGATGACCATTGTCGTTGTAGTGTTGTTCTCTTTAACAAGGGGAAGTCTAGCCAATTAATCTTGATGGCAAGGTAGTTAACTGTTTTATCTTCTGCAATGGAAAATTACCCCTTAGCAACTCTACTTCCAAATCTTCGTGTTGTTTCATTCGACTAAAATTTGGAAGTAAAGTTGTAAAGGGATAATTTGCAGTAGCTGGCGGAGCTGCACTAATAACACTAAGATTATATTATATTTTATATTTTATAATATAACTATATTATATATTATATTTTTTTGGATTGGCTTCGGGTTGAGTGTGTATCCACCTGAAAATCGAATAAAAAATATTGATTTGTTAATTTTTAACCTATAACCGCACCGAAAAGGATACAAACCCAAATCAACATGAACTAAAATGGTCAGATTAGTTTAGTTTTCGAGTTATTCGATTTTTTTGTGCATTCTTACCGACACATTTAATTATTGATTTTTAGGTAAATTTAAAATTATTGTCAACCTTTTACCATAATAAAATATTATTCACTATCTTGCGTATGATTAAGATATTAGGTGGAAAAAGAAACAACCTTCAAATTAGAAACATATTTGGAATTGTGCTCCAATCATTAAATTGGAGCATTAGAGGAGCAAATTTTGATCAAAATCTTCAAATTCAGGAGCTTTAGGTAACACATCAGGCCTAATTTTTTTTTCACGGCCCATTCTAAATAATCTAAACACAAGTCCAATCCACATAATGCATGGGTGAGGCTTTAGCAGATCTTGCAAATTTGCGGGCTTATGTCTAGATGTGTTCAGATTAATATTTATAATTGCTCATCATCATGATTTTATATTAATTAAAAAAAGAAAAAAACAAGAATCTAATAATTCAAGATTTGTAAATGTTGTTATTGAAATTGATCGACTGATGTTCAGGAGCAAGCTACTTGAGAGGAAGCAACAGCAAATGGAAAGCGGTGATCCCAGGCATAGGTGAAGCTGACTGAAGTGTTTCCGTAGACGGGGTTGTTGTTATTGAAGGTACACGTGTCGCCGCCGGACACGGCCAGGATCTCTGGATCGACCTCCTTCACCGTCTGGAATCCGCCACAAGTGAGTTGAACGTCGAGCTGAGTGCATGTGCATTTGTTGGCCACCGTCACCTTCCATTCCGGCTTGCTTTTAACTTTTACGCCGGTGCCGGCTTGGGTTATGGTCAGCTCCTCGGGATAGCATTGCAGACTCCCTGTAATTAATATATTATAAGAGAAAATTAATTAATTAATTAAAAAAAATAAGCATGATAAAGGTTGTGTGTCATGTTTGGGATGGCTACGTTTGGAGTACGTCTTTGTGGTTTGAAAAGGAAAAAAAAAAATTGTAGAAATATAAAGTGAAGCGAAAAAAATTAAATTTATTTTATTTTTTATTGAGTTAAAAAATGAGATTAAGATGGATAAATATTTATCAATAAATTTTAATTTTTAAAAAATCGTATAAATTATAAATTTTAGTTTTCATTCATTGTTTCTCTCCCTCTACAAATTCATAATCTAAATATAACAGACATGAATTTATGCAAAAAAAAAAAAATAAACTAAAAATAAAAATGTTAGAAAAAAAGTGAAATTTTGAAAAGAAAAAAATAAATATTTTTTTAATGAACGGATATTTGTTAAAGAAATAAATTTTACTGGTTTAAAAAAAATAGAGAGTAATTTTATCTTCGTCCACCAATTCATTTTACAAACATAAGCATAAATTCCACAAAAGGGTTGAAAGTAGTTTTTGTGTAACATAAGAACCAACCATAACCATATGATATGGGGTATTAACTTGAGAAAAGTTCATATATCTTTCTATGAAAATATATATATATATATATAGAGAGAGGGAGAGAGGGCGCTTTAGAGGGTTTACCTTTGATCATGAGACCAAGGAAGACAACTAGGAAGAGAAACCTGATGGTATCAGCCATTGAAGACTTAGTGCGGATATCAGGAGGATCGAGTCACGGATTTTCTCACAAATTGAGAAGAATAAAGAGACTTGGATCCTATTTATAGCTGAATCGATCAGACTTTCATCAATTGTAAAAAAACAAAAAAAAAATAATAATAATAATAAATAAATAAATAAATAAAACGTATATTTCCTTTAATTGGTGTGTGAAAGGACACTCTATAATTAGTTTAAATGCGGTATTGTTGCCGGGATTGTGTCCGATGTAGATTGTGGCAATTACTAATTAGCCTCCTCCTTCTTGGTATTTGGTCATAGTTAAGATTCATGAAATCATTTTTTATTTTATTTTATTATTTTACCAAGTCTGGTCTTAAAAAATGAAAAGAGAGAGAGAGAGAGAGAATTGAAGTTGGCTAGCCTTGATTTTGTAACGGATACTTGAGTAACCTTTGATTTAGAGTGAGACCATAAAACACTTGAAATGGAAGGAGTTTTGAAGCAATATGAACAATTTAGCCACGAAACTTAATTCATTTCAATAGACATTAGACAGCTATGCTCTCTTTGCATATATAGCGCATCATCAGAACTAACCCAATAAAAAATATATACATATATATATATATATATATATGCTGCCTTTTATAACAATCTAATTTATTTAATATTGTATACCACTAAGAGAATGTATATATACAACATTTAATTGCCTTTTAACAATCTAATTTATTTAACATTGTATACCGCTAAGAGAATGTATATATACAACATTTAATTTTATTTTTTTTTTAACTTTGATTGTATTCTTTCAACTTTCAAGTAGATTTTTGGGGGGGGGAGTAATCAATGAAATAGAGTGAATTTAAAATACAATTTTAAAAATTAAAATTATATTTTTAAACTTTGAATTCTTATAAAAGTTCATCCAATAAATAAATATTTTTAATTTTAACTGTTGGATAAAATTTCACATGTATTCAAGGTGGAATGGAGTACCTAGATACCTCTTCATTTGACTCGTCTCTTCAAAAGTTTTTTTAATAAATTCTCATATGAGAGAGAGAGAGTTTAGAGTTAAAATTATTGATAAGATCAAACTCGCAAGATTTTATCTATTAAAAGGAAAGAGAAAAATATTAAGAGATTTAATTTTTTTAATAAAATTTGAAGAGAGAAAAAGAGTGTGTGTGGGATTTTTTACATTAATAGACATAAGGGCAAAAAATATACTAATTAATTTGAAGTCTGATTTTGGACTAATTTACCTAACTAGAGAAAATATTGACAACTTCATAGTGAATACTGCCACTACTTTTTCCGACCAAAGCCACGCGAGTGTTTGTCTTGAAGTCATCAATAGCACTGAGTCATAAGTACCATTTACAATTTTATCGTCACTGACATTAAGGACTTGTAGCCTGGCCTTATGGTCTAGATAAAATTAAACAAAAATTAAATAATTTATTCAATTAAACTAAATTTATTTTTTAATAAATAATAATCATATATTATAATATTTATTTTAATAAAATTAATGTTAAAATAACAATTTATTATTAAAATGATTTATTTTATTAGATTAAATTTTTTAATAAGTAATAATTATCTCTTAAAATAATTTATTTTATTAAATTAAATTAATTGCAATCGATTATTAAAAATAATTATTACTAAAAAATAAATATTTTATATAATTAAATTAACTGATTTAAATATATTTTATCAAATTCAATTAATTTTATATCAAGTTGATAAAATTAAATATTTTATTAAAATAAAATTAATTACGGTAAACAAATTTGTATTGCCAAAAATCTTTTTTATTTTTATTTCAAAGGAAAAATGAAAAATAAATAAAATATTCAAGGAAAGTAAATCATAATAGGAATAAATTAATGGCTACTTAAGTGTAATCCCTTAGTTTTAATTTTAATTTTAATCAATCTAAATCAAAACCATTATATGATTTGAAAAAATCAAGACTATTGATATTTTATACTTCACCTCTTGCAGTGCTACAGCCTTTTCTAATCTAGATTTAAGAAAGATAAGAATATAAATAAGTGAAATTATTTAATTATGTGATAATTATAAAAAAAAATTACTTTTTAATACCGCTGAATTATAGGTATTTATAGGGAATTTAGGAATATTATAGGAAAAAAATATTTCAACAAATTTGAAATTTCATTTAATTTTAGGGTTCAGTAAATACCCCTAGTGTTTGTTTTATAATAATATAAATTATGGTAATTAATCACCTTTTTCTTAGTATTTAATAGTATAGATTATGGTAATTAGTCGCCTTTTTCTTAGTAGTTAATAGTATAGATTATGGTAATTAGTCATTAAGATTCATGAAATCCAAAATTATTATTTATTTATTTTTACCAAGTGTTCTGGTCTAGAAAAAGAAAAAAATGAAAAAAAAATAATTGAAGTTAGTTAGTTTGGATTTTCTTACCGATATTTGGGGAAGATTTTTTTTTTGGTAAGTATTTGGGGAAGATTTGATTCCGAATTGAGACGATCCAGGTTTTGAAGCAATGTACAGGGACAATTTGGCTGGGAAAGCTGATGGCATTGTGTGATCCTATTTCCACTCTTTAAATAGGATTTAACAGTTTATTTTATTTTTTTATTAAAAATATTAACCGATCATGACAAACAAATGGGATTAGGACCGAGGAATTGGATTTCTAATTGGTGGGACCCATCCTGAGGGTTAGCTCAATTAGTAAGATCTTGGATTTGTTCCTCAATGTTCACTAATTCGGATCTCCTCAAGGCCACTAGAGGTTCACCTCGTCATTAACTTCAGGGTCCCATGATTAGTTAAGCTGCGCGCAAGTTGATTCGAACACCCTGATATGTCAAAAAAAACTCTGAAAATATATTTCAAATGTATGGATATATAATATCACATTTATTAACAAGTGTTTCGGGTACTCATTGAGGCGAATGAAAATATATACGTAATAATATTTGGTGTGCATAAATTTATCAAAATGCGAAATATTATTATGTAGTCTGTAATTATTGACTATTAATAAGTGTCGGATACAAGTTAACAGGACCTTTGGAAGAAAATGAATTAGAATTCAAAATTTCTCCTCTTGTTTGAATTATGACGAAAAATGATAATGAAAAGGTATAAAATTTAAAAAATTAAAATCATTTAAATTAAAAAATTAAAATATTAATTTATGTCTTTTATTTTATTATATTTTTTAAATTCATTCTCACAGTTATATATATTTGAGATCTTATGTTTCCTTTTGTTTTTTTGTTTTGTTTTTTTTTTTTTTTTTTTTCTGTTCTCTCAATAAATCCTCACAGTAAACACAATCTTAATTAAGGTGTGTTTGGAATATTAAATTAATTAAGGATCTATGGAGAGAAAAAGAAAAATAGAAAAAAATAGAATTATTTATATATATTCATTTTTATGATAAAATAAATAAAAATTAATTTTTTATAGCAAACATCCCTTAATTTTTTTATTTTTCTAAACATACCAAAAAATAAAATTAATTTAACATTTTTATTTTATTTTGCACTCTTTTTTTTTTCCGGCCACCTCTCTCTCTGTCTCTCCTACGAATTCTTATTCGAAACTCACTTCACGGAATTGTTTACTATCTATTAAATAAATAAAATTTTAAATTAGTATTTATTTTCTCCTCTTTCTTCACAAGACTAAATTTTCTTTTTAAAAAATATTAATAGAATAATAGCAATCAAAATGCTTTTAAAGGCATGAGTAGTTTGGATAATTAGTTCTAAATTTTGGATAATTGGTTCTAAATTTTGAATTTTATTCATAAATTTTTTAGTTACAAAATTTGTTTTAATTAATGGATTTGGATAATTAAACTTAAAATTTGAATCTTTTATATTTATCTTTCACTTTTGAAAATTTGATATAATAAATTTTACTAATTAATGGAAACATTAGTAGTTTAAATAATTAATTCTAAAATTAAATTTTATGTATTTATTTTTTAGTCACGAAAGTTGACTTAATAAAAAATTTTACTAATTAGGAAAACATTAGTTTAGATAATTAGTTATTAAAATTAAATTTTATATATTTGTCTTTTAGCTATAAAAATTTTTCAATAATAATTTTTATTACTTGATTTACCAATTAACGGAAACAAGAGTAATTTGGATAATTAGCTCTAAAATTTGAATTTTATATATTTCTATTTTAGTCATTAAAATTGATTTACTAAAAATCTTACTAATTAGCAAAAACATTAGTTTGGATGATTAGTTCTAAAATTTGAATTTTATATATTTACTTTTATTAATAAAAAATTGGTTTAATAATAAATATTACTAACTAGTGGAAACATTAGCTTGGACAATTAACTTCAAAATTTGAATTTTTTTTAAATTTATTTTTATTCATGAAAATTGATTTAATAATAAATTTTAATAATTTATTAGTTCAATATTTAAATTTTGTGTACTTTTTCTCCAGTTAAGAAAATTAATTATACATTAATTTTACTAATTAATGATTACTCAATGTGAATAAAGTCTAAAATGGTATGCTGATGGTGATTATTATTATTATTATTATTATTATTATTATATATATGTCTTCATATATTTAGTGCAATATTTACAGTATAATATCATATATTACATGCTCTACAGAATTAATGTGACAGTATATAAAAGAAATCTCCAATATGAAGGTCGAAACCAGCCTAGCATGGTTTATGGCCTTGGTTTTATAGTTCAGGCGGGGCTCGAATGAATCTTGATTTTCTACGACGCATCAGAATACAAACAATACCTGTTTCGATATTCTCTATAATAGTAGTAGGCGAAGAGTATACACACAACAATGAACTGTTATCGTCCAGCTGTTTATAAATTCAGTCAAGGTATGCATTTAGTCCTATGAAAGAATTTCCGCAGATCTCGGCCTCTGCAAAAGAATAATTTTGCCAACGCTTCGTACAACCGCGCTGCTGTGCATCCCCACATAAGCCATCCTTAATTAACAGTCCAACTGCAAATTACTGGTTCATGCAAAGCTATCCAAATGAGCTTATCAATAACCCACTAAAAGGAGCTCGAGGCATTTATTGTGATGGCCGTGTCCCCCGATCAAGCCAGCGAACACACCTTATCTGAAGACAACAGTGCATGAAATAGTTAGCATTTTGCAAATAGCTCACTGCATCAAAACCACTATAGCGTAAAACCTCAGTCGTTTTTTGCCATTCAAACAATTGACAATAACTTTGTAAATCCAAAAGAAAGTACAAGAAACCTAAAAGCATGAAAGAAATACAAAAAAAAAAAAAAGAAGAGATGAGAAGGAAAGGGAAAAAATGAGCCAACTAAAACTACGTTCGACGCCATTTCCTGAACTTTGGCAAGGAGAGAAGAGTTGTTTTTCTGAGGGAAGGGGGGGGGGGGTAAAAGAATGGATAGAGTTTCCGTTGTTTAGTAGGAAGGAAAAGAGAATGGCAACTAGTGAATGACAGGCTTTTGAGAACCAAAGGTTGCGTTTGGAACAATGATTTTTGGAGGAAAAGGAAAAGCAGAAGGAAAAGGTAGGAAACCAAATTAAAAAAAAAAAAAGTGTTGAATTTATTTTAATTTTTTTGGTATGATTAGGAAAAGGGTAATAAAATGAATAGATATTTGTAAAAAAAAAAATCTATTTAATTGATTTTAAAAAAATTATAATATATAAGTATCTCCATTTTCACTTCGCCTTTTTCTTTTCCTTTTATAGATTATTGCTCCAAACACACCCTAAAAGTGCATGGAGAAAGAGGGAAAAGCAAGAGCTTTTTTGACATTTTTACACTTTAAACCTGCAGTCCTTCAAAACTTAAGGGTACAACCGTTGAATCAAGTAAGAACCTTACATTTTTTTTTTTTTTTAATTCTAGTACCCACACAAAAAAACAAAAAAGGAGGGAAAGATGACTTTCCATTTCCAAAAGGTTTCCTCCCTCGTCTATTCCATCCCTTCCCATTCTCTATCCTCCTACCAAATCCCATTCGTGTTTCTAACTTCCATGCTTTTTGACAGAATCTCTGTTCATGCATTGTCTTTTTCCCTTTACGTATGTGATATTAGCATGAATTAACATTGAATTCCAAAACATATAAATCACTTTCAATGGCAAAAGCTTTTCCTCCTCCTCTATTTACCAAAAAAAAAAAAGCTTTTCCTCCGTCATGCCTTCAATCAATGATTCCAACAGGAAAAAAAAAATCACAAGATTGACAAGGAACAATAATTTAGGAGCAAGACGGGAGAAATCCAAAAGTCAAAGTAACGGATTACCTTGTCTTGAATTACTACAGCACAGACGGGTGTCATCTATGTAGGTTGCTTGGAGACCCATTATCCATGACCCCACTGAAATATCATCGTGAGCATAAGTCTTCAGAGATACACTGCATGATTAGGGAAATATGAGAATAAACAATGCAACCGGCCATCATATATATACATGTATACTTCAACAGACTGCTGACACAAGGTTTTGTTAGGCTTAACTAACAATAAGTAACAATAAGGTGCATGTGTTGGTTCATGCCCTAACGACCAAAGCTTTTTAGGCAACTAATAGTCTAACAAAGTAACAAAGCACCAGAAGGTCCAGAACTGGGACTACAGAAGCTATTACGCCAAGTATCTTCAAATGTATTTGTTTTCCCATGATGTGTTGCAGCAAGTCTTTTGATACGTATTTCCTCCACTACAAGGTTTGTTCAAGTGTACTTTGTATTATTTGCTTGCTTTCATCCCCTTTCATTTGTCTGTCTCACGAGTGATGGAGGATCTAAAAGGGGCAAGGATGTCAAGGCTCAGTATACATTCTTTGTTCTGTTCCCTAGTAGTTTAAGCTTTTGGGAAACTGGCGGTCTACTAGCATACTCATGTTTTGTAAAATCAACTTCAATAAAATTATACGATGCCATCAAGACTGAGGGACTATTTTGGGTGCAGATAATAATCCACTGTCTCAAGTAAATAATGCCAGGTTCTTAATTTAAGTTGTAGGCTGGGGGTGCTTCTTTACTTAGCAAGAGTTTATAGGTCTTTTAACCTTTTTTTTAATCAATTTATTTCCTTTTTTACCAATTTATTCCCGAATTGTTATTATTTTATTTTTAATTTTTATTGGCGAAGGGTATTACTGGGTTTTATCTCCATCTTGCTAAAACAACCTCTGAGAATTCACAATAATCCCATGAAGCCTAGGTTGGAGGTAGAACCTAATCATCTCACTTGAAGCCCGCAGAAAGAGTCATTTGCAGCCTAGGGTTGAGCATTTTCTGAGATGCTCATTCTCTCTCTCTCAGGACTAACAAGTCCACTGGAAAAGGGGGAGAATAGCTTGAGACTATCCAGTGACGAGAACACATGGGACCGTACCATTGCAGAACACCATCTTTACAGACCTTAGACAACATGGTCATGTCAAACAATTTCAGTGCCAATTGCCACACCACCACAAACCCACCCACCTAAGTACCTAATGCAAATCATAAGCATGTGTCGCCCTCTACGGTCAATTGTTCGTATAATGAAATAAATGAGAAGATTCTCCAGAAATGGCAGAGTTGATGCCACATCTAACCTTCCAAACATGCACTAGGACAAGACAGGACTCCTCTATTGCCTCTCACTCTTGACTGCCTCAGCTCTCACCCTACCACCCTTGTGATCTCCACCAACAATTGGTCCACTCATCCTCTCTATCTATCCACATTTAGAATGGTATCTAGCTCCAAAAATGATCTGAGGGATAAAAATCCCCATTTACCACTAAATTGACTTGAAGTATATCCCTAAACAACATCTTGCATTGGTGTTATACAAAATAAAATACATTTAAACAAGAAGGAAATGTTTATGAGATTATATCCATCTTTTGAATACAAAACCTTGTAGGATTTGGAAGGCTGGATGCATAGTAGATGCTCCTACATGGATCAGGGCCACAACTGGTACTCATATCCAGGTCCGTGCAAAAAAGCTTTAACTCTCTTCATACTTCAACTAACCCCTTTACAAAGTCTATCAAAAAGGAAGTGTTTGTCATTAGAGGTTCTTTCTCCCTCCTCCTTAGGGCATGGTTTCGAGCCCCATAACCAACAAATAATTGAGCCTCTAATATCAACCCATTGTCAGTTCTTGACCTTGATCCGGGTGTTACTTGGATCCAAGATTGATTGTGATAGTTGGAATCCCAGCCAAGTCATCAACCCAGTTCTTGCATAACTTTGTAGTATTATAGGAAAGTTTATAAAAAACTCCATCAGTTCCTGATAAGCCATGAGCCAGAGATCACAGATGATCTGTGGCTTTTCTTTTCTATATGGACCTGACAGAGGAGCTCTACACTACCCAGAATAAAAAAATATTCTCAAAATAAATACTTTTTTTTCTTCCAATCAATCATGGTACCAATAAATCTAAAATAAGCTCATCACAACATATAAACAGTATCAAAACCAAATCCATCTTCCAAGGAGCGGACAACTAACCTGTTTATGTTAATGTACTGAGCTAAATTTTTTGAGAGTACAAAAATTGAACCAGCTGCATGCCTGAAGTACCTGTAACATAGGTTGAAGTTTCATTGGGATGAAATAGTTAACATTAATTATTACAATTATTAAGAAAAAGGACAAATCTAGTGTAAAGATTATCCAGGAAAAATACGGATCTTATATAAAAGACTAAATCATGATGTGCCATTAACTTGACCTCTATCAATTAACTTGGCACATTCAGCTGAGAAGGAGTTTAAATGACTGGAAACTGGATAGCTTTACGACATTGATGGAATTACTCTATTTTTTACCAACGGAAGACACAGCGGATGTATTAATTTGGAAGCCATCTTCACACAAAGATTTCACTGTTAAATCTTTCTATTTGTTCCTGCAGGGAGAAGAGAAGGATGTCTTGGAAGAAATTATGGCAAACCCCTGCCCCTACAAGGGTCATTTTCTTTTCCTGGTGCACTATGAGAGGGAGGATTTTGACTATGGATAACCTAAAGCGTAGGGGTTACTCCATAGTTAATAGATGCCCATTGTGTCTCAGCCAAGAGGAAACCATTGATCATATGTTCATCCACTGTGGATGGACTACTAAGATTTGGAACCTAGTTCTTTCATGTTTTGGTGTTCAAACATGCTTCCCCGCTACTCTAAAAAGCTTAATCTTAGCATGGTGGGGACAGCCAATGGGAAGGAGGAAGAGGAAGACTTGGAACTTGATCCCATTTTGTCTTTTTTGGCTGATTTGGAAGGAATGAAACAGGAGGGTATTTGACAATGCTGAAAGGAATGTTCTGTACTTTAAAAGTTCATTTCTTTCTTACTTGTTTAGTTGGGTTGAAGAAGGAAAAGAGATAGACCTAAGTTCGTTTCTTCTCTTTATAGCTAACATGAAGTAAGGAAAGGAAAGATTGTAATTTGCTCTCATTTTGGCATCCCTTCGATACTGTTTAATAATACTTACTTATCTTTTTTAAAAAAAAAAAAATCAATTATCATCATTATACATCACTCACATTTTACAACCTGTTTGCTATGCTTTACAAATCATCTCAAATTCTGTTACATATAAATACCTTAAGTAGATGTAATTTTACTTAACAGGCATTGCTTGTCTTCCACATTAATTTATCTCATTTCATTAATAAGTTTTGCTAATTCCAAGCTTCATCTTCCCAAATATCTTATTTAAAATTTCTTTTTATAGAATCATTCTAAACATTTAATTTATTCATGCTTCCAAATCTATAATTTGCTAGAAGGCTTGCAAGAAAAGTACCAAATAAAATGTTGACAAAGGAACATGTTAGAATTTCCAAAAATCTCAATGGGACCATTTTAAATTGGCTCATTTACAAATAAATTAACAATAAGATGTATTTTGCTGTAAAATAAATAAGGCAAAAACCACAAACTTATTTCTATATTTCTTTTCAAAGAAAGAACAACCTGCGAAGTGTTCTTCCCTTTTCCATACCTACACAAATTTTAAATTAACTCAAACTATAGTTAGCATGTTTTAAATTAATTCAAAATGGAGTAATTTTTATTTGTTTTTTTAGTAGTATAGGGACCAGAACCAAACTTTCAAGTAAACTTAACAGCTGGGTAAGGTATACACACATGCGCAGGCACAGACTTGTATGATAAAGGACAAACACACAACACAAGGCCAAAGGACTTTTTTTTGGTTATATAGGGACTGCACCCAAACTTTCAAGTGAAAAACTTGAAAGCTAGGAGCACACACTTGTACAATGTATGACAGACCCGCAATGAAAGCTCTTGCCCAAGATTATTTTTTGCAAGATAGGGACTGGACCCAAACTTCCTGTGCAACCAAGCTTAGGCTAACAACTTTCCTAAAAGCTTCTAGCCTTTTACATACGTTCCTCAAAAGCCCTAAATGAAAGAAGACATTGAAATCCACATGCTCCTTAAATTTCATAAGCCCGGGTGGAAAAATAAAATCTCCATCCCATACGGTAAAAAATAATAAGCAACTTCAGTAGACAATTCATAAAGTCCCCCCCCCCCCCCCCAAAAAACAAAAAAGGATAGCCTACAACATCATTGAATAACCTCTCATAAATCAAATGAATTCCTATTTGCACAACAGAGGGCATTGGCTCAAGATGGTTGGATTGCGGTTACAAATAATTAATATGGATTGTATAAGAACTTCAAGGCTAAAATATAAATTTAAGGAATTTTAGGGGTTCTATCATGTCAATGTGAGGGACTCTTAACACAGAGACATCAAATTATGGATAAATGGATATTAGAGGGGTTGGGAGACCTATAGTCTGAGTGCCATCCACAAGAACAAGATAACTACCCAAAATACATTAAAAAATAAAGCCATGTAGTAACATGTAAAGTTTTCCTTGGTGATGCTATACTCATCTTGGGAGATGTACACTAAATCGACTCTAAACATCGCCATCGTATGGTTGGCTATTATGTAAAGCTTTATGCATGTCTATTGAAGGCAGGGGAAAATAAATTTTTAGACCCCAAGTTTCATTTTGTTCCAAAGTTTCTTGCCTATTAAAAGTTGCCAACAGAATACAATCAAACATTGCACCCGAAAATGAGAAACAAATTTATAAAAAATCTGCAACTAGTTGTCAAATACAGGTAAAGTCCACAAAATAAAGCACAAATTTAATTGGTGTATGTCCAACAGTGTCCTCATACTTGGCTAGTTACTTACGATTTCTCATCCCCAAATTTCCACCATTCAGGTTCATACCATTGCCTGCCCCTGCAAATCCAACAATAAATTTGGGCACTCAACAAATAGAAAACACGCTAAAATCATTTTTAGGTTAAAAAATATTTGAAAGGTTTTCAATCCATTGAAAGTAGTAATATATATTATAGAACATTTTTTTTTTTGGGCACCACGAAGGCTGATGACTGGGTTGCAAGGCATGAATGAACCCAAGAATAAAAGCCTAGATGGAGCCACCATTTCCAATGGGCTATCCCCTCTCCTCACATATATTAGCATATTGAAGCCAAAGATGCACCACAAAACATTTACTAAGGAAGCATTCTTGGTCTACTAAAATTTGTACATTGTATAAAATACTCTCAACAGACCTTTTCCCTATTTTCTGAAAGCAGTATGTAATAAATGCAACATAACAGAAATGAAATCAACCACAACTGAATTACTAACAATATGGAAAGAAGAACCATCTAAATGAAGGAACCATGAAGTTTAGGGGGGGCATGGGTGACACAGAAGCCTAAGGGTAGGTAAAGAATGAAACATTTATATTCAGTTTAAGATTACACAAACTGATCAAGTTGTAGTTCAAATATTTCTAAAATAGGCTATATATTCCCTTCTGTGCAATTTATGACAGATACATTCACAAAGAGAATGATTTTTACTCTTCAGTTATCACTGATCCAGACTTCATGCATCCAATGTAGGCACTATCTTGACCGCGACGGCTTTGAAGAAGTTCAATTAGCCCATCTGACAGCCACCATAAAGCAAAAAGTCATAAGTTCCAAGACATAAACAAAAATAATGTAAGTAGTGATATTATATACAAGCAAATGGAAAGTCAAATGTTTACCAAGATCAAGGCCAATGTTGTCATCAACTTTTACATAAAAATCTGCATCCCAAGTTTGAATTGCTGTACTAAAAAAGAATTTTGCCTTCTTGGGCAACTCCTCCTGAGCCTCCTCATGACCTTCCTAATAAATAAATGATGCATGGTAAACTTATATTCTTTACATGTTTTTATCATTCAACAAGTATAAACAAAAGGCCAATAAATTAATAATGCTGAAAACAACAATTTTACATACACCCACACCAACATATTTCTTATACTACTTTGTCATGAATATATTGAATTTTAAATATTATCATAATCCTAGTTCATGGATCCAAATAAGCAATAATCATGTGACCACTATTTTTCACGATACCCTAAGGATGTCGAAAGTTTTAAATGTTATTGTTACACCATGGACTATGGCTGCTTGTCACCCATTCAAGGCAATGCAAAGAAATTGAGCACTTTTGTTCTAAAAAACTACGTAACTTACAAGAATCAAGAAATCTTTTGTCTGGCGATTTTCCCCATCAATATTGCGGTCCAAGCTATCACCTCGGTTAGCACTGCCGATTTTTAAGTTATCAAGTTATGACAAAGAGGTTTGTCCGGGCGGTAGTTGTAAATAAAACTAGAGTAGCAATGAAAAGTAAAAGTGGTATAAAACCAATGAAGAAAAGCATATAAGCTAAGCCAGTATTGGACAAGCAAAACACAGTTTAAAGTGTGAGGGAGAACCTCCGACCAATTACAAAACGTATAACCACCCCCCTTTCTTCAAGCTTTTTCAATGCATCACCTGTAAACAGACATAGGAATTCATAAATAAAACATGGGAAATGTTAAACCGGCAAGGTGGTTCACTGCCAAAGAAAATTAAATTGTACATCTACATCCCTTAAAAGGACTTTCTCTTTTCTTTTCCTCTCTCTCTCTCTCTCTCTCTCTCTCTCTCTTTTTTGGGGGGGGGGGAGTACACATCCCCTTTAAAGACTCTAATCCTATAGTTAGGGACAAATAATTTGGACTAAAATACAATTAATTCAAACAGGCCAAGAATAGCACAAAGACCAAATATCTAAGAAAGAATTTTTATCTCTATTTAAGTACTCAAATAACTTTTGCGGGGGCTACAAATATAAGGAATTGATAAGTTTTTGTGGGATTCATTTGGAGAATCAGATACTGGCATGCCCCCAAACTTATAATCTTTGTTGATAAAGGTTGATCGGAATGTTAGATTTAAAAAGAATATTCTTGTCAGCCATAGTTATAAGTATATAACACGCCCTATCCATGAACCATGTAACTTCAAAATAGGTACCAGGCGTGCATATTCCTTGAACACTCCAAAATATATGTCAGACGTACCACATCCAATGAAATCCGTGTCAGGCAAGCCACTTGGTGTGTGCAATCATTTTATTATATATTTTTCATCCAAGTACTTTTAAAACATGTTTAAGATTGAGTCACTGAAACTCCTAAAATTACAAGCTCTCGTCTCATCCTTTACTACTTATTGTATGTTGAAATATGTTTCAATTATGGTATTGAAATATTGAATTAGAATGCTTGTGAATGTTGTACTCATAAATATAGTTAAAAAGAATATATATAAATTATATAATTTTGCCACACCTCTGTGGTGTTTGTATTCTTATTTTTTTAAAAAAAAGTTCAATTGAGAAAATTACATCAACTTCACTTTACTTTGACAAAGTTCAATTTGTTTATTATCATACAAAAAGAAAAAAGGGGGAAAAAAAAGAAAAAAAAGAAGGCAGGGTGCCATATTGACTTCACCTAAATCACTTTCATGCTTTTAGAGGTTATGCTTGCAATTCATACTCACTTAAATGCATCATCACAATAAACAAAATATATCTACTTTGGCTTTATTCTGACCTTTTGGCATCCAAGATCCCCTGAACGTATTTCGGTTCAACCGGCTCCCAAATCCAGTATATACTCCAATAACAGCAAGAAGTCTTTTCCCAGAAGAAGAGCCACTTTGCTGCAACTGATTTTTGAGGTAACCCTGACTCTTTGCTGAAGTTAATTCCATCTCAGCTTCGACAATCCTCCTTTCCAGATCCCTAAAGATATCCATCAAAAATAATAGTGCATATAATTATCTCAGGTAGTAAACACTGATTTCCTGTGTAAATAATGTAGATTGTAGACAAACAAGAGGAGGATGGAGATTTACTTGCATCCTAGGACCATTAGCTTATCTTCAACAGTAAGAACCTTGGGTTTCTACCAGCAAAAACACAAAAGCATTAGATGATGATGATCAAGAAGAAGAAGAAGATTATTATTAACTGCTCTTGTCAATAATCCTCCATCGATTTGGTGTCAACAAAATAAAGGAAATGATACAAACTCAAATTAAGCCTAAGACTTTCCAGCGCCTTATGTTCATAGAAATTACAAAGTCACTTCAAACAAGCGTAGCTATTGCATAAGGCTTAGCCAGTGAAAGACATTGTTTACTATTTGTTGGAGAAAATACTTGTCCAACCTAGCAAATCCATATAGCCACTGCATTTTCCATGAGTGGCTATAGGCTTGTGGAGCACATTATTCTCCATTGCTTAGTGTTGTTGGTTATAAAGACATTTGCAATTCAGTTTGACGGGAGTTCTTTCTACACTTTCTCAGTAACCAAACAAGAAGTCAAAAGGCGAACCTGGTCCGCATTCTTCTTGAGAAGATTAACTAGCACAGTTCTGTTTTCTGCATCCTGCCACAATCTAATGATCCAGAATTACATAATTTAAAACAAGAACATTAATCAATCGCTCGAAAAAAAAAAGCACATTATATATGATGGATATAGACATGTTATGTAGATATATAAAGACGGACCTGCCGGCGACATAAAGCCAAGCGAGGCAAGAGAAGAAGGCCATGACAATGGAGGGCTTGGAGGGTTGGAGAGGCTTGGATCTCCATCGCCTCTCTGCTTTGGAAGACGAAGACGACGTCGTTGGTAAGCCCTCCCTGTAAGGAGAGCTACTTTCCATTTTCACACCACTGCGAGAAATTCAGAATTCAAAAACAGAGATCCAAACTGTGTCAGAGATTCAATTCAGGATTTTGGAGATCGTTCAGTGGATTGAGACCGCTGATCTTATTCTTGCGGAGTAATCAGAGGCAGTTGGAGATCGGAATCTTGGGATTTTTCAGAGAGAGAAAGAGAGAGAAAATTACAAATTGAAAAATTTATCGGACTGAAGTTCAAAAATGATTTTGGGGATTGTGGAACTTTCGTCTCTTCTGGAAATGGGAAGGAATGGAAAATTTGGATTAAAAAAAGGCAATTTCTTATTGTATGGCATTTGACCAAGAGGCGGTTGGTGGTTTGTAGATTTTTTTTTGGGTAATATAATTTATTATAAATATAAAGTATACAATTTACTATTATTTTTTTATTAAAACGTTTTTTCCAAAAAAAAAAATAGTGCAAAAAAAAATGTTGCAAAAGTAGTTTTTTTGGTTACTTTTTAAATTTTTTAATTTAAGTTTTACTAGTTAAATAAATCTTAATAATAATTTTGGAATCATACCCTAATTCAAACATAATACAATAAAACTTCTCTTTAGCAATAAAATTGGAATTAAATCAATTTTATTATTATAAAGAGGTTATAACTTAATCAAAATGTTGTTATAAGAATTAATTTTTGACTTAGATATATTTATTTTATCTCAATTTTCTTTGACAAATAATATAGTATAAAAATAAAAAATAATAAATTCACTAAGTAATAAATAAAGTTTGATAAACATATAATTAGTTAAACTTTAACCTTTATTATTTCCTTGTCCAATTGTAAATGAAAAAAAATCTGAAAACATAAATTTTTACATTGAAATTTTTATTTTAATGAATTGAAAATTTCAAATTTCAAATATATGAATTTTTATAACATCCCAAAACTTGAACTAGGTTTAAAACACCTTATCACTTAAGCCATCCTTCTTGTTTAAACACAATTTCTTTTGCATGCTAATTGAAAAAAAAAAAGAAATAAAAAGAAAAGAAAAAGAAAGGAATAGAAGAGAAGTAGATGATGAAAAATTTTAATATTACAATTTTTTTTAATGACATAAAAATTAAAAATGACCATTTTATAACTCAATATATATAGTAAATTTCTTAAAGACCAACAAATACCCCATTTTACCAATCTTAAGTAAGTCACACAGCCTAGAAATAGCTATAATGATTATAAATTAATTATGATTCATTATTCTCGAAGCGCCAAGTAAAATGTAAATTTACTGTTAATTAAACGTAGGGATATACAGGATTCAATGTAGTTCATTCTAGAACAAAAATGTAAACTAAATTGCAACTTATTAGTCTAAAAAGTTTTGAAACAATAATTAAATCTCTCCACGCAAGAAATCGAACGACTAATTTATGTTGGGTTTCAATTTAATTTAACAATTTTATAAAAACTAATTTATCAACAAAAAAATTTCACATTTTAATGGGTCAATATACATGTCTTAAAATATATACATCTTACCAATGCTCCTACGCACATTAGGATAAAAAAATTTTAAACATGTCTCAAGAGAGATCTGATTCCTTTTACATTTACAGGCGTCGTCATTTTCAAAAGGAAATTTTCAATTAACACCTTATTTTCTTAATTCTAAAAAATTTCTTGTTCACGAAGCCGTCAAATCCAACGAAATTAGAGATTTGATTCCTTCGTTCAAAGTTTAATAATTTAATTAAAATTTCAAACCTATAATTTATTTCATTCGAGGCTCTAATTTTGGCCACACGTCTGGGACCAATGTTTACACCAGAATGTTGGCCCACTCACAAACGAGTAAACGGTCGTTATCTCCTAATTGTTTGGTGAACGGAACAGCCAGAAATGATCCTAGTAGGAAGGAGCCCTTTCTTTTCCAAACAAACAACACATTTTGTTCATGTCAGAGCTGGAACCAATAAATTATTGATCAACGTTAGAACGAAAACAACTAATTTTAGAAATTTCTGATATTATGGTTCATCTTCATCCCCAGGAAAACTAGTACTAACAATAGAAGACAATAAAATCAGAATTTCCCTCCAAAGTGAGAAGACGCACCATTTCGATCAAAATTTTGACCGTCAGGACCCTTTCCTCAGCTCAACAAGGCCCCTCAACCAAACTCTCTCTCTCTCTCTCTCTCTCTCTCTCTCTCTCTCTTTCTCTCTCTCTCCAGCCTCAGAACATTAATATAAAATACTTGCATTGCTCAAATTTTATCCCTAACTCCTCCCAGCTCCAGGTAACAAGTTTGTGAAAGATGGGGCTCCTTGGTTCCTCGTCTCTTCTTGTGCTCTGTTCGTCTCTTCAGGATCTGAACCAATACGAAAAAAATGGATATTATCAGTAAAAGAAAAAAGATGCAACAGCACCATTCAAATTTGTACGTAAGAAACCAGCTGTGGGAAGAGAGGATTGGCAACATGGACACGCCTAAAACTAGAAAACTCGCACTCTTGCCATTTATTGAATACTTAAAACCAACAGATAATCAATTATTGAGGCAGGGTTCCTCTATGCCTGTAGCAGGTAACCGGTCACCTCCAAAACAGAAGGAATAAGTAAAGCAAAAACTATGAGTCCCAAATGGGCCGGTTGAAAGCTAGTTTTACTGGAAACTGGAGCCAAATAACAATTAGGGTGTGTTTAAATATTATGGTGGTAAACATAACATCAGTTCACTTTTTATTACTCCAAATTTGGTATGACTCGGTTCTACATTTCAAATAAGACCAAAACCAAGTATAAACTCGTGTTTTCAGCTAGCTTTGGGGTTAGGAACATCACAATCAGCATGAATCCCATCATAATACCCATTGAGCTTTTCACAAGAGACATTACGGAGAAAGGTTCCCTTATCTGCAGCAAAAGAAGACGAGGAAACCTAAGTTACAGAAACAACTGTTCTTAAAGGCAGTGAAAGCAAGAACAGCAGAAATTTAAAATATAGCTCGAAAAAAGCTAAGCCTACCTCATAATACTGTTCCGCTCTCAAAGGCTCCAAAACCAATTCAGTCAGAAACCTCCTGTTTTCTGTGAGTGCTACCTGAACCTTGCCAGGATGTTGGGCGCTAACATCAATATGAACCTGAACATAACAGCGGAAAAAAGGAATTAAAAAAAAAAAAGTGAAATCTGGAAACTAATAAATTCCCATCCATAATTAGAAAACAGTGTCAGATGGGATAAATTCACCGGAGAAAAAAATAACCAGCTGCAATCACTTCAATAAGATGAGCACCCGGTGGGAAATTTGGACTTCAATAATAAAGGTTAAGGAAATAAAACCTACCCAATGATTAGAGGCATCATTTACCAGAATATGATAATAGGAGTCAAGATTTCTAGTACCAATTATTTAAAAAAAAAAAAAGTACAGTTGCAGTGTCAAACATTCAATACTTTAGATGAAGCAAGGAAAAAAAAAATGAAGACACCGGTACATCACTGCCATTTACCACATGCAGATGGCCACTTTCCAAGGCATGCTTTCAACTTATGCTTCTAACAACATAAATAATTTCATTCAAAAAAAAAAAAATTATGACAGCTGACATCTACTTAAATTCTGAAATAGCCCTAAAACTAGAAAACTTGCCCAGCATAACAAGAAGCCATCATCCTAATACATAAATGCTAGACTTGATTTCATTTCCAGAAACTCCTCACAAAACTTTGAAAACCTTGAATGCAACTTTCAAAGTTTGAAGTCCTGAGTCCACAGAGGATTCAAAATATAACAACAGACTTCTGTTGACCATAAGTGTTGAAGAATTCCCAGTTTCCATATTCATGTTTGTAGCCATTGAACTCTTTTATACTTTTTCTAGTCCAACATCGTAAAGCAGTTGGCAAACTTTTCCTATCCATTGCACTATGGTTTCCTTATATAACACACACTTTGCAACGCTTCTCCAAACCCAATCTTTTTATAGAAATCTTGTATTGCTATATGCAACATGAAAAACCTATTACGGTAGACCATCCTTTTGAACAATAATACCGATACTGATACTTAGGATGCAGGAAATTGCAACTGGAACATAAACTACAACCACTAACAATGCTAATGTTTAGGAGTCCTAGTTGACTGTGCTGGACATTTAACTCGTTTGGTTAAGCGTCCAACTAGAAACTCAATTACCATGAAGAAAAGGGATGCTTTATGCTTAGAATAAACCATAAGACACAAGGATCCAACAGAAAACACACACACACACTCTCTCTCTCTCTCAACGAGAAATATCCATAAAAAAAAAATAAATAAATAAATAAAAGAACCAACTTAGGGTGCAACACATTTACACAGGATGTGAGCAAATAAAACCCCAAGGAAAGGACTAATGCTTCTCTCTCACAGAGGAGATAAGAAACTGAAAATTTAACTCATCTCTTGATATATTGACTGTTCAACCTCCTCTATGATCTGGCATTTCCCCACTCACAGATGAACCACCTCAAGCATGGAAGAGCAGCACTCGTGCCTTCCATTCCTCTTGCCAGCTCTACACTTTTGTCAAGTGTGAAATAAATCAATGGACTAATTTTTTCTTGCTACAAAAAAAGAAGTGCTAAATTTTCAGACAGTCCCAGGTAATCCTGAATATGGGATATAATCTATCCCTATGTTACCTTGAACATAGATTGATCTGTTACGAGGAATAGGAACAGGAACTTAGTTTGGCACATGCCCTAAATTGTGGTCTGATAGGGGTAGGCTTATACAAATCACACTACCAAAATATAAGGTATTTCTAAAGGTAAGAGAAAATTTCTTCCAAGCATTGAACATTTGATAAAACATTCTCTATTATTTTTAAATTAATTATGTAAAAACGTGTGTTTAGGATCATTATGAACTCTTTTTTCTTTTCTTTTCTATAAGTTGAAAAAGGCTATTTACTTCTAGTCCAGGCATGGTCTAAATGTCATTGATTGTCAAATTGCCACTCACAAGTTAAAGCCGTGGGAATTTAAATTTGGCAACTTCAAACTAGTATCAATCTCCCAACCCCCAAAAATATGCAACCAAAAACAGAGAAAATATCTACAAAAATAACTTATAGGACAATTGAACAAAAAAAAAAATTATAGTAAAAGAAAAGAGTGTGGAGTTATAAAGTGTAAGCATGATATATTAAAAATATCACTGATGAAGTTTTAGTGAATAAGCTGATAGGATCATAGGATACAATGAAAAATATCCCTCAGGCGTGAGAAAAGTGAACCTTTGGCCACCATTAAGGATCACATCAATGCCTGATGGTCTTCCGAGAAGACCAAATCCTTGTGCACCAAGACCTACCAGTATTCATTGATGATCAGGAAAAGTCAATTAGCATGGGAAATGAAATTTTTATCCAATAAAGCAATTTTCTTACTTCAAAATAAACAGAGAAAAACTATTTTTGGAAGAATGAAGCAATCTCAGAAAAATGGTGTTGCTTATCTTACACAACTTATCAAGGAAAGTGACCCATTCAACATTCCAAATTTGCTGTAGTTTTAGCCAATTCTTCTGCCACTGAATTGGGCAATCTGGCACCCATTTAAACTCCACTACCAGTAAGTTAGCTAAATCTCAATTTTCAAAAAGGGTGCATTGCAAATGACGTCCCCCTTTCTCCATCCTAAGAAACACAGATATGCACACAGGACATGGCTACTAAACAGATACACCGACAAGGCAATTTTCCAAAAAAAAAATGGGACACAATGCAGCAGGGACACGTCAATAAACAATTACATCTATACTATAATAGTAAAGCAACACCAAGGGTAATTAGTGAAACCATAAATTTGGTGAAGCCAATCACTTAGTAAAGCTTTTTAATATTTTTCATTAATTCTCTTCAACCACCAGTAACCACCTATAATTTAAAAAAGGTGTATTAATAATTTTTGAAATTCTACAAGTTATTTAAGTAATTTTTTTTTTGTATTTTATTATTTTCCTCATTTAACCCTTAACTTCCTACTTTTGTTTGTCTTCTTAAACTATTCATTAGTTACCCACTACGAAGTACAGACACTTCAAAATGAGTACTATATCCGTATCTGACACGTATCATATGCCCACAGTTCTCGAACACTTCATGATGCTCATTGGATATGCCACATGGCGTATCATATCATTTTATCATTTTTACTTCAAATATGTGATTAAGACAAATCTAAATTTGAGTAGTTAAAACCCCTACAATTACAAAATCTTATATCTTACATCTACAAACAAAATACACCAAGGATATCATCTTGTATATATTTAGTAAGTTCATCCATAACCAAAGTAAAAAGATAAGGGTTTAAAATAGATCCTTGGTGTAGACCAATTTTACTTGGAAAATCATTTGTATCACCTCCAACAGTCCTTACGTTAGAAACTACTCCGTCATACATGTCCTTGATCAATTTAATATCTTTCATAACAACTCATTTCTTTTTCAATATTCACCATAAAATTTATCTTGGGATCCTATTAGATTCCCTTTCTAAGGTTGATAAAAATTATGGGAATATATTTCTTATTTTCTTTATATTTTTCATCAATATTCTTATTAGGAAAATAACTTTCACAGTTGATCTACCAAGCATAAAACCAAATTAATTTTCTGATATTTTTTCACACATCTTATCATAGTCTCAATCACTATCACCCAAATTTTCATAATATAACCCACAAGTTTAAATGTCCCAATTGTTGTTATACCTTTGGATAGTTTGTTAACTCACAAGCTTCAGATAGTTTGTTAACTGACAAGCTTCATCAAAGAAGCAACTAAGTATCATTAATACATGACACATAACCTAAGAAGTACATATTTAGGTACGAGTTATGAGTACAAACACAGATACAACAATTTAAAATAAAAAAATAAAAATACAAACATGGCAGGAATACAAGAAAAAAATTATATATAAATTTTGTTTTTTTTTCTTAGCTATGTATAAAAATATAATATATTTTAGATTGTTAACGACCATTTCATCTAAAAGTTTAAGTTGTTAGGGAGGAAGGAAATTTTACCATTTATATTATTTTTAATAATTTTGACACAACCCTTCACATATTTTTTTTTATAAGTTCCCTTCACATGTTGCCAAACTGAATTTTTTGACAAGGCCAAATATGTATGGTAATTGACTATTAGGTAATGGTAAGATTTGAACTCAACCTTTGCTTGCTTTGATATCATGTTAGATTGTTAACCTGCCACTATTTTACTTAAAAGCTTAAGTTGTTAGGAAGGAGAAGGAAACTTTATCAGTTAAATTATTTTTTATAATCTCAACCACATACACAACAACTAACTTAATAATTTAATTTGCAAAACATAACAAAGTAAAAGATAGAGAATTTTATATTTTTAGGGGCTTCAATTACCTAAATTTAAGTTTGTCTTAATTATAAATTTGAAAAAAATGATAAAATAATTAAATACGTCACATGACATGGATGTGTCATGTTTCTACATATATCTCGGATGTTCAGACTCTCCGAGGAGTACGTGTATTTCATTGCAAACAACCAAATGACTGTCATATCTCATATCCAGCATTCTAAGTACGTAAAAAATGAATTCAAAATAATGATATTGTCCGAATTTGAAGTTCAAGACGTACTCCAATCCAAAATAAACAGAATTGAAAAAAAAAAGGGAAAAGGCCAAGATGCCGGCCTACCTGGAATTTTCACCTGACCATTAATGGTATAACCATCACGAGTCCTGTCCAAAGCAAATCAAATTAATGCAATGCTGTTAACTTAAAATAGAAAGATTCACTGAAACGAAGTATAATTAGGTTAGGGTTTATGATGTGAAATATTAAAAGGAGGGGAAAAAAAAGTAGTACCGGGACGCGATCGCGAGCGCCGAAGGAAGGAGAGAAAAACTCAAAAGGATAAGAGATAGTTTGAGAAAGATCGGATGCGATGTCGTCGTCGCCGCTGCCATTGGAAGCACAACGAGAGATTCGAAAAACGGTTCAGAGATGAGTTTGGAGCAGAATTCCTGCATCAAGCACGCTCGTTATTGTTGGCTAGTTTTGTGCTAGTAACTGCCCTGTTTCTTCAGGAGTCTAGTAGAACTGATGTTTTTTAAATAGAAGGAGATAAAATAATTAAAGGGGGTGTAATCAAAATTTTAACGTTGAGTTTCGAGCTTTTATCCTTGCAACACATGAATTTTTATGTTATTGAAAAAAGCACTAGCTACCAATGGAACTTGATAGTTCTGTTTTTTACTTATCGGCTCCGTTTGGATGTTTCAAAAAAAAAAAAAAAAAAAAAAAGTAAAATCCTACAAATTTCTATAAATACGAATAATGAGATAGTAAAATTTAAATTTTTTACTCACTGTATGAATTATGAGACATTTACTTTTACAATTTTATACAACTCCAAACACTCCTATTATTACATTTTAAACATCCCCTACTTAGTATTAAAAGTTTTCTTCTATTATTTTTTTTTTTTCGCAAAGAATTGAATAAAGGATCAAGAGAGTAGGGATGTCAAACGGTTACACAAACGGTTACACAAGAATACTTGATTCGACTGACCCTGATTAAAACCCATTGAAAAAACTCTATGGGACTAGGATGGGTTTGAATTGAAAATTAATACCCATGCAGGTTTAAAACGGGTGTAGGATTTGCTTGTAGGGTACCCATTACCTGATACCCATTTATATTTATAGTTTACTCATTTAAGTACCTGTTTAACAAATTAAAATAAAATATAATATATATTTCTATATTTACAATTTTATTTCTAAAATAAAATTTTTGAAATTCTTAAACCAAGGCCATTTATGGAATTTTGCTTATTTTTGCTATATAATATATAATGTGATATATCAACAGTCGCAGTACATAATATATTTTTGTCATAGTATATGATATATATTTATATTTATATGTCATGGACTGTTCTGTATTCGGTTTGAAATGCCTGTATTAACTGTGATTTTTATTGCACTGCAAGAATATGCCAAATGTATTTTATATATTTATTTCTACTATTTATATTATATTTCTTTTACCTTTAAAAAAAAAAAAGAGATCCTTTGACCAATGAAAATTTTCAATTTAATATATTTAACATTTTTGTTACTTACTTATTTTTTATTTTTTTATCTCAAATCGAGTATTTAACAGGTCTTTAATAGGTAATTGGACCAATTTAATATAAATGGTTTCGTGGGGTTAAGACAAATTTTATGAATTTGAGATTTTAATTAAAAAAATAAATAAATTAAATAATAAGATTAATTAATTAAATGGGTATCCTATCTGTTTATATATTTGAAAAAGAGGGTTTCATGGGCCATGAAAGCACTTGCCCTTGCCGCCGAGAATCCAACGAAGTAATCAGTCAAAAACGTGTATGTTATAATTCGGAGTTTCGAATTACATTTTTAAAATCATGGTTTCAAATTACACCTTAATGTCTTATTAATTTTTTGCAAACATTAATATTGTTGTTTTAAACCACTTTTATAAAAAATATTATTTGAAATAATGATTTTATGGGATTAATGGATTAAGAAATTAATTTTTGAAACTCGTGGAGAGAGAAATATGTTTAGCTTACATTTGATTGGAGGAATTGAAAGATAGAAATGAATAATACCATAAAATAAGATTTGAAATTGAATATAACATAAGATTAAATTTAATATTTTAGTGTTTAATTAGTGAGATATAAAGTGGTATAAGAAATGCAATTTAATAGGAGATTTGACAAAACATAATTTTGAATATTTGTATATTAACAGAAAATAATTTTTAAAAAATGAGTGATATGCGATACCACCACTCTCTAAATTTGTATATTGAAAAATAATAGTCCAAGCATGATTATACGCTCAGAGTTACTTTTGTCAATCAAATATGAAATGGGGTGGGATTCACGAATTGATAATCCAATTTCCTGTTCTATATTCCACAATCAAACACACCTTTAAAACCATATGCCCTACTAGAATCAAGCCAGTCCAAAAATTTTTTAATCTCAATTCGACACAATTTCATATTTTATGCTTATTAGAGTTGCCAAAAAGATAAATAAAAAGCAGGAGATTTTTCCTTACCGAGTAATCTCTCTCCTCTGCCCATGATAAATAATATGTCTCATTTCATTAAGATCAAAAATATTTTATTATTTAAAAAATTAAATAACAAACAAAGTATATACAAAGTAATTATTAACTAAAAAATAAAATAATTAATATATAAGTTAACTATTATGTATGTGTAACACTTAAATTTGTCAACATATTATAGTGAAATTAATAAAGATATTTATGTAATAATTTGGCATGAGAAAATTAGTTTATATATATTCATTCATTTTATAAACGAATTGATAACCAAAAAAAAAAACTAATTTATATATTAAGCCAGTTGAACTTGAAAAATAAAAAATTAAAAAAAGAGAAAAAAAAAAAAAAACACGACGCTACTTTCCGCATGTTGATAACTTAAGAGGTCAATCCAATCCAGTCTAATCAAATGAAAAATTGTTCTAGAGTTTTACACCGTAATAAATAGGAAATTTGCAAAGCTCAAAAAAAATTTCAATTTAACAGAGGAGAAGCCCCACAACACTCTATGTCATTTATATAATAAAGAAATTTAAAATTTTGAATTTGACTTATTTTTAACTATTAAAATTGTTAAATGGTCAAAATTATTTTTCTTTTTCTTTCATTCTTCCCATATATAAATTATATATATATATATATATATATATGTATTACCTAGATAATGGTCGAGCATCTTGTATAATAATATAGGTTTGAATAATGTCGAGCATCTTTTCGCTATGCTATGCTAGCTTCTTTGATTCAGAGCTAGTTTCAAACTATAGGGTAGGGGCTCTTCCCGCGCTATTGCGTACGTACTTAGCTTAGCTAGTTTAGGGCTTCTATCGCGCTATATTTTAGCTAATTTTAGGCGATATATATATATATATATATGTATTACCTAGATAATGGAAACATAATTTTAAAATCAATTTTTTACTTATAAAAAATTTCAAAGGGATGCTTGAATTCATGTCAATTGGGACTTAAAATTTTATTTTGTTGAATTGAAATTTTAAAATTTTAAATTCATAAATTTTTAGTAAATTTGACATTCATTAAAGTTTGTATATTTCAAATTTAGAATTTTTCAGTTTATAAGAATGATATTTTTATATTTTTTATTTTTTAAATTTTTGAATTTTTTTCAAACATTATTATTGTATATTATTTCTAAATGAATACGATTTACAGTATCACATGTCACTCCTTTTTCACACGCGTGTATCCACCAGAGTGAACCCTCTATTATTATATTTTAGTAAATTGTATATCTAAGTTTTCTCTAAAATATCCTTTCTCTTCATCAAAATTACACACCTCTTAAACACAGGAGTGTTAGTATGCGAAGGGAATGAAGGAACCAATAGAGAAGAGTCAAAAGAGACGCTATGGAGAGAGAGACAGCGAGAGAGAAGGGAGAAGAGGCGGAACAGTGTCGTCATGCGCGGCGACGATATTCCTTTGGATCCCTTTGGACAGTTCATTTCGAAGGTTTCCACTCAATGTCGTCAGTTCAAGGTGCTAGGTATTGGGTGTCATGAGAAGCGGGGCGGCTAACATCGCGTTTTGATGTTAGCTGCCAGACATCGATTAACGGTCATTCGATTAAATCAATGCAGGTGCAATTTTAAATAGCCACGTGACGAAGAAAAAAAATAAATTTCAGCTTAACGCTTCTCAAACAAAAAAAAAAAAAAAAGAGAGGGCTACTCATATGAAATTTAAAATAATCACGTGATGGAGACTCTTAGCCAAGTGTTTAGGTGCGATCCACTCAACGGCAAAGAAAATTTTTTTTTTTTTGGGTAAGTGGCAAAACTTATTTTGCTGCTTTGTCAAAAATGAAAATTAGCTTTTTCCTTCCAAAATTTCTGAATTTGTGTAGGAACCTTCTGATTACTTTGCTTCTAATTGTTAGTCATTAACTATTTTTACTTTTAATTAAAAAGTCATTCAATGCTTCACTCTTCAGTTATAAGTATGTTTACCAGTGCAATGAAAATTATTTAAAATTTTGCAAAGCTAGAACGGTGTGAGCATGTTCAAATGTTTGAGTGAAGAGTTGGTTTGAATGCTTTAACTAGGTATTTTAATTTGGTATTTATTTTTAATTTGAATGTTAGAATATTGGGTGTTACATTTTAATTATTGTTTTTTTAGAGCAATTTAATTAAAAAAATCTGATAAAACAATAAAGTCTTTTACTTCCTTACACTGAAAATTTTATTTTTCTCTTTTTTTATAATGGGAAAAAAAAGAGAAAAATAAAAAGAAA
Organism: Vitellaria paradoxa; assembly: GCA_019916065.1. Taxonomy (NCBI): domain Eukaryota; kingdom Viridiplantae; phylum Streptophyta; class Magnoliopsida; order Ericales; family Sapotaceae; genus Vitellaria; species Vitellaria paradoxa. The sequence goes on from CM034242.1 coordinate 2,370,473, forward strand.
TTATATTAGTTGTTGCACTTGTGTATTTCTTTCTTTCTTTTTTTTTTTAGTATATAACCATATAAAAATTTGTTTGAATATTATCCTCAAAAAGATAAGGTGTTTACTTCCTATGCCTTTTTTTTTTTTTTTACAATGGAAAAAAAGAATAAGAAATAATATTAATTATTTTAGGCTGGTCTCTTTAGTTTTTGTTTTTTTTTAATATACACTGTATAAAAAATTGTTAGAATGTTAAAAGCTTTCTATCATTTATATGTTTTACCACATTAATTATTGCACTTGTGTATTTCTTTCTTTCTTTTTTTTTTAGTATATAACCGTATAAAAATTTGTTAGAATATTATCCTCAAAAAGATAAGGTTTTTACTTCCTATGCTTTTTTTTTTTTACAACGGAAAAAAAGAATAAGAAATAATATTAATTGTTTTAGACTGGTCTCTTTTGTTTTTTTTTTTAATATACATTGTATAAAAAATTGTTAGAATGTTAAATTCTTTCTATCATTTATGTGTTTTACCACATTAATTGTTGTACTTGTGTATTTCTTTCTTTTTCTTTTAGTATATAATCGTATAAAAATTTGTTGGAATATTATCCTCAAAAAGATAAGGTTTTTACTTTCTATGCCTTTTTTTTTTACAATGGAAAAAAAGAATAAGAAATAATATTAATTGTTTTAGGCTGGTCTCTTTTGTTTTTGTTTTTGTTTTTTAATATACATTGTATAAAAAAATTGTTAGAATGTTAAATTCTTTCTATCATTTATGTGTTGTATTGTAACACAGACCCTCAATGATGGATACGGACCGTGGAGAGGTTGGAATTGAAATTATGAAAATAGACCTTCCAAAATCTACTGAAGAAAGTAAAAAGTCATTGTCGATTGAGTTTTCTTCTGAAATTATAAGTGACATGATGGTTAAGTTTGTTTGCAAGCCATTTGTTGGAATGGAGTTCAATATAATTGAGGAAAGCTTTTCATTTTAGAAAAAATATGCACGTGATACTGGATTTGGTGTTCGAGTTAGAGGAACGAATAAGAGAAAAGATGGAGTGGTGAGATCCAGGACGTATGTATGTTGCAGGCAAGGCAAAAAGTCTAAAGATCCATGACGCATTCATTCCAAGCATTGTGCAGAAACAAGATGTGATTGTGGTGTTCTTATGAGCATTTCTTTGAACAAAGAAAAAGGGAAGTACTATGTGATATCCTTCATAGAAGAACATAATCACGAGTTAGAAGGTAAACAAACAACTCATCACCTTAGAGCACATCGAGGCATCAATGAAGTCCAAGCATGTGCTATTGCTGTCGCATAAGGGGTGGGTCTCGGGTCGAAGACGACACACAGGTATATAAGCATAGAAGCTGGGGGCTCAGAAAATGTGGGTTTCACTAGGGAGGATGTGAAATCACACCTGCGCACTAAATGCCTGAAAGACATAGAATTGGGAGAGGCTACTATCATTTTAGAGTACTTTCAAAAATAGTCCAAGCGAAGCCCTTCTTTCTTTCATGACTTCCTACTTGATTGTACAGGGCAAATAACCAATATATTTTGGGCCGATTCAAAGATGCTAGTTGACTATCAAGTCTTTGGTGATGTGGTAATGTTCGACACAACATTTGGCACTAACAAGGAGTCTCGGCCTCTGGGGGTTTTCACTGGTTTTAACAACCATAGGCAAACAGTAATATTTGGGGGCACCTTATTGTTCGATGAGACTGTAGCCTCATTTGCATGGCTTTTTACTACAATGTACTACAATGAACAACCAACCTAACAATTATAATGCATCAGAAGAGCACCCACCACCAGCAAGGCAAGCAATCATAGAGAGAGCAAATTTGGAGCACCAAGCAACAAATTCATCCTTCCATACAAATTGCAATAGCATTAAATAGCCAAACCATATCAACTAATGAAACTCGAAGTCAACCACCAGCACAAAGTAAACAAACAATCAGCAACAAAAGAATGCAAAGGTCAAGAAAAATGCAAAACTCAGACCAACCCACCATCATCTAACCAAGTTGTTCAACATGAAGAAATATTTAGCACATACTGACAACAAAGAGCCTCACCTACCCAGCTAATACCATCAAATACAACTGTAAAATAGAACCAATTAAAAGCATCCAGCCTAAAGAAAAAATAGGCATGAGCCAACATAAAACAACAAATTTGAAGCTATTGAGATGACATAAAACAACAAATTTTAGAGCAACAACTAAGCACAATTTTACTCGTGATGAACATCATTTAACATGTTTGTCCATTTTTTGTCTAAAAACTAGAGGATTGTTAAGAAATAAAGAAGTAGGGGGTATTAGTTCTACCAATCTGGTTAACTTTTCCCAAATCACTGAAAAAATAAAAAATAAAAAACAAATAAATTCTCCAATTGAAATAGTAGAAAAGAAGACAATGTTACTAAAAAAATCAACAATAATTTGAAAGAGGAAACTATAATGAACATCATACCGTGTACTTGGCATATGTGCTTCTTTATTGCTTTTGTTTAAGAAATCATAATCAAGTTCTAGATCAAACATGCATGCCGCTGCTTTCCATCCAATAACAATATAAAATCAAATTCTTCCAAACACACACCTCCCTAATGGGAGAAAAAAAGACGTGGGCTTAGATTTTGTAAAGAAAAAACAAAATGAGATTGTGTATATTACATCCAACCTTGTAGGTTCAAACTAAATGATTGAAGAAAAGTAAAAAAATAAAAAAAAACATTCTGCACAACACAAAGCTAACTTTTTTTCGTGCTTCTTCTGAGACAAATTAAGCAACACAACAATGGTGAAACAAACAAATTTGACCAAAAAAAAAAAAAACTAAAAAAATTTACCCAAAAGCTAAAGCGTCAAACTTTACTCAAAAACTTCCACACCAATAGTTGCTAGAGTGTCAAACGAACGAGGTCATCATCATTATCCACTTGTCCTTTGGTAGCCTTCAAAATGAACAAATTAACCAATTATAATTATTTCATTAAATGTTGCATTGCATAAAAGGTTATAAACTATAGTACAACACAAAAGCTAAAAATGAACATATTAAGACCTGTGGTGATGATTGAACCCTGGCTAAAATAAATTGCGGGCTAGTTCTCCTTTGCTTAAATTGTTGAGTCTTTTTCGGTTTCTTTGCTCTCTCCGTGCATGACACATTCCGACGTTTGCAGGTACCTTTGTGACTGTCTTTCCTTTTTAGCCCTATCACTCTAAGGTCTATAGAATTAAGAGAAGCAAGAGGATCTACTATTATAGTCTCTTTGTTTGTTGCCCCAGACATTTCATACTTATCTATAAGGGAGTGACCCTCACTTATAAGACGACGAACACTCTTGAACGCTTCATTGTTTCCAACTGCACGGTATGCTAACAGCATAAACTCTGAACACAAGATGTCAACCAACTGTGAATCTGTCAAGTTAGGAGGAGGAATTTCACCAAAAGCAAGGCCACTTTTTGCATGCCAAGTCCACCTTTTCATGATGTACTTATCTGGAATTTTATGAATACAATATATATTGAATACCCTCAAAATATGCGCACAAAGATATCCACGCATCTCATACAAGCAACATGTACAAGAAATCATCATTGATGATGGGTCGAAATTAATCTTGTATGCTTTGTCTACATCATTTGCAATCCTCATGTGGGGGCCTTCAATAGGATCATTGTTGGAGTTTTCTGATCTCCTGTGATATTCTAATGGCTTGTGGTCATATTGAATTGAATGGGGTGGTTCCATGGTACTTACTGCCTTTTTGCTTTCCTTGGTTAACTCTGCAATTTCTGTCACTTGGAGCTAGATTCCTGGAGCTTATCCAATGCTACTTCAGTTCCATGTTAATTTAATTAACTTAATTGTATTGATCCGTGGCGACGGTAGCAGGAAACATGTCTTTTTTGTAATTTTAGAGTTGGTTTAAGATGGCATGGGAATAGACAAGGTGGAATTGATGCTTCTCATATAACTTGAAAGACTCGGTGGACATTCATATACAAATGTTTATGGTTTCTCAAAAAGTGATAATATATATTTACATATATATCTGTAAGTATCCATAAATAGGTGATGTAGTTTTGGTGTTATTGCTAACATAGGCACAGAAGAAATTTACAAAGCAGTAAATTACCCCCATAGCTACATTAAGCTAGCATGCGACTGGATCACATTATGATAGTGCAGTTTGTTCCCATGGAGCGGGGATCATCCTGGCTTTGATCCGTGTTAGTGTGCTTCTGCTTGGATGATGCAAATAATTGAGTGCTAGAATTGACATTATCTTTATTATTACTAATTTAAATTTCTTACCTTTCAAAAAAAAAAAAAGATATAGGAAATCTTAAACAAAAAAGCATAAACAATTTCACAGAAAATGAGAAGAACAATGTTACTGAGATTAGATTACACCAATGTTCGGGTTTCAAAATTCCCTTGAACCGAAAAGACGAAAACCAGCCAAACATGGACTTGCAAGTAACAGATTCTGTGCACCACTTTGCAAACTGATTTTAGGGCAGATGGAGATGCCTTTTGGACTTATAGGTAAAGATGGACTTGCAAGTAAAGATGGAGATGCCTCAAATCACTCTTACATTGAAGACTTCCAAAATAGATGGAGATGGAGTTGCAGATGGAGATGGAGATGCCTCAAATTTCTAGAATTCCTACCATGTGAAAAACCTGTGGAAAAGCCAAATGGTCAATTACACAAAAAATACTGAAAAATTATGCATGAGAATAAGACATTAAACATGTCAAATAGACTAAATGCAATGAGAATAAAAATACAAAATTATGCATCTACAACCATGGATGGGGAGTCAATCAGAAAATCTAAGGTATCTATTAGGTTAGAGGTTTCATTTGGTGATTAAGGCAACATCTGACATCCAATTTGATGGGCCATTTTTATCATATACCTGTATCACTAGTTCAACATCAATTATAACCAAATAAAGGATGTCAACGCATTTGCTAAAATAGTTCATGAATCAAAATGGAAAATTTCACCACATCAAAAATGTTGGTGAAGTAAAATGTGAAGACTTCACCACATATTTTCATTGACCATATCCTTGCTGCCCAAAGTTCACTAACTATGTTTGGATAAAGGAAAATGAAAATACTTTACCACATCTTTTCATTGACCATATCATTGCCTTTCGTAGTTCACTTACTGTGTTTGAATCAAAGATTTTTTTTTTTTTAATGAAACCCATCAAGGATTGTGCAATTTAATACTCCTTGATTCTCAAGAGTCAGAAGGCCTTGAATTTTTTGGTAAATTCAAAATAACATTAAGAATAGTATAACATGAAGAAGGAACAAGCATAGAGTATGATCAAATTATGGCATCATTTCCAAAATGAAAGAAATGCTCACCTACTTCAAAGATCAATCACACAAGAAGCTTTTGCATCCGGTTTAATAAGAAGTCCCCTTGTTTAATAGTCACTTGATAAAGAGCATTCTTTGCATCTGGATGGTTAGTTTCCAAGACACCTGCAACTTTATCAATCTTGTAGTGTAGCTTCTCTGCTGCAATAAAGCGTGGCAGCTCCAAATCAATGAACTCCACTGTTACTCTAAATGCCCTTGCCATTGCCTCAATGGTGACACTCTTGTAGGATTCCAAGAATTGAGAATAAACCACAGCCCTGACCTCCCTCATGTAATACCGAAAATGGGAATGCAAATAGCGGTCCAATTTTATTTGGACCGTCAGGCCAGCAAATGCTGAGAAAATGACTTGTATTGACACTCGTACAGAGAGTTCAAAAATTCCGACAAATGCGGGATTTTCCCAATAACTATCAAGATCTCAGGAGCATCAACAACCTTCTGTTTCAAAGAAACCCTATCCAATGATATGATGCTGGTAAGGACTGTGTAAAATATGAAATTATCAAAGATTTGTCAAGGAAAAAAAAATTGAAGTAAAAAATGAAGTTACTCAAATTTAGGACTGTGTAAAATATGAAATTATCAAAGATATGTTAAGGGAAAAGAAAATTGAAGTAAAATGAAGTTACTCAAATTTACTTATTTTTATGATTGAATAAAAAAATTAAAATTTGTTAATCAATGCCTATTCATTTTGTTCTTATATTTCTAATCCATACAAAAATATAAAATAAATTTAACATCTTTCATCTCATTTTTCCTCTCTCTCTCCCATCCCATTTTTTTTTTCCTAATGATTCAAGTGTTTAGGCCAACTTGTGCACCACTGCTTTCCTTTTTCCCAGCAAAAATTTTTATTTCTAAACACACCCAAATTAATGTATTCCAGCAGAAAACCATTTCACTGAAGCAAAAGCATGGACAACTACATTTTCAACAGATGATGCAGAAACACAGCCGATGCCTAAAGTTAACAAATTGTCTAGTCAGCGAAAATGGAAAACTTGCTCGGAGTATGGTTTCTACATAGAGAAAGCGAAAACCTGTAGAAGGAGGAGTTTCCCGTAGTTTGATAGTGGCAGTGGCTGCAAAGGCGGCGGCCGCGGTGGTGGTCCAACCGTTGCGGCCATGGAGTGTTTGCGGATAAGAGAAGTTTGAGGCGACAAAAGTCCGTTGTGGACATTTTGATCTTCACCCATTTTGGCTGGGAGCTGTTTATTTCTCCATCACGTGATTATTTTAAATTTCACGTGAGTAGCCCTCTTTTCCTTTTATTTTTTTGTTTGAGAAGCTTGGGCTGAAATCTATTTTTTTTTGTCACGTGACCATTTAAAATTGTTAGTGCATTGATATAATCGGACGGCCGTTAATCGATGTTTGGCAGCTAACATCAAAACGCGATGTTAGCCACCCCGCTTCCGGTGTCATCGGCGTCACTGACAACACCTAGCACAATTTTACAAATAGTTTTCAGCCGAATATTGTATAATAAGTATGTGTACTAAGATAAAAAAGCCCTTAATGCTCATTAGGGTTCCCAAAAAAATAGATAAAGCGCGGGAGGTCTTGTCCTACCCAATAATTCCCTTCTCCTCTGCCCATGATGGATGATATGTCTCATCTCATTGAGATCAAAAATACTTTGTTATATAAAAAAATTAAATAATAAACAAAGTTTATACAAATTAATTATTAACTAAAAAATAAAATAATTAATATATAAGTTAACTATTGTGTATATATATATACGTATATATAACACTTAAACATGTCAACATATATTGGTAAAATTAATAAAGATATTTATGTAATAATTTGGCATGAGAAAATTAGTTCATACATATTCATTCATTTTATAAACGAATTGATAACCAAAAAAAAAAAAACTAATTTATATATTAAACCAGTTGAATTTGAAAAAAAAAATGGAAGAAAAAAAAACACCACGCTACTTTCCGCATGCTGACAACCCAAGAGGTCCATGCAATCCAATAAAATGAAAATTCGTTCTAGAGTTTTACACCGCAATAAATAGAAAATTTGCAAAGCTTAAAAAGAATTTCAATTTAACAGAGGAGAAGAGCCCCACAGTACTTCGGCCACAAGAGAAGTAGCCTCTGCATCAGAAACAGAGGCTTCTTCTCTGACTCTCCTCAATATCTCCTGCTTCAATTGTCTCTTCTCTCCCTGATCCAACCACTCCCCCATCTCCAACATCGCAACAAATCTAGTAACACAGCTCCTGAATGGCCAATCCTCCATTAATGATCTCCTCTCCTCAGTCCCCATTCTCATCTCCGACTCTGTTTCTCCCACACCCGTTGATACGTTGCTGCTGCTCTCTTCCCCATCACAATCAAACTCAACCATCTCAGTTGAATCGCCATTAAACTCTGATCTCTGAAGCTCCACCAGCTTCTTGATCAAACCTTCTTCGAGCATGGCTTCTATCGCTTCTTTCCTCGCAAAACAGGCCAATTCAACCACACATTCCATGGCTGCGACTTGTATTGACACGTCCTCCGAGCTCAAAAGGCCAACGATCCTCGGAATATATCCCTTTGTTTCGATCTCATACGCCAGTGGACTTCTGATCAGCTTGATCAGCGTGGAAAGAACTTGGATCGAATCACACGATGCTGTCGACACTAACGTTAGAATTGTCGGACCCATCAAAACCTGTCCCACGAAAACATCCTTGTTGAATCGAACCAAGGCCACTATAGCTCGAGCAGCCTCTTCACAAACCCTCCTCGAGCATTTGGATTTACACAACACTGATTCCAGAATCGGGTATATCTTCGCTCTCAGAATCATTTCCTGTAAATCTCCGTCGAATCCTTCCCACAACCGGGTTTCGAATTGTACCAACGCCTTCAACTTCTCTTCTTCTTCGTCGTCGGATCCTTGAAGAACTCGCGAGAGGTTTCGAATGGTTTCTTGGTCAATCCATGCTTGAACTTCGGCCTGGATTGCCGTGGCGATCTTGGTGATCTCGTGATTGGCGATTTGGCGGCGGACGAAAGAGAGAAGGCTGTAGCCTTGAGATTTTTGGAGGGTGTTGAGTTGGTTTTTGAGGTATGAGAGTGACTCGGAGAGGTTGGAGAGAGTTGGGTCAGCGCTGAGAACCGAGTCCAGCTGAGTTTGGAGTTCTAGAAATGGTTTGATGGCGGCCAAATTGGTGTAGGAGTAGATGGGGATTATGGGTTTGGTTTGGAGATCTCCGCAGGTTTTCTTTAGGGCTTCTAGTAATCTCAGCTTGGATTGGTTGTCTTGATTCTCATCCATGGCTGGTTTTCAGTCTGAAGGGTCTGCGTTGGGGTTTTGTTTTGCATTGATGGGTGGTGAAAGAAAGGAGAGAGAACTCAACAACCAGTCCTAATGAAAGGGAGCGCGAGGGACCTACCATTCAAGGTGTGTTGCTTCCGCTTGTGTCACACTCGATTTACGTACGTTAGTTTGATTGTTATATACTATATGGTATTGAAGGAATATAATTTAGGAATAAATAATAATGCCGGATACTATGAAGGTGTTTGATTGATCAAAAAATATAATAAAATTAAAAAAATTTAATGTAAAAATGATATGTGACAAAATTTGATTAGAAAAAAAATAAAGAAAGTAGGTAAAAAGTTAATGAATTTTAATTTATTTTTACTAACCAAATATCCTTGTATATAAATATGATTAGATGAATATGTATTAATTTGTGCATAATTAATTTTTTTTAGTATTACATGAAATAAAATAACAGATTTAATTTGATAGTAAATTTAACAAAATATAATTTTAAATATTTAAATTTTGGAATCAACATGCACAGTTCCAAATTTCTTCTGTGGGTCGGGAAGAAACCCGCAGCCGCTACCCAAATGTGCGCACTGGATGAAGCCCGTCCCGTGGACCAAGTCGGCAATGGCCCACGAGGTAGTAAACCAGTCTAGACAACCCTGACTGACCGGCTCGATCGAGGGAAACTATTAGAAACCTACTAAAACAGTAACTTACCCTCCTGAAAAAGAGTCGAATCTGAAACTACACACGACCCAGACTCTGAGGTGTCTCCGAACTTCCGCTCAACCACCCCGATGGGGCCAGTTCCAAATTTATTAGTTGTTGTATATCACCACATTGGGATAAATTGTTAATCGCGAACCCCACGCCGTATCAGTTTTTATTAGTCAAATGTGAGATCATTGCCACGTGGGAAGAATGAGACAAATATGTTTTGTGGATGTTGATGAATTAGAAGGTCCTAGCGTTTGTCCTCTCATTGATTAATAAAGGCCCAACACATGTTGTTAGAGATGGCCCATCCCAAATTGTCCAAACAAATGAGGATGATCATGGGGGCCTATCAAAGGGGAATATACCAGACTTTGCCTCTGAAAGATCTGATTATAGTTGTGTTTAACGCACTTATTTTTACTGAATATTTTTAAAAGTAATTTATTTTTTATTTTACTATATAAATTACGAATTTATAACTTATTTTACTTTATTTCATTTTATCTCATTTTTTTATCACTCTAAATACACCTTATGATGAATTTACCCTGTTTAGTGATGAAGCGAAAAGGGAATAGTGCTATCGAATATAATAATTATAAGAGATAAGGATCAATAACTTTTCAAAATAAAAAAGGTAAAAATAAATTTTAAATATTAAGTGACGTTAAATATAATTACTTTTAAATGTTAATGAGCGATTTATGTGATTTGTCCTTTAAAGATATATTTGGAATGATAAAAAGTGAGATAAAATAAAATACAGTAAAATAAGTTATAGATTCGTAATTCATGCAATGAGATAAAGAATAAATAATTTTTAAAATTTTTAATATTTTTTATCGTTTTTCAAAATTTTTATCACTTCAAATAGAGCCAAATGAAGCGGACATATTTCAATCAAATAAATAAATATCCATATTACAAATTGGCTCAACTGATTTGACGGTTATGTATGTGTCAAAAATATAATCTGACCTACAAATAATTCAAATGAAAATTTATTTTTTTAATTTATAAGAAAATTATAAAGATAACCTATAAAAATAAAAATTACTAACAAAAAAAGTGAAAAATTTTATTATTTATTACAAATATTATTACATTAATATTAAAAATGTGATAATATTTTTTTATAAAAATTTTTAATTAAATATTTTCCAAAATGTGAAATCTTTTGATTAATAATTTTTATTTTTACAGGTTATTTATACAGTTTTTTTATGTACATTTACTTTATAAATTTATATTTCTTTGCAGGAAAAAGAAAAAAATAAGGAGGGGTTGGGGGTTTCAAGGTAGAGAAAATAATATTTTTTATTATTTTTATTTAAAATAATATTTTAATTTTAAATTTTAAAATAAAGGCATAAAAATATAAAATAGTGGCACAAAAATATAATTTTTTTTAAATTAATATTTTAAAAAATATGATAATACTAAACAATAGATGGATACCTAATAGATAAAGTGAATTAATTTTTTTAATTATATATTTAGATTTTAATACTCTTTAAAATTTTATTAAAATTAAACATTTAAATTAAAATTTCTATTTATGTTTATGAATTTTTATAAACTGACAACAGAAAAATATTTGTTAAATCTATTTATATTTTTTTGTTTTCAAAAAAATGTAAACTTAAATAGAAAAATATAATAAAAATTCTTTTTAGTCTATATTTTCTATTGTAAACATTTTGTCAAATTTCAGTTAATATGTATCATATTCATTAATTAATTTATTTTTACTAAATAATTAAATTAAATAATTTTTAAATTAAATAAATAAATAATTAATTTAATATGAAATTAATTCATTCATATTAAATTAATATGAAAGATATATTATTGAAATTTTCAATAAATATTAAAATTATATTAAATAATTTAAATTAGTTAATACATTTAATAATTTAAATTTAATTTAATTTGTTTAATATCAAATATATTTTATTAAATTATTTTTAATAAATATCATAATTAATTTAATTTAATTTAATAAACAATATAATTAAATTAACATGAAATATATTTATTAAATCCAATTAATTTTTTAAAAACTAATTGTAAACAATATTTCATTTTCAAAAGCAGTTTCGGCTTTCATTTCAGAAGAAAAAGACAGCTGAAAATAAAAACAAAAAATATAAACAGAAAAGCGATAATGTTACCAAACAGATATTAAACAATGTATGGATACCTATTAGACAAAGTTAACTAATTTTTTTATTTAAAATAAATACTTAAACTTCAATTTTCTTAAAAATTTTATTAAAAAATAAACTTTTAAATTGAAATTTTGGATTTCTTTAATGGCTAGAATTAATTTTTCTCTTTCTCTCAAATTTTCTATTTTTTTGAATACTTTTTATATAAAATGTATTTGATATTAAACTTATAAAAATATGATAATAGTGATAATAAATAATAAAATTTTATACCTTAATCTCTTTTAATTAGTGATTTTTTATTTTTTTAGGTTATTTTTACATTTTTTCATATTAGTTTGTTCAATGAATTCAAAATAAAGTTATTTACACGCTAAATAACTTATGATTAGATATTTGTCATAATCATCGCAAAAACTTTACCACATTATTACTGCTATATTTTTCAAAATTTAAAATTTGAAATTCAAATTATAAAAGAATTATAATTTGGTATTTTTAATTAATGAATTTATTTAATAGTTTGAAGTATTTTTTCTTTTTCTTCACACTTTAATTATCTTTTCGATCACTTTATATGAAAATTTTTTAAAATGTGATTACAAAATTATTTTTATTTTTTTAATTTTTTAATTTTGTATATTTTTTATTAATTTTTCAAAAATTAAAATTTTTTTTGAATGTGATTAATATACTTCAAAACTGCAGTATGCCCGCTTGACACGCACATAAACATCGCATCCAGATGTTTTTAAAACTTAAATTTTAAATACATACACTTTTACATTATGTGTCATTTATATATAAGGAAGTTTAAAATTTTCTGTTATTGAATTTGTTAAATGGTTATAATTATTTTTCTTTTTCTCTCATTTTTCTATTTTTAATACTTTTTATATAAAAAAATGTCATTTATATAATAAAAAAGTTTAAAATTTTGAATGTTGAATTTGTTAGATGGTTAGAATTATTTTTTTCTCTTCTTCTTGTCATATTTTTTTAATATTTTTTATATAAAAATTTTAAATTAATATTTTAAAAAATGTGATAATGTTTGTAATAAATAATAAAATTTTATATTTTTTAATCTCTTTTGATTAATGATTTTTATTTTTATAGGTTATTTTTACACTTTTTTAATGTAAAATTGAGCTATTTACACATTAAATTATATTTTTGTGCCTTCAAGCACGGACAATTGCTAGTGTTTCAACATCGCGAGGACCTGTGATGCTTTGGTAACCGTCGGATTTTGAAGGTTGATCATTGAGACACTTTATCAAACTGTATCTGCGATTACACCTTAGCATTTCTCCTGAAATAATCTGGGGGGCATCTTCGGTCTTCAGATCCAACCAACCAATGCCCAGTAACGAACGACAGCACAACAAGCGGTTTATGCTAACATTCGCATCTTATATGCATATATTGCCATCTGTAACCCCACCCCTCTCTCCGGTATTGATTCATGTGCCTGCACACTCTCTCTCTAGACCTCTGAACTCTGCAAGATCACAACACTTTTGATCTGTCTATATGCTCCATTGATTCAGGTACTTAAATTGTACATGATCTGTGTTCATGGTTTTCTGTCTTCAATACTCATCTCTCTTCCTTTCTATTCTTTTTGAGTTCAGTTTTTTTTTTTTTAATCTGCTGATCGCTTCTAAATTGTAGGAAAATTAGATTGATGTGTATATAATTTGGGTTTAATTCTTGAAAATTTTGAGTTGAAGAACGCTAGGGTTTTTGTAATTGATGAAGGAAGCGTAATTTTTGGCATTGAGTGGACCTAATTATGAAATTATAATTATGTCGCATTACATATTATGATTCTGAGTTGGTCATCCAGTTCAATGTAATCTGTATATAGTTTTATAGTCTTTAAATTTTTTATTTTAATGCAGTGGGAACTCGTAGCAACTACACTGCGGGTGTACATTGGGTGCGTAATAGCCTTGCCGGTGAACACCCGGAAAATCTACGTGTGAGCTCACCCCAATAAAATGAATAAATATTGTCAAGAATTCATTTTTTGGGTATGGCTATAGATAAAAATTAATGTTAAAACATATTAAGTAATTTCATTTCCCTCTCATTCCTTTCCCTCGGAAAATAAAAAATACAAACACAGGATAGCACACAACAATTTGTTCTTTCCTCTTGTTTACTTCTCTTATTCATTTCCTTAATCAGAAGCAAGTCAAATAGTGCACTTATTTTTGTTTTTCCGATATAATTTGTCCTTTATTTGCTTCTGTTGCTTTCTTTGTGAATTATGCTCGTTGGTGCACTTTTCAGGCTGGGGTACAGAATAATGCTGGTGGTTTCTGGAGTTCGGTTGTCCTTGTTTTATTTCCTAATTATTTTACACATTATACTGAGCTCTTTTAAAATTGGGAATGCTGGAATCACAAGTACTTTTATCCGTTCTCAATGGCCATCTGTTGACATCCCTCTTGACAACAAAGTATTCGCAGTTCCAAATGGTTATAATGCACCTCAACAAGTAAGCAATTATTAAGAAACTGTCTTCTCCAAATTTCTTTTCAAGCTTTTATCTTTGATTGTTTCTCTAGGCAAACGGATCTACTCATTTAAGTGTAAAACTTAACCTTGTCAATCAATGAATAAATTATTTTATTTTGTAAGATAATATGGTATTTAAAATGTGACATTGAATTATTTCACACAAATATAAGTTGCATGCATAATTGTGTACTAAAATTGAATTACTAAATATGTTTGTATAGATGTCCAATTATTTATGTTGATGCAAATATCATATTCTTAGCCAAGTGTCCTTGCCCAAGTGTTAAGTATACAACATGGGTATATCATACATTTAGAAGAGTTCATGCAACATAGCTTTCCCAATAAGTAAATAGTCCACAAAGTTGCAACCACCACTGTTAGGGTAGTAAATTATTCTGTCCATAAACTTCAAATGCAATAATCCAAATAAGATCTTTTGTGCTGCTATTGTGTTGAGTCATATTTACATAGAGTCAAAGATTAAGTTCAGATTTTTTTTTTCTTTTTCCAGGTAGAAGTGACAACCTACATACCTGGTTTATTCCATTCTACAGTATATGGACTGTTTTATTAGGATCATTCATCAACTGCCACATCAGACAGCAAATTATTTCATCCCCAATTCATTTACCGTACCAGTTGAATGGAGAGGATCCAAATTAGTACTAACTAGCAGAGGAGCATTTTAACACTTGATATGTTGAAGCATAATCTGGTCATGAGAAGAAGGGAAACAAGCTTTATGTATATCTAATCTAAAAATGAGAAATTTGTGACCAACCGGTGAATTTTCCTTTTTAATAAGCTGAGAAGCAGGTGAACAAATCTACCGCATTTCGTTCTGTTTGTTTTTGTTATTATTCTTGTAGCCCGTGCCATTTTGTGCTAGTGACATGAGAGTGGGCCATGCCTTGGAATATGAAAAGATCACGTCTTTTAGCTTTCTAATATGGAAAAAAAAAAGCTGAAATTTTAGAATGATCCAGGCACTTTCTTTATTCAACTACTAATCTTGCTGTTAAGATGATAATCACCAAGATGGTATTAAACTGAAGTAATTTATGGTTTAATGCAAAAAAAAATCTGTGTAGCTGTTCTAGTTCTTAGTTTGTGATGACTCGGAAATTAGAAGAATAAGATTGAGTTCATACAGAGAACATTGCCTATACACCAGGTTTAATTCAATGTGACAAAGCTGGTGAAGATGATTGATGTCATGAAGTACTAGTCAAGGTCAATGGTGGGTAAGGGATAATGCCAATGGGAGCAAGGGACAGCTCAGAGAGAGGGGGAGAGAGACATGGGAAGTTGAGGCTATGGTTATGTCCCCTTCTGTAGTAGGGTCTTCCTTTTTTTAATGTAGATTTCTTATTCATTTAATGAGCTTCAAAAGAAAATAAAGCAACAGTAAGACAGCATCAGGCAATTCAAATGCTTAGTTTGGCATGTCTCCTTTTATGCACCTTTAGCAAGCTTACATGTGGTTGTTTGTGGAAGAAGTTGGGATACATTCAACAACCTGGGATTTTTCCATCTGTTTTAATGACAAGGTGTCAAAGTTTTATCCTTTAATTGATAAATCAGATTTCTCATCCTTGTGGTGCAGGGCCATCCTTGTATGCAAACTTCAACGGATGGTCTACGGCACCTGAACAACTGCTAGTGATGATTCATCCTCCTATGGTTATGTCCATTTTTTTAGTACAAAATCCTCACCATACCCTTTTCCAAACGTGTCAGTCCTTAAGTTGGTAGATCCTTGGGAACCACTCATTTCAGTGAACATAGATTAGGTGTACTGACGTAAAGGTGATCCTAGCATTGTGTGCTATGAAGTTTATTGCTACTGCCTAAGATTGTGTATTGCTCAATGTCTTCTTGACTTCTTGCACAATCTGACTGACAGCTTGATTTAGGTCAATTAAACAGGTGCCCTTTTAAGTGTAGCACTGACTACTACAAATTTGCAAGATAATTTAATCACTTGCACAGGCCAAAAGGATTTGTCACTTGTTCAGATCAAAACCACTACCTACACTTACCAAAAAAATTAAAATTACTTACCAAAAAAAAAAAAAAACCACTACCTACATATATTAAACACAAAACGTATTAGTTTAATGTTTTGGCTTATTGGACTTGCAAAATAGAAGATGGGTTAATTCAATGCTTTGGATAACTTGTTAGAAATTTTTTATTGCTGCGTTATAATTGATAGAATGAATTTTGTATCCCATTCACTTATATTTGCTACTACAAATTTCCTTTGCAGGTGCATCTCACCCAAGGTGACTATGATGGAAAGGCTGTAATAATATCATGGGTGACAACTGATGGACCAGGCTCCAGCAAAGTACAATATGGCACATCAGAGAAGAAATATGATTTTAGTGCTGAAGGGACAATCACAAACTACACTTTTTACAAATACAATTCTGGTTACATTCATCATTGTCTTGTTGATGGCCTTGAGGTAAATGTAATTTAATCATGGCATTTATTTTGTCATTGTTGTCCAAATTTATCTTGGTTAAAAACACTTCTGCATTTCATACATCATTAGTTGGGCATGTACTCATCATAATCACATCATTTCATATTTCCATTGTTGGTAGCAAAATGACCTATGTGCCTTGAAGCCTGCATGCATTCATATATTGTTGTGTGTATACAATTGCCAAGTGACTCCATTTTTGGGTTTAGAATAGGTGCCTTCTTTTATCTTCATTGTGAAAATTTTCTTGGCCTACTGATGCCATAGCAGGCAAGGTGTTTGTGTCTGAACCAACATGATGGATGGTCAGTGTGTGGAGTAAGTGCATTATTAACGCAGTTGACTGGGGTCAACAGTGGTTATATTAAATAAGGATAATAAAAGGTTTGTCATTCCGGTAACTTAGTAGGCTGCTTGCCTTGAAGCATGCTTCATGGTCATTTAGTGTCAACATGCAAAGACAAGTGTGCCTGTGCAATATATATTTTAGAGACACATGCGTTCATAAGAGTACATGGACATGTCATTTTTATAGCTCTATAAGAATTGAAAATACATTAGCTCTCTCTGGGGATGGAAGTTATCATGTCCAGAGGTAGAGTAAATGCGGACAATTATTTGATATTTTTACCAATGTGAATCCACCAACATATCTTTTACTTTGATTAATCAGAAAGAATTTGATTGATGGAAAGAAAGACTACATGTCATTTTTATAGCTTTATAAGAATTGAAAACACATTAGCTCTCTCTGGGGATGGAGGTTATCATGTCCAGAGGTAGAGTAAATGCAGACAATTATTGGATATTTTTACCAATGTGAATCCACCAACATATCTCTTACTTTGATTAATCAGAAAGAATTTGATTGATGGGAAGAAAGACTAATAATTTGTACCTGAAATTCCCATCCACAAATCATTTGTTAACTCTGCGGAGTAAATATAACACTGTTGATTCTGCTTAATGAAAATTGAATATAGAAGCTTGTGATGAAGAGGCCCAATGAAAGATATGATATTAGTTAAGCCGGCTCTTCTTAGAATTTCCTTCAAAAGACAAGAAAGATTATATTGATTTCCTTGGTAAAAATAAGATGCGATAAATTTCCAAACCTAAATGCTAACTACTTCCACCAGCTAATTTGTGCTAAAGTTCTTTGGATCAAATTGTGGCATTCTATTCCTTGATGTTTTAGTTGTTATCTTGACATGAATGGTCAGATCCAATTCATTGGGCCATTTGTTCATTTATTATTTCCTACTGGCATTTGAGAAGTTTAGGGAGCTAAGTGAACAGGGTTACATAGAAGTTTGCCTGCACCATAAATTAAAGTTCTATGGAAAAGTATCTATGTGCCTTTAGATAATTGAAGAGAATATCATTGGCTCCTTTCGTTGCAGAATTACAGTTGAGAAAAATAATTTCTTGCGTTGGTTTTTAAGCAGCAGATCGGTAAGGATAAAAAAGGAAAGAAGTGGAATAAATTGTAGATATCTTATACTTCTTCCTTAAAGGAGGGGGAGAAAGGGTTCAAAAACAAGGGGAAGCAAGCAATTTCCTTCTTTTAATTATCATGGCTGGTTAGTGTTCTAAGAAATTGAAGTCAAATATTCGGGAAACTGTCTGAAATAATCATATTGTGTACAAATAAAGCATATTAACTTGTGTTTCACTTGCATATTGTGTCTCATAAAGTACAGTTATTATTTGATTTGTAGTGGTGACACATACCAGTTTCTATTCAAATATGTGTTGTGGCATGTGTATTTTATGATCTGATGGTACGTGCTTGTGTAGAGGGCTTTATGTATTTGGTGGTTCCCTGGATGCCTGTATAGCAGCACCAGGTGATCATGAATATATGGTCCAATTATATCAACTTCAATTTAGTTTCATAAATTGACAGTGCAACATTGTGTTTTGTAGTATGACACCAAGTACTATTACAAGATTGGGGAAGGTGATTCCGCGCGTGAATTTTGGTTTCAGACACCTCCAAAGATTGGTCCAGATGCTCCTTACATATTTGGAATAATTGGTGAGATATTCTTGGATCATCATTTCTTGAAGATTTTTATTATATTGGTTTTTAATTTTCATATACTATTTTAGTCATTAAGCTGCATTGACATGGATAGATGGTGATACATTGCCTTGAAAAAAATTCTTCTATTAGTTTGTTTTTCCTTCACAAAATAGAGAGATGAGCAGTAAAGACTTATAGCTCATAGAACAAATTGCTGCATAATATTGCGTTTCATGAATGGTTAAAAGAGTGATGGTTAATTCCTTTGGGTTTTTTTCTTGATATGAAATTTTGATTCATGTGTTAATATCTGGTATTAATTAGAATGAAATAACTCATATTGTAATTAATTTTCTATATTTTAGGTGATTTGGGATTGTAATTAATTTTCTATATTTTAGGTGATTTGGGTCAAACATATAATTCTCTTTCCACTCTCCAGCATTACATGCAGACTGGAGCACAGACTGTCTTGTTTGTTGGTGATCTTTCTTATGCTGATAGATACCAATATAATGATGTTGGTGATAGATGGGATTCATGGGGCCGCTTAATTGAGCAAAGTGCTGCACATCAACCATGGATTTGGTCAGCTGGAAACCATGAACTAGAGTACATGCCGGACATGGTAGTTTCTACATGTTCATAATGCTTTTCTTTTTCCTTGCGTTTTCTTGCTTTCTTGTATGCTCATATCTTGTGGCTCGTTTAGGTTGTTTGAACGTTTACTGTCATGAAGTACAGAAGTTTCGTTATAAAGATATCTTTATAATTTGAGAATGAAACTGAGTTAATTTGACGGTGATGTGGATATTGTGGAACCATAATCTTCAGTCTATGCTGTTGGTGTCACTGTTTCATTTTAATGTTCTAAATTTTTGGGGTAAATTGCACATGTTACCCTAACAATTTATGCCGAATCTTACTTTAGGATCTACACTTTCAATTGTTATTATTAAATCCTTACACTTATAGTTTGTTGCATTCTGGACCTTTTTTGAATTTCCATTTGGGGATTTCTTTTATTAACGAGCCACATGGCAATTTTTTAAGGGTAAAAATGTAAAATCACCTGATTTCTACCATATTTCAGCCAAAAGACTTACTTTTGTTCACTGCATGTACTTCACCTGTAGGGTTACAAGAAAATAATTAAAAAAAATCTAAATATGAACATAGCAATTATTGGATTATTGATATTGTGAATAAAAGAGTCTTTTTGGCGGAAATATGGAGAAACAGGTGATTTTACATTTTTTCCCCTGAAAAATTGCCCTGTGACCAGTCGATAGAAAAAAAAATCCCAAATAGAAGTTCACAAAAAGTTCTAGTAACAAATTATAAGTATAGAGGTTTAATAGTTACAATTGTAAGTGTAGGTGTTGAAGCGAGATTCAATTAATGTGGAAGGGTAAAAAATGTAATTCACCCAAATTTTTTTGGGTAATATCGCCAAGTGTCTAGGCTTGACCAAATATAGCATTCAAGCTTTCTCTTTGGTCTGTCAGCGATCCGACTGGGTTAGTTTGTAAATCTATAGTTTGTTACCTTGAATCTGTATTCTTTTTGTGGATTCTTTGTGTGCACAATTTTTAGGTTGGGTATGCATATGCTAATGGATCCCAAAACTTGTTTGATTCATGGTTTTTTTTCACTGGAAGCATTGTGATTTCTCCGGGTTTTCATGTCATGACAATCTTAGATTTTCCATGAAAGACAATCTTTAAGTGTCTGACAACGAGCCTTTTGCAATCTTTTTTTTCCTTATTTTCTTTTGTGTTCAGAAGATGTATTTAGTTCCTGCGTCATATATTTGGTATGGAAGAACTAAAATGAGAGGGAGCAGGAAGGGAAAAGAATAACTTTTCTTCTGCTTTTCTCCCGCTTTTCTTTTTTCTTTCCTATCAAATAAATCATTAAAGTGAAGTTAATGTTGGAAGCATCACATCCTGAGGCTGGCACGCTGCATTCAGAAGGTCCTGCCTAAGGATTTTTGCATGCCAAAAATGAACTGTTACCGTATCTGTTATAATTACAAATCTCTCTCTCTCTCTCTCTCTCTCTCTCTCTCTCTCTCTCTCTCTCTCTCTCTCTCTCTCTCTCGGAATTAGTGGTTACTTGTCATGTGTTAGCAACTAATAATCTGTTTGTGATCTGAGTTCGGGACATTTTTTAGGTGTGCTTACACTAGCAAAAGAATTATTGATCCTTCATATCAAACTGCTGTATTGCTTGACCATTTACTTTGCTGACAAAGCATGGAGAAATGTTTGAATTTTAGTTCATCCACTTTACAAAATAAAGCTAGAGACTACTAGTCACTTCACACAAATAAAACTGAATGTTAGTTATTCCCAATCTGAATCTTGCAGCCTTGTTATTCATTGCATGACCATTGGGTAAGGGACATTTAACTTGGTAATCTGATGTAATTTCTCCATTAATGCAAATTTGTTCAGTGGATATTCTACTTGTATGCTTTCTTTGTGATTATGTCTTTTGATAAATTTTTTTCTTCTCCACTTTAGTTCTAAATCTCCAATATATGTTAATGATGGTAATAATTATATTCATATTCCACGTTATAATGTAGATTTGGTTGCATGTTTTCAGGGGGAAGTTGTTCCATTCAAATCATATTTACATAGGTTTTCTACTCCTTATTTGGCCTCCAAAAGCAGCAATCCTCTTTGGTATGCTGTTCGACGTGCATCTGCCCACATTGTTGTCCTATCCAGTTATTCTCCATTTGGTAATGTGTCATTCCCTTGCCGCTTCTGTATGTTCTCCATAGCAATTAAGATTAACCACTTTTCTTATGTTATATTTGTCCATTTATGAAGGTTGGGTTGTTGATCCGAAAGTTTTTTTTTAAAAAAAAGGTCATTTTCTTTCATTATCATCAATGGCTATAGAAATCCTAAATTTCCTTTTTGAAAGAATAATAACTTTTGTCAATGAAAATGTTAACTATAGGCATTAAAACTATTGGCTTTTTTGCCATTTTTTGGAGGAAGATTTTAGAAGTAGACAATTATATAGCATACTTCAAGATAGTGAGGAAAACCTTTGGTACCTATTAAGTGGAAAAAATACAAGCCTTTGATACCTATTAATGGAAAGTGGTGAAGTACGAAAGAACAGAAAAATATAAATTAAAGAGTAAGAAACATTGGACATTATAAGTGAAATGGCTATTTATTTGATCATGTGTGAAATTTGTTTTGGTTTTGTTCTAGATCATGTGTTAATTGATTCTTGACCTTTTCCGATGCTTAACACCTTAACTGTCATAGTGTCTAAAAGGTTTTGTTTCATACCTGTACCTTTTTTGATGCCGTAGACATCATCTTATTTTTTCTGTGACATGTGGTTTTACTTCTTGCTAGATGTACCATTTAGTTAAAATGTGCAAAAATCTTTTGTCCAGTTAAATATACACCTCAATGGAGATGGCTTAAAGAGGAACTAAAAAGAGTGGATAGAGAGAAGACACCTTGGCTGATTGTTCTCATGCATGCTCCCATCTACAGTAGCAATGTCGCACACTACATGGAGGGTGAAAGTATGAGAGCTGTTTTTGAAAGCTGGTTTGTTCGCTTTAAAGTTGATCTCATTTTTGCTGGACATGTTCATGCCTATGAGAGATCGGTATGGACATTCTCCCTGTTTTTGTCGTAGTTTCTTTAGTTAGGAATGTTACATGACTCTTCTGTTTCCTCATGTAGTGTACCAGATATGACAGGATTATGCCATCAAGCTGACATAGATTTGTTAATTTATTTTCTTACTGTTGTGCTATGATCCTTTATAACCCGCTTTTTCTATTCTAAAGTATCTTTTAAAGAGAACTTTGGTTTATTTGCAGTATCGTATTTCAAATATACATTACAACGTATCAAGTGGTGACCGTTATCCTATACCTGATAAATCAGCTCCAGTGTACTTAACCGTTGGAGATGGAGGAAATCAGGAAGGTCTTGCTGGAAGGTAAAGTAGACAACATAATTTGAAATCTTAATAATTCATTCTTATGTTTTGAGGTGGTTGGAAATTCTGAGGGCTAAACTATGTTTAGGTTTTTAATATTTTATAGTTGATTTCTAGGTTTTATGACCCACAACCGGAGTATTCTGCATTCCGTGAAGCCAGTTATGGTCATTCTATGCTGGAAATCAAGAACAGAACCCATGCATTCTACCACTGGAATCGAAATGATGATGGGAAAAAAATACCAACTGACTCTGTGGTATTCCATAATCAATACTGGTAAAAAAATATTCTCTCACTTATTTCTCACAAAATGGCATAAAATTTTGAGTTTTGGTGGCTGATATTTGGCAACTCCCATGTGAATGTGTTTGTTATTATGATGTTAAATCATTAATTGTCTCAAAATAATTGAATTGTTAGAAAAATGAGCCCAACAATTATATAAAACAATCCAATGCTCCTTTTCGCATGTGGCCCCATCTGGCTAAGCTGAACAAGTGCATAAGCACGGAGAGAAAAGTGCACAATAGCAACATAACTGGAGAACAAGCACAGATCATGAGGCCAGACAAAAATAGATGATGCGATTTGAACCTAGGACCTATTGAAACCAAACTCTTCATGCCATGAAGTAACTGATTGTCCCAAAGTTTAATCTTTCTGATAATTTGGTGGTTAGTAATTTTAACATATGACTCAATTATATTATATTTGGGACTTGGATAGGGTAAATTTGGTGTTCTGTACGTATTTTATTTGTGTGACATCAGCAAAGATTAATCATTTGATGGCACTACCGAGCACTGTGCGTCCAAGGACAAAGAATAAGTTTCTCAAAGAAGGGAAATTCATGAACTACTTCGAAGGGTTTATACTCAAACCAACAAGTATATTGATTCAGAAATTTACTCCTTAACATTAATTGGCAGTTTATTGAAATACAAGTTATACTTTCCATATCACAAACAACAGGATTGGAAAACTAATGTTGCGTTTCAATTATTGACCTCTTTAGTCAACATTAATCTGAAACCTAATTACATTATGCTAGCTTCCTAGTTGGATCCATGATAAATGACCTTCAGAACAAATGAATAAAATTTTGAGAACATTGTCTATAGTTTTGGCCTTTTCTTAGTAGCCTGAGCTTTTTATTTCTAGTACATTCAGTTAGCCTATCTTTCTGTGTGCTTTTTTCTCATGCTTAATGATTCATTCTGTACTGATTGATGGAGTACATGAAATCTTCAACTTACTACACCGCCCAAGGAGGTAGAGCTGGGTCAACATTTATGTACCGACAATGGAATTAGCACTTAAGATTCTAGTGCCCGTAGATGGAATCCTAAATGCATGAAAACTCACTGAATTCTATCAACTAGATGTCAGCTATAACATTTTCATGCAAATTATAACCTAAACTAAGAATTGATAGATAAGAAAAAAATTATGGATGGCAAATAACCTAATATTTTCAAGTTAGCGATTATAAGCGCTTCAAGTTTAGCAGCAAAAAAGCTCATGGTGCTTCTTTTAAAAATAAAATTGTGATAATACATAAAATAAATAAATAAATAAAAACAAAAACAATTGTTAAAACATCTAGAATAACAACGGAAAAGTGAAACATCTGCATATCAGTCAGTTCACCTTGGTTAAAAATATATAAGTATTTTATTTGTCAGACTGGAAAGTGCCTCCTTTTTGCTCATTTCCCATTGAAAAAGTAATGATGTTTGGTTTTTAATAGAAAGTAGCAATTTTATAATGATAATTTTTCTTATTATAGTATGCAACTGGAGTGGCCTTTCTTATAACCACAAAACCTCTCAGCTTCATAACCATTCTTCCGGGACTTGAATGTTGAACACCTGTTCCTTCGCCACTGAAAGAGCTGGAGATACCTACTGGGCTAGATAATCAGATAACTTTGAGCTGCACAATTTTGAAGAAGAACAGCAAATATATTGTTGAAATTTGAGATAAAGCATTCTATCAATTCTATGTGCTGGTGCAATTTGTTGACACAAAGTCCTTGAAAATCAACATATGATTTTTAATGTTAGAATAGCCTTGAAAGGATTTGAACTAATAAGTAGACCTTTAATCTAGATGGTAGCTAATCTCATTCCCTGAAGAGCTATTTTTCCCGTGTAATTTGTATGCACTGGGAGAAGTACTCACGATGTAGTTGGTGGGAAGTTCCTAGCTTGGGAAGGGAGACAGTTGTTCTTTAATGAAGAGAGAGAGAGAGAGAGAGAGAGAGAGAGAGAGTAGGTTTAGTAAAGTGTTCAATATCCAAAGTAAATGAGAGAGAACGTGCTATTTATAGGAGTTGCTTTAGGTTTTTGAGCCAAGTCAATGGCCTAGAAAGGCCACTAAAAATGTACTGTAGGGAGATGAAGGGGAGGAATGTCTATCATCGCATGGTGGCTCTCCCAAGCTAGTCTGGGATGCTTGCTACCAAGGGCTTGCGATCTAATGAGGTGTCTCCGAGTAGTTAGTTGGGGAAGCATTAGATGCTTAGAGAGGCTCTCTCTAAGCTAGCCGAGGTGCATCCCTTTAAGGGAAAGGGCCAGAACCTTGGTGAATCCTTGTTCTTGCTTCAAGTTCACTGAGATTGCGTATGATCCCGAGTGATGGTCGGTTTTGGAGGAGTTATTTCTTACATTTTGGTTCTTTCTCAATCAAAGAGTTAAGGGGGCCAGGTGGCTCATTGGGAGGTGCTCACTGGTGAGGTGTCATGAAACAAGCCTAGTGGCTCATTGAGGAGATTCTTGTGGGGCTTCTCAGAGGGAAACCCTCTGGGAATTCAGGAGATGGCAAGTTGCTTGAGAGACTTAGTGGATTGAGGCATACTACGCCCAAGTGTCATGACTCTTAAGCATGCTTGCAAAGGGTTGGATTCAAATGTCGCCTTATGAGACGTACACATGAACCTTGGAGATTGTGCTGCATGGGCCACATCAGGGGTACCTGCATACTTTGGTACCTCAATACTTTGATTTAATAGGAACCGAGCCCTCACCACCCCTAACCAGTTTCCTTGGCTTGTCTTGTATCCAAGTCCTAGAATCAATATAATGGCTTAAAATAATTGAAATTTTAGAATGTGTGATTGCAGAAGTCAAAGTAGTTTCTTCAAATCTAAGGAATTGTATTTTTGTTCAATTTTTAGAAAATTTTATTTTGTTTTTTCTTTTCAATTAAAATATTTATGCTTTATGAAGAATATAGAAGGGTCTAAATAAAAATAGATAAATATCAGGAAAGTTGTGTACCGCTGAGTTGAATGCCTCTTGTTCTTTTCCTGAACGACTTTGTATATATATGTGCACACAAAGGATTAAAATCTGGGAGCAAGCTTCATAAGGGATGTTATCATAATCCAGGCCTTGTTTTGTTTTGTTTTTTTTCCCCCTCTTTTGGTAAGTAATCCAGGCCTTGTTTATTACAAAACCGTGCGTAATTTTCTCAACTTTAGAATGAACATGCATGTACAGACATCGGAAAATTTGTGGTTTGAAAACATGGACGGAAATGGCTCCATCCAAGTTTTTTTTTTTTTTAATAATTTCTTTTTATTTTAATTTTTTTAATCTAGAAATTCAGTAGACATCGAAAAATTTGTCATTTGAAAACATGGATAGAAATGGTTCCATCCAAGTTTTTCTTTCTTTTTTTTTAATTTCTTTTTATTTTGATTTTTTTAATCTAGAAATTCAGTTCAATTGGCACTGTCTAAACTCATTCCATCATGGATTTACAAGAACATTGCTTGCTTGACTCTTTTTATTTATATTTTATTATTGTTTCTTTTTTACAACTACTTGGTTGTCTAATTAACAAAAACTGTAACTGGAAAGGTTTTGATTGGAAGTAATTAGGGTTGTTAATAGTTTGCTTCTTGTTACCCAAATTATTTACAGATATAATTTTCTTCCCTTTTTTTTTGGGGGGGGGGTGTTGAAGGGGTAATTTTTTCTTAAATAAATTAGTCTTCGTGATTGTAAATATTGATACTGATTTTGGCTGCCATCCAGGGCTAGCAATCTCAAGAGGAGGAAGAAAAATCATGTCAAAGGGTGAAGCTAGCATCGTTGCAATTTCTTGATAAGATTTTGGGGACAAATATTACACCTTGATGCTTTCACTGGGGAGGTGATGTAAGTTCTGAAAATAGTTTGTATTTTGGACAATTCTACAATTATTGCATATACTTCATGTATTCTTTCAACTCACATCATTGCATATAGAAATCTCCTTTTTTTTGGAAGGTTGTATATAGAAATCTCTTTGTTTTTATTGGCTATTGGAATCAATCTGTTTCTGGTATTTGGTCACTCCAAATGTGGAACTGCAGGCCACATCATCGATTGTTTATTTGTTTGGGATGATTTCATCATGATGGATTATTAAAATTACTTCTGCAAACCCCGCAATGTTTTGGATTAAGGGGGACCTATCACAGTGGATTTCCACTATAGGCCCCCTAAATGAAATGGGGTCCGCACCTAATCTAATGGTTCAAGTGTTAATCCAAATAGGGTTTCACACTTGATTTAATGGTTCAAGTGGGCACCAACCCCAGGTCCGAGCAATTTAGAATGAAAAAGGAAGTGAAGTTAAATATCTATTGATCCATGTCTCCGCGTGGCTTCTTTAGCCCAGTTTTGAGAATTCGACCACTATAAATCACACACAATTGACACTTTCATCAAATTTTGATAGCTTACAGTTCAATGCATAGCAGTTATGACTTGTGTGGTTAACTTTACATTTCTTAGGGGCTCCTGGGTTACTGGGTTGTTGTTCTTATTTAGGGATCCCATTATTACATTTTAGCTAAGTTGATGAATTTTTAGTTCTTATGGGTAGCCTCTCTACTTGTAGAAAGAAGGTTACGTACATTTAACTCTCCGTATCCCCCACAATGCTTGCCTTGTACATTTGGGTAACTCGTTAAAGCTGTAGGGGTAACCCTTTAAAGTTGTAGTCTTGGAGCAATGGTAAGATTGTTTCATTACGGCAGGTCACGATTTCGAACCCTAGAAAGATCCTCTCTGCAAGTAAGATAAGGTTGCGTACATCTAATTAAGACCCTGCAATACAGAGTCTCGTGTATTAGGCTGTAAATCTTTTTTGCCCTTCTTAGGCTTGTCTTCTCTATTAGTGGTTTTTAAATGGTATATGCTGTAAGAACTATAATTTTTTTTGGCATTTTAATGTTTAATACTGCATTTATTTTATTCACGTGAATCCTTGTTTTATGGTGATGGCATATGCAGTTGTTTTTCTTTTTCCCATAGAAAAAGAAAAAAAAAAAGAAAAAAGAAAAAAGGTGATAGGGAAGCCCCTATAGACCCCATTGGCAGTGTATCAGATTCTAAAACTGTTTATATCATTAGTTTTTGGATTGCAAACTGATTGCGGAAGAGGGACATGAACACAATGGGAAAATGACGAGAACATAAGAAAAGTAGAGAATATAAAATAGTAGCTCTTGTTTTTTTCCTTCTCTTTTTTTTAACCATCTATCGTTTTTCGAGTACTTCTACTGAAACACTTCTCGTTGGGTTCTTGTGTAAAGATTTTAGTTCTGCATCATTTAGGACAAATGATCTAGATCTATACTCATTATCTTACTTACCAACTCAAGCTACACCATTGCTTCATTTGGTTACGTTCCATTCTCACGTACCAAATATATCTTAAGCTTGATAACAACTCAACTGCTCGTACCTTTTATCACCTTTTTTTTTTTTTTTAAAGTTAGGTGGATTGAATATTAGTAAATTTCTATACAATATATCAATCAGGTTAAACACACACAGCATTTTTTGTTAGATTATTTTATCAATAATTGATAGAAGAGGCAAATTGAGAAAACCTAAAAGTATGGGGGCAACTTGGAATAATTTGAAGTACAGATCTTAAAATAAGATTGGAGGTAGGGTACAAGAATGGCAAGGGTAATTTATCCAAAATTTCCTCATAAGTCGTAATAATCAAGGATCTCGGAACACTGGCTGTGTAGTCCATTTGAGATTCAAATGTAGATTTCCTGATTCAGTCCCATCTAGGGGAAATGTGTCTGTGAATTCCCCTTCTAAAATGACCCTAGTGAGTGTCATGATGCATCTCCCTATCTTATCCTGAAAAGATCCGAGTTGAAGTTAGTATAGTTAAAGGATCATTCACGAACAGAGCTGCAAAAAGTTAAGAACAACATTAGAAAATGTTGTGAAAAA
The DNA here is from genome assembly GCA_019916065.1 of Vitellaria paradoxa. Taxonomy (NCBI): domain Eukaryota; kingdom Viridiplantae; phylum Streptophyta; class Magnoliopsida; order Ericales; family Sapotaceae; genus Vitellaria; species Vitellaria paradoxa. Next base: position 2,399,398 of record CM034242.1, read on the forward strand.
GATTCTAGAAACAATTTATAGTGAATTATTTCCTTTAATATTTTTACTTAGAGGAAGAGGTTATCGGGGCCATTTTATTCAATAACCAAGAGGGGTATTTTGTCTCCAGGCTCAATCGTATGAATATATTAAATACAAAATTTTCAAACCTAGCGGGAAAATGAGGGAAACGGATACTTAATTTGAAGTGAGTAAACAGAGTTTCATGCTCAATCTCATAGAGACATAGAATTCTATGGAAAGCCGTATTCAATGAAAGTCGTATATACGACTTGAAGGGAGCTATTTCATATTTTTTGAGATTTACCCCATAATATAGGGTAAAAAAGCCAAAATAAGTGATTTTAATTATAAGAAAACTGATTCTTAAAACTCTTTCACACCCATGTCACATTGAGGTATTTCAAAAGAAAAGAAATTGTAAATTTTGATCCAATTTATCGCAATCAATTAATTATTTGTTGTTTAATTGTATTTGGATTATCAAATTGTCTATCGAGCCATGAAAATATTCAACAAGGGAAGAAATTGATTGGACTGGTTGAAGAAGCTTACCTTCCCGAAAGTGTCATAATCGCAGACTTCCAAAACTAGTAATTCATGTAATCCGTCCTCGACTACAAAGTCAAATGTTTGGTTCCAAACCGGATTTATGGTGTTGTTTAGAACCTAAGAATGAGGAAATAACAAGAAATTTAATGAACTACATTCTTTTGGATAGGAACTTAACAACTACGTATGAACAAATTACGAAAGATAAGTAAACTCCTCGGCAAAGTTAAGTTAAAGCATTTCTCATTATTCCAAGAAACAAATGGATGGAACTTAATCAAAGTAATCCAAATAATAATAATCATACCCGAGTCCTTTTCTTCTGCTCAGATTTCTTCAGTGTAAGCACAACATAGGGATCAGCTTTTCCAAGTATATCTACATCTGGCAAGTTCTCGGCAGCGATTACTGTCACGGAAAGAACCCCTCTGACAATTACATTCTTTCTCTTCTGAACACCGGATTTATCATCATCTGTTCCATCGATTCCAATTTTCATGGCTTTCTCCAAAATTGTCAGCCGGAAGTCGGGGTTAAAAGGATTTGTAAACGCGCTTTCCATACCAATTGGACAATATAAAAGCTCCAAGTGCACCTACAAAACATAGATGGTTACAGTTTACAGAATTGTTACCCATGTGCATGGTGCGATTCTGTGTAAACGCAATGATGCTCCATACCACAACTCTAAAAATATGCCCGTGTAACCCGTGGTGGACCCAGAATTTTATGACACTGGGGTCAAGCTGCTAAGCATTTACAACACAATGAAACAGAAGAGAACAATAACAATAGAACGATAGCCAAAATGAAAAAGTGGGGCTGGAAAGTTGGGTTCTTCAACACCATTATTTATTTTCTTTTTGGGGGGAGGGAGGGGGGGAGGGAGAGAGAGAGAGAGAGAGAGAGAGAGAGAGTGGCTAAAAAAGTGGGACTGAAAAGTTTAGAAGATAGTCAGACACATATTGAATGGAAAATGACAAAACTTGTAATTTAATTGAGGAAATGGGGCAAAATGTTTGGGACATATATTCTTTGAGATAAATTTACAAAAACGCTCCCAAAAGTACACTATTCCTTATAGAAATTTTGAGGTAAGTGAGGTCAATGAATCCCCTTGCCAATAGATGAGTTCGCCCCTACATGTAGCACAACTTCTGAAAGTTATAAAAGGATTTTGCTTCTCTTACTGCATAACAATTAGTTTTCAAATGAGTTAACATATTCTCAAACCAACAAGTGGTATTAGAGTCAAAGGTCACGGATTCAAATTGCAAAAGTGTTATTGTGAGGGAAGCATTGTTATGCATGTGTGTGGCGTAGTTCAATGTAAGTACAATGTCATTTCTTGCAACTACTTTAAAAACTAACCCGTGTCGCATGGCCTTTGAACACCGTAAAAGAAATTTTCTTCCCTAACTAGGCATCAATTGTGAATGTTATCTATTAGAAAGGGATGTGCAAGTAAGACGTAGTTGGCAATCTCACCTGACCCCTGTCTTTAGTATCCCTCTGAACGGCTAAATCCTTGACCAGCTTCAACCAAACATCCTTTACCTTACCAGGCTCAAGATCCTTCAGTGCCACTTGAGCACAACCCATAAATTCAGAAGCTTGAATCCCTTCATCATCATAAACTCTTATTGTCAAGCGTTGTGTGGATGCATCTTCAACTATGAATTCATACTGCTCATTCCAGATTGGATTCAATTCGTTGCTCTAAAGAAGCAATGCAGCGTCACATCTAAGCCGAGGGAGAATCGAACAAGGAAATGAAACGATAGGAGAATTAAAATTAAATTTTCTTACGATTGTTTTGCTAGTTTTCTTTCTGTTGCGTCCTGGGCGAACGAATAGCACGGCGTAAGGATCGGACTTCCCGACGATGTCTTTATTTTTTAATCCCATCGCTTGTACAAGCTTCACCTCTAATGTTCCAACAGGCTTTAACTCTAGGTCACTAAAGCACGACAAGTTCAATGGTATCAAAATAATTATCAGAAAATAAGAATGGCATGCAAGTGTTTGAGGATATGAAACCATAGAATAGCTGATCAACCTATATACACACACACACACACATACAGATCTTAAATTTATGAAAGAAATGTAAATAATTTTAGATAAAGCTTGGTTCAGCTGTGAACATATTATGAATTAATATGAAAAGGGCTACAAAAAGCCTCTTGATCGACCAATTTCAACAAATTATTGTTAGTCATATATTGTTGCCGTCCTGATGGCCCAACCTTTGGTATGAGATATGGGTTGAACTATTGTAAAATAGAATATAAGAATTGATCTCACGCGTTCCATTAGACCCTTGATTTTTTGGTGTATTAGTCAAGTTTTTGGCATTTGATATCAGAATAGCCTCCACATGCTAAGTTCGAGTCATGTTAAGGGTTATCTAGGAAAGACCTGGATGGAGTAGACTGTGAACCATCAAAGAGAAAAAGGGTTACCTAGGAAAGCTTGGGTCTTTTGATGTATTAGACAAGTCCCTAACATAAATGTACCATTATTAGCACTCAGTCTTGGTGATTATATGCTTTCCATTTTACCCTTTTAGTTTCTCTGCTCAAACCATATGCGTGGTAAATGAAACTGCAGACCTTTAAGTCAATCAAAAAATGGATCTTGGCGAAAGTAGCATACCTATAATCCCCTGCTAAGATGGGTTTGATTTTCCGAACTGGCCATGTAATAGAATCTTCAATAGCATCTTGTAGCATTTCCTGCATCAAGGGAAAATGACAGTTTCCATCGATCAGACTTGCAACACCTAGGGCAACTGTTTGGCCATTGGAAATAATTTTGAAATGCAATAAATTAGTCATCGGCCAGTTTATTTAGTTTTCGAAATTTCAGGAAGTACTTGAGATCCTAAAAAACCCAACATCCATAGTTGTAACTTGTAAAGATTAATTTAACCCATCAAAATACAGTTTATTCACTTATATATGGGTGTAAAAGGGGAAAAAAAATCTCAAACCTCAATAGCATCAGAAATTCCCGGAATTGCTTTTATATCTCCGCCTACAATGAGTGAAAAATTCAGCTTTTTCTGTGGAAGAATCATGAGGAGAACTTTTAGCATAAGAAATCAATGTGCACAATACTTTTGCACTCTCTTATATAATTCTTCTTTACGAGGACATAATAAATATATGAAATATCCAGATAAATCTGCATGTATTAGCATATGAAAAACAAAAGCGGTAAAACTTATCCTGAAGATTACTTCCTTCCAAAATGTTGGAAATTAGCCGACTGAGGAAAAAAGAGAAAAAGGAAATGGAAGATCCAGAAGACTCACCTTTTCTCTCAAAGAGTAACAAACAGCCCCAAAACAAGGAAATCTGTCAACTAGTGGTTTGAAGATCAATCTGAAAACCCCAGTGAATCCAATATTTTTGACCTGTATGAACATATGCAAAAAATTAATGTGAAATGTGGTAAAAATTGATGCATCATGGAGTACAAATTACTTTTTTTTATGGAAAATTTGGATTATGTTCTATGAAATATCATTATGCATGGTTAAAAGGTTATAACTAGTTCTTTGATTAGTCTGCATTTGGATTCAAAAAAGCTGCTAGCTTTTTTGGTAGCTTTTTTTTTTTTTTTTTTTTTCTCGTCTTATACGGCTTTTTTCATCAAAATTTAATTTTTGTTTTAAAAATTGTAACTTTTAGGTGTGTTAATCGCAATCATAAAAAGGTTAAAAAAAATTAAAAAAATCATGTCCATGTGGGTAAAAGTTAGAAAAATTAAAAAAAAAAATTAATTTTTTAACTGAACGGTTAGCTTTTTTAACCAAAAGTAACTTATTTATCAAAGTCATAAAAAGTTACAAGAGTATTTTAATGGTCTTATGCTAACATGAAAAGCAAGATTTCTCTTGACAATATGAGAAATAATAATTAGAAAAGAACCTTTACAGGCAGTCCAACACCAACTCTGGTTTTAATGTCAAATACAATTTTGGGGTTTCCATCCCACTGCATCTCCAATTCCATTATGATTCCTTCAGCATTACCTTCAACAATAGAAACCCCTAATAGACATCAACAAGTTTTATCAGTTACAACCAACAAATGAAAAGATCAATATCCTTACTTCAAAATGTAACTTTAACAAGTTTTTTTTTTTTTTAAAAAAAAGTAAAGAAATTCTTGAGCATAATTCTAACAAGTTAAGCTCTAATGAATTTAGAGAAACCATATTTGATTTTGCATTTCTCTGCTCATTTGACCTCCTTAACAGGATATAATTTTAACCTGAGGACATAAATTCTTAAACTGATTAGATTTCTCAACTTTGTGGAACTTTTAAGGGCATCTTCTGGAGGAAGTGGTAAGACTTTTTTCTTCCTTGATTCAAGAATGAACCTATTGTCTTTACAACTCAGCATGACAAACTAACAGGTGGAGCAAAGACACATGATCAAATCAGTTGAACTAAATTGTGTAAGGTATATCAGGAAATTGTTGATTGATAATATTGCCATCTTTACAATCTCAGCACGTCGATTCAGAATCTCAGACAGACGTATAATAATATGGTATTCAAACAATTATTTTAGATATTGAACAAACCTGTGAATTGTGGAGCCACAGTACCAAGAGTCAACTTCGAAAGCTTGATAGAAGATATAAAAAGTGGTCTATATTGCTCCAATTGCGGCTCAACGGTACTTCTTATTAGCTCGGATGCTGCCTAAGCCACCACCCATCAAAGCCCAGGAAAAAAAAAAAAAGAAAGGGTAAATAATTTTCTTTCATTGTAATTACCACATTGAAATAAATAAATTAATAAATAAATAAACAATCACCTGATCCACATATGACCAAATTTTTTCTACTTGAACATTAAGCCAATTTAACTGCAATTTGCCAATGCAAACAACATCTCAGAGGGATGAGGAAAAAAACAGAGACTACCATTTACGACTGTGTGTGTGTGCGCAATCAATATATATATATGTATATATGTATGTATACTATAAACATGGTTGAGAAAATGGGAAAAAAAATGGAGGATTACAGATTAGACTCAACTTCTGTTGCTGTGAAAACACAACCCACTGAGGGCATAAGTTAGGTGGGAGAATCTTTCTAGAATCCTGAACTGTCATCCGGGCGAAAGCCGCAATTGTTGTAGCCTATTACAGCATGAAAAATAAATCCCAAAAAAAAAAAAAAAAAATGTTTCCAATTTGAATGGAATCTGTACAAACTGAACCAAACAGAATAGATTCAAACAACCTGAACTAAACAGAATAGATTCAAAAACCCCAAATTAAATGGGTTTCAAGGAATATATGAAAGAGATACCAAATCAGAGCGACGCTTGGACCGAATGTTCTGGCAACGAACGAAAACAGCTATTAAGCTGATACCCAATGCGATTCCGGGAAAGAAACCCGAGTAGAAAGACATGCTTGGTCTCGGAGAAAACGTGGAAGAAACCCAGTTTTGTAGGCTTCAAACCCGCAAGTTCTATCCCAGTTTCAGGAATAATCAGCCATGGAGACTTTGAGCAGAGCTTGTTGGGTTAAGCATTTTGTTGATCACAGAGGGAGATAGAGAGTTTGTCTGATAATTTGGTAAAACAGAAATTTGATTGGGACGTTATGGTGGGAAAATATGGTATTTAAGAAATTAATGTTTAGGCTTTGTTTGGATATTTTTTTTAAAGAGGGAAAATAATCATTTTTCTTCATTATTTTATTTCATTCTAAAAAAAATAATGTAAAATAATATATATATATATATATATATATATATGCATGGGGGGTGGTGGGTAAATGTAAAATAATAGTTTTTTTTTTTTCCTTGTTCATTTGCAGAACATACAAAGATAAATTGCTTTCTTCTCTCATAATCCGTTCTTTATCTTCACAAAACCATTCCATTTTTCAACTTCCAAACACAGCCTTGAGACTATAGTTTAATCAATCGATGTCTTGCTGCGTTGAAACTTGATTAAGGAAAGAAAGTAATCTGTTCCTTTCTTTATGCTTTTCTTTTACTTGCATTTTACAGCTTTTTTATTTTTATTTTATTAAATCATTAAACTATTAATTTTATTTAAAATTCAAAAAAAAAAAAATATGACGGTAATGTAGAGTTGAATCTGTATACGAGAGATTGTATAGTTCAGACACATCAATGAAGATATAACAAAATTGATGGAGAAACTTGACAATGCTGCGGACGAAATACAATATTCTGGAAATTGTGGGGCCCATTTATAAAAAGGAAAAATGGGCTGTCGCCAAAATACTACTTTCGAAGAAGGGGATCCGATACTTCAGAAATCCTTGTAAGTTGATCAAGGCTTCTTCTGGGCAACCTAAACGGTAATACCTGTCTGCGTGTCCACGTGTACCTTTTCTAAGTTCTAGTACCCGTGCCACTACAGTAGTGGGCATGGGCCCACGTGCCTGGGCTATGAAACTTATTATCGGGCCGGATCCCATCCCAGCCGGCCCGCAGTCGCATTGAAATAATAATTTATATGAAAGTAACGAGCATTATGAGTGTGTTTAATTTACTAAAAAATATTGAAAAAATTTTAAACTTTTTGATAATTTTTAAAAATTATTCACTTTTTATTTTACTATACGAATTACGAACTCATAAATTATCTTATTTTATCTCAATTTATTTTACTTTTTGTTATTCCAAACGTACCTTATTTATGTTTTTATCAAGAGAAACAAAATTAAATAAAATATTCATATTCATTTTTATGGGCAATTTAAAAAAACATGATTCCATAAATGCCTATTGTTTTTCTTCTCATTTCATACAATAAATAAAAGAAGTTAATTTAGTATTTTTGTTTTTATTTTTATTTTCTTTTCCGGTACTCTCTCTCTCTCCACAAATTCAATGGCTAGAATTAATTTCATTACATTTTTAATTTAATGGAATTAGAAGCTTAAATTTAAAGATTTTATGATCTATTGCAGCATGTAGTTACTAATAAACTTTTCAATGAAATTGTCATACAATGATTTTCGTAAACTAACTATAATTTTTAGTTTATTTCATTTTAAAAAATTTTAAATTATTGCTTATTGTTTAAAACCCAAAAATACTGTTTAACCCCAGATACAAAAAGCCATTATATTTCTGCTTAAGGATTAACAGTATTTTTAAGTTTAAAAAAAGTAACCATAAAAACCTATGTATTTAAAATTTCAATATTTCAGTTTATTAAAATAAAATAATTTGTCCCAAAGTTCTTTTTTTTTTCCTTCTAATTTTTTTTTTCCTAAATAAGGCAGGCATTTTCGTCTTTTCGCTCCATTATCCCATGAACTGAGATATACAATGTCAAGATGCGGACTCTCCCAAGGAACGGATTCTCTCTGGGGTTCATGAGTTCAGAATATCACTAGGTCCAATTTTTTAAAACACAGAAAGAACAAAAAGACAAAACAAAACAAAACCAACGAAGGGACGAAAAAAGATAGCACAGGCGAATTGCGTTAATTTACATGTGATGGGAAAAAATATTTAAAAAAAAAAAAAAAAAAGTCTTAAAAAGAAGTTGGCCAAATGCAAAGACCAAATTTTCTCAATGCCTATGATTGATACAAGGGGAAAATTTTGAGATAAAGGTGGGACTTGTTGAACATCACAACTTCCTCGTTCCCAATTTTTTTACCCAAACACTGCCTCTTTCCAATCCCTTTTCCATCTCAGGAAATCTACATTCTTCCTTTTCCCACCAAGCATTCATTTCGAACAGCCCTGTACCAGCCAAAACGCCAAAGAGAGAACTCAAAAGTGAGCAATGTCACCGGAAGGGAATGGCCAGCATTTTTTTTTTGGGGGCGGGGGGAGGGGGGGCTCAACGATGGTTGAACCAGGGCCCAGCTGCATCATTAGCCTGCCTAGTACTTGTTGTAAACTAAGAAAACTCAACCAAAGCAAAAATACACTCAATCTGAGAATGACTTATTATTGAATGAAACAAGCTTTGGCTATTAAATAGCCTTTACAAATCCCTAACAGAAAGCAACAATGCAACCCAGTTTACACTATCTACAAACGTGGTAACCAGCTAAGAAAGAGTCAAACAACAACCTACTTCCCTAGTTAATAGGGATTATTCAAATAGAAGATAAAAATCTTAACTGAAACACCTACTAACTCGTCATTCGCTCCCTTAAACTAATTGCTAGCAATCAGTTTACTTTTGGTACTTGGCAAACTCCCAGTAAACTTCGAAGCTTAAGAAACACATCTAGCTTGAGAGGCTTGGTCATCACATCTGCAATCTGCTCCTGAGAACCACAATGAACCAATTCGACAACTCCCTCTTTTGTAAGATCACGCAGAAAGTGAAAACGAACATCAATGTGCTTGCAACGTCCATGCATCACCGGATTCTTCGAAAGTTTGATCGTCGAGCTGTTATCACAAAACATGATAGTACTGCCATTTTGTGAGTGACCTAGCTTCTCCAAAATTCTTCTCATCCAAACAACGTGACTGGCACAAGACGCAGCAGCTACAAACTCTGCCTCAGTTGTTGATAGAGTAACAATAGGCTGTTTTTTAGATGACCATGAGACAGCTCCCGAGCTCAGCAAGAAAACATAACCCGAAGTACTTTTCCTGTCTTCTAAGTCACCAGCATAATTACTATCAGCATAAGCAACTAAATTTTCACTCCCTCCCTTCTTATAGAAAATCCCAGAGTCGATTGTCCCTCTCAAGTATCTCAAGACTCTCTTCGCTGCCTGCAAATGCAGTTCTGTTGGTTGCCCCATATATCGACTAATAAGACTCATTACAAACATTAAATCAGGTCGAGTAGCTGTCAAATACATGAGGCTGCCTACAACTTGTTTGTAGAAAGTTGCATTCACCTTAACTCCATCTGTATCTTTGCACACTTTGAAACTAGGGACGATGGGATTGAGCACAGAGTTGCTCTCCTCCATGCCAAACCTCTTCAGCACATCCATAGCATACTTCCTTTGACAAATATAAATTCCATCATCTCTTTGCAGCACCTCAATACCAAGAAAGTACCTCATCTTCCCAAGATCAGTCATATCAAATTCATGCATCATAGAATTTTTAAATTCACCAAACATGGACTCATCATTCCCAGTAAAAATAAGATCATCAACATAGATACTGATAATCAAAATTTTACCTTCTTCACTTACCTTGACAAACAAGGTATGCTCACTGTGACATTTCTCGAACCCTTCTTTCAAAAAATAGGCTTCTATGCGACTAAACCAAGCTCGTGGAGCTTGTTTAAACCCATATAAAGCTTTCTTCAGCTTTAACACCTTGTGTGGACTGTCTTTATTCTCATAACCCCTCGGTTGCTCTACAAACACATCTTCAGTTAGCTCACCATGTAGAAAAGCCGATTTCACATCTAGTTGATATATTGCCCAGCCCTTTTGTGCAGCAAGAGCAATAATCATTCGAACTGTGTCCATCCTTGCCACAGGTGCAAATACCTCTGTGTAATCAACTCCATGCTGCTGTGTATACCCTTTAGCCACTAGACGTGCTTTGTACTTGTCTACCTTTCCATTTTCGTTAAGCTTTGTCTTGTAAACCCACTTAACACCAATCTTTTTTGCTCCAGCTGGTAACTCTGTCAATAGCCAAGTATCATTCTTCTCAATAGCTTTCATCTCAGAGTCCATAGCTGCTCTCCACTTTTCACTCTTTACTGCCTCTTCAAATTGCACAGGATCAGTAGATGCAAATAGCACCATATTAGCCACATCTTCTTCTTGAGAAAGCCCCTCACCACTCTCGTAATCATCCATCCAGACCGGTCTTCTTCTAGGTATTCCTTCATTAGAGCTAGGTGAGCTCATATCATTCGCATTGCTTGAGGAACTGGTCTCCACTGCGTCTGCATCATTATCTCCTTCACTGTCTTCCTCAATGACATCATTTATGGCAGCTTCTCCTTCGTTGTCACCCCACTTCAAGTTAACTGCAATTAACTCCTTATAGCTATTGTTCCAATCCCAGCACTTATCTTCTTCAAATTTGACATCCCTGCTCACCACAATTCTTTTTGATATTGGATCATAAAGCCTGTAGGCTTTGGATTCCTCACTGACCCCCAACAGTACGCAACTAAAACTCTTGTCTTCCAATTTTGTTCTCTTGGCATCTGGTACATGGACATGTGAGACACATCCAAACACCCGAAAGTACTCAACTGAAGGCTTGATTCCACTCCAAGCCTCTTCTGGAGTCATGTTCTTCACAGCTAGAGTAGGACTTCGATTGAGAACATGTACAATCCAATTTACAGCTTCTGGCCAAAAACTCTTTGGAATCTTCTTCTCTGAAAGCATACTCCGCACCATATTCATCACTGTCCTGTTCTTCCTCTCTGCAACTCCGTTTTGTTGTGGAGTATATGCAGCCGTCAGCTGTCTCTTGATGCCATTCTCTTTACAAAATTGATTGAATTCTTGCGAGGTGAACTCCCCTCCTCGATCGGTACGCAAACACTTAATGTAACTGCCTGTTTCTTTCTCAACAATACTCTTAAAGTATTTAAAATTGATGAATGCTTCTGATTTTTCAACCAAAAAATATATCCATATTTTCCGACTAAAGTCATCAATGAAACAGATTGAGTACCTTTTGTTGCCATTTGATATAGGAGTGATCGGACCACACAAGTCTGCATGAATCAGTTGAAGCTTCTGTGATGCCCTCAAATTGCTCTTCTTTGGAATAGGGTCTCGATGCTGCTTTCCTACCATGCAGGCAGTACACACTGTTGTGAAGGCAGTGAGTTGTGGTAGTCCATGCACCATCTTTTTGGATTGAAGAGTTCTCAGACCTTAATAACTCAAGTGACCATACCTACAGTGCCACAAATGAGACCAATCCTGAGAGGTTGTGTGGAAACAAGCTGCCTTTCTCGGTTGAGACTCAGCCAACAGAAAGAACATTCTATTGGCTGATGTCTCTGTTTGGATGATCAAGCCCTTCTCTGGATGGTAAATCCGACACTTGCCATGTTGAATGAGAATTGTTAACCCTCTTTCCTGCAGCTGGCCAATGCTCAACAAGTTGTTCCTTAACTCCGGCACATAGAACACCTCGGTAACCACATGCACAAAACCATTCACTTGCAGCCTGACATTCCCTTTTCCCATCACGGACATCGTCGCATTATTTCCCAGTTTCACCATCTGCCTAAAACTTTCGTTGAGATCACTGAACAAGGTTTTGTCTCCGCACATGTGGTTGCTGCATCCTGAGTCCAGAAACCACATGTTCTCTCTGCGTGCTTCATTTAGCTCCACATATGACATTAACAACATCTCTTCATTCTTATCAAGCTGAGCATAATTAGCTTCTTTGTCCTAGCTACTACACTCATATTGAAAGTGTCCAAGCTTGTGACACTTGTAACACTTGACAATGGATTTGTCGAAGCCCTGACGCCCTCTACCTCTGCCTCTTCCTCTAACTGATCCTCGACCACGACCTCTTCCTCCTGATCTATCCTTATGAGTTACTTTCAAAGCTTGTTCTTCCCCATCATGCTTATGAAACTTCTGCTCGTGAACAATTAGCGAGCTTTGCAACTCATCGATGGATAGACTATCAATATCCTTCGACTCCTCAATAGAACAAACAATGTAGTTAAATTTGTCTGTTAAGGATCGAAGTATTTTCTCCACAATTGTAACGTCTACCATTCGTTCACCATGCACCCTCATTCTATTAGCCACAGACATTACCCTTGAAAAATAATCAGAAACTTTCTCACCAGACTTCATCTCTAAGGTTTCAAACTCTTTGCGAAGAGCTTGAAGAATTGACCGCTTCACTCTTGCATTTCCCTCATACTTCTTCTTCATGGAGTCCCAAATCTGCTTCGAGGTGTCCTTCTCAAGAATGGTTTCCAAGATGGTTTCATCAATGGCCTGGAACAAGTAGTTCTTTACTTTCAGGTCCTTCAACTTCAACTCGTCAAGCCTTTTTTGCTGCTCCTCTGTCAGAACTGCTCCTTCCTTTGGTTCTGCATAACCAGTCTCCACCAAGTTCCAATATTCTTTAGATCTCAGAAAATTCTCCATCAACATGCTCCAATGGTTATAATGATCAACGAAGCGGGGAATTGCAGGCTGCACAAAATTTCCTTCACTCGTCATGCTTCTTTCTCTTTTTACAAGTCACTCAAAGTCTGCTACTTTTTCTCTCAGACCCAAGGGGCTCTGATACCAGATTGTTGTAAACTAAGAAAACTCAACCAAAGCAAAAATACACTCAATCTGAGAATGACTTATTATTGAATGAAACAAGCTTTGGCTATTAAATAGCCTTTACAAATCCCTAACAAAAAGCAACAATGCAACCCACGTTTACACTATCTACAAACGTGGTAACCAGCTAAGAAAGAGTCAAACAACAACCTACTTCCCTAGTTAATAGGGATTATTCAAATAGAAGATAAAAATCTTAACTGAAACACCTACTAACTCGTCAGTACTGTGGGCCACAGCCCCATCTGGGACGAGAGGAGGGGGCAATCCAACGGCCATTGAAGGCGGAGCAGAACCAGAAGCATCCAACCCACAAGGGCGTGGGAGGGCATGCGGGGTCACAAAGGGGCTGCAACCAGCTGGACTCCCTTGACGCTGCTGTAGGAGAGCATGGATCTGCCTCAGCCCTTATTCATGGATGTTCGACACTGTCTCCAACTCATTCATTGAGAGGGCTTCCAAGCCCTCGCTATATAGAGGGGCATTTCGTGACATTTCCTCCTGCAGTGATACCTCAAGGTTGTGAATGTACCGCTGCAAACACAACAGATAGATTATTGGCCTGAGCGATTGGTGGAGATTTTGGATGACTTCCTACACATCAGTACGTCCATATTATTATTATTAATTGCCAAGCCAGGATTCTGTTTACCGGTCAAGTGATGAAGCCTACTGGTCAAGTGATGTATTTCGCTGGCTTATAATTGGTTATCAGGTGACACACAGGCAAATATATACCTTTCATGAACTATCAAAACTACTATACCTAAGAAGTGAAAAATGATGGAGATGAAACACAACCACTATATATCTTATGCATGCTCAAACAGGTAGAGCCCTAATGCACACTAAAGTGATTCTTTCCCATGTTGAAAAATGTACATTGGATGCTTGACTTGTGTACGGTAAAAATTCCCTGGGAGCATAAAAATATGAGAGTTGAACACTTTTTTAAGTTTTTCTATTACTCACATTTGCATCTAGATATTATTAAGAAAACATCCATGCTGCATGATTTTGTCCGTGCCCACAAGCAGTTTGGTAAGCATCCAAACTATGAGATTTACTTTTAATTGTTCAATTGTTGGCATGACCACGAGTGTTGGACACTTTTCTTACAGTGACCAAAATTCCCAAACATCCAATGCATGGCCAACATGGGCATCCTTCTCTTCAAAAGGACACTACTAACCAATCACTCCCCCCCTCTCCCAATAAAAGCACGGGGAGGTGGACGGCGTCGTATGAACGGAGGAATGTGATTGGTCCGATGACACTGAGTCATCAGCGTCAGATGTTGATAAGCTCTGCTCCTTCATTGTTCGGCTTTCGTTCAGCCTCTACGAAATATACATGCAAGTACGTAGGCACAGTGTTGAGGACACGAAGAAGAAACGGTTAAAGAATCAAAAATCCAAATACGGGTTGAGAACCCGAAAGCGAGAGGGGATACCGGCCGGCACACTATAGTTAAGCTGCGCATTCCGTTCATGCTGTCCAGACAGTGCCCGTATGCCAACCCCAAAAAAAAAAAAAAGTTAGTATTTTTTATAATAATTAACATGTTTAGTAAAATTAACCTTTTACATGTTTAGCAAAATTTTGGTTTTTTTTTTTTATTCTTAGCAATTTCTGATAAAAAATAATTTTTTATTTATATTGTGTTTAGTTACTTTTTATGCCTTTAATAGAACATTAAACTTTTAATAAAAATTTCAACTTTTTGTATTTACCAAAGATTATATGTTTGGTGAAACATTAAATTCTATTACAAAAGTCAAATTTAAAAAAAAAAAATTGTGGGTTTATCAAACAGACAATAAATTTAGCTTTAATTTTAATTTTTCTTAATAACATATTTTCTTTCTACTTTATAAATTAAAAAAAAAAAGTCATCTTTCAAAGATGTTTTAGAACTTATTGTAATATAAATTGTATTACAGGAATTAGGGTATCTACAAATTATTAAATTAATAATCAAAACAAAATTAAAAAATTCCTAAATGATCTATCAAATGACTCTTTATTCTTATTATTAGAAGAGAAAGTTAAGAAACAATAAGGTGTTAAAAGGTAGCATTTCATATGTAGATAATTTAGGTAAATAAACGATTAAAATATTACACTGGTGATTATAAAACTATAACCAAAGTTTTTTTATAGTTAAAAAATAATATCTAAAAATTTTACAAAAATGTTTTTGCTTATTATTCATAATTTATATTTTAATTAAATATGTTAATATTTTAAAAATGAAACATTTTATTATTGAAATTTGTTTAATTTCTTCAAATAATGCCACATAAAAATTGTAAATTTTCTAAAGTGTTTATTTTAGAAGAAAAACCCAAAACAATAAAAAATAAAATGTAATGTTTTTGAGGTACGTAGGGAAGTAGTGATATTGGGGGTGTTTAGTTGGTAAAATTTTGGTCAAAAATACTACGAAAGTATAAAGATTTGACGTAAAAATGATATGCGGTAAAATTTGATTGAACAAAGTATAAAGAACTGATAAAAATAGATAAATTTTGATTAATTTTAACCAATTAAATACTCTCATATATCGTTCACGTGAAGGTTGTTTTTATTACCCGTGGGCGCGAATGAGAAATAGGCAGTTGGTTTTCTAGAACATAGAGTGTATTTAAAGTAATAAAAGTGAAAAAAGTTATGGCTTCATAATTTTTACAGTAAATTAAAAAATAAATAATTTTTAAAATTTTTTAAAAATTTTAAAGAGTTTTTTAACAAATCAGACGTAACAATAATGTATTTGTGGTATTTTTGAGATGGGGGTGGTTATCGTGTTTGCGGGAAGATTATTTTTGTTACATATTGGTTGTGTTTGGTACACCAAAAGTCTGAAAATTTTTAAAAATTTCTATAAAATTTTATACATTTTTACTTTCTTAAAATTCAAAAACGTTCAATATCTTTCCAAACAAAAGTCAATAACTAGAATTCGGTTAATCAAATAGCAAACATTTTTTTGTCATTCTCACTATAGACTCCCAAACTATCAAATTACACTCATTTTGATTATTTTTTATGGCATTTTTAAAACTGTTCCAACGAATTGTGGAAACCGTTCCGACGAAATCGCGCGAGTAACTTTCGTTCAAACAGAATCTAAAATCCGTTTGAACGGATTGTAGTGTAAAGAAATTATAACTGCCTAAAATTTTGAATCCGTCCAAACGAAAATTCGATCCGTCGGAACAAAATTTTACTATTCATCTCTAAAAAACACGATTTGAGAGACGTGCACCAAATACAAAAAAATTTTTCAAATCATATTTTATTTCATTATTTTTTTCAATTTTTGGCGCCCAAAACGCAGCCATTACGTGTGCGGATGAGAATCTGACTTATGGACTAACCGTACAGATTGTCTATGCATTTTTTTTTTTTTTTTTACGGTCAAGTCTATGCATTTTGTGAATATTGACTTGTTATGTGACTGCACGTGCGCTCGGACCCATGAACAATATTTTAAAAATCGGACTACTCAACGAATCCAAAAAATAATTAGGGCACAGTTAGTGGTTAAACTGTCCGTTTAACTAAAATTAAATCAGAGTTGAGTTGAACCGTGACATTATAAATATATTTAAATATATAAATAAAATATAAAAAAATATTAAAATTATAAAATAATTTTAAAAATTAATTTTTTTTACATATTCTTCTACTCTATTTTGTTTTACTAATAAAAAGTATCAACAAAATGTGTTATAAAATAAAATCACTTAAAACTAATATATTATATAAGTAAAATTAAGCAAAAATAAGAAATAAGAAATATCAGTGATTCAGTGAGATAATAGTATTTTACCACAAAATAGTCTCAGGTTTGATTCTAAGCTAATGCATGTTAATTTAATTATTTTATCATTCAAAAAAATTAAAAAAAAAATGGCTCGGTTCAACTCGCAAAACCGGCACCGATTCGTCGATTCACTGGTTGAACCGGTGAGTTACCGGTTTTAGACTGGTTCAACTCTCTAACGAGTTTTACTAGTGGATTAGATCGTTTCTTGTACCGATTTTCGGTTCAACCGGTTGAACTGACCAGTCCGACCTGATTTTTAAAACCATGCCTATGACCCATGGCTGCTGTGCTCAATAAAAATATTTTGCTTGCCTATTTTTATGAAAAATGCTACGTGTACAAACATACGTGTACACAACTTGATACGTTAATCTTGTAATTAGTGCCGTAACGGCACTTGAATTGATATGAATTTTAAATAATTTATTTAGAGTGACAATATTTATACGACCTCGTTTTACAATGATTTCAATAAAAAATAATAATGTGCAGTGGAAAAACGTAACGAAAGAATATATATATTATTTTTTATCCACTAATAAGTACGGACAAAAATTGCAGTCTTTAAGTTAGCTCATACTAGTTTAAATATTCATTTATATTAATTATATTTATGTAATATCTAGCATGTGTTAGTGTGTAACATTATTTATTTAAAGTATGTATAATTTTTATTTTTAATAATTATTTGTGATAATATTTTAATTCTAATAAATAATTTAAGTGACATTTGCTTTACTTTTTTATTTTCTATTTTGTGTTTTTATTTTAAGTTTTAAAAATCTCAAAATAAGGAAATAGAAAATGACCTGTTTTTATTATTTTGAAATTTTTCTTATTTTGATTTAAAACACTCAGAACAACTTTTTATTATTTTTATTTTATATGTAAACCTATTTTTTTTTTAAACAAAATTTAAAAACACAAGTAGCCAAATGTGTTTTGAACTATTTTCTTTATTTTAAAAGCATAGAACAGAAAATGAGTTCAAAATAGAAAATAGAAAACAAAAGTAGAAAACAAAAAATAAAAAAATAAACCAAATAAGCTTTTATAATTTTAAATAGGAGAAGAATAAAAAAAAAAACTTGCATCTAGGTAGGAACGGGAAAGATAAAAGAATTTTATTGCTTAATAATAATAAGAGGTGGGAATTGTTACATGTAACCATGAGGGTTAGTTTCACTAATAAAATCTAAAATTTACTCTCCATGAATCATTAATTAGAATCTCTTCAATGTCATTGGAGAGTTTACCTATTAGTTAATTTCAGAATCTCAAGAATTAGTCGAGATGTGCGTAAGTTGGCACGGACAATCTCGGTTAAAAAAGGGGGAGAATTGTTAGATATGAGTAGAAAAAATTAAGGGTTTACCGGTAGTTAATTTCAGAGTTCCAGAAATTAATCGAAGTACGCATAAACTGGTCCGGATACTTTCCATTAAAAAAAAAAAAAGAATTGTTAGATAGCGGCTGAAAAAATTGATCCTTTTTCACATATAACAACATTCATACAATTATTGATCAATGCACACGGTCATTGATTAAAAAAAAAAATTATGGCTACCATATGTGTGTGTGTGTGTGTGTATATATATTTTGTAAGAACGGGAATGGTGGAAGGATTTCATTCCTTAATAATGATAGGAAATGGGAATTGCTAAATGAGGGCAAAAAAAAGTGATCCTTTTCCATATAAAATGACGCTCGTACAATTATTGATCAATGCATGCAATCATTGATAAAATAAATAAATAGATAAATAAATAAAAATAAAAAATTATTACTTCCATATGTGTGTATATATATTTGAAGGGGAATAATCATTTTTGTTATTTTTTACTAGATGATCACTTTTGCTATCTTTTGTCGCCTTCTTACAGGATTAATTCAAAACTTGATAATTCATCCTGTAATATTAGTTCCCTTAAAATTTTACAAGGTAAATTACACTCATTTTCTCTTAATATTTAAATAATTATATTTAATACTCACAATATTTAAAAATTACACTTATCTTACTTATTTTAAAATTTTGTTAATATTGACCCATTTCGATGAAAATCAACTGTTAAAACTTAATAAAAAATATTAAAATAATTAAAAACTTTTATGTTTTTCTTATTTTATCTATTTATCTCTTACATTCTCTTTAGTTTTCTTTACAAAAATTAAGAAAAAAAAGTAAAAAATAAATAAAAAAAGTGAGTATTTTTGTAAATAAAACTAAAGAGATTTGAGAGACATGGGTAAAATAAGAAAAATACTTAAAATTTTGATTAGTTTGACATTTATGTTAAGTTTTAATTAGTGATTTTATTGGAAGGGAGTCAATGTTAATAATATTTTAAAATAAGAAAGACAAATGTAACTTTTAAATAGTGTGGATACTAAATGTAATTACTTAAATGTTAAGGGGAGGTAGGTGTAATTTATCTAATACTACAACTGTAAACACTATGGCCAGCCCAACAATGATTGCTAGACCTGCATTATAAAGCCCGTGGGCCATCACAGCTGATAACTGGGCCTAGGACAGCAATCAGTTAAAAGCTGCTTAGTCACGTGACTCTCGCGTGCGTGAGAATCTTGCTCCCGAAAAAAAAAAAACTTTGGCCTTTAGACTCCGTTTGGCAGTTCAAAAAAATCAACTTTTGATAGTTTTTTTTGGTGTTTTTTGTGCATTTTTTTGTGTGTTTGGTTGAACAAAGTGTACTTTTTAGTATTTTTTGTAACTTTTGAGTGTTTGGTAAACTTTTTACTGTAGCAAATCAAAAAAGTGAAAATTTTTTGGTGTTTGGTTTGTTTTTTACTGTAGCAAATCAGAAAAGTGGCAAATTTTTGTTCGACTTTTTACTGTAGCAAATCAAAAAAGTGAGAAAATTTGTGATTTTGCCAAACACACGAAAAGTAACTTTTGGTATTTTTTTGCTAATTTTTGAGTTGCCAAACGGGGAACACAATGCAATGTCCTTAATTTCTTATATTTTTTTTTGTTTGAAATTTAATTTTTATAAGGACCCTCCTTATAAAAATTAAGTAAAATTTTCCGCTAAAATTAATCTGACGGGGACGTCCGTATTCGTTAGCCTTTTAAATTTTATTTTTAGATTTTTTTAATGTGTTTTAAATGTTATTTGTAGTGTCTATTATAATTATTTTATATTTTTTAAGATACTATCATTAAAAATAATCACTACATATTTATTAAAACATACCAATTTTATTTCTATGCCTTTCTAATTTGTTTTAAATTTCATTTTTAGTGCCCATATTTATTACTAACAGAGCGCACACACTATGTGTGTATTTTTGCTAGATTTTTATTTTAATTAAAATAAGATTATAAAAATTAGCAAAAATAAATAGTAAATAATAAGTAATTAAAAGTATTTAATTAGATAATAACTAATTAAGAAAAATTTAAAAAAAATAAAAAGTTACAAAAATAGGGAGCAGCTAAAGGGCATTTAAGGAAAACATAAAAATATAGATGGGTACAATTATTTAATTATATTGTAGTTATAAAAATTTATTTTTTAATACTAATTATAAGTAGTTATAGAGAGTTTAAAGGTATTATAAAAAAAAAAAAAATTCACCAAAATAAAGCTCCTTGTGCATTTTGGACTGCCAAATTTGATAAAAAAAAATCTATATTTTTCTTCAATTGTTACTAATTTTATCTAATTTTCTCTAATTTTTATAAAAATTTTATATTTTTCAAAAAACATACCAAACACCCAATATATAATCTAAAATTAAACTCTTTTTGGGCCAAAATTTAACAATCCAATAAGATACTTCATAAATTTTAAAGACTCAATATTTCTCTTAATAATTCGTTTTATATAATAGTATACATAGTAAGTCCCTTCATTGAATGGTAATAAAGGGTTCTGATTTATTTCTTTATTTGACAAAAACGTACTTAAATATATTTGTAGTTCGTAGCATTTTAATTTCCTACACAAAAACGCAATCTTAATCAACTTTTTGTTTTTTGTTTTTTTTTACCAATAGTGCCTTGCAAAATAAATTAAAACATCAATAATTGTCTAAATATTGTACAAAATAACAGTAGAATAAAAAAAATCAAATCAAAACAAATGCAAGGCAATGAAGCAAAAGGGGCAGCTGATGTTTGATGTCTCCCCCATAAGAAAATGTGTCAGAGCTTATAAGCTGGCATTCACGGGAAATGCACTAATGCTCAGCAGAAATGTTGCCCCAGTTCGACAGGTTGGCGCTCACAAATCACAAGCCATGTTACCATATATATGTATATTTATGTTACATCCATATTGTATTAATAATAATACTATTGTTATTATCATTAAAAAGAACGCGAAGCTTGGTAAAGTCATATTTGTTCGGCAATAAAAAAATATTGACGTAATTACTCATCATGTCAATCGAAAAAATGAAATTCAAATTGTAGAGTGAAAGAAGTAAAAAGAAATGATCAAAAAGGATTCCTAACTAAAAAACTCTCTTATAATATAGTAAAAATAGATTTGACAGAATTGTAATGTAAATAGAAACATAAACAACTGACAATTGTGAGCGTACTTGAATTTTGAAATTAAGTCCTGTATTTATAGTAAGATGAAATAAATAAATAAATATATAAATAACTGAAATGTAATAGTTATGTATTTTGTTTATATATATCGGAGTGTATAAGTGTTTACTTTACTTTAAATATCTTTCGTTTTATATTTAATACTTTCCACTCAGCATTAAATGTGTGTGTGAGAAATAAGTATATTTGAGAGAGTATAAGAGAGGCATTCAATTATTATATCTACCACAATTAACTGTGATAATTATGAGGTAATAAATTCAGTTCATTTATTATTATTTTTATTTTTACGGTCAGAATCTTACCAACACAATATTACTAAGTGGTGGGATCCAATTAAGGTCATCAATTAATTATTAGGCCAATGAAAAGTACATTCTTGTAATATGCGCTATTGCTCGAAAGGATGTCATGTATTCCTGATTATTTTTGTGCCTACAATATTTGTCATTTTTTTTAATTGCTTGACCACATTTATCTAATTTCTTTTTTAAATTACATATCTTTTAGAACTCTATTCTAACTTTGAATAAAAATATTTTTGTTATTATAAATAATTTATCAACTGCCCACATTTTTTTCTATTAATTGATAAGTCGATTTTAGTAGGCGCACATGAACAGTGATTGCATTACCTTTGTGTGCATGTATATATACGTATATATGTATAAAATATGCACAACTGAAGAAAACCAAAATTATCAAGTTGCCATTTGATTTTTTGATTTTTTTTTTTTTTTTTGAACAAAACACTCTAACATAAGGCAAAGGTTATAAACACACATACAACCCGAATTATTCCGACGTGGGATAGTTTCACCCAGTTAACTTATTAAGTTGTAACTCAGACTAATAGAGCACCTCGTAAAGAATTAGGTGAGTAGAGAAATATGCATGATTTTTTTTTTTTTTTTTTAAAACAGAATGCTCTAACCCAAGGTATCAAATCAAAACCCTAAACTCAACTAAGGTCGATGGCACTTTTGGGCTAGTTTTGGAACCATCCTTGTTAATGAAAATACTGTCTTGTCATCGCATTGCCTGATGTGAAGTTGAAGAAGTAGCTGAAGTACTTGGTAGACGGATAAATTTCCCTTGCTCCGATGGCTTGTTTATTTTTCAAATTATGAATGAGTCCTTGTGTTGGCTTATATATATATATAATTTTTTAATTAAAATTTATTATTTTTTTAAGAATGCTATTCACATATTTAAAAATAGAATTATATAAAAATATTTAAAAACATAAAATTACACAAAGCCAGATCCTGTTTACACCTTTTTCTATTTATATGTATTTTTTCAAGATTTTTTTTAAATATATGAATAATATGCTTAAAAATTATGAAAACTAGAAGTGGATGCATATTTTTTTGTGTCTATGAGAGAGAAATACTCGTTTTTTTTTTTTTTTTTTGGTTTTCTCTTATTTTAATTCTTTTAATGTATATATTTGCAATTGGCCAAAAAATTAATTATGGATTAAAAAATTAAAATATTTATCTCAAATAATAAAAAGTCAAGTTTAAGTAAATAATGAATGAATAATTAGCATTTTAAAAAGACAAACAAAAGGAGAGGAATGGTGGATTTGAAGTTTCGAAAAACGTTTAAAAACCTTATAAATTTCTATAATTCTTAACAATTCTATATAAACTTTTTTATTTTAAATTACGTGATTCTCTGTAAATCTCTATAAATTGAAATATCTCAACAAATCTCAATAAATCTTTGTAAATCATAATATTATATTTACATATCTCAATAAAATTTTTATAAATTTCAAAAAGTTATATCACAAAAATAAAAAAGTATAGTTTTAAATCCATTGAAACGAAATTATTTATCTTTAATTTTTATAATTTATGGTTTACGCTCTAAACATTTGAAAAATAACCCAAATAACATTTCCTCACAACGTTAATAAGTCCATGCCGCCCGGAGTTAAAAAGGAGTATACACACGTCAATAGGCAGAAACATACAAAACCCAGCCACTACACGCATCAATCATCCATCGGTAGTCCTCCCTTCCACTCAATCAAAAAACAACTAACACCCACCTCACAATTTCCCTTTAAAAGGACCTCAGCCCTTCAACACAAAGGCACCCCAACCCTAAAAATATCCCATCACTCACCCAAACCAAACCAAACCAATAGCCATGGCCGCTGCTGCTAGTTCCAACCTATCCTCTCCCATAATTTTCGTCCTCATCACTCTCCTCTTCCTCTCATCAACCTTCTCTTTCACCGGTGCTTGCAGTACTCCATGCAAACCCAAGCCCAACAAGGCACCCCCAGTGAACCCCTTCTGCCCCAGAGACACCCTCAAGCTCGGCGCCTGCGTGGACCTTCTCGGCGGGGTGGTTAACCTAGTGGTCGGATCGCCGCCGTCGAGCAAGTGCTGTGCCGTGCTCGAGGGGTTGGCTGACTTGGAAGCAGCTGCTTGTCTTTGCACGGCCATTAAAGCTAATGTGCTAGGGATCAACTTGAACGTCCCAGTTACACTTAGTGTGCTCATCAGTGCTTGTGGCAAATCCATTCCTCCTGGGTTCCAATGTGGCTAGAAAGACAATATACCAAATATACGTATATATATATATATATATCAAATTTATTATTATTTTTTTTCTTTTTTGGGCATGGCTTAGAACTTTTCTTTTCTCTCTTTTTTTTTTTTTTTTTTATTAAATAGCTATTTAGAGTGATGTGTGATTTGTTCTAATAATGGAAGGCAAAACCTTCTAGCTGCCTTGCAAGTGCTGTAATTAATGTTGTTTAATTATTATCATAATTAATTAAATTTCTTTGGATTAAATTAATAAAGAATGCATCTGTTATTTGTAATCTGAACTGAAATTTCAAGTTCACAGCAATTGCTACAAGAAACCAATGTTGTGAATTAGTGATTGTTGATAAATTCATTTTATAACAAAATTAAAGGGAATGAAATTTAATTACTACATAAATTTTCCTCTATCTTGTTCTTGTGAGATGTTAGAATCACAGATCACTAGGCATGCAGATTAACGGAGAAAAACTTGCCAAACAAAATTTATTTTATGAACTTTTTCAGTAGAAAATAAAATTAACTTTTTAAACACCTAGATAGAGTAAAATAAAGCGTTATACATTTTAGATTCAACATTTCCATAATATGTTTTAAAGTTATACAGATACTAAATCTCATTAGATACTTGAATTTGCGTGTTGTTCATAATCTTAGCGTAAAATATACAATATTGTATACATTTATTTTATTTTTGATAAATGTACAACAAATATTTTTTTTTTGGGTAAATGACAAATATTTATCTATATCAAGCTTATAAAATGTTTGTATTTTTATTTTTAAAAAAAATATGGCAAGCAAAATAAGTACATATTTTTACTTTTATACATATAATTAAAAATATATTTTTTGATAAATATATAATTCATTTTTTTTTCACTTTCTTAATCTAACCAGGCGAAAGAAGAAAAATTAATTTTTTTCCTACTTCAATTTCTTATCCTTTTTATTTATTTATTTTCAAAGGAAATCATAATCCAAATATAATGTTAAGGTCAAGATGCAGAATTTTGTAAGAACTGCAAAAGTGTGTTGTATTAATTAATTAGTTAATCCATCTCCCTCCCCCTTCCCCGCGCGCTCTCTTCAGAATAACCTTTTTGTACCATAAGGCAAACACATATAACAATATATATATATATATATGCATGTTATCATTCATGAACATCCATCTTCTATTAATTGCACTTGGCCCCTATGTCTTTGTTGTGGATCGACGGAAATGAGAATTTTTTTCGTTCGTATTTGGCTTACGCAAGTGATGATATGGAGAGAACCCAACCCATGTCCGACTGAGGGCATCCGGCAGGTATTCCCGGTCAGTTATTACCCGGTCGGGTCACCCGACTCAAATTTTTTTCGAGTTGATTCGATCTTCCGATCGGGTGGACGGGCATATTTATCCCGATCAATCTTTACTATCCATATGGGAATGAGTGGGCAATATTCTCGATCGAACCCTTCGAAGTGGCTTACGTCACAAGGTCACACGTTTTACCACCATTAAACAATTTCTGTAAATACGCCTACAAATGTGCTACCACCAACCATTTTAATGAGAAACTCGTCTAAGCATGAAACCAATCTTGGTATTTACATGTATAGGTGGCGGCATCCTATTAGGAAGGGAAAAAACATGTTGCATGCAATTATGTCACACGATCACATGTAACTAAATGCCAATCAATTTACGTGAATGCTTTCCATATAAAAGCAAAGACTTCACAACAATAGAAGTACGAGACTTTTACCTTACTGAAATTCTGTCAAACTGAATCATTGAACTTTCTTACGAATTTAAGCATTGTAGATTTTTTAACAGGTACCACACCGATGTTCCAAACAACTCCTGAACTTGGGTCGAATCTTTTAGAGATGATGAAGATACTGATTCATCAAGTGACATGGTTTTCAAAAGTGGTCCACAAGAGGAAGATTTTCTTTTTTTTTTTTTATTTTTTTTTCAATTTTTTGGTTAATATAACATGAGGTGGGAATTATAAACTTCGATTTTTCGGGGGGCGGGGGGTGAGGTGAGAAGTGGTCGGCGATGGATACTTTGGGGTGTGGGCAGTTTGCATTTTTGTTTTTCTTTTTTTTTCTTTTTTCTGTTTTCTGTTCTGATATTTATATTTTAATAATATTAAAATTATATTTAGTTTAACATTTATTTTTTTATTTTTAGTAATTTAGAATTTTTCTTATTTTGAGTCAAAAAGCCTCAAAATAACTTTTGGTCATTTTTGTATTTTATGAATAAATTTATTTTTCAATTTTTTAAAATAAATTTTGAAAAAACGAGTAATCAAATTCGTTGAACTATTTTCTGTATTTTTAAAAATATAAAATGAAAAATAGACTCGAAACAGATATGCCGAATGAATCTAAATTTCTTTAATTATTTAATTTAATAATCTTCAAATAAGTCCATTAATTCGTATTTATGCATTTGCATGTGTTTGTCTAATTGATCATGAATTTATGAAATGATAGTAATAAATAAAAAAGAAATTAACAGTAAAGCACACTAAATTATTTGTTCTTTTCCCAAATTGAACAAGCAATAGGCATCAGCTAAAGGGTTCCATGGTACTCGATCATATTGGAGGGAGAGTAGACCAGAGAAAAGTTAAAAGTAATTAGTAGAGGAGATAGAGAGTGAGCTCATGCCAAGTGACTTTCTATTATTCTCGTGAGTCACTAGGCAAATTTCTAGGACAGAACAAACAGTTTGCATATTTTGGATTCTAGCTTTGAGCTAATAATACATATGCAACTGCTGAAGCCATTATACGAGGGCGTTTGATGCTCAAAAAAAAAAAAAAGTATATCTCAGATATTTTTTTGGTATTTGATTAGTACAATTTAAAAATTTTGACCAAACACATTTGAAAGGTTCGATCTAGTAAGAAAAGTTTACAGAAAATTATAAAAATTGGTCAAAATTAATAAAAATTGATAAAATTTGACAAAATTTAGATTTTGAAAATAAATGTACAGAAAATGGAAATAAACAAAAGTTGGTGAAAATTTATAAAAGTTGACAATATTTACAATACAAATCATGCCTTATATATCAATTAATTTTTTTTTTAATTGTTTGAATACCTATCCACGTGAATTAATTTTTCAAAGCTAGGGACATATATAAGCAGAACTACAAGCAGTTGAGAAACTGCTAGGAAACTTCAAAATGAGAATTACAGACTTCTTATATATGTTTCACTTTTATGTTAAGAAATCATTTGGTACAGGAGCATAGGATAACATAATTATTTTATATTATTATCTTAATTTATTTTTTTAAATAAAAGAGTATTTTAAATAAATAAATCAAATAAATTAATAAATAGAAACAAAAAAAAATACTAATTTCATTATATTCCATTCTTCTTCTGTATCAAATAAAGCTTAAGTTTTTATTTATTTTAAATGAAACGACTCCGATGAAACCATGAGTAATCTCATAACCACAATGACAAGTCAGCTGCTCATCATCATTTGCATGCATGATTACAATTATTTACAAGCATTAAAACAAGCGAGCACAACTGGCAACTCTTAGAGAAGTTTCTAGGAAACCCTAAATGAGAAAGACTACTCATCTTTCAGATATCCCCAAACATATATATATATATATATATATTAGTTTTCGTTTAACCTAAATGAAAAAGATTCTCGATGTCAGTCCAGCACGGCTTCTGTAATCAATAAGGATAAGTACTTCAGTAATTGACTTCAATTGCATTTACACATTCCATGTATTATATATATATATATATATATAACTTAAATTTTAAACTAAACCAAAATTAACGTCTGAACTAAACTGTAGCGATGGAAATTAAAACAGTCATTGCAGTAAGCAGCTATATATACGCACTCAAGTAGCGTGGTACATTTGATAAATTCTTACTTCTTTATTTATCTTTGAGATGTTTGAATTTTTCAAAATTTCGTAAGCATAAAATGTGTTTGATCAACAAGTCATTACGCACCTAAATTTAAGAAGAAGTTGTAAAAGAAATAAATTATTGAGTTACTCATGCATTTAGCATGTTTCTAGCTATTTACATAACATTATCTCAAATGATACAATCTTAGGATAAAAATATGTAACGTGCTATAATATTTTTATTAATAATTATATAATTACTAGTGAGAAGGCCGCACGCTACACACGCAAGTAGTGTCAAGTATTTGAAGCGAATGATAGAATATTTATTAAAATATGTATTAGTATAGTTGATTTGTGGTAAAATGCATTTAAAATCATGCATAAAAGAATCATTAATTGTAAATAAAAGTTAGAATATATAAAATATATTAAGAAAAAAATAACTATTGATAAAGATTGTTGGAAAACTAAGACTAATAAATATAAAATAATATAAAAATAGAAAAAGAGCACATCTTTTAGACAATTTTATAATTAATTGATTATGTGTTAGTGCTTGGGCTTGTGATATTTAGGTATATAAATACTTAGTTGGGATATGAGCTGACCTTCTTTATTGACTATTGCTTTTAATTATATTTATATTCAAGCATTCATAAAATTATGACAAAAATGTAATATATATTTTAATATTATTTCACATGAATTTACATGTATTACTTTCTAATCGACGTGCAGTATAAGTGAGTCTTTTAGATCGAACTATTCTTTTTATCACATTTAATGCCTTGTTTATTTGTTGACACTTTTATCTTTATTAAGTTAGTAAATGTAGAGATATTTAATGTACTATTTATAAGTTGATAATTTACTGTATCTATTTAATGAAGAATCTAATGAAATATTAACTATCTATTAAATTAATGAATTTTTATATTAATATTTATTTCTCTCTTCTCACTTTTTCTCACAAAACCATATTTTACTTTTTCTATTTTTATTTTTAAAAAATATGAATATGATAATATTAATCAAAATGATCTTAAAGGCATGACTAATTTGAATAATTACTTCTAAAATTTAAATTTTATAGATTTATTTTTTTATTCATCATAAAATTTGCTTTAATAATAAATTTTACTTATTAATTTAATAATTAACATAGTTTAGATAATTAATTTTAAAATTTGAATTTTTTTTATATTTATTTTAGTCTTGAAAATTTCATACAATAAATTTTATTAATTGATTCATCAATTAACGTTAATTGGTATAGCAAACCAAACTATTCATGATTTCATTAATTGATAAATCAAATAATAAAATTTATCATTAAATTAATTTTTATAACTAAAAGATAAATATATTAAATTTAATTTTAATTATCCAAACTAATGTTTTTGCAAATTAGTAAATTTAAAGATAAATATATAAAATTTAATTTTAAAACTAGCTATCTAAACTACTCAAATTTCCATAATTATCTACCCTCATTTTCATTAATTAGTAAATCCATTAGTAAAATTTATTGTATCAAAATTTCAAGACTAAAATATAAATATAAAAAAATTAGATTTTGAAATTAATTATCGAAATTCTGTTATTATTAAATCAATAAATAAAATTTGTTATTAAAGTAAATTTTCTGATTAAAAATAAATATATAAAAATGAAATTTTAAAAATAATTATTCAAATTACTTATGCCCTTAAAATCGTTTTTATTACTATTATTATGTTCATATTTTATGATTTTTGTGAGAAAAAGTGGGGTGAGAGAAATAAATACTAGTACAAATATTCATTTATTTAATAGTTTGTAAACATCTGATGAGATTCCCCATTAAATAAAAGAGGGTAAAATTGTAAAACTATAAAAAATGCATTAAATATCTTTGGATTATTAGGGTAAAAATGTCAACATATAAAAAAAGGCATTAAGGCTTCATTTGGAGCATAGCAAAATAAAATAAAATCCTACAAATCTCTATAAACACGAATTACGAGAAAATAAATTTTAAAATTTTCACTCACTGCACGAATTACGAGATATTTATTTTTACAATTTTATTTTATTTTATACACTTTTATACAACTTCAAACACACCCTAAATGTGCTTGGTATTAACATTATGTGCTCCGATATTACCACCACACAAAAAACCCTATGAAATGCGACTTGGGTCGAATAAAGAGGATTGAAGGTAGTTTTAAAATTCAGGTCAAGAAAATAAATTTTATCCGTTAAAAAGAAAGGTTTAAATATTCACAAGTCTCACACAATCCTAACATTATTTTTTAAATTTGTTCACCTCATTTATTACAATATTCATTTATGGCAACATTAATTTTTTTATATAATTGTAATATTTAATTTATGTATTTTAAATTAATAAATTTTACATAAATTTTAATTAATTATAAAAGATATTAATTTATATTAATATATATGAAATGTTTTTATGTTCGTTATTTAAAATTTCATAAATACAAATGCAACCTAATTAATATATTTGGAAAAATATATTTCATAATAAAAAATTATATTTAAATTATTAGACCTTCAATTTAATAAATTTTATAATTAATGACAATCTTGTATTAAATTATCATTACAATATTATTTGAAAAAAATTCAAATTCAAATTATTTGAGTTAGTTTGTAGACAAAATTTAGTTATATTTTTAATAAAAAATAATGTATATTAAATTAATAAAATTTAGATAAATTTTAATTAAATTACGAGAGATTTTTAGGTGATTGAGGAAAAAAAGAGAAAAAATATTGTCATAAATTCAAATAGTTGAATTCGAATTTTTTTTATGCTAGTCATAAATCATAAATAAAATTTTGCCTAAAAATGTCTTTTGTTTCTCTAATTTAATGTGAAATAAATAAATATAGGTTATTAAATATTATTTTGAAGAAAATAAATTGTGATACATATTTATACTAAATTACTGTAACTTATAATCAAAATTTATTTACATAAAAATTCAAAAAGTAAAAGAAACAGTAAAATATACAAAAAAAAGATATAATAGACATTTGAGTGGATAAAAACATATTTTAAAATCAAGAGTTTCAATCAAAATTTATTTATATAAGAATTTTAAAAGTAGAAGAAATAATATAATAAAAAAATAAATATTTGAGAGTACAAAAACACTATTTATTACGAAAATCACTATTTCCCAGTTTCTTCGCGCTTTATACATAGGTATAGATTTACGTAGAAAAGGAGAAAAGTGAACCAATAATGACCGCTGGCTGCACGCATCCTTTTTACATTCCTCGATCCTTTGTCTACACGTGTACTGAGCCATAATCCTACGGATCCAATCCCATGGACCTAACTTATCACACTATTCATCCTAGGGCAAAAAATTGTCCTACGCGCTTTGTAAATGGGGATAGAAATTGAGTTATTAATTGGAGGAGGACGTCGGTGTGCAGTGATTGGACACACTGTGCTTTGAAAAAAAATACGATAATTTCTCTCTAAAAGACTCGATTTTAAGTACTTTTGTTAATTTTTATAGTACAATTAATTTATCCCAAAACAATTTTTTCATTAAAATTTGACAAGAATTTATTCTGAGACACCCCATTCATTAAGGGTGTACAAAAAACTAAACAACTTAAAAATCAATTCAATTCAATCATTTTGATTTATATTGATTTAGTTCTGTACCATTTTTAGTTTAGTTCTGAATTAAAAAAATTAGTAAATCAATATTTTTAATTTGATTCTCGAGTTAATAGATACTCAACCTAGACCTAAATTGAAAATAAGTTAACCTGAACTAATCCGAAAAAATATAATATAGCATATAAATATTATATAATATTTGTATATGTTATAAAATCAAATAATATTATAATATATAAATATTTATGTAATCTTAGGATTTGGACCGACTTAGCATAAACGACCCGCGCACCGCAGCCATTCATGTTCTCTCAAGCCGCTAGGAATGCCAACAGCTGGACTAGACTGCTGACTGTCAATGGGTCTTTTCAATGCGCGCTCGGCCCAAACTGACTACATTCACAAACGGGTTTTTGGGTCAGGTGTCCGTTAATTAATGGACCGCGTCTCAATCCTAGTGTCGGATCCATTTGGTTTTGGGTCTGAAACTTTCAAGTATATTAGCCAGATTCCAAAACTCGCCCAAAGAGTACTGGTGGTTAATGAGAGCTTTCAGCGGGATAAATTAAAATGCATCACACCTCATCCAAAATGACTTGGGACCTTAATACTATATATACATATGACAATAAATCTATATGAGATATCAAGAAAATAAACTCCAATATCAAACGCAAATTAACTCATGGTAAAGAATTGTGACTCGTGAGAGAATGTCAAAGAAAATGGAAGCTAAATATAATTTCTTAAAAAGTATATATTAATAGATCAATATATTTCATACATGTTGACTCTATACGAGAGTTTTGTACTATAAAATCTCAAACAGCGTTTAATGTTAAGAATAAAAGAAGAAGGAAATAACTATGTATTAATATTTAATTCTGTGTGTGAGAATACAAGACTACAAGGTCCTTTATATAAGAGGACAATAATTCTAATCCTGATAGGAGATAGTAATCCTAATTATGATTGGATATACAAAATAAGGAATGGAATAATAATCCTAATTATGATATAAGGAAAGACATAAAATAAGGAAATGCATAAAATAAGGGAAACTAATGATTATACATTACTAAATCTAACACCCCCCTCAAATTCAAGGTGGCAACGCAGGAAGCAGCTTGAGTTTGGAGATTAACTCGAAGAAACGACCAGGAGGATGAGCCTTCGTGAAAAGATCGGCAGTTTGATTTGCTGAGGATACAGAAATGAGACGAACAATACCACTTCTGACATGTTGACGAATAAAGTGACAATCTATTTCAATATGTTTAGTGCGATCATGAAAAACATCATTGTGAGCAATCTGAATAGCACTTTGATTGTCACAATATAATATAGTGCCTGTAGAATGAGTGACACCCATATCAATAAGAAGCCATCTAAGCTAAATGAGCTCTTGAGTCGTATCAGCGAGAGCACGGTACTCAGCTTCAGTACTAGAACGGGCAGTGAGAGTTTGTTTCTTGCTATGCCAGGCTATGAGAGAAGTCCCTAGAAAGAAACAGAACCCTGTCGTAGAACGACGATCAGTAGGATCACCAGCCCAGTCGGCATCAGAAAAAGCATGTAATTCAAGTGAGGACTGGGCTGAGTAATGAAGACCATGAAACATAGTGCCTTTGATATATCGGAGAATGCGCAGCAAAGCAGTAAAATGATGAGAACGTGGAGCAGCCATGAATTGACTAACAATGTGAACAGCATAAGCAATGTCAGGGCGAGTGACAGTAAGATAAACAAGACTACCAACAAGTTGACGATACAAAGTCGCATCAGATAATGGTGCACCATCAAGAGGGGTAAGACGGAGCTGTGGATCAATCGGAGTAGTAGCAGTCTTGCAGTCAGAAATACCAACCCGTGTTAAGAGATCAGAAGCATACTTAGCTTGAGAGAGAAAGTAACCAGAAGAATCTCGGGAGATCTCCAAGCCCAGAAAGTAATTGAGAAACCCCAAATCCTTCATCTCAAACTGTCGACTAAGAAATTGTTTGAGATGAGAAATGCCAACACTGTCATCTCCAGTAATAATCATATCGTCCACATAAAGGAGAAGAAGAACAGATCCAGCTGTAGTGGTGCGGATAAACAAAGCAGAGTCATATGAACTGGGGATAAATCCAAGCTCACGAATAGTAGAGCTAAACTTCGCAAACCAGGCACGAGGAGCCTGTTTCAGCCCATATAGTGCTCGACGAAGCTTGCAAACATGAGAAGACGGAACAGAGGAGCCCGGAGGAGGTTGTATATAGACTTCCTCAGTAAGATCGCCATTTAGAAAGGCATTCTTAACATCCATCTGATAAAGATCCCAGTTACGAGCAGCAGAAATAGCAAGTAAACTGCGAACGGAAGTAAGCCTAGCAACAAGAGCAAAAGTTTCTTCATAGTCAATACCATATTCCTGAGTAAAACCTCGAGTAACAAGACGAGCTTTGTGTCGCTCAATAAAACCATCTGAACGGGTTTTGATTTTATAGATCCATTTGCAACTGATAGCAGTCTTCCCAGGAGGAAGGGGAACCACATCCCAAGTATGAGTTTTCTCAAGAGCCTGTAACTCATCATCCATAGCTTGCTGCCATAAAGGGTTAGTACAAGCCTCACGGTAGGAAGAAGGTTCGTGAGTAGAAAAGGCAGCAGAACCAACAATATAATCACGAAGACGAACAGAAGGTTGTGTTACTCGTTTAGGACGTTCTGAAGGAGGAGATTCATCAACAAGGGATGGAGGAGAAGACTCATCAGGAGTGGTCACAGGTCCAGCAGAAGACCCAGGTGTCTTGGGATGAACCGTAAGCAGTGGTGTCTGAGAGACCTGTGGACTATCTGCATCAAATATGTCAGAATGCAAATCTTTGGAAATATCAGTAAAGAGAGGATTATGGGAAGAGGTAGAAAGATGAAATGGAGAAAGAGTAGAAAACATCTTATGTTCCCAAAAGACAACATGTCGAGAGACACGAAGACGTCGAGAAATAGGATCCCAACACCGATACCCCTTATGTTCAATACCATAACCCAAGAAACAACAAAGATGAGAGCGTAGTTCAAGTTTAGTTCTTTCATGGGGTTGAAAGAGAACAAAACAAGCAGACCCAAATACTCTAAGATGAGAATAATCAGGAGGAGAGCCGTACAAGCGTTCAAAAGGGGTAGAATTACCAAGGACAGAAGTGGGAACACGATTAATGGTGTAGGCAGCAGTAAGAGCAGCTTCCCCCCAAAATTTTTCTGGACATGAGGAAGAAATAAGAAGGGCACGGATCGTGTCAAGAAGATGACGATGTTTGCGTTCTGCCCGACCATTTTGCTGAGAATTACCAGGACAAGAAAGATGAGACTGTGTCCCCTAAGAGTGTAGAAAAGATAAAACCTCAGAGTCAAGATATTCCATAGCATTATCAGTTCGAAAAACCTTGATTGTACGAGAAAATTGAGTTTTCACCATTGCTGAGAAATCAGAGTATACCTGTTTAAGTTCAGAACATTTAGTTAAAAGATACAACCAAGTATAGCGAGTATAATCATCTACAAAAAAAATAAAATAACGAGAGCCCCCCATAGTGGGAGTGGGTGAAGGTCCCCAGATATCCGAGTGAACGAGATCAAATGGTGCAAGAGAAACAGAATTACTTTTATTAAAAGGTAAAGCGGGTTGTTTAGCAGTTTGACATGATAAACAATCAACTTTCTCAGAAACCACATGACCCAATTGACCACTAGAAACTAAAGTTTTCAAACGACTAAAAGACACATGACCCAAACGACAATGCCAAAGATTAAAAATAGAAGATGTGGAAGCGGAAGCAGCAGAGGATGGTGGAAGTTGGAGGTGAACAATCTCAAACAGACGTCCATGCTTACGGCCTATCCCAATAACCTGTTTCGTCTGTGGGTCTTGCACCAAACAACCAGAAGCAGAAAAAGTAACGATCAGACCAAGTTCACATAATTGACCAACAGATACAAGATTTAAAGCAAGGGTAGGAATGTGGTAAACATTAGAAAGAGAAATAGATGAAGTAGAAATATGACCAGTGTGGGTAACAGACATATGAGTACCATCAGCAGTATGAATAGTGGGAATAGAGGATGATGAAGCAATAGACGAAAAAATTGTAGAATTAGAAGTCATATGATTGCAACATCCTGAGTCAAAATACCAAGAGGAAGTACCTGGCATGACGGAGAAGGCAGTAGAAGAAGATGTACCAGTTTTGTCAAGTACTTGCTGAATGATAGACTCCACATCAGTCATAGAAAAGGATGGGCCAGAAGAGGATGACCTGTCTGAAGTAACAGCAGCAGTGGTATGAGAACCATGAGATTTAGCAGAGGACTTAGAGGATCCTTTTTTGGAATGAGCTCCAGAGAAGGAAGCCTTGGGACAGTCACGCTGAAAATGACCAGGAGCTGTTTTGTGGCAAGTCAAACACTCACGAACGGGACAATGTTCAAATGAATGATTGTGTGGTAGATCCCTTTTTAGACAGTAGATGCAGGAGTGAGGAGTCAATGGGCCAGAAGATCGACCGTGAGACATGGCAAGAGCGGCATCTGGAACTGGAGATGGTGGTATAGCAAGAACTGAATCCAACGCCTTAGTTTTGAGACCTAGACGAGTTTCTTCGGACAAGAGTTCTGAAATAGCTTGTTCAAGAGTGGGTAGAGGCATGCGATGGAGCAATGAGGCACGAACCGACTCAAAAGTGTCATGGAGAGCCATAAGAAATAGCAAAAGTCGCTGATGATTGCGGTGGATAGTGTACAATTGAGCATCCTCAGAGTGTTTCCAGGTAGGTTCACATAAAGCGAGCTGATCCCAAACAGAAGACATTTGAGAGAGAAAATCATTGATGGATTGCCCAGGCTCTTGACGCATACGATGAAGAGTCTGAAGTAACTGATACTGGTGAGCATGACCAGTGGTCTGATAGCGATCCTTTAAGAAATCCCAAATAGCCTTAGCAGGAGAGGGATACTGATCATCGTCCTGGAATCGGCCAAATTGAAAACTGATGGAAGGAATAGTAGTGGCACAAAACCAGGTGACAATTTGATAATTCTTGCTTTCCCAATCATCAAGACGATCCTCAAAAGCATATTGATCCTCATCGTCTTTTTGGATGGGTTTTTTCTGAGAGTCAGAGATAATACGCCATAAACGACGTCCTTTGATAAAGCCAGAGAGAGCTTGTGCTCACAAAATATTATTAGTCCCATCCAAAATGACAGAGAGGGACGTAATGTTGTCAGAGCGATCCACAGAAAAAGCTTTCATAGTACCCAATAAAGATAAACAATAAATCCGAGTAGAATAGAGATCACCAGTGCGTCCGGAACGTCGAAAAAGGTAATCAACCGGTCTGAACCGGTTGAAAATCTGCCAAAAATGGCTAAACCGGCCCAAAAGAAGCACTGAACCGGTCTGGGCGGACCGGTCTGACCGTTGGAGCAGCTAGGGCTACGTGGCAGATCGCAGTTCGCTGGCGTGAGTGCGATCCAGTGTGGCAGGTGCACCAACGAACAGTCTGCGCGGCACACCATGATTCGTCGAGATGACGTTAGCGAGGCGAATGTGAAGACCAGCGGCGTGTGAATTCGCGTGAAGTCACGCGCAATTTTTAGGCGGCGCGTGGAAGCAGATCTCCGGTTCTGGTTGGTGGCGTTGGGTTCGTCTATGAGAGACGAAGCCGATGATGTATATAGATGTTGAAATATTCACCAAAAGAGTAATACAGAAGCGAAAAATCAAGGCTTCTTTAACTCTGCTGATGATATATACCAACGCAAGATCTCGTCGGAAAATAATGGCCGACGAAGAAGAGAGAAAAAAAAAATTAGAGCCTCTGCTCTGATATCATGTTAAGAATAAAAGAAGAAGGAAAGAACTATGTATTAATATTTATTTCTGTGTGTGACTACAATGTCCTTTATATAAGAGGACAATAATCCTAATCCTGATAGGAGATAGTAATCCTAATTATGATTGGATATACAAAATAAGGAATAGAATAATAATCCTAATTATGATATAAGGAAAGACATAAAATAAGGAAAGGCATAAAATAAGGGAAACTAATGATTATACATTACTAAATCTAACAATCACATTATTTACTAGTACATCTCTTCCCAAAGCATATAACTAATCGAATATCCATAATTCATTTGAATTCGTAATTGGTAAGTTTTTGAATATTTTTTATTTAAGTTTTTACTATGTTACGTGAAATTTGGATAAATTATGCTAACAAATCACTTATAAATATATATAAAAAAACGAATACATGGTAACATTCAATTTAATACTATTAGAGTAATGTTTTTTTCGTCAAATGACTCGTATATTAGATTTCCGCTTAGAATATTTAGAGTTTAATATCGGTGTAGGTAGTATTATGGGGATGGAGTTGTGAGGTGCCCTTATGATGGACTGTGATGCCTCATCTGTCAAAAAAATAATAATAACAATAAAATAAAATAAAATTAGTGCTATGAAAATTTGAGGCCCTATATATTAAATTTTTATTAATCTTAAAATAATTTTGACCCCAATCAATTAGATCACCTTTCAGCTTTCATAAATAAAATCATAGTTACCACTTAAATTTGATTTTTATTGTATTCATATTTATTTTTCAGGCATTGCACTTTTTATTTAGTTATCATTTTTCTAACTTTTAAGATTACTAATTTATCTTATTAATTGTTTTCATTCCAGCTAGGTAATTGCCTTTATGGCTGCGTTTGGCATACAATCTTTTGCTGAAAATCTTTATAAATCTCTGTTAACTTTATATCACATCAACTTTTTTCTCTCATTGCACGCATTACGAACTCTCCCCAAATCACAATTTATCTCATTTTTTTTACTCCAAACAAACCCTATATATAATATTCAAATTGTGCTTGCCATTGTTGTTATTTTCTTCCAGTTTCAATAAAAACCATAATGAAAATGCTATCATAATACACCATGATTTGACTCCTCTGTCTGGTTAAGTGAAGAATTGAAAAGAAGTTTTCATTTGAATAAGCAATATTACCACCTGTAAAGCACTGAAGAACTATATATATAGACCAACACCATCAAACAAATTGGAAATGGCATTGGGTCGCAATAGAATGGGTTAATAGTCTAAGTCATCATGATAGAAATTGTAAATAGCCTAAGACCTACTTGCATAATTGTCCATCTACCCAATTTTTCAAACATTATTTCATATATCTAATGATATATATTCCTCACTGATATATAATAGGCATGTTGAATAATATAACTCAACTACTTATTTGGTAATTGGTATATAAATGAAGCATTAGGAATTCACTTTGTATTAAAATAGTTTTTAC
This sequence comes from Vitellaria paradoxa, assembly GCA_019916065.1. Taxonomy (NCBI): domain Eukaryota; kingdom Viridiplantae; phylum Streptophyta; class Magnoliopsida; order Ericales; family Sapotaceae; genus Vitellaria; species Vitellaria paradoxa. Next base: position 2,438,159 of record CM034242.1, read on the forward strand.
TTTATATCTATTGCTTTTTTATTCAGAAAAAAAAAATTTACAAAAATTAAAGAACTTTTGAACTAAAAATCTACTATCCTAAATGCATAAATTTTTGTTACGTTAAAGCATATATTTATCAAAACATAAACAATATAAATATAAGATTTTCAAGTTACTTTAAGAAACTTAAATTATTTATACTTTGGTTCATTGGAAGGGAAACACTAATTGAAATTCTTTTCTAACATATATAGAGATAGATGACGCGCTGTTATGAACGATAATTACTTTTAAGTTAAGCATAAAAATAAAATTAATTTTCAAATTAAATTTTCAAGTTGCTTTAAGCAGTTTAAATTATTTATACTTTGGTTCATTGGAAGGGAAACATTAATTGGGATTCTCTTTTAACATATTTAGAGGATAGATAGATGACACACTATCACAAATGATAATTACCCTTAAGTTAAGAATACTAGATAAAGTTAATTTTCAAAATAAAATTTCAGATTACTTTAAGAAACTTAAATTATTTATATTTTGGTTCATTGGAAGGAAAACATTAATCGGGATTCTCATTTAATATATTTAAAATATAGATAGATGACATACTATCGTAGACGATATTCTTTCTAAATCTAAATATACTAGACGTGTGTTTGGTTGACAAAAAGTTAGTCAAAAAGTACAATAGAAATAAAAAAAATGTGATATAAAGATAATATGCAAATAAATTTGATTAGAAAAAAGTGTAAAAAAATTAGTTAAAGTTAATAAATTTTGTTGTCCCAAACGGCGCCTTACTTTGTTTTTTCAGTTTGTCTCTCAGGGGGCGCCCACGGCTCCATTTAGCCACTTTCCCCTTTTCCCCATCCTATCGTGCGCCGCTGTTAAACTTATAACGCTGGCAAAACGAGGACGCGTCTGTGCGGGCTTCACCGGTCTTGTTCCGCAGAGTCTTCCATTTCGGTCCGTTCGATCCGATCACCGAAACCCTAGAATGCGTGCATCAGATTCCAGAGCGAGAAAGTGGTAATCAAACAAGGAGTTCCAGAGAGATAGAGTGAGAGACTGAATTTTAGAGAGAGAGAGAGAGAGAGAGATCAATTGATGCAGGGACAGAGTCTTCCGAAGCACCGGCATGATGGGACTTCGCCCTTGCCTTTGGGCATGGACTGGAGTCCTCCGCCTAAGAAATGGGTTAGTCTTCGTTCGTGGTGTCTGTTGGATTCGAATTTCCTTTGGAATTCCGATAAATTTGGATTTCGTTTGCGTGTTATTGCATGTGTTGGCGAATTGAGTTCATTGAATCACCTTTTGTATTTGCCTTGGCGATTAATTAATCCTTTTCGGCTGTTATAATGATCCTTTTCATTGTCTTGGTGAATCTTTTCGCTACTTTATGGCGATCAAAGTGGTTTTTGTAGTGTAACTGCTAGTTCATGTTATTTGTATAGTTTATGCATCTTCTAGACTGCATTGAAGTACTTCAATTATTGAGTCAGTTATGTTGAGTTCGGAGATTGCAAGTAAGTTGTCGTCGATCTGAGAATTGAAGCCCAAAACATGTCTATACTTGGGAAGGGAATCTTTTTCCCCTTTCAGTAAGGGCCTTAGTTTTGCTTTATTTTTTATGCAGTTTTACCAGGGTGATTATAAATAAGGAAGCAACTTGTAATCAACGGTTCAAGTTAGAAAGACGCATCTTCTTACGGGGGGTTGAGATATTTACAAAGGCGGATCCAAGATTTTGATTTTTTTTGGGGGGGGGGGGACCAAGCACCTAGAAAAAGAATGACAAGTTACATTAGAATTAAGAGTAAGATAGAACAAACGTTACTTTTAGGAAAAGGGAAAATTATCTCTGTACGTGAAACTGGTGAATATATTTAATTAGCCCTTTTAAGAGCACTTGAGATTTATTAAAGATGTCCCTCGTTACAAAAAAAAATTATTATTAATTTTATTATTTATAGAATCAACGGTTCAAGTTAGAAAGATGCATCTTCTTACGGGGGGTTGAGATATTTACAAAGGCGGATCCAAGATTTTGATTTTTTTTTTTTGGGGGGGGGGACCAAGCACCTAGAAAAAGAATGACAAGTTACATTAGAAGTAAGAGTAAGATAGAACAAACGTTACTTCTAGGAAAAGTGAAAATTATCTCTGTACGTGAAACTGGTGAATATATTTAATTAGCCCTTTTAAGAGCACTTGAGATTTATTAAAGATGTCCCTCGTTACAAAAAAAAATTATTATTAATTTTATTATTTATAAAATCAACTGTTCAAGTTAGAAAGATGCATCTTCTTACGGGGGTTGAGATATTTACAAAGGCGGATACAAAATTTTGATTTTTTTTTTGGGGGGCGGGGACCAAGCACCTAGAAAAAGAATGACAAGTTACATTAGAATTAAGAGTAAGATAGAACAAACGTTCCTTTTAGGAAAAGAGAAAATTATCTCTGTATGTGAAACTGGTGAATATTTTTAATTAGCCCTTTTAAGAGCACTTGAGATTTATTAAAGATGCCCCTCGTTACAAACAAAATTATTATTAATTTTATTATTTATAGAATCAACGGTTCAAGTTAGAAAGATGCATCTTCTTACGGGGGTTGAGATATTTACAAAGGCGGATCCAAGATTTTGATTTTTTTTTTTGGGGGGGGGGGACCAAGCACCTAGAAAAAGAATGACAAGTTACATTAGAAGTAAGAGTAAGATAGAACAAACGTTGCTTTTAGGAAAAGAGAAAATTATCTCTGTACGTGAAACTGGTGAATATATTTAATTAGCCCTTTTAATAGCACTTGAGATTTATTAAAGATGTCTCTCGTTACAAAAAAAATTATTATTAATTTTATTATTTATAGAATCAACGGTTCAAGTTAGAAAGAAGCATCTTCTTACGGGGGTTGAGATATTTACAAAGGCGGATCCAAGATTTTGATTTTTTTTTTTTGGGGGGGGGACCAAGCACCTAGAAAAAGAATGACAAGTTACATTAGAAGTAAGAGTAAGATAGAACAAACGTTGCTTTTAGGAAAAGAGAAAATTATCTCTGTACGTGAAACTGGTGAATATATTTAATTAGCCCTTTTAATAGCACTTGAGATTTATTAAAGATGTCCCTCGTTACAAAAAAAAAAATATTATTAATTTTATTATTTATAGAATCAACGGTTCAAGTTAGAAAGATGCATCTTCTTACGGGGGTTGGGATATTTACAAAGACGGATCCAAGATTTTGATTTTTTTTTTTTGGGGGGGGGGGACCAAGCACCTAGAAAAAGAATGACAAGTTACATTAGAATTAAGAGTAAGATAGAACAAACGTTACTTTTAGGAAAAGAGAAAATTATCTCTGTACGTGAAACTGGTGAATATATTTAATTAGCCCTTTTAAGAGCACTTGAAATTTATTAAAGATGTCCCTCGTTACAAAAAAAAATTATTAATTTTATTATTTATAGAATTTATTGCATTATATGTTATATTTATTGATATTATACTTAAAAATATTCAACAATATAGTGAAAAATACACTTTATTTTACAAAAAATACTTGGGTTTGATTCTTGTAAATTACTTTTATGTTAAAAATTTTTGAATTAATTTTAATCTTTTAATAAGACCAAAATACCCTAATTTTGAATTAATTTGTTTTCTTAATAAAGCAAAAATATCAAGGGAATTTTGGTAATTTTGTCTGTAAAATTAAAGGGAGTCACTTGCCCCTCTTGCCCCCATTTGGCTCCGCCAATGGATAGTTAGGTCATATTTGCATTTTGTGACTCTTTCTATTTTACAATTTTTATAAATTCTTTATTTTTCATTCTAAATAAATTTAGACCTCAGTAGGGCTAGTTTGATGATACGAATTTTAAAAGCCTAATTTGAATTCTATTAGAGTTTGTATAAAATAGAATATATAGGAGTAGAAAATAATTTATAAGCTGTCGTGATTAATAAATTATGGTTGGAATCAGTATGGTTAGACAGTTTTGAGTTGTAATCTGACCTTCGGGTTGTTTGCATCCTCTTGATGCTTCTTTTAATAGAATTTCAACTTTTATCCCAAAAAAAAAAAAAAAATTATGGTAGGAATCACAGGAAAAAAAAACATTAAAATACTGATTACTTCGATTGCTTGAATGGCTTTGAAATATTTTTCATTTTTAAGATAAAGAAAAATGGGCATGATTAATAAATTATGGTAGGAATCACAAGGAAAAAAAAACATTAAAATACTGATTAAATCCATTGATTTGCTTTAATGGTTTTAAATATTTTTCATTTTGATTTAAATTTGTTACGTATAGTTTGAAATATTTTGTTTGTTACGATTCATTTGAATAGTTGTACATCAATGGTCCTTTTTTTGTGTGTATGTGTGTGTGTTTACGGGTATAACTATATTTATTGGTTGTTATATTAAGCATTAAAGAGCAGAACAGTCACATTAAATTTTATTGAATCGATAGTGTTTATTTTATTTTATTTTATTGAATCCATTAGTATTCGTCATCATGAATGATGTCAAAAAATGTTAATGAACTTTGAAAACAGCAGATTCTATTTGTCAATATAACAATTAAAAAGATGTGTTATAAAAAATCATTATGGCATAATTAGGAATAGAAAGCATTTAGGTTAATACTTTTTTAGCATTGAAGTTAGGCAAAGAGGCGTAAGAGTATGGAATTTTGGTGTTATATTTTGAAAATATATTACCACACTTTTTTAATCTATCTTTTCTTCCACCTATTATTCTCAGTATTTTTTTTGTCATCGGCTAAAAGGTCATAGATACCTATTTTCCCCATTATCTAGTTTCAAAAAACAAAATAGAGTAGTAATTATGTAATGTGTTCCCTGAAGCTTTTTTCAAGTCATTTACCGAGTCTACCCATGGCAAAATGGCTCTAAAAATTGGGAAGAAATTAGTGGTTGATCTTGCTTGTTGGGTTGTGCAAGCAGTGGTTTTGCTTCTAATCTCAATAATTAATAGACCATCTGAAGTAGTACCTGTGCTCTCACAATTCACATTGCTTGAGAAATGTATTGATGGTTCAATTTCCCCACAAGGGGCTTAAAAGTATATACTGTCTATAAGTATTTACTAATCATGGTACGAGCAAATCTGTTTTTAAGGTAGATGCGCTTAGAAATGCAGAACCATTTTTTCTGAGTTATTTCTCCACTGCATGTTTCTAAAATTCAGGCTAAATACTGCAATTTGGAATGCATCACAGCTAAAATGTTTGTATTATCCTATATTACTTTGTCTCAAGTCCTCTCCAATGTGGTTCTCTTTTAGTTCTCATTTAGGTATCAATGCCACATTCACTCAGATTCTTCATTCAAAGCTGCAACTAGATCGATGATACTATTACATACTCTTGACTCCTTCGTACTGCTCTATAGTGTCCAAGTGCAGATATTTTGTTTTCTGTAATGTTTTTTGATTTATCAAATATCTCCTTTGTTTGTTAATTAATATTCAAATTATGTGCTTTTTTGGAATTACATTCAGTGTTCATATTGTTTCTTATTATTAATAAATAGTTATCTTCTTTGTAGAATGGTCGGGAAACTATTTGGCCACATGATCCTCGAACAGGATGGAGTTATTGTGTCACAATTCCTACCTGGGTTGTCCGTCCAAAATCAAGAGATTCAGATCCTGTAGTGGTACTCAATTGAATGACTCTCCAGTTTTTATGTATGCGAAGGGTTAGATTTTTTTTTTTAATTTGAATTCGATGTAATTGTGTGTTGAATATGATGAGGACATTTTTTCATATTATCCATTTTTCTTGGATATTCAGGTGTCAATTATGTTCTTATAAAATAACTAACTTCTGTCGTCAGTTTAGTTAAAAACACTAGCTAACATGTTACCGGTTTATTCTTTGTTTACTCTGTTATTTCATTGGCATCATTCTAGTTTATCATTCATTGAAGAAATTATGAATGCAATGCAATTGTTGTCAGGTTGTTCAATTGCAGAGTTCCAAATGAAATGAAAAAACTTCCCAGTTCTCTGTTTTGATCGATGCCTGATTTTATCTTTCTTTCTTTCTTTTGTGTGTGTGTGTGTGTGTGTGTGTTCGCACATTTCTGTTTGTACACCAATGTTGGTATGTGGTTAGGATTTGGGAGCTGGAGGTATTTGTTATCTCATAGTCTGAGGGGGGGGGGTTTATTTAGTTGTTTTTATTATGTACTTTGCAAACTTCCAACAACATTCTCTGATATTTTGAAATGACTGCTAGGTTATATTTCTTTAGATTGACAATTAGTGATCAAAATAGAATTCTAATTTATGTAGATTTGGACGTAGGTTAAGGCATCAAAGTTCAGAGTCAAAATGGGCATTTTTAGGGCCTAAAAAAAGTGAGAAGTCATGCATTTGCGGGATATTCGTGGGAAGATCACGGGAAAATGCTGAGAGCATTGGGGGATGCAAGCTGGATGTCATGGGAAGTTACTAAGGTTGTCATGGGAAGCTCATGAGAACTCACTAGAGCGAAGTTTGATTTCACAGTTTTTAATACTGTGTTCAAAAGTCTTTTCTGCCCAGAATTTCAAGTTATATTTATTCTGGGACATCTGTAGGTTTGTAGATTCAAAACTACTGTGAGGTTGTGTCTTTGTAACCAAGATTGGTGTTTATAGTGAAAAACTCAAGGTTTTTCTTTGATTTGGGTTTTCCTCGTTAGAATTTTGTGCCTTTTTACTTTTGCTTTATTATTATTTGTTTGCAATTGATTGTGTGGTGTTTGGGATATCTAATATGCAGATTTTCAATGACATTTGGCTATCCTTTTTTTATATTATTTTTACTCGTCTGTTTGCACGCTAGTGAATGTACTTGTATGGGACTTGTTTGCAGAAGGCAATCTCTTCTGTTCTAGTCTTAAGGTTAAGGGTATATTATGATCTTCTATTGTTAAAGTGGAAAACTTCAAAACCTCCCTCCTGTGTTGTGTTTTTGACCTCTGTCCATCTCCTTCCAAAGTAAAAAAAACTTAATTTTATTGCTACATTGTTTAAGATCTTGCCGAAATTGAAAGGTCCAAAATGTTGAATATTTGCTTGTCACCATGGAGGGTCTGATTGAGATTACAGTAGGAGCTTCTGGTTTCTGCAGGTCTCTAAACAACTATGGGTATTACATATTCTATGTAAATATCTTTATTATTTCTTTCTTTATTCATTTATTTATTTTTGTTGGGGTGCTGCATAGAGGGCTCTGGGATTTTTAAGGATATGGAAAAGGCATAGAGAGGATGCTTTGTGTGTTAGCTTATCCTCTGGCATATTGCTAAATTGATAAAAGTATGGCCAAAAAAAAAAAAAAAAAAAAATCAATACAAACTGTCTATGTTCTTTTATTTTTTTAATGGGTAACTGTCTATATTCTGCCTGTATGCGTGGTGTAACAGTTTCATGTGTGTTATGTTTTAACATTCTTAAGGTACAGTTTTACAGGGTTCAAGTTGGCATTCAATCACCAGAAGGGATTACAACTACACGAGGAGTATTAAGAAGATTTAATGATTTCCTGAAGTTATTTACTGTTGTAAGTCTACAATCCTTCTTTCTGGGTAGTCAATGGGGATTAAACCCTGGTGTCTGCTTCGAAGCACCTCCTGACCCCCCTAAAATGTATGATCTATTTTAATGCGGCTGTCTTTCGTTGAATATTAGGAAACTAACACATTTTGACTGTAATCTATTCTTTCGTAATTGTTCAAGCGGACAAGTTTGTTGCTTTTCCTTAATCAAAATTTAAGTTGACTACAGGACATTGTTGTGTTCTTGTTACTCATTTTTGCAGCTTAAAAAAGCATTTCCTAAGAAGAATCTGCCGCCAGCTCCCTCCAAGGAACTCTTGCGGATAAAAAGTGGGGCACTTTTGGAAGAGGTAGTTAGTGTCTTTGTTATTTTACTAATATAATGAATAGCATTATGTGTTCATTCATACGTAGGATGGGATCTTCAGGTAATTTGAGGTTTTATAGGGATATTAGTTTTATTGCTGTTGTGAACATCATCTTTCTTTGTTTTGTAGACCTGAATTTTTTCAGTGATAATTTGATTGATATGCTTTTTAGTTTATTTATTTTACATCATTGGTATAAGACTTACATGTCTCACTAAGTTGTACTGATTGTTACAAGTGAATAGAGATTAAAAACAACATGCATTTATGCTATATATGTATATGCGTATCTATTTAATGAGGTTGCTTAGTTTTGGTGATCATAGAGAGAGAATCTTGTCAGGTAAAGTGAAATTGGCAGTTTTACATTGATGATTGAGGCCCTGTTTGGTTGCCAAAAATTAGGAATTTTGGCAACTTTCTCTTTTTTGGTGTTTGGCAGCACCACCAAAAGTTGCTAAAAATTTCTCCACTTTTTACCATAAACCAAAAGTTACTAAAAGTTCTTAAAATTTGCTGAAAAATTCTCTAATTTTTTACCAAACAACCAGGAGTTACTAAAAGTTTCTAGAAATTTTAAATTTTTACCAAATGCACGGAAAATTTCAATTACTAAAAATTGCTAAAAATTCCTAGAAGTTCTACTTTTTTTGTGCAACGAAACGGGCCCTAAGATTCTCAAATAGTGTGCCTTTGTTGCAGCGACGGTGCTCTCTGGAGCAGTGGATGACAAAGTTACTATCAGACATTGATTTGTCAAGAAGCGTTGCAGTGGCATCCTTCCTTGAACTAGAAGCTGCTGCTAGATCTTGTATGTGTATTCCCTCCAAGTTTGCTTTAGGCAATTATTTTGTTTACTTAATGTATATATAACTCTCTTAGAATTTAAGTTAAATGTTAGAGAAATTGTATTCCATTTCAAATCCAACTTCTGTGTGGCTTTTTTTTTTTTTTTTTTTTTGTGCGGGTGGGTGAGGAGTTGGGGGTGGAGGGTTGTCTCTGTTTTCACATTTCTTTCTGCATTGTAATTATTTTCAGCATTCCAAGATGAAAACCAAAACATTTCAGAAGCAAATCCTTCTGCGAATGGCACAATTTCTCCTCTTCAAGTTGACCCCCATTCAGGCCTCTCTATCTTTGCTGGTAGTACATCTCTCACATCAGATAATGGCAGTGATACTGCGTATGAAACTTCTGAGATTGGAACACCAAGACTTGGAAGGGATAACAGTTCTGAAGGCGGTATTGAAGATCTGTCATTGGATGAAGATTTAACTAGTCCGATAGAAAAGCTTGTGAAGTATGGCATGTCCAACATTGACGAAGGCCTATTTATGGGACAAGCTATTTTAGAGCAGCTCGAGGGTACACCTAGACATAAACTGCATACAAGAGAGATTAATAATGTATTAGAGAATAATACAGATAATGGACATGCTTCTAAATCTTCCCATTTTGCTGATAATAAGCTTGGACATTCCTCTGAACCAGAGCATGGTAAGTTAATTGGTCATGCTCGAAAACTTTCCACCGAAAGTGTTGGAAGTGACGTAAGTTCTTTAAGGGGTAGTGAATTATCAAACTCAGGGTTTCCAAATTCGTATGTGGAGGGGCCCCTCGAACATCTTGGTGGTCCTGATGTTTCAAGAACCATGGAAATTCTTGGGAACACAGAGTTCCAATCAAGTGATGTACAATTAATCCTTCCATTAGATCAACGCCACAAAATGAACAGGGTTCTTATGACCATGCAGCGGAGACTGGTCACAGCTAAAACAGACATGGAGGATCTTATATCAAGATTAAATCAAGAAATAGCGGTGAAAGATTATCTTGTGACAAAGGTACAACAGCAGTGTATAAACATTGCTCACCCTGGTTTCAACTTTATGTTAGATTAATTTATTGCAAAACCTGAACCTTGTTCACTCTAATGTAATTGTGTTTCGACAAAAAATTTAGGAGTTTATAGAAATGTCTAGAAGTATTAATTTAGAAAATTCATGAATGGATTAATCAAGCAATCTACTATTTGGTATATTAGATAGTATCTTGATGTGTTTTATTGCGTTTCAGTGTTCCTTGCTCCAACATTAGGTGCATATAACCCTTTCAACCCTCCAATATTATAGTTAATACTATTGCTATTATCCCAGTTAAAAAAAAAAAAAAGAATTATCCAAAGTTCCCAACAATTATCAAGACTAATGAATGTGCTGGAATTATTCTTGTTTGCAGAGGTGGGCCTATAGGGTGCCCATCACCTCAAGTTTTGTTGATAAATAATTTCTAAGAAGAAGGCACCAAGAAGATGCCACCCAAGTACACAAAAAGTTTTCAATTAATCCCTCTCTAAAGAACCATATTTTCAACAGAAATAAAAGCTTTGTGAGTTTATCTTCAACAGAAATAATAATAATAATAATAATAATAATAAACAAACTATACATTATTTTAGAAATATAAACTCTTCAATCTATACAAAACAAACCTTTTGGCTTGAAAAAAAATTATACTCCTTGTACCCCAAATCAACCATAATAAGCAACAAGGAGCAATCCTACTTGCATTTCTTCCCTTTTTCTTAGCCCAGGCTTCACACCATTCTTCAAAAACTTAGTTGATTGTCTTCGGTAATGCCCATTACATTCCAAATGATTACAAAGTTAAGTTCTACAATTCCTTACCCCACTAACATTGTATGAAAACCAATGGAATCTCCCTATCGTTTGCATGTGCAACCCCAGCTCATTAATGCCTTCCTTCTCACAATAAGGTCATTAGTAATAAGAATTTTCTCATGAATAATGCATCAAACAAAGAAAACCCCTTTTGGAGGTGCTCCATGTTTCCAAATTCTAGTCCAAGGAAAATCCTCTTCCTTTCCTCCCCCCTCACAAATTATAATAAGATTTGATTTCATATACCCTTACTTTAGACCCACCCTAATGCATTTTCATCTTCACCAACCTTCCTATGTTGTTAGAAAATTACTAAAGGTTCTCAATGCCAATCATGTAAATTCGTACTAAGATTCACATTCAAAACCATTGGCCCCCTTCCATAGAGAAGTATTGTCATTTTCAACTTCTGAAGATGCAAAATTTAAAATATCACTCCATCTACCATGAATGCCTTTCTAAATTCTAAGTTAATTAAAATTTGCCTCTAAATTTTTATATTATTGAGGGTTCAACCCGCCCCCAAATTTATATGATATTCATTAAAACCCTTGTACAAATATCATCTTTGTCCTAGCTGGATATATGTGCCTGCCACTGCTTGTTTACGTATGTTTATTGAATGAAGAACCATTAAGTTTTAGTTTTAATATTATGCAATAAAATTTCTGGCAGTTAAACTAACTTTAAAAAAAATTCATAAAACAAAGTAGTGAGAGAATTTGTTCAGCGGTTTCTACGATTCATTCATAGATATGCGCATGATAAGAATTGAAAATTGCCATTAGTTAGCTAAAGATTGAAGAAGTAGAAAAAATAGGGGACTCAACTTGGGTCTCTTCACTTTGTGATAGGGGACTCAACTTGGGTCTCTTCACTTGTAACAAGGAATTCATGCTTTTGGTGATTTCAAGTGTTTTTGTTTTATTAGCTAGCCAGTTCCACAAAGTTCTGACCTTATTTCTGAGGTCTCTTTTTGCTTGACAAGTAAATCATGTGTCATTGCTTTCCACTAAAAATTATAAAGTGTTGAAAAATCTGAAGTTAAACTATAACATTGCTTGTGACATTAAATTTTGAATTTTATATCAGAAAAATTCCCCCTGCTCCACACAAAAAGACACATATTAATTGAAACTTTTTTATCTCATTATATAATTAACCTTTCCCTTTTTTCATCTGCTTAAACATAAAAACGATGCATCTTGGCTTAGTTTTGAATCTGCTGGCCACTTTTTACAATTTTCAGTTAAGTCCTATATCCACTTAATTCATACAGTGTCCTTGATGAGTGGATATTTGGTTTTGGTTTTTTTTTTTTTTTTTTGGTAATTAAGTGTCTTTGGATTAATGGGAAAGGTATGTACAGTGTCTTAGGGGCATACCCCCGTATAGCTAATTACAATGAAATCCCCCAATTAATACATATATTAGAATTCTCCTCTGTATCTTTAATGACAGGAATCTTAGAAAGCTTAACTCTAATTTCATAGGCAATACATTGGATAATAGCATCAGTAGATAAGGATATTTGGTTTTGGTTTTGTTACTCCAGATTCAACAATCAGTACACCTTACTATGTTGGTTAAATCACATAGCATATGGAAGTTATATTTGTATCTATATATTATTTTTTAGCACAAAAGTGGTATTCAATTGGCTTAATTTAAACTTTCATGGCTTGCTGTTTCTGCAAAACTGAAGATTCTAATGATCATAATTATGGTCATGATGATTGCATCAATGCAGGTCAAGGATTTGGAAGTGGAACTTGAAACTACTAAACAGAAAAGTAAGGAAAACCTTCAGCAAGCTATTTTGATTGAAAGGGAAAGGGTTACTCAAATGCAGTGGGATATGGAAGAACTTCGGCGGAAGTCAATGGAAATGGAGTTGAAATTAAAGTCACAGCAGGTTGCGTATCTCTTTTACTTGCCTTCCACTTTATTATTTGATTCTTAATCACTTTTGCCGATGATTCTGCAATTGGTATTCTTACTTTTTCATCCTATTCGTAGGATGGAAAGTTAGATACAGAGTCAACAAATGTTTCTGTCATTCCGGAGAAAAGTGCGCTGCAAGAATTGGAGGTGACCAAAAAGAAGCTCGAGGACTTGCTGAGCCGACATGAAGAGCTAGAACTTAAATCGAAAGCAGATATTAAAGTTCTTGTTAAAGAGGTTAAATCTCTTCGAAGATATCAAGCGGACTTAAAGAAGGATCTTAATCAATCACAGAAGGAAAAATCAGAGACAGAGGTACTACATGGATTCATATTTCTACTAATAGTTAGTAAATTAGGCGATGTGAGGGCCAGTGAATGTAAATGCAAATGAATGTAAATGCAAACTCATCTACTTGGTTTTTAAAATTAAATCACCATAAAGTGATTTACAAGAGAATCAAAATTGCAAACTTTATTTCACTTCAGTTTTTATCATCTTCTTTTAGTTTCTTCCCGTGGTTTCTTATTTGATCTGGGATCATAATTTTTATTATTTTTGTGCTGTAAAAGGTTAATTTATTGTGTATATTTGAAATTTGCTCTGTACTTGCAGAGACTCCTCCAACTGGAAAAACAGTATGCGGAGCTTGCAAAAACTGCTCAGCAAAAGCTTATTCATGAATGTGGGGTTCTTCGCAACCGGCTTCAGGAGTGCAGCATTAATTTTTGTAATGAAAATGAAAAGTTACTCTTGGATTCTTCATCATTATCAGATGCCTTGGATCTTCTAATCACATCTGACAACGAAATTGACCAAGTCCTATCAGAGGTATCTTTTTGCATCTTCAGCTCTTGTATTTTTCCTTTCTTTCCTTGAGTTTTGCCTTTCTCCCCTCTTGATTTGGCACTTTGTAGCTAGTAATTTTTCTGTTAAGGAAAATCTGGAGGTTGGTTCTCTCTCTTAGGTAGTTTTTTTTTTTTTTTAAATCAAATAACAAACTCTGCATTTCTTTCTCCTTGTTTTTGTTGTTGTTTCTATTTATTCAGCTACTAGTAAATATTGTTGAGAGAAAGTGAGGCAATCTAAATAATAGAGTCGTCCTTCTCTAATAGGTTAAGTTTTTAGGTGAGATGAGTATTGTAGAAATTCAAGGGTTTAGTTGAATGGTTTGACACACTCATTAGGGTAGTCTTACATTGTATGTATAATGTTAGAAGACGTTTACAATATGAAAGAAAAATCATATATGATCCTATTCAAACTAGGAAAAGAATAATATCTCTAAATAGAAAATACTACCATGTCTCTTAACATAAATTTCTAACAGGTATGAAAGCTCTATTTCCGGGAGGTTCAGCTCTTATTATCAATGTTTCTTCCTCATTTATCGTTGGACATTTTGTTTTTCTATGTCGGTGCACCTTGTTTGATTCAATTTGTTCATTTCTCTGGCCCATGTGCAAATCAAAATATTTCTTGCACACAGGTTTAACAACAACTGACCATATGAATTCTGATAAAATATAGGGATAATATATTTTTTTGCATTCCTTCGATTTGTGGTGATTTTGCTTTGTTCAAGTTGGAAATCAAGGTATAATGGAAAAGGGTTAATTGATCTATATCAGACCATTAACCATGTATATATACTGATAAATACCAACCGGCTGTCCAAAAAATACATGATACGTTACCAATAATTAAGATCCTAATTGACAGCTAATTAACGATAAATATAGAAACAAAATAAGAAAGAAATCTCCTATTCTAACACTCCCCCTCAAGCTGGAGCATACAAATCAAACATGCCCAGCTTGGTAGATAAATGCTGGAAGGAGGATCGAGACAAAGGTTTGGTAAGAATGTCGCCCAATTGCGAGTCTGAGCGCACATATGGTGTGCAAATATCACCTCTCTTCAAACAGTCTCGAATAAAGTGACAATTAACTTCAATATGTTTCGTACGCTCATGAAACACAGGGTTATTGGCAATGAAGATGGCAGACTGATTATCACAAAACATAGACATTGGTTGCGGAACCTGTATACCAAAGTCATGTAAGAGTGAGCGAACCCAAAGCATCTCAATGGTTGTATGTGCCATGGCACGATATTCAGCTTCAGCACTTGAACAAGCAACAACATTCTGCTTTTTACTTCGCCAAGTGACAAGATTGTCACCAATAAAGGTACAATAGCCAGAGGTAGAACGACGATCAGTACGACTACCAGCCCAGTCAGCATCACTGTAACCAGTCACAGAAAGAGAGGATGGTCGATATAACAAACCTCGACCAGGAGCACCTTTCAAGTAACGCAGAATACGACACACGGCCTCAAAATGGGACGTACGGGGATCATGCATAAATTGACTAACAACACCAACGGCATAGGTAATATCCGGGCGAGTGACAGTAAGATAGATTAATTTCCCAACTAAGCGTCGATAACGACCAACATCAGAGAAAGGCTGACCACTAGTGGCATCAAGTTTGACAGATGTATCCATAGGAGTATCAGTAGGGCGAGAACCAAGTAAACCAGTTTCAGATAGAAGATCCAACACATACTTGCGCTGGGAAAGAGTGAGTCCTGCCCGAGACCGTGCTATTTCTATGCCAAGAAAATAGCGAAGAGCTCCCAAGTCTTTAGTATGAAAATGTTGACTTAAATAGGACTTCAAATTAGCAATACCTGAGATGTCATCTCCCGAAATAATAATATCGTCAACATATACGATTAAAATAATGGAACCAGAAGAAGAATGCTGAGTAAAAACAGAATGATCGGAGGTGGACCGCTTCAAACCATACTTCAACATAACATCACTGAAGCGGTCAAACCAGGCACGAGGAGATTGCTTCAAACCATATAAGGCACGTCGTAATCTGCAAACTAAGTTTTCATTCCCAGGGATAACATAACCAGGGGGTTGCTCCATGTAAACTTCCTCTTGAAGTTCACCATGAAGAAATGCGTTTTTAATATCCAGCTGATAAAGTGGCCAAGAGCGACTCACAGCTACAGCAAGAAGGATACGAACAGAGTTCAATCGAGCAACTGGTGGAAAGGTCTTCAAATAGTCAATGCCATAAGTTTGAGTATAGCCTTTAGCAACAAGGCGTGCTTTGAGTCTCTCAATGGCACCATCTGGAAGATACTTCACAGTATAGACCCAACGACATCCCACGGGTTGCTTACCAGAAGGTAATGGGACCAGCTCCCAGGTATGATTCTGGTAAAGGGCCTCCATTTCTTCATCCATAGCATGCTTCCATCCAGGAGAAGATAATGCAGCTTGGAGTGAGGCTGGAAGTGAAACAGAAGACAAGGCACAAACAAAGGAATGCAAACAAAGAGAAGTACGATGATAAGACACAAAGTTTGCAATAGGATGTTGGGTGCAAGCACGCCTACCTCGACGTAAAGCAATGGGCAGCTCATCATCAGAAATAGGGGTTGGATCCTCAGACAAATTGGACGAATGGGATGGGCCATAAGAAACAACTGGTCTCTCCTGAGTCCGCTGATACACTTGTAAAGGAACACTCTGATTGTTTTGAGGGTGCTGATACTCCTGCAAAGAAGACTGAGAAAGAGGTAAAGCAGGACTAAGCTCTCTTTGACCAGGCTCCCCCTCAATAGCAATAAGATCAGAAGATAATGGAGTCTTAGAAGTAGAGAAAAAAGCAGTGGACTCAAAAAAGGTAACATCAGCACTCACAAAATATCGACGAGAAGATGGGTGATAACAACGATATCCTTTCTGTGTACGGGAATAGCCCAAAAAAATGCATTTACGAGAACGGGGGGACAATTTATCCAAGTTAGGATCAAGAACATGAACAAAGGAAACACAACCAAAAACTCGAGGAGTAAGAGGAAAGAGGTTACCAACAGAATAAAGAATGGAAAATGGAGACTTGTTACCCAATATGATAGATGGCATACGATTGATTAGGAAACAGGCAGTAAGGATAGCATCCCCCCAAAAAGATTTTGGTACATGCATATTAAACATCATGGTACGAGCAACATCAAGCAAATGACGATGTTTGCGCTCGGCAACACCGTTTTGTTGTGAGGTTTGAACACAAGAGGTCTGGTGAATAATCCCTCGATCTGCACAAAAGGATGCTATAACAGATTGCACATATTCCAAAGCATTATCTGAACGAAAAATTTTGATACGTTTGCCAAATTGGGTAAAAATCTCATTGTAAAAGCGAGTCACAATATAAGGTAATTCAGATCGCTTTGTCATTAAGAACAACCAAGTCATACGAGAATGATTATCAACGAAAATAACAAAATATTGGTAACCATTAATACTAGTAGTACGAGATGGCCCCCATATGTCTGTATGAACTAAATCAAAAGACTCTATTTGACGATTGACACCATGACTAGGAAAAGAACTACGGTGATGCTTACCAAGTTGGCAAGCCTTACATTCTAGACTCGATACATGACTCAAATGGGAAATAACAGACTTTAATTTTTTTAAAGATGGATGTCCAAGACGAAAATGCCACTGGAGAGGGGATACTGTTGCACTCAAAACAGGAGAAATTGTAGTAGAAAAACTTGTAGGATCCAGGTAGTAAAGCCCGCCTTTCTCATGCCCCAAACCAATCGTCTTCTTCGTCTTGAGGTCCTGAAATACACACGAGGTAGGAGTAAATGTGACAGAGCAATGTAGAGTATTGGTCAACTGACTAACAGATAATAAATTAAATGGAAAGTTAGGAACATAAAGACTATGAGGTAAATGAATCGAAGGATGAGGAGTAAGAACACCTTGTCCTTGTACAGGACGAGACGATCCATCAGCTAAAACAATATGATGATTAATGGAATTTAACTGAGAGAAAGAGGAAGATTTACCAGAAATATGAGAGCTTGCTCTAGAATCAATGATCCAGGAAGAAGGAGTGGACACAGTGCAAGTCATATTACCTGAGGTTGCTAGTGTAGCAGTAGAAGCAGAATGAGATGTCCGAAGGGTTTGCAGCAATTCGCTAAGTTGGGTGGCAAGTTCTTTGTGAGTGCTAGACTCTGAGGTTTCTGAACTTACTGGCATTAACTAAGTGGGTCCCACAGTAGGAGAACTATCTGACACATGATTAACTTGATCTGGTCGTCCATACTTAGTCCAGCAGTATGGTTCGGTGTGATTGGTTCGACCACAGTGAGTACATTTTCTATCGCCTCGTCCTTGAGAAGAACGACCACCACGGTTTGAATTCTAAGAAGAGCGACCCCCACGTCCACGTATATTCCCACGAGAAGCTGCATTAGAGATCAAAGCAGATGATTCTGAAGTAGAGGGTTGACCAGATGAATGATGGCCTAAGGATGATCGTAGCAGACGAGAATAAGCATTTGCAGCAGTAGGCAATGTTTCACTGGCAAGAATTTGATCTTTGAAACCACGGAGATCTGGATCAAGTCCAGAAAGAAGAGAAGCAATCATAAAATCTTCCCACTGTCTCTTTTGCTGGTCCAAATCTGTAGTAAATGGCCGATATTGTAACAGCTGATTCCAAAGATTTTTCAAAACACTATAATACTCGGAAAGAGAACGACCAGCTTGTTTAGTGGTGAAGATCTGCTCATATAATTCAAAGACTCGTGAAACATTACTCTGTTGTGAGAACGAATCAGCCAGAGAATCCCAAATTTTCTTAGAGGAGTCACAAAATTCTACTGTAGTAGCAATATGTGGTTCAAGACTGTGCCATAACCATCCCATAACAATAGAATCTTCACTAAGCCAATCATCGTATGTACTATCATCAGATTTGGGTGGAAGATTAGTAAGAAATTTTAATTTCTTTTTTCCACGAAGATATACTTTCACCGCATGAGCCCAAGCTAAATAATTTATACCATTCAGCCTTTTGGAAGTAATCGAACGAGGAATATCTTCATCTTTAATTAAAATCGATTTTGAATCAATAATAGGAACTTTCCCTTCAGCCATGTGATAATAAAAAATAACAGAAAATTACCGGAGAATGCCACAGACAGCCGTAACACCAAATAAATATCAGAAACCAGCAACAACAGGCACAGCGAAGATTGGACCAGCAACAACCAGCGATGCAACGGAAATTAAATTTTCTGTTGCCCAATTAAAATCTTGCCCCTTCAGCCATGCGACGGGTTTGAACGACAGGCATCGACGAGATCAGCAACGAACCAGCGACGATCGATCGGTAACAACAATCAGCAACGAACACCGGCGGCCGATTGAGCGGCAACAGCGAAGATTGGACCGATCGGCGAGATCAACGAGAAAGCAACCAACAGCGTTGATCGACGAGGAACAGACCAACAGCAACAATCGACGAAGTCTGGCGACAGGCTAGCAGCAACAATCGATGAAGTCTGATCAACGAGACAACGATCCGAGGAACAGTATCAGCAACGATCGACGAAGCCTGGCGAGATTGAATACATCTCACCGAAGGACTCCGACGATCTGGACGGCAGCCGCCGCCATCGAGCGTGGTAGGTTTTTTTTTTTTTTTTTTTTTTTTTTTTTTTTTTTTTTATTACCGGAAGAAGAAGAAAAAAAAATTGGAGAGGCTCTGATACTAAGTTGGAAATCAAGGTATAATAGAAAAGGGTTAATTGATCTATATCAGACCATTAACCATGTATATATACTGATAAATACCAACCGGCTGTCCAAAAAATACATGATACGTTACCAATAATTAAGATCCTAATTGACAGCTAATTAACGATAAATATAGAAACAAAATAAGAAAGAAATCTCCTATTCTAACAGTTCAAAACATAGATCTACTATAAAGTCACACTTCAGGTTGACTTTCCCTTGCTTGTAAGCTTTGCAGAATTAAAAGCTCAGGTAGCAGGTAGGGGCTGTGGTCACTATCCCAATCATGCAGACAATTTCTACAGATGGAAAGTGAAAACAAATAGGATAAGGACAGGTTATAGAAAAAGGAAAGAACAGTGCAAGGAGGTTTTGGTTTAGGATGCATGCCCCTCTGGATCCAAAGAGTTGCACACTTTAATCTATGGCAGAGAAAGGTGAAACAATCATATGGATGCCTTTCGGCCACTGGCACCAAGAAAAGATGCATTACACAAAGTACTGAATTGATTCACATGTACTTCGAAAAACGAATACAATATGTCACTGTGTGCAACTCTGTTGAAGTTGAGCAAACTTTATTGTCAAGTAAATTCTTGGAGGCTGAGTGGGATTAAGAGACCTGGGCCTTTCTTTAGAATTAGTAGACCAGTCAGTAACTTGGCCTCAATTAATGGTAAAACCTCTTCCTAGAAGTTCATTCTGAAGCCCAAAACTGAAATCACCAAAATACTGCCAATAACATGACTCATGAAAAATATGTAGCCTAAAAATAGTGGAAAACATGTTGAGAGTAGCATAAATTTTTACATTCGTCAGTGAATGATCAACTGGAACACTACAAGGGTCTTGTTCTTTGTTTTGTTTGTTGGTGCAAAAGAAATCCCCCCCCCCCCTTTTGGACAAGGAGCATCAGTTTTCCATGACTCATCAATTTCTTCCTATGTTCCCATATCCTCCACCGGATATGACAAGGGTAAAGGTATGGGATATGCATTCGACACATGTATTCAAATTGAACACTTGGATCCTCTAGTTTTTAACAGCTCTTAAAGATGTAATGATATACATTTGATGATAAAAAAATTTCTAATCTTTTATGTAGATAGAAGATTAGAATCTCAAAATTTTCTTTAAATTCCATTTAGTTCCAAGTACATTTATAAATAGTAATTGTATTTTTTGTCAATATATTACATAATATATACTTTATATAAATGTTTACAATGTGTCCACGTATCCTACCCAAATTTTGGACTCATATCCCAAATCCTAACATTAAAATTTTGAAAGGTTTGACACCTGCACACATACCCGCATCCGATACTATTACCTGAGTCCAAGTAGGATAAGAGTGTCATAAGAAATTCTTATGGCAAACAATTTGCATAAAGAATGGGTGGTGATCAACTATTTTGACCGCGCAAGCAAGATGGAGCTGTGTCGCACATGCTTGATTTTGGGAGGGTTGGTCCTGAGCTTTTTGAATTTTTAGCATGTTGTCAATTGGTGAGGATGTGGAGGATTGGTGTATTGTATAGTATGTTATCAATTGTAATGGCCTTTTTTTTTTTTGGCTGAGTGGACAGGTGGCATCCCCTAGATTGCTTTTTATACAACTTTAATTACTTATCCATCTATGGTCTCACCTTGAAATTTAACTAGATTAAGCTAAGCAAATTAGGCTGCATGGGATGGCATCGTACTGATAGTGGAAGCTAATTTTGAAGTAATGTCTATAGATGAAAGCAGCCCATGGATGTACTCTAATAACTCTTACAGTCATTGCATCACTGTTTGTTTGTTCGTTTGTTCATTTATTTATTTATTTATTTATTTTTTAAAAGGAAATGGCTCCTTCGACTTTGATACTGGAATCCATATTTAAGGACATAAAAGTAACGATTGCATCTATATGAGTAAATTGCAAGTGTCTTGAACAACCTGGATCTGAGGAGGATACACATATTGATCATGTTATAAAGAAGCACGCAGTGTAGCTAACTTGGGCATTTGTAGGGTTAGGATGTACGGTGTGTTTCTATAGTGCCATGGGGGTTGCTTACTTTGCAGACTTCCTGCCAAAGTAACACGAATAAATAAACCATTGATTAACAGAGTACTAGCATGGCCTATTTCCGGCACCTTGTTTTGGTCTTTAGTATGGGAAAATCTTCAAGTTGCTAAAGGAGCTATCTTGAGAACTTGTTTGCACACCCTTGCCCTGGGGGTTAAAGTTTCACATTGCCAATCAACGAAAGAGGGAATCACTGTGAACGTACTTCTCACATTTGATCCCTGGTCTCAAGTATATATTTTTATTTCCTCTCTCCCTCCCTCCCTCTCTCTCTCTCTCTCTCTCTCTCTCTCTCTCTCTCCCCCCTCACCTTACTGATGTTTACTTGATTATTTTTTTATTTTTTATTTTTTTGGAATTTTCAGGTGCAACTTTTAGGTCAAGGTGATGATTACGCTGTTTCTGTTGATGAAGTCCATAAGATTGATGATGATACGAGGGCAATAGATGATGAGTTGGTGAAGATACTGCAAGAAATCTTTACTGATGGTGCTAGATTAAGAAAACAGGTCAACTCTGTTCTCCGTTATGCCTTGAAAATGGGCATTTCATCTAAGGATGATGGTGGTGGTTGTTCTAGAAAAACTGTACAAAATACATTGGTAGAGAGATGATTTCGGGGTGAGTATTGTAAATTTTTGTGATATAAGAGTATAAGTCACCCCTCAATAACCATTATAATGCAAGTGATTGATCGGTTTTCAGATACATCCCAAAACAGTTGATCTCCCAACACTGGTATTTTCCCCACACAATCTACACGTATACAAGTTTTCGGGCAGACAGCCTTTCAAATCATTGTATTTTTAATGTACAATTCACTTGAATAACTGAGGGAAGTAGTAACAATTAAATAATACCAATAATCAAAGTTGTTGAATTTATCTAAAACTTGTGTCTAAGGTCATTTTGTAGTGTTTTGTTGAAGAATTCTTGAAGAATGATTTATGGCATTCTAATGGATAGTTTTGAAAGGTGAATATCGGAGTATGAAGGTTTCAGTTTGAGCTCATTGGTTTACCAAATGTTGCAGCTTGATGGGTCTGGCGGTAGCCAACAATTGTATATGGTCAAAATGTCTTTTATATATATATATATATGTGTGTGTGTGTGTGTGTGTGTGTGTGTGTTATGCTTCAGAAATGATAAAAAGGGGGGGCAAAGCCCTCCAAAAAGAAATGTAGTCATGTCAGCAACTACCAAGGGTTCGATATATTCGTATATATATTTATATGCTATATTTGATCCACTCTCATATTGGCCATTAGGTCTGCGCAAGGGTTACTCAAAAGTCTATGTTTATGGTGCAATTGCATCACTGTGTAGGCATTCTTGAAACTTTAAGCTCTGTGTGATTAATTAATTAACTATTATTATTAGTGGACGGAGTAAAAGAACATTGTTTTATTATTATTTTTTTAGCAGAATAAAAGAACTCAATTTCATTATTGAAAGCAGCAGTACAGTACTAGAAGGGTTTTAGAACTAATAGCATACTTTGTAATGAAATATATTATTTTCATGTTTCGTTTTCATTTGTTTGTTCGAATTGTTTACGTAAAATGGAAATGTTTGTTTACGCTGGGTACAAACTTCTTCTTACTACACTTACACCTTAAAAAAGGAGTTTAGATCACAGTAATGCCCAAAAGAGCTATTAGACCACAGAAATCTAATTGCGTTTAGATTTCAAGAACAATCAGATTCCTCCAATATGCTTGTAATTAGCATTTTGATTTGAGCAACACGTAGGAACATGCGACAAGAGAACCGAAGTCATGCAATTTTAATTAAAAGAACAACAAAACAATAGCTTTAAGGATAATGAGATTACTTCAACCGCTCTTTTTTGGGTGATAATGTGGTCTAAATATCCTTTTGAGGTTTGAGGGAACTATTTTCATACAGGTGTGTTTTTTTTTTTTTGGGTGAAGAGGTCTATTAATTTCACAACATTGAATGACTTAAGTTTTAGAAAATCGAATACGGAAACTTTGCTTCAACTAGTAATTGGAGAAGAGGAGACTGCAATTCCAATTTTCAACATGCTTAGGAGACCCGTCTTGAAAACAGATTCAATCGATATAGGTAATCAAATTCAGAAGTATTTAGGAATTACTTGTTTGATGAACTTAGGAAATCAATATACATATATACACACATATACTCTATACTCTATAAGTATGTGCAGGTGTTGTAGAAATTTTATTTTATTCAATATTAATATCATTCTTAGAAGGGAAAGAAATAGTCAAATTTTAAAATTTAAGGTTAATTGATTCAATATTTTTTTTTAAATGACCAATTTCCACATTTAAATCTTGGTTTAGTTGCTACTAGATAAAAAGATGACAATCTGTCTGTCATTAAAAGTCTTGTTACTTTTCAAATGGTCTTTGATTATCTTTCCTTCAGCTTAAGCTAATTTACTTTCCTCTTCATAGGTGGTTGTTAGAGGTCTTCACATATGATTTTTGAGTTTGTTTGCTCGTTTAGAAAGAATAGCAATTATTTAGTTTAATTAGCGAGATGAGATATTTAATTTAAGATAACAGTAATAAATAATCATACTAACAACAGAGATATAATTAAATCCAGATAGTTTTTGATTGACATAAATAATCACAATTAAACGACTGTTTGATTGGCTAATAAAAAAAAGCGATAAGTAGTATATCAGAAAGTTAAAGAAAGATGACCATCATTACAAATCCAGATATTTTATGATTGACATAAACAATTATAATTGAACTAAAGTTTGATTGACTAATAAAAAAAGACGATAAATAATACATCGGAGAGCCAAAGAAAGATGGCCACCTTTTTTTGGCTTCCCAGTTTGATTAGTACTGGCACGAATTCTTTTATTAGTCAGTCCAACTCCGTCCAATTTCAATTGTTTATGTCAAATAAAAATTTGGCTCTCCTTTTACTAGTACAAAGGCTATTTATTAAAATGGTGTCTTGAGTTAATATCTCATCTCGCTGATTGAACTAAACAATCACTATTTAAAAAAAAATAATAAATAACTTAGCAACAAACTTAGCAAATTACTTCCGCAGAGTTTAATCGGAAAAAGATAATCAAATAAAGAATGGAAAGGAATGAAGCTTCGAGAGAGACAATTAATAGGGTATCTATGTGTGTTTATGTATACATTTATTTCGTAAGCTTCATCAAACAAGTTTCTTTAGACCGGAGGAGAAGGCGCTGCATATTATTTCCAGAAATGGCAATGGCAAGAGGGAGCACATAGGCATTGATCCATTTATGCCAACTTCTCAAATGTACTCACTTACTTACCCAAAAAAAAAAAAAAGGAAATTCTCAAATGTACAAATGTGGAGAAAATTATAAAAAATTCAATTAAAAGAAAAGGCTACGTATTACAATTAAGTGGTTTAAGATTATATATATATATATATATATATCAACAAATTATGTAAACATAATGAATTAATGATTCATCGATTATTCATGCAGCACGAGTTGGTCACAGTAAAAGCGTTTGAATAATTTGCCTATGAACAAACTATCAAAAAATTTTTAAAAAAATAATAATAATTAAAAAATTCATGCTGGAACTTTTGTAGTAATACATTCATCAATAAAGGTTATGTTTTAAAGACAAAAGCATTCTAATTATTCAACAACTGAATCGAAGTTTTTTCATTTTTATTTTATTTTTATTTTATTTTTATTTTATTTTATTTTATATTTTGGGGGGAAGAGGGCAGGAGACATGTAAGATATTAAATAAATTGGAAATAAAATCAAATAATTTAAATTTAACTAATCAATTATTGCATCTGCTCCCTACAACAATGGGAAAATTCAATTTGACTAAAAGGAGTAGAGAGTCTTAAGATCATTGATTGATTTATTTATTTTTTAATTATATTATACTATTAAAATTTTTTAAAAATAAGATCAAAATGATATGTCAATGATATTTAATTAGTAAAATGACTATTTAATAGATTATTTTTTAAATGATTGGTTTACATGCATGTCGAATCTTTCTAATTCTACTTTTTGATAAAACAAATATTTTGATGAATATCTTTTCTATTTTTATTTAAATAGAGTTTTTAAATAAGAACGGAGTTATATGGGGATTATGAGAAACTTTTTTCCCCCTCCTTAAATTGTCAGAGTTGTTATAGATGCCTTATTTTTTCGGTAAAAAATTAAAATTAATACAAGTAATTGGTCCCCTCTAATGTTATAATTCACCGTAACTATAGTATTTTATTAAGTTTAGACATTTTAAATCCTCCCCCTCATATCTAGCATTCTTGACTTCGTCCCTTTCTAAATATTTTGATAAAAATAGTTTAGTGCATTTCATTCCATGCTTGTATTTTTATGCGAGAAAATTATATCCATGAAAGTGGAAAACTAATATTACCTTTCCGCAATCAAATTAATTACCAGTGCACGAGTCACCAATTCTATCCAATTGAACATTGCATTTGGAAAGGATTTCATGGTCTGTGAATTTTTTTTTTTTTAAGGTAAGAAAGAATAAATTAATAGAAAAATAAATAACAAATATTTCGGGGCATACTCCTGCTATTACATTTAGGCGCTGCCCAATCTTTGAGAGCAAAGAACCAAGCTCACTAGAACAAGACAAGAACGATGAGCAAATAAACTCAACGAAGGAGTAGTGTTGAAAAGACACTTGAATGGCATGACATAAAGATGCCAATTCAACATCCAAGTCAATCGCAGTAGACAGAAAGACAACTACCTAAGAGCTAGCAATATGCTCCATGTGGAAATACAACCACATGTAACAATTTGGAGACCAGCAAGAACAAAGCAAAGCGGACAGCCTGTAAACGACACAACCAGCAACCGGCAAACGAACACATTCAGCAAATCCTCAATCAGCAAACGAACACATTCAGCAACCGTTCATGCATGTTGGGGAAAATCCACCAAACCATCATCACTCCATGCCACAACAGAAAACCCCCAGCAACCAGAACAAGGTGGAAAATGGCGGCCACATGCAAAAGAATGAACACAGTAGCATTATCCGCCCATGACCGAAGTCTCAACCTAATTTCTTCCCAACAAAATTGCTGGAAGTATGATCCTATGATTGTTTTTGCTTGGCTTATCATCCTGAAGAATTCCTTGTCAGTGCACAATCTTTCCACATCACTGTCGACGAGTTTTTCATTCATCTTGGTAAGTGTCTGTTCCCAGAGTTTGGTAAGTCACTGCTATGAGCTTTGTTTGGTTTGGCGAGTAGAGAAATGGAAAGAGAAAATGTGAAAAAAATTTAAAATTTTCCCTTGTTCGATTTAGTAAAGAAAGAGAGAAAATAAAAATACATTAATTCACTTTTATTTTGACCCGGAAGGAAAATAGAAAGAAAATACAGAGAATAAGATGGGAAAAGAAATAGAAAAAAATGCAATAATTTTTTCTCACTTACTTTCCCTCCTACAAATTTATCAAATCGAACAATGGAAAGAGAAAATTTTTAATTTTTTACGAAATTACAAAATTGTTACAAATACCTAATATGAATAAAATTTAAAAGAATAACCCACCCTTAAATTTACAAATCCCACTTTGAAAATAAATTCTAGGGTTTGTAGATCAATAACCAAAAATAGGTACACAATTCACAATATGTACTAAAGTGTTTACTAGAGAAATTCTTTTGAATCAAATCAAAAGAGAAAAACTTCGAATTTTTAACACAGAACAGAGAAATAGTTTCACTATAATCAAAGGCTACAAGTAATTCACCCAAGAGATTATAAGTTCACCCAATCAATTATCCTATTGACCTACTCATATCCGATCTCTCTTTCTTTGATTGCTAGATATCTGCAATACACTTTTTCCGTGAAGCTCTAATTCGCTCCAATTGCTATAGAATCACTTTCTCAATCTAATAGACAATCTAAATCTAAGATTTAAAAGTATATAATTTTTGGCAAAGAAATCTGAACAAAAAGCTAAGAGTCAAGATGAGTTTTTGCCTCTCTAGTGTTTTTCCTCTCAAGAAATAGGTAGATGAAGTTTGGAAAAAAATGTTTAGGGTTTCCGAAATGTTTACGAGATATTTAAAGGAGAAAGATGAATGTAAACATGCCATTGCAGAGTATCAGGAAAAAAAAAAGAACAGTATCAGTCGCGAGCAAGTCACGGGTGCAAGCTACCCAGACACATTATGAATTTTTGGCTTTTTTTATAGAATTTACAGAACTCGTGGGTAGGTCACAGGTGCGAGTTACCTGTGACTAGAGCATGTGTACTTGAAATTCCACTCAACAAACTATTCAATCTTCAATTAATTCAATCTCCTTTCTTTTGTCCATGAAACATTTGATGTATTCAAATAATATTTGGCCAATGTTTGCTTACTTATCTTGAAATTCACGATTCATTAGATGATATCATGATATTCTAAAATCAATAAAATAAAAATTACAATTAAAATATTTACTTGAGAATTGCCATCAAAAATAAACCCTATACAATACCCTAATTTTTTATCTCCCTTTCCATGTCCCTTTTCCCCCGATCAAACAAAAGGGCAACGGTGAGTTTTTAACTTTGAATGAACACTTCAATAACAACAAAATAGAATTAAGTAAAGAGAAAAGGAAATGAGAATTAGGAAAGAAACATAAAATGTCAAATACATATTTTTATTTAATGGAGTTAGAAATATTAAAAAACAAAAAGGCATTCCTTAATTAACTTTTTTTTTTTTTGAATTTTAAAAATACCATATTTTTTTGTTGAAATATGTGATCCATATTCAATTTGAAGAACTAGGAAGGAACGAGGAATTTTTCCGAAGTGGAATGTAGCGGAGTAGAGCGTAGGAAACTCCTCCACAAGGATACACGTGTTGTTGTGAGAGGGGTGTAGCCCTCTACGGTACGGTAAGGGTATTTTTTTGTCTTATTAACAAGGTCAGAATTTTTTAATATATATATGTGTCTTGTACTATGTAACCCTAAAAAAAAAAAAAAAATTGAAGTTAATAAGAAAAATATTCCAATTGTCATGAACGTAAACAATCTCGCCAAAACACTTTAAATTCTTTGTGTTGATTTTTTGTTTTCTTGTTACTTTTTTCATTCATATTCACTACATTTTTTCTCTACATTTTTTACCACAACCAAATTGGATAGAGTAATTTTACCCATTCCCTTTTCTTTTTCGGAAATAAATCTAGGATAAACAGTCTAATAAAGTGGTGGAATTGAAGCGTGAAATGCATAGTGATCCCAAACAGCTCAACTAACTGGAAGAAGCAGCAGCACGGAAACATATGCAATAAAAGATGTAGGTCAATCAGAAATTTGAAATTTATTATAACAACAATATATATTTTTTTTAACAAAGACATAGTTTGTTGAAATTTCTTCAAGGAACACATCAAGTAGCAACCTGTGCTTGAAAGGAAACTATTCAAAGGAAAAAGAATAGAAAAAAGTGGGGAAACAGGAGCACAACTCCATATAAATGACAACTCTGTAATTCAACTTGGTAGATGAACGTCAGGAATTCTTTCCTTGATCACTGTCTTCTTTTGCACTGAATTCAGACGAGGCAATACACAACCCTGCAACACCAAAAGTTTATTACATGTAAACCATGACCACAGCAAGGCCTAGTGAGAGCTCCAAATCAAAATCTCAGGAATAGTTGCCAAAGAAATCACTACTCTGCAAACCACGTTTTGGTACATACGTTGCAGAAAATGGTGCACTTGACATTCCAATACACTGAATTTAACAATTCGAAAAAATTATACTTATATTCTATTTTCATTAAAAAAATACTTTTGAAAATAGTGATCGACAACATATCGTGTGACAATAATAACCAATAAAAAAGTACACTTAGGCTCCGTTTGGAGTAAGAAAAAATAAGATATATTGAGTTAAAATGTGATTTGGAGTTGATTTTGGCGCTTTTTTTCTAAAAAGGCGCAAACCGTGAGAACGGTTTTCCAAATCCGTTCCCATGGATTCAAAAAAATTCACAAAAAATAATGATAATGGTATTCATTTGAAAGCTTTCAACACGAAAAATATGATTGTATAAAAAATTTACACATTCGATTAACCTACTTTCAAATTTTTTATTTTTTTAGCGAAATATTAAAATTTTTTAAAATTCGTAATGACGGAAAAATTAAAGATAGAGGAATTGTTGGAGATTTATAGAGTTTGTCTGTGATGCCAAATGAGGCCTTAGTTTTATGAATATCTATATTAAATATCAAGCCGAGTCTTGCTGATGGTTGGTTCCTCGGATCAAAATGATGGAAGATAGAAAGACCTCCTGCCAGCACCGCTAGTACAACCCCTCCTGCGGTTCCTAGTATTTTAGTATTTTGAATGGAGCACTTTCTGCATTCTCCGCCTGCAACACCGCCAATGCACCACCACTAGAGTCCACAAATTTCTGAAGCAGTTTTCTTATTTGGTCACAAAGTAGATTCTTATTCTAATGGGATTGTTTCTATTTGAAGGAAAATATAAAAAAGATACCTTGGGGATGAACCCAAAAATGGGTTTTACACTGTTAGATTTAGTAATGTATATAAATTATACATTACTAAATCTAACATACACGATGAATGAAGAGATTTAGTTCTTGACAGAAAAATCCTATTCTTCCAAATGGTGTGAGAACAATGATCGAGTTTCTTCTTCATTCGAGGAAGATGAACATGAATACTTTCGAGTTCTAGGAAGTGCTGTTTGGGTTCAAGAACAAAGACATTTCACAGGCGTCGGTGCATTGGTGTTCACAAGTAAAATAGTCATGGGATGAGTTCATGTCAATCATGTAAGTAACTTTTTGATTAGAGTGGATTGCTTTTCCGGATTAATAGCCGTAGAGACTCTACGTTTTAAATGAGAGTGGGCCTAGGGTTTCCTCGTTATATTAGTGTTTCTTTTACTTTCATTATGTAGTGTTTTGGGAACTCCATAGCAGATGATTATTACAGACAACCTCAAATTTTCACTCCATACACATGTAATGCTACATGCTTAGATCAAATGACAGAAACAATGTCATTCTACCTTAACAACAATATTCAATTTCCCGTGGCTCCACAAGAATATAAACTGGCTTTCCATTTAGTCTGCGCTGTCCCTGAAAGATATCGAATAGTTAAAAGGCAATTTGTCAATGGAGAGAGGAAAAATCAATAACAAAGAGCTTGTAAGCACTTGATATGAACGAAAGCTTAAAAAATTCATGGGGATGGTATATACTGGTATCCAGAATTGGCTGAGCCCTAGAGGCCAAGTGTTCCAACAGCAAGTTTGCTATTCAATGGAAGAAAAAAGAAAAAAGGAAAAAAAAAAAGACACAAGTTCCTGGTACAGTCCGACAATTCAACTCAAATTCTACCAAAGACGTAATTTAGCCTTTAGTGCACCAACATTTTTACAGAGCAATGTAGTGATGTAAACAATATATATATATATGTTTTTGTTATACAAATATTGTAACTAAATTCTTGAATTAATTCCGAACCCCAAGGAAATTATCAATCAAACAAACAGATCTATTAATTATCGCTGAAAATCTTGAATTAGGTAAGAGAGAGAGAAAGAGAGAGAAATAGAGAGAGTTTCATAATAGATACTGATAAAACATAAAAATTAAATCAAACAAAAATTTAATTATAGCTGAAAATCCCCGATTTTGTCCAAGTAATTACGAATGAAAGTGCATTTTCTTATGTTCTTATCTTCTAGATTTTTATTTATTTTTTTATTTTTTTTTTTTCAATAGTTTAAGAATTACCTTGACCTCAGGCAACCCAATCACACATGCGCATTCAACCACCTCAGCCTCCATGCGTTCTACAAAGGCAATATACAAGAATTTATTTTTTATTTTTTTTTGGTTAGAAGAATAACATATAGAAGAGAACACAATAAAAGAGAAAGATGACAATTCGATGAAAGGGACTCCACTTACCTAAAAGTCTAATTGCTGCAGAGAGAGTTCCACCTGTAGCTACTAAATCATCAATTACCACTGCCCGTTCCCCAGGCTGAACAGCACCAACATGCATCTCTAAACAATCAGTACCATACTCGAGCACGTAAGCTTCTGAAATCACTTCACCTGCAGTTTCCCAATGTTTAAGGTTCAAGAAAGATCAATTCCAAAACATCTTACCAAAATGAAGGGGAAAAAAAGCATTTCTCATAAGTTTTCTTCCCCCCCCCCCCCCCAAAAAAAAAGGAAACATTTTTCAAATTGGTCAACAAGAAATAAACAGATTCTGGATCATTTAGATGCAGTTCTAAAGAGAGGGACTATTCTGTTTCATGCAAATTGAAGAAAAACAAATTATGTCAAGGTAAAAGGTGTTTGAATAATCTATACACACAAAAATGTTGGGTTAGATACCCGTCCTCTATTAGAAATTTACTTCACTTTCACAGCCAAATTCTCCATCAGTCATCATTTCAGTTGGACCTACTGGATTTTGTCCTGTAAAGAAGAAGCATGAGATCCCAGAATGATTTTGTGCATATTTACTACTAAATTACACGTTGGACTTTAGTGGATATCCCAAAATTCATACATTTTCTCATTTTGTTTTATGTTACCCAATTAGTTTAGTCATTTTCCCAGATCAGTCATGAAACTAGTTTGGCTTGCTGAAATTTGTTCAAGCAAGCAACATAACCCTAAAACCAAGTATATGCGATTATGATTAGATGATAACATTGCGCTTGTATCTATAATTTGAAATTATATCTTTTCCTCAACAAAACAGTTTACATTGTTGAATATGATTATGGTTAAGTAACATAAAAAGCCTTTTCTTTTAACTTGGCATATTTTTTAGTATGGAAAATTGAGTAGTGAATCTATAGGTCTAGATATAATTTGTAGATATAGACATCTTAATATTGAAGTGGTAAAAGAATGCAATGCATCAATTAATGCTTCCATTGTAGTTGTGATGAACAGGAAAGCAGAAAGCCCTAGAACTGTTACCAGTGAAATTAAATGAAAAAAGTTGATCACCTGTTAGATTACTCCTTTAGACCATCAACAAATGTTCCATCTCACTCCATCATGCTTTCTCTATGTTTATTTTTATTTTTTTATTTTGACCAAATAATTATTCAATGGAGATTTTTGTTTCAAGAATTTATACAATCAAACAAATAAAAACATTAAGTGGGACTGATATTAGCTTCAAAAAGAGCAAGGGGACAATTTTTTATTTTTATATTTTTTAATGAGATTCAACAAGCAAAGGGCATACCTGGTAGCTTTCTAGGCTTACGTAATGGAACAAACTTTGCACCGATGGCCAAGGCAATAGCTGGGCCAAACATAAATCCTCTAGCTTCAATTCCTACAGATAATCAGATGACATAAGAAAGATTCAGTCAAGCCGACGAAAATTATTCTTACCTCAATGAAAGATCAATATCTTACTGCTACAAAGTTTTATTGAAGCTATATTATGAACTCAACTCAACAAAGTTTTAACTGAAGCTGTAAAATATATATATATATATATAACTAGTGACTTTCATGCTCATCATGGGGCCCCTACAAGAAAATTTTCTCCAATGTGTACATCTGTCATTCCACTTCTGACAGTGACATCCACATTCCAATTCACTTGATTTTACATCACTGAATACAATCACTTGCATCAATCATTGGTATCGAAATAAGTATATTCTCTTTACACGGTAAGAACCATTGAAGAACATGAAGATGTTCTATAGCTAAGTACAATCCAAATTTTACACCATAGAAAATGGAAGAAAGAATGAAGGAAACAAAAAGGATAAGCACCATTTTGCCAAGCAGAGGGTAAATCCCAAGCACAAGATCATTTCCTACCACATTGGAAATGCACGATCTTTACTCCTTTCTAACAGCTAGGAAGAAATAACCTATCTTTATTCCCTTTTTTTTTTTATTCATTTTCTTTAACATTAGAATACAATGTTACTCAATTAAACCCAAAAAAATCAAATGTGCTGTGAAATGTGAACCCAACCCTGTGCAATTTTGGTGAATATACACAAGAAGAACAAATAAATGAAAGAACTCACAAGAACACAAATTTTATGTGGTTCGACAATTTGCCTATATTTACAAGTATGGTAGATCTATCTAATCAAGAATTCCAATAACGAACTTAAGAATATTGCGTTTTCTTTTTTCAAGAATGATGAAAACAACTTGAAATAATCCTAACACTTCCCTTTTTATATATTAGGGACCTTGGTGTTACGTAGAAAGTTACCAAAAATGAACAAAACCCAAAATCTTGTAGCAGTCAAGATTCCAACAGTCCAGACAGTTTGGCACACTGTCCAAACCCAAGTTCAAAATTTGTCTAGAAAAACAATAACCGTCTGAACGGTAAACTTTCACCATCTAGACAACAATAGGTAGTGTTTGGATCAAGGATTTGCCAAGTGAAAAAAAAATGATAAGAATTCAAATTTACTTCTCATGTTTAGTTTGTAATGGAAAATGAAAGGAAAAACACATGGATTTGAGAAATTTAAAATAATTAAAGAAGATCAATTAATTAACTAATGCATTTTATTTTATTATATTTTTTAATCTATTCAAATAAGAACATGTATTTGAGATTTTCCCTTTCTTTCCTCTTTTTCTTACTTTTTCTTTTATTTTTCCCTTCTTTTCTTTTCTCTTACCGATACCTCACTCCAAACAGAGACCAAAGCTCCTTAGTCTGAACCATCCACTGAAAAACCATGCCATTGGGTTTGAACCAACCTAGCCCTATTTGAATATGAGCCACAACAGCACCAACAAATGGAGGATAGACCCATTTTTTTAAGAGTATGCAATTCAATATTGCATTGTATTTTCTTAAAAAGGAAGAAAATCATGCAATTTAAATGATTAATCTGCTTGCAAATAAAACTCAAAAATGTGTTGGCAGAGATAAATTACAGTTAGAGCAGCTTCCAAGACAAATAAACAGACAATGATTAAAAATAAATATATTTAAAAAAGTAATAATCAATGCCCGATGCGAAAGACCATGTCAAGACACCCAAAAAACTTATAAAATAAATAAATAAAGGAAAGAGTCCACGTCATTCTCCATGTCCACATTCTCCTACCAAATATAACCCTTTTTGTTGCTCATTTG
The DNA here is from genome assembly GCA_019916065.1 of Vitellaria paradoxa. NCBI lineage: Eukaryota > Viridiplantae > Streptophyta > Magnoliopsida > Ericales > Sapotaceae > Vitellaria > Vitellaria paradoxa. The sequence goes on from CM034242.1 coordinate 2,472,616, forward strand.
CTACCTAAGAGAGAAGAAGAAGAAGAAGAAGAAGAAAGGGGGGGGGGGGGAGGCAAGAGAGATACACAATAAAATATTTGAATGGAAAGGACAGCAAAACAGGAACCCAGCCAAACATCTATAATAAATGTGCAAAAGATAAGAAAAAAAAAAACTTTAAAAATAAAACAAAATGAGAGAGAGAGACAGGAACAGAGAGAGAGAGAGAGATATTACCTGCAACAACAGAGATGCCCATGTACTTGTATCTATCAACAAAGATATCGATGGTGTCCTTGAAGACCTTGTGGTTCAGCAACAGAGTGGTTATGTCTTGAAACATTATTCCTAATAAAAAGCAGTACCAGCAGCACTCGCGTAAGTTTTCATAAAATTTAACTTGTAACATTTCAAATTAACAAAGAAAAATTTAGAAGAAATGAAAACATATCATGAATTCAAGCAGTAACACAAAGAAATTAAATTTAACCCGGTTTTGGGAAGTCAGGGATGACTCTAATGGCTTCAGAGATAGCTTGAAGCCTTGGGTCTCCCTTGAGTCCATTTTCTGCTGCAAACATCTTCTCACTTTTTTCTTGAGATTTTCTCCTCCCTCAACTCTCTTTTTTCTCTCCCCTCCCCCCTGTTTTAAAGTCTGGTCCGCAGTGTTCTTCGGCTCTTGTTTGAGTCAATTCTCTCTCTCTCTCTATCTCTCTCCTTTGCAGTGGACTTGGGCTTTCCAATTCCAAGTTTCAACCGGAAAAGGAAGGGTTTTGTTTTTCCCTCCACAAGTCAGGTGAAGATCTTGAAATCTCTTTCAGTGGGCTGTTTCCATTTGCCATCGAATTAGAGAGTGAGACTATTTAAATAACATTTTTTTTCTGTTGGCCAAACCAAAGCAACCATTGATGCGAGACAGTGAAAGGGATAGAGATTGCAAGTCCATTGCCCATGGTCACATGCTGTCTCAGGGCGTGTCAAACAAACCCTTTACCTATCATTTCCTTTTATTTTGTTTGGGATTCTTAAAAAAAATTTACAAAATCTTTCACAAATTTTTAAAAAATGTAAAATTTTTAATTACTGTACAAATTATGATATTTTAACTTTTATAAACTTAAGCTAATTTTCATAATCCTAAACACCTCTATATATATATTTACAGACTCCAACATATATATATATATATATATTAGTATTAAAATTTATATATTTTTCTTGAACAGTTTAAAATCTTAAGTTTATATCTTACGTTATAGAATCAATATTATCAAAGATGAAGTTAAGATTATTAATTAGATAGCTAATTTTTTTTAAGTTGAATTTAAGTCTAGAAGAAATTACAACCAGTATTATAAATCATATTTAGTAATAAAAAAATTAATATATATATATATATAGAGAGAGAGATGGTATAAGTAGTTGAATTTTTAAATTTTAAATTGCATATAATAATTGAAAAAATAGTTAAATTTTTAAGATGGTTAGTCCACAATCTAATTTTTTTACCCAAAAATTTTTATTTATTAATAGCAGTATTTTTCTGAGAGAAATTAACTATTTTTTAAAATTTTAGAAGGCGAACTATAATATAAATTTTTTGTAATAAAAAAAATTTACACGTATGGGCTGCATTGTTCAAAATTTGGGGCCCCTTAGTCCTATGCTAGATTATTCATATTTTGCTGCTTTTAATAATTTATATACATATTATTCATATTCACAGAAGAATTATAAAAGTATATTTTTAAATAGAAGAATCGATCATACGAAGACCCAAAAAAAAAAAATTTAATATCTTTGCCTAGATTTTTTTATTTCAAGGCATTTTTTATTTTTTTTTTGTAAATATGAATAACATAAAAATTATCAAAAAAATTTAAATTTTGATATAAAACATAAAAAAATAATAAAAATAAAAATAAAACTGGTTAATGTTGCCAAATGGATCCTATTTTTTAAATAAAATAGCTGAATCTATTTTAAATGATGTTTTATAGCACTGTCAAAACGAAAATCATTTCTAAACTTCTACTTTTTAAAGAAAAAAAAATATCTATTTTAAGTAGTAGTGTTTATAGCAATGTCCAGGACAAAAATAATGTTGTATGAATAGGAAAAAAATATGATACAAATTATTATAATTAAAATTAAAAATATATTTTTGGTAAATTAAAAAATATTTAATGTGTGGAAAAAAAATGTCAGTCTCTCCTTGAATATATATTTTATCTTGACAAATTCTTTATTGAAACAGATTATAAAAGTATATCAGTTTAATATATCATTGATATAAATAAAAAAAAAATAACTATTCATCTTTAGAACTTTAATATAATCATTGGGTGATAATAGGTTATATGTTGATATTAGGTTAATTAGCAATTTTTAGTTAGGACCTGTTTGGTTAGTAAAAAATAAGACAAAAAATACAATAAAAGTAAAATGACGTAACATCAAAGTGATATGTGAAAAAATTTGATTGGAGAAAATTACAAAAATTAGTTAAAATCGGTGACTTTTAGTGATTTTTTGTACCACCAAACAGATCCTTTGTAAGAAAAATAATAATGCCAATTTTTTTTTTTTGTTATTATTATGATCAAAGCATCCATTGTACCATCTATTTATTACACAATATGTAATGATGGTTGCACAATACATTAATTAAAATAAAAATTGTTCTAACAATAATATTTCTTTTTCAATGACTATGCATAATCATGTTGCTTGACTCAATATGATGAAAAATATTATATTCATTATTCCATCTCTTACTTTAATGCCAGGCGAGGTGGGTGATGTTGGGCATAATAATACTAAAGTTGCACTCTTGCCGAACAAGTTTAGTCTGGTGCCACGTGGCACAGTGCCGAGCATATTCACATAAGCCACGTAGTCACTTGCCGAGCACGTTCCGTCTGGACACATGGCGTCCCGCCGAACAATTGATTATTGGCACGATAGTTCCACGTGAGTGTTATAAGTGAGTACACGATTTAGAGTTAGTGTTCCAAAGAGTACCTTGAACCTCGACATCAATAAACAATGTATTACCACGTGGCATAGCCGAGGATCTTGGAAGCTAGTTTGCTCGGCCTATCTGTTGACGGCCAGTAAATGTCGAACCTAGGACCCACAGCCTTTAAAGAAGGCTCGTGACCATAAATGCACCTTAGTTAGGATTGAACTAGGTACTTGTCTCTGGAGATGTAACTAAATTGGTCTATCTCGTCACGATTTGGTGGCTGATGTGACAGGAAAACAGTTTGACCCTGAAATTCCGGTTGTAATGCCGTGTTAAACCGCCAGAAGCATTAAATGCAAGGCACGGTGTATTAATGAGGGGTCTGAGGCATTGAATGAAGGGGAAGGGCATTTAAAGCAAGAGTAGAAAAGAGGGACATGGCAGTGTGCGTAACGTCAAATCATAGGTATGCTGTAATCATCACTCAGACTACTATATATGGGATATCCTACTGAACCACAGGGGTAAGCTGACTATTGCCAACTTAAGCTTTGACTCCTTTATTTCCATAAAACTTCCTTTCTTGGGTGACTTGCTGACTTAATCATCGGAGGGTTTTCCGGCCTGAGACCTCCTCTCCGGCCGTCACCTTTCTTTCTGTCTTTGTTCGGCAGGTCGGCGATTGCATTTCCGGTTGGCATGGTCAGCAGTTCCGGCGGTAATTTCTGCTGCCGAACATTTGGCGCCCACCGTGGGGCTCGTTGTCTAGCCCAGCATTGTGTTCACTAGCTTTTTTCTTGTTTCTTTGTTAAGTCTCCAGTATTTGTCCACATAATGACTTCGGGAGGAAACACTACCCCACCACCATCTCCACGGGCAGGAGACGCTTCCACTCCTGCCAAAACTAAAGGGAGTGCGTTGGTTATCCGGACTCCAGGCCTGAAGCATGCCCGGAGAAGAAAAATGGAGGATCCTGAGGTACTGAAACGGAGAGAGGAGCTGATGGCTAAGGCCAGTGAAAAGCAGGCAGAACTGGAGGAGATTCTGCTGGAATTGAGTAAGGAAAAGGAAAAATCCCCTGCTAGCCATACAGCTGATTCTGGTCAATCCGACTCGAAATCTGATGAAAGTTACGATGCTCTTTACGAGGACCCCACTGATGAGGATGACGGGGACACCCATGAACAGAAGAAGGTGCGCTCTCGCTCGCGACGTGATGTCTCTCCTTCAGGAAGGACTCGCGCCGTGCTAAACCCGTCGCAAAACGTGACGTGAGATCCGATGTTGACGCGCCCATCAAAGCGCATCACCAAAGGAGTTCCTCAAAAAAGGTGCTGGAGGCGCACTCAGAAGAGGCGGATAGCTCGGACCAAGAAGAACTAACTTTGAAGCGTAAGAAAGCGGGAAAGGCGAAGATGGAAGAGTGGGGGCAAGCAGAGGAATGGGGCGCTCAGGGCCAGAGCACACGAATGATGGCAAGGAAAGCCCTGGGGCGAATCTCTGCCTCCCCATTCGTCGATGAAATAATCGATGCGGAGCCTCCGGAGAAATTCCAAACTCCGAGACTTAATCTCTATGATGGGAGAACTGACCCCCTGGCCCATTACCGTCATTACATGCAGGCCATGACATTATAGAACAGCAACGACCACCTCATGTGCAAAGTATTCCCTTCCAGTTTGGGGGATACAGCGCTTCAGTGGTTCCATAAACTGCCCCCTGGCAGTATTCGGTGTTGGCAGCAACTGGCGGAGGAGTTCGTCACCCGGTTTCTGGCTAACACAAAACAGCCCAAAACCGCTGACGTTCTCCTCACAATGAAAAGAAAGTCCGGGGAATCATTGAGAGATTATTCCCGCCGCTACCTGGAGCTCTACAATGAAGTGGGAGAATGTTCGGAGCAATTGACGGTCACCTCGTTTAAATTGGGGTTGCGGAAGGAGGATAGGCTGTGGCTCTCCTTGACCAAAAAGCCAGCGGCCAACATGTCAGATCTTATGTGCCGAATCGAGAAGTACGCCAAGGTGGAGGACGAGACACAGCCGGCCGAGCAGAAAGAAAGGAGATCCCAGGGCCAGACAAGAGAGAAAAGACGGGGAGACGGCCGCCAATTCATTGACGAGGGGAAGTCCGTCTTTGAAGCGGTCAATACGGTGTTCAAAGAGCCAATCTTCAAGATCCTACCCCAAATAAAAAATAGGCCATATTTCAGATGGCCCGGAAAGCTGCTGGATTTCCCTGGAAAGGAGAATTCCAAAAACTACTGCGCGTATCATCAAGACAAGGGGCATCGCACCGGAGCCTGCCGATCGCTACGACATCATCTGGAGGAATTGGTGCGCAGAGGCCACCTTAAAGAGTTCGTCGACGAGGGCAGAACTAGAGAAGCAGCCCCACAGGATAGAGAGCCAAGGAGGCAACGAGAAGAGACTGCCGAGGAGGAGGCAGCCGAAGAGGTTCAACCCCCACCAAGGGCCAGGGCGCGCAGAGATGTCCCGAGACCTGCAGTCATCCACGTGATTCATATGGAACGGCGACCCCAGAGTGTCATCAATCATGCCCCTAATCCACCAAGTAAAGAAATCTTGGGCGTCGCGGGTCAGCCGAACAAGCGCCCAAGGACAGCCGCCATGGAGGAAATCACTTTTCATGAAGACGAGCATCCTGGTGTTCAGCTGCCACACAATGATGCCCTGGTGGTCACTCTGGGCATGTTCAATTCAGAAGTAAGAAGAATCCTGGTAGATGCAGGAAGCTCAACAGAAGTTATGTTCCTGAGCTTATTTAAGAAGCTCGGATTAACTGAAGAAGATCTGGAACTGGCAGAATGCCCGCTCATAGGATTCAATTCTGCTCCTGTCTGGCCTCTGGGCAGAGTCGTCATTCCTGTCCGCGTGGGTCCGGTGAAGCAAGAGGTTGAGTTCACTGTTGTGGATTCCCCCTCTTCCTACAACGCTATAGTAGGGAGGTCGTGGATTCACGCTCTGAAGGCGGTCCCCTCAACCTACCACCAGGTGCTGAAGTTCCCCTATTGCGGGGAAGTGATTTCTATTTTGGAGGATCAGAATACCTCCCAAAAGTGCTTCTCTGCAGCCCTAAAATCCAAAACGATCCTCGAACAAGTCCAACTGGCGGAACTACCCGAGGACACACCAAAGATCGATGATGTCGGTGGTGATCCGCAGATGAAAGCCACAGAGGGTTTGGAGAAATATCAAATTGGCCCGGTTGAGGATGATAGATTCTTCCTGATCGGCGCTAACCTGAGCGCCGAGGAGAAACTAGAGCTAACCGAGATGCTCTTGAAGAATATTGGAACGTTCGCCTGGACTCCACACGAAATGCCTGGCATTTCCCCCGAAGTCATGACTCATAAGTTGAATGTGAATCCGGAGGTAAAGCCTGTGGTACAAAAAGCCAGGCGATCAGCTCTCCAACACGCAGAAGCTGTCATTGAGGAGGTCGGCCGACTGTTAGAGGCGGAGGCCATTCGGGAAGTCTCATACCCGAAGTGGTTAGCTAATACGGTCGTGGTCAAGAAGAAGAATGGGAAGTGGAGAGTCTGCGTAGACTTCACAGACCTGAACAAGGCCTGCCCTAAGGATCCATTCCCCCTGCCAAAGATCGACCAACTCGTTGATTCAACTGCTGGATGTTCCAGGATGTCGTTCCTGGACGCTTATAGGGGATATCACCAAATCCCTATGTTCGGCCCTGATGAGGAGAAAACTTCTTTCATAACCCCCCGAGGCATATACTGTTACAGAGTTATGCCATTCGGGCTAAAGAACGCTGGAGCCACCTATCAACGGCTGGTAACGAAAATATTCAAAAAAGACCTCGGACAGACGATGGAGGTCTACATTGATGATATGGTGGTAAAAAGCAAGGAGCCAAACACTCATCTCCAACATCTCCAGCATGTTTTCTCTACCCTTGATCGGTATGGGTTAAAATTAAATGCTGCCAAGTGTGCCTTCGGAGTTGGCTCGGGTAAATTTTTGGGCCACTTGGTGAGCAGAAGGGGAATTGAGGCTGATCCCGAGCAAATACGTGCCATCCAATCTGTTTCACCCCCGCGCACTAAAAATGACGTACAGAAGCTCACAGGGATGGTGGCGGCACTCAACCGGTTTATTAGCAGATCATCCGACAAGTGCCGGCCATTCTTTAGACTGCTCAAAGGGGCCAATAAGATGCAATGGGATGCTGAGGTGGATGCGGCACTGGAAAAGCTTAAAGAATACCTCACAACTGTCCCAATATTGTCAACACCGCAGCCGGGAGATATTTTGCAGCTATATCTGGCAGTCTCAAAGCATGCAGTCAGTGCCGTCTTGCTGAGAGAGGAACAAGGGAAGCAGCATCCTATTTACTATGTGAGCAAAACAATGCAAGGAGCAGAGACCAGATATCTGCCCCTAGAGAAGTTGACCTTGGCATTAATAATGGCATCCAGGAAGCTAGCCCATTATTTCCATGCACATACCATTCAAGTTGTCACCAATCAGCCAATTGGCCATGTTTTAAAGAGGGCTGATGTATCGGGCCGACTAGCAAAGTGGGCAGTTTCCCTTGGTGCATTCGACATAAAATTTATCCCAAGAACCGCGATAAAGGCTCAAGTCCTGGCCGATTTTGTAGCGGAATTTTCCACACCAGCCTGTGGTCAGACAAAAGAAGTATGGCATGTTGAAATAAAGTCTGCCCCGGCCGAACATAATAAGGCCGAACAAGCTTGACAAATCGAGGTTGATGGATCTTCGACTAGAAAAGGAGGCGGCGTAGGCATAGTTCTGACTACACTAGAAGGGGTCTCAATAGAATATGCAATAAAACTCGAGTTCGAAGTCACTAATAATGAGGCGGAGTATGAAGCTCTCCTGGCTGGACTCGACATCGCTCGGCGGCTGATGGCAGATGATATCGTAGTAAGGACTGACTCTCAGTTGGTTGCCAACCAGCTGAAGGGTGAGTATATGGCTAGAAGTGAAAAGATGGCAGAGTATTTAGAAGCAGCAAAGAAGAGAATTGAAGGCTTTAATAAAGCTAGCGTGGAGCTCATTGGCAGGGATCATAACGCTCATGCTGATGCACTTGCAACGCTAGCCGCCTCTTCTCGAATAAGGCTAACTGACCAGGTCTTTATGGAAGTCATAAAGAGGCCGAGCATAACGAAAGACGTAGAGGTAATGTGTGCTGACCTAGCCTCATCTTGGATGGATCCAATCATCACTTACTTGAAGGACGGAACACTTCCCGAAGACAAGACAGAAGCAAAGAAACTAAGAATAAAAGCAGCCAGGTTTTGGCTCTCTCCTGACCAGAAGTTATACAAAAAGTCATTCACAGGTCCCTATCTTCTTTGTGTTCATCCCGATAAAGTGCAAGACTTTCTTTACGAGCTTCACGAAGGTGTCTGTGGAGCACACACTGGGGGCAGATCACTAGCGCACCGAGCAATTACTCAAGGGTATTGGTGGCCGAAGATGGGATATGACGCTCAGGCCTATGTTCGGAGATGCAAGAAATGTCAGAAGTTCGCTCCCATTCCTCACCAGCCAGCTCAGGAACTCAGCCCGCTTACCAGCCCTTGGCCGTTCGCTCAATGGGGACTTGATATTGTGGGGCCCCTGCCTTCTGCTTCGGGAAATAGGAAGTTCTTAGTGGTCGGCACCGACTACTTTACTAAGTGGGTGGAAGCGGAACCCCTAGCTCACATCAGAGATACTGATACCATTCGATTTATTTGGAAGAACATCATTACCAGGTATGGCATCCCTAGGACACTTATTTCCGACAATGGGACGCAATTTGACAGTGCCCCGTTTAGGGAATATTGTTCTAGATATGGAATCAAGAATATTTACTCTACACCTGCTTACCCCCAAAGCAATGGTCAAGCTGAAGCTACGAACAAAGTCATTCTCAATGGGATTAAGAAAAGACTGGAAGCGGCAAAAGGGAGATGGGTGGATGAATTGTCATCAGTACTGTGGACCTACCGAACAACCCCTAAAAGATCAACCGGAGAATCTCCCTTCTCTCTGGCTTACGGTGTTGAAGCCGTCATACCCTTAGAAGTTGGCCTCCCGAGCATCAGAACCCTATCATTTGACAGAGGGGAGAATGATCAAGCTATGGGAATAAGCCTGGATCTAATTGATGAAAGAAGGGAACTGGCAGCACTAAGGTTAGCCAACTACCAGCAAGAGACAAAGAAGAAATTTAATAAAGGGGTCAGACGTAGAGAATTCCGTACTGGCGATCGGGTGCTGAGAAAATTGATGGGAAGCAGGAAAGATCAAACTGAAGGAAAGCTAGGAGCTAATTGGGAGGGACCATTCACCGTCTCTGAGGTGCTCGGCAATGGCGCCTACAAGTTAATTGACATGGAGGGAAAGCCAATCAAAAGACCGTGGAATATAGCCCATCTAAAGTTGTACTATCATTAATTTTTTCTTCACATTTGTTGGCTAAAGACTTTGTACGTATATTGAAAAGCAATCCTTTTTACAAAGCAAAAGCAAATTCAAAAGCTTGAGATCACTCCCTGCTCAACAAAAAGACGCCACGTCACTTTGAGTGGTGGCATCGAAAAGAGCCATGCTCGGCTTCCCGAGCATTTGTACGAAAAGAATGCCCCCTCTCCATCGATGTTGGCACATTCCTGGTTTATTTACTGACCAGGAAATGCTCTTTAGACTGAGATTCAACTCCTCGGTCTTCTGAAAAGAATTATCAAAAGAAGCCACGCTCGGCTTGCCCAGCGTTGGCACATTCCTGGTTTATTTACTGACCAGGAAATGCTCTTTAGATTGAGATTCAACTCCTCGGTCTTCTGAAAAGAATTATCAAAAGAAGCCACGCTCGACTTGCTCAGCGTTGGCACATTCCTGGTTTATTTACTGACCAGGAAATGCTCTTTAAACTGAGATTCAATTCCTCAGTCTCCTGAAAAGAATTATCAAAAGAAGCCACGCTCGGCTTGCCCAGCGTTGGCACATTCCTGGTTTATTTACTGACTAGGAAATGCTCTCTAGACTGAGATTCAATTCCTCGGTCTCCTGAAAAGAATTATCAAATGAAATCCATGCTCGGTTTGCCGACCATTGGTACAGAGAGAACCCACATCATTTCTGATGGTGGCCCAATCTTGATTTATTCATCGACTAGAAACGATTTTTTAAATCAAGATTCGATTCCCTGGTTTGTTAATTGGAAGCAAAAAAAGCATGTTCTAAAGAGCTCAGCGCCAGTATCATAAAGGTACACTTTTTCGATGCTCGGCATGAGATTAAAAAGCGAAGATTTGTCAGAAGGTAGTTACCTCCGTTATTATGAGAAAGAGGACAGCCGAACTTATCGAGGTATGTGAGATTTATTAAAGTTATGCCTCTTTAACAAAAGCTTGAAGTCATTTTATGAAAAGCAAATTACTACATGAGCTTGTTACCTCTGAAGGGTTTACTGTTTAAAGTATTTCTGTTAGAAGTTGTGGTTGCTCGGCAAAGTGGTACAAATCCAGACACCATACATACTTTAATACAAAACATAAAATATGCAAACAGAGAGACAGACTGTCAATAGGAGACAATTCATAAGCTTTTATTACATGCCTCAGAGTACGGTTACAATACATTTTACATAACTATCAATCGAAGAAGCTACCCTAAATCTAAGATGAGACTATTAACATTTGTTGTAAGGGTTTGTAGCTACTTCGTGGGAAAAAACGTCAAGGTACTCCTCGGCTGCACTCCTTATAATTCTGTCAGCAAACCAGTTAAGGCATTCCCCAATCAATTCATCGGCAGTTCTAAAGAAACAAAGACAGAGAAAAATAACACAAGATTAGAGAGAAGTCAAACCGCGTTCATTCATTTGGAATTAAAAGTTCAATATTATTACATCAAAAAAAAAATACATATATGTACAAAAAGGCTCACTTCTCTCCTCCCTTAGTAGGATCACTCTCCACTATTAAATCAACTTGTTCAAGCGCTTGGGAGGTGTCCTTCTGGACACTATCCACCTCAACCTCCCCCTCGTCGATTGTTTCTTCGGCAGTATGAATTGAGGGAGTTTGAGGTGGACGCTCAAAGCTGAACTGGGGAATTGGGCGCTCTGGATCAGGATAAGGGACCTCCTTGTACATGGGGTTGGTGGGATCAATATTGTTCTTCTTCATTGCGGCCTCCCAACCCTCAAGAAAGAAGTCGTTGTGAGCATCCCTCATCTGATCCACGCAATCATTAATCTGGGCTTCCACTTCAGCTTTGGCCTTGTTCTCGGCTTCTCGGAAGGCAGCTTCTTTCTCTGCCAGGGCCCGAGTCTTCAGTGCAAGCTCTGCCCGAAGGTTGACAAGCTCTTGCTTTGATCTCTCTTGCTCGGCCCTGGAAGCCTCCAACTCCTTCAAGAGTAATTCCTGTCCAGTCTTCGTGGAGGACAACTCAATCTCGGCCCTGGAGAGTTTGTCCTTGACCTCTAAAAGCTCCTCGTCTTTACGAGTTAGGATTTTATCCATTGATTGCACCCGAGCTATGCTTCCAGCAACTTGGCCAAGGGCAGTATTGAGTTGATGCTCGATCTCCTTATTTTCATCTCGAAGCTGACTTCTCTCTTTTGCCAGAGCGTCATTGTTGGATTGGAGATTTTTGTTCTCCTTCTCCAAGGACCTCACACTCGCTTTCAACTCCCTTATGTCCGTCTTATCCTGCTCGGCTCTGGCTTCGGAGGCTCGGCTCCGAGCAATTAACTCCATTGTGTGGAGAGAAGTCTGCAGAAAGAACAGAAAGTTAGGAAAAATTATAATAACGAAAGGACTCACATAAAGGAATATTATAGTACTTACAGAGATGATGTTCTTCATCAGAGTCTTGTGGATATCCTCCGTCCTATTCTTCCTCGTGTTATGAACGTCCCGAGGAGGGAGGATACCCTTGAGATACTCCTCGGCGTGGTTGAAGGCTGTATCTTGGATAGTGAAGGGACGGCCTTGAGGGTGCTCGAGGCTGGGAATAAGGATTTCTGGAATAAATGGAGGGGAGTCTCGAACCGGATTGGCCGAATACTCGATGGCCAGAGGCACGGGCCCAATTGGTTGAGCAGGTAACGGCTCGGAGGTTCTTAGTGGTGCGTCTTTGGTGGGTGGCACGACCTTGGAAGGTGCTGGCCCCCTCGCGGCGTCCTCCTTCAGCAGCTTCGCCTGCTCGGCCGTTGGAGCCACGTCCGCAAACTGTGTCTTAGCCCTCTTCTGCTCAGGAGGACCAGATGGCCTCTTCTGAGCTGCCTCCTGCTCCTCCCCCTTCTCCATTTTAACCTTCATTATCTGCTCGGCAGTTGAAGGAGCAGGGGCACTCCCCTCATCAGTCTTTCTCTTCCCACCAGCCTTTTGCTCGTCTGCCTTCTTCTTCTGGGCCTCTCCAGCCCTTTGCCCTTTTGCCTTTGCCATGGCGAGCTTCTTGTAGTCGATCTTCGGGGCCATGACTTCTTCTTATTCCCCTTCTAAATCTGAGAAGTAGTCGAAGGCAGGGGGTATCTCAACTTCTCCTTCTTCTTCTTCCTCTTCCTCCTCGTCCAAGAGAACAAACCGTCGCTTCCTCGGCTGTTCGGAAGGCTCAGGAACTGCTACTTGAGGGGCTTGAACTTGCTCGGCAATAAGTGGAATAGCGAATGGAGGGGGGCGAGTCCACCCTGGATGCCTTAAGGCGTAGTAGTTCTCTTTCTCTTCAGCAGAAGCCCGAAACCACCACTGAAGACGCCTGATAGCCTCCGAGGTTGCGAAACCTTGAGGGGGGCAATGAACGTCTGATGAGAGGGGGTGAAGTTGAACAGAATTGGAACCGCTCTGGCGAAGGGATAGAGATCTGGACCCCCGAGAAATTTGAACACCTCCTTCAAATGGTCCTTGTCAGCACGAACGCCAGTAGCCCAGAATTTCTTTAACTGAACACCTGCACAGATATTAAATCAAACAGTTAGCATGCTTAGAAATGATGGTAAAATACCGAAGAAAAAAGAGCTGGTAGCATTTGAAATCAACCAACCTGGGCCCAAAGAAACCCGAGGGACGATTGGAAAACGATCTTCGTCTGGATCGTGTGTCCAGTGACCTGTGACGACGCACAGGTCACTTTCCGACTTAATCGTATCAGGCAGCATGTGGACCAAGGCCTTTTCTGGTCGGGATTTCAGGTACCACCTGTTCTCATCCTTCCTCACCTTCTGGATTGAGTAACAGTAAAGAAGATCGTACTCGGATATGTGGAATCCGTATCGCCTGTTTATTTCTATTACCCCATTAATGATTCTATAAAAGTTGTGGGTGAGGTTCCTAGGGCCAAGATCTAGAATGCTCATCATAGAGCGAAGAAAGGGGTGCAGGGGGAACCCAAGGCCACCTTCGGTGATTGCCACTATGGGGAATTCCCCTGTCTCACACTCGCCTTGTTCGGCGAGCCTGATACCTACGTTCTGAGGAATCTGGTATTTCTCCTTGAAAATTCTAACTTTCTCCTCAGAACTTAGCTCGTTTGCGAGTCTACCCATAACGGAAAATTTGAAGTAAAAAGAGGATTAACTCACCGGGAACGAAGAACGACGGGAAGGGTGAAAGCTCGCGAAGACGAAAACTCAGAGGGAAAGAAACAAGGGAAATCTGATGACTCGAATCGCGGAAAAGAAGTAAGAGAAGATGAATCAGGCATATATATATATGTGTATGTATCTGTGAGGGTAATCGAAGCGTTTCCAACAAAAAGGTAATTGGCGGTAAAAATGGCATTTATTACCGCCCCAATTTTCAAATTTCTGACCATTCACGTTTTAACACCTCGTATCTGGGAAACCGCGTAAGCGGCGCAGCAGATGAAAAGCTGAAAGGGCACTGCGCGTGTCGTCACGAGGAGAGAGAAAAGTCCAATCAGATCTGATGCGCGTCAGGGAGATACTAAACGACAAACTGCGTAGGAGGGTTGAAGGATCAGTGAGGTAAGGTTATTCTGCTCTGCTACTCTGCTCGGAAAATATCTTTTCCCAACCAGAGTGGGGGCAAAATGTTGGGCATAATAATACTAAAGTTGCACTCTTGCCGAACAAGTTTAGTCTGGTGCCACGTGGCACAGTGCCGAGCATATTCACATAAGCCACGTAGTCACTTGCCGAGCACGTTCCGTCTGGACACATGGCGTCCCGCCGAACAATTGATTATTGGCACGATAGTTCCACGTGAGTGTTATACGTGAGTACACGATTTAGAGTTAGTGTTCCAAAGAGTACCTTGAACCTCGACATCAATAAACAATGTATTACCACGTGGCATAGCCGAGGATCTTGGAAGCTAGTTTGCTCGGCCTATCTGTTGACGGCCAGTAAATGTCGAACCTAGGACCCACAGCCTTTAAAGAAGGCTCGTGACCATAAATGCACCTTAGTTAGGATTGAACTAGGTACTTGTCTCTGGAGATGTAACTAAATTGGTCTATCTCGTCACGATTTGGTGGCTGATGTGACAGGAAAACAGTTTGACCCTGAAATTCCGGTTGTAATGCCGTGTTAAACCGCCAGAAGCATTAAATGCAAGGCACGGTGTATTAATGAGGGGTCTGAGGCATTGAATGAAGGGGAAGGGCATTTAAAGCAAGAGTAGAAAAGAGGGACATGGCAGTGTGCGTAACGTCAAATCATAGGTATGCTGTAATCATCACTCAGACCACTATATATGGGATATCCTACTGAACCACAGGGGTAAGCTGACTATTGCCAACTTAAGCTTTGACTCCTTTATTTCCATAAAACTTCCTTTCTTGGGTGACTTGCTGACTTAATCATCGGAGGATTTTTCGGCCTGAGACCTCCTCTCCGGCCGTCACCTTTCTTTCTGTCTTTGTTCGGCAGGTCGGCGATTGCATTTCCGGTTGGCGTGGTTAGCAGTTCCGGCGGTAATTTCTGCTGCCGAACAGGTGATAATATCAAACGCAAAACTTGAATACAACGTGAACACGAATTTATTAAAAGAAAAAAAAAAAGGGTGAGGATAACATGAAACAAAATATTAAATATAATTATCATGAATTGATGCATTTTTAAAATAAATTAACTTCAAGCTTATGTGAGGAGATATTATCCTCTGAGCGTACTTGCCATGCCCACGAGTTTTCTCACTCAGATGAAGTATATGCAGACAAATAAAGTAGTCAAGAAAAGAGGGCGGAATGGGTTACTCACTAAAGGTTTTCCGACGATCTAGTTAGCTGAGCGTTTGAAAATAATTGTAGAGAGAATTAATTGGACATAAATTTGATTGTAATCTTGTGTTAATTCCATTAACCTCGATTCGGGGTTAACATTAAAAGCAATGTCAGCTTCCTAACATCAGATTTGAAACCATTAGATTTTAATTTTATGATTTAGATACATTCACTCATTGTTTAAATTAAAAAAATATAAATGTAACTAGACTATCGAATTTTAATTCAATGGTTCTTGACTTTAATGTCAGCACGGTCTCCTTTCTTTCTTTCTTTTTTTAGCAATCACAATTTGTTCCAATACATTTATTACTAGTGAGATTATATGTAAAGTGGTAGATAAGATGTGACAAATTTGATCATATCCTCATAATTACTATAACAGTATGATGAATTAATTAATTTACATTGTTACCATATAATTAAGATTGAACTAGAATCTTAATCTTGAATTAATTGTCCGTGAAGTTGGAAAAGTGATCATATGCTCGAAAACCAAACACTGAGATTGTTGATTGTGGTTAGGATTATGGCAAATGTTCAATCTATTTCTTTTTAGCAACAAGACTTATTCGAATTAACTTGTACACATTTAATTGTGAAAAAAATAAATAAATAAGATGAAAAAATTACAAAAATTAAAAATTTTATTTTGGTTGAGTGGTAACCAAACGAAGTCTTGAATGCTAGTAGCGGCGCGGCGTGATACACAACAGTCGTGCATAATCAGATATTTCGACAAACAAAATACGAACTCTAATTGTTCGTCTGATGTTGACATATAAGGGATACCTAGTATGTAACGACCTAGAAGATCATGATCTTCCTCATTTAGCAGATAAGACTCCTAAGCTTGTACTTTTAGTTTTCCATCGTCCAATGAATAAAAGCTTAATCTGCACATCATTTTTTTTTGGGGGGGAAGGAAAAAAATTGTAAAAAAGTACTGCTCGACAAGCGCACTTTCGTCGATACGATCCTATTAACAAGCAACGTCCCCATCAATTAAGATTGAGATTCTTCGGTTTCTCCCCCCTTCGCGTGCTAAAGTCCAAATCCATATCTAGTTTGAGTCTAACTCCAAATCTACAAATTCAAATCCACATGTACGTTTGTCTTACGCTTCTTTCTTTCTATGTCCTCGAATATATATTTTTATCGAGATCGCCGGATTTCATTTGCCACTTTTAGTGGTGTGATGATTGTACAAACGTGTGTGAATAAACTATGGTTTCTTTATTGGTTTCAAATGCCGACTTTTGAATTTTTGTATTTATTTTTTATCTTACTAAAGTAAAGATCACAAATAGTTGGGGACTCTTTTTCTATTCTTGCATTTATTTAGAGTGCGTTTGGAGTGATAAAAAGTGAGATAAAGTAAGATAAAATGAGATAAGTTATGGATTCGTAATTCGTGTAAAGAGATAAAAAGTAAATAATTTTTGAAAATTTTTAGTATTTTTTACTGTTTTTCAGAATTTTTTATTACCCCAAACGGACCCTTATTTAATTTTTTTAATTAAGGAGATGTTAAGTGTATTTTATTTTTAATTTTTTTTTATATCTAAAAAAATCACGATTCATAATGATTTAAGCGTGAAAAATCAAAAATTACTGTATTTAATTTTTATTATTCATATACTTTCTTGTTACGAATGTAGAGACCATGAGAGGCATGGTTACTAACTGATTTTAATTTCTAAAATTATTCAGCCCTTATTTAAAATTGATAATTTTGTAGAACTTGAAGATTTAGGTAATTTCTAAAATTTTATGGTGTGTTTGGTGTAAGAATAAATGGGTGGAAAGTTATGACAGTGAATATTAACCTCATTTGCACGGGTTTAGAGTTGGAGGATAAATTTTAATTTAAAGTATCATTTAATCTCAAAATAAAATTAAGTGTTACTTTAGATAGATGAGTATTGTAATCAACAAATTTTTCGCTTGTCTTATTTATTTCTTACACTTTCTTTACTCGATCGTCTGAAAAATTGATAAATTAAAATTAAATTTTAATAGATAATAATTCTTATTAAAATATTTTATTAAATTTAAATTAATTTTCATGAAATTAAATATTAAAATAAACCATAATTTTATTATTATAAATGTTTTAGTACGCAAGTATTTTATATAGACCAAAATTGTTATCATCAAACTAATTACAAATTTAATTATATTGGATCAATTGTTATATTTTCTTTAAATTTAATATAATCATTACATGCATGTTAAATTTAGTTTTATTATTCAAACATACTTAAGAATAATACATCACCCTAACAACTATTACTTATGTGAAACTTATTCCTATAATCCTTAATTTGCACCCTTTTTTTTGGTACACCCAATCTAAAGATTCCTTTATGCTATTAGCATATCTCTTCTAAAAATATATTCTAAAATATGGTAACAAAAGTTAGCTACCAATTCAACAATATTTTGAATTAGATTCTTTAAATTATTTTTTTATAATATTTAAATATTATTTTACAAAATATTTTGTATATTTTTATTCATTATTCAATTTATTTTGATCACACTTCAACGGTAATGCGCAAAAAAAAAATATTAATAAATAAAATAATAACAATTCATATCATAATAACATATTAATAAATATAATATTAATAATATTTTAATTGATAAGAGGCACAATAAGAAGGGCAGTAATATATTTCATTGGCAATATATCTATAAAATAATACATTACTAATAATAGTGGCGTATGCAAGAATTTAGGTCAGTGTTGGTTAAATCACGTGTAAAATTTTAAATTATAAATAAATACATAAAATATGATAAAATACAAAATACTATATATTGATATCAAATACATTGTCACTTTTCTACTCCGTTACAATTACTTGCTCTATTTAAAAGTTACTAAAATTTTTATTAAACACACAAAAGTTGTTAAAAATTACCAAAAATTACTAAAAGTTGTCAAAATTTACTAAAATTGCTAAAAGTTATCAAAAATTTTACCAAATACTCAAAAATTGTAAAAAAAAAATGCTAAAAATTTTTTGGTAAAGAAATAGCAAAAGTTACTAAAAATATGCCTCCAAATGCATCTAAAAATTTTTTATAAATATTTATAATTTTTTATATCTAATAATTTTAAAAAAAATCAGCGTAGGTCTTCACCTACACTGAGCACCATGTGGCTCCGCCACTGACTAATAAAATATTAATTAACATGAGCTATAATGTTATATAATAGTATTAATTACTTTTCACTCAAATTGAAAGCTAGTCAAAATATTTGATAATATTTATGGTGTTTGGTTGGTAAAAACTTAATCAAAAGTCAATAAAAATATAAAAATTGATATAAAAGTGATATATGATAAAATTTAATTAGAAGAAAATATAAAAAATTAGTAAAAATTAATAAATTTTAGTTAATTTTCAGTAATCAAATACCCTCATAGTGTAAATAATATTTATTTTTTTAATTTTTATAAAAAATAAAGAAATTAATTCTATTAATAAAAAAAATATTACATCCCTAGATCGTTATGTTTGAGCCCCCAATCTCATCCGTATCGGTCCTCTGCTGTCGGAGGATTAATTGTCGGATTTTTATGCGGTCCCCATATTCTACGACCTTTTACACCTATCTTCTACGTGGCACTCACTTGTTGGTCTCTTTTGTCCGTCATGTCGCATCATGAAGATATCCATCACGGTGATCCAATATGTTTGCCACGCGTTCGGCTGTTATTGAATAATTTTTTTGTCCTTATTTGGATTTGGGCATATAAAATAATAGTACTTCTAAAGATCGGACCCGCATTGATACGTGCGACGAAAGTGTTCTCGTCTATCACACTCTCAAAAGTGCGCGGGCACGGAGATTTGTTGATTCGTGCCTCTCACGCTCTCAGAAGCGCTTGGAAAAGGCTGGGCCCATTGGATAAAGCCAACGCATCAGGATCACTGTTCCCGTGCACGCGCGTGTACTATATAAAAATGAGCGATGATGCCACAATCATTAATACATTTCTCCAAGATGTTCTTTGTCTAACGATTTGAACGGTGGTGATCAGTCAATCATACTGGAATGCAAAGATCTCTGCCATCCAAAATGGCGTGCCATTGAAAAGATCGTGTCAAGATCTTCTTCGCATACTTAAAAAGAAAAAAAATATCTTCTTCGCACGCACCCCCCGGCCCCCCCCGGGGGGGGGGGAGGGGGCCCTTTATCATCCTCTTCCAATTAAGGAAGTGCCTCGGAGCCCAATTTAAAAAAAAAAAAAAAAACTACAAATTGTTTTAAACTTCTATTGACTATTTTTATTTTTTTGTGTATTTATTCTAAAATTATAAATTTTGTAATTTTTTATCAATTTTTTCAAACTTCTGTTAATTTTTACTAATTTTTATCAATTTTTTTGATTAAAATCGTTCAAAGGAGACATTCGATCACGTTAGATCCAGTTTTATTAGTTTAAAAGCCTGACACAATATAGAAAATTCATTCAAACATGTTTGAATAGGTTCTGTCATAAATTTTGAATTTGTTATCTAAATGTTAAAAAGTGATTGACGCATTACACTTTTACTATTTTTTTTTTTTTTGGTATTCTAAACACTCTCTAAGCAAATAGGAATATCAATTGATTGAGTATCAATTCTTTCATTGTTATTTATGTTCCCGTTTAAAATATTTGTTCTCATTTTCGTCATTGTCTTCGTTAAAATCAATAAATATTTATTTCTCTGATGAAGTTTTAAGAAAATTGAAGTTTTGTTTGATTTGCTGTAAAATTCTAAAACTTTTTAAAAAATTATGAGAACGTCTAAAAGTTATTACATTTTTATCTCACTGAACGAATTACGAACCCACAATTTATCTCACTTTATCTTACTTTTTATTATTCCGGACACGCCCTTAATAATACATTCACACCACTATGTGTAATTGAAATAATGATATTCTCTTTCAAACTCAAAATATCACCAATGGAGACGGTAATATTAATCCCACCAATCAGATACCTAGAGGTGGCAAAATGAGCGGGGTTGGATGGGTTAGTGATGAGTTTAAACAGGTTGAAGGTTAAATGGGTGCAACCCAAACCCACCTATTTAAAAGACCAGTTAGATATAGGAGAGTTGAATACGGGTTATTACAAACCCATGAACTCATATCACAACCCATTTACTTATAACTTAACTTACTTTAAAAAAAAATTAAAAATTTATTTCAATTAATGTGTATATATATAAATACATCAATATTTATTTTAATTAATATAATATTATACATATTATATAATATTATATATTATATTTATAATTTTCAGTTAATTTCGAATTTATACGAACCGATTTATTTTTTATTCAATTTTAAATCAACAACTCTCTTTCTCTGTGTGGGTGCACGCGCGCTCGAGTGTGTGTGCCTGTGCGCGCGTGCGCGAGTGTGTGTGTGCGCGCGCGTAGTTGCATATGTGTGCGCACGTGTGCGCGTGTGCGTGTATGTGTGCGCGCGTACGTGCATGCACGTGTGTGTGCGTGTATACGCGTGGGTGCGTGGGAGTGTGTGCACGCACACGCGCACGTGTGTTTGTATGTGGGTGTGTTTGCATGTGCGCGTGTGTGTGGGAGTGTGCACGCGCGTGCGGGTGTGTGCAGATGTGTGCGCGCGCGCGCGCGCGCATGTGTGTGTAGGTTTGTTTGCATGTGCGTGCGCGTGCACGTGTACGTGCGTGTTTTTTTGTGTGTGTGTGTGTGTGCTCTTTCTTTCTAGAAAGAGAGAGAGGTGAGAGAGAGAACAGTGTAAAGAAATGGATTAAACTAGTTTTTTTAATTTAAATGGGTATTTTAACGGGTCCTGTTTTCACAACCTAATTGTACTCATTTATAAATAGATATTTTATAAGTTACCCAATTACAATCTAATTAGTAAAATAATACGACCTAAACTTATTTATTATGAATTTAATTAGACAGATTGATAAATCTGGGTTGATTTTGCGACCGTACATATATAAGAGGGAGAGCTTGTTAATTTACATAATTAAATCACTTTTTGGCGTATCGTGCTGACAAAGTACACTGACGAGAACAATAAGATAATGAAAAAGATAAGGAAAAAATATTAAAAGTGTCTGGCCAAAAAAAGTAAGAAAAAGACAAAACATTGAAATATTTATTCACATTTTCCTTCATTCATCCTCTTTTACTTGTTTAACTAATCGAGAAAATTGACCGCATTCATGTCACTAAGGACCATTGGATAATATTTTAAAAAAATAAACTATAATTATTTTTAAGCGTTACAAGAGCATCATAATATATAATATTAGTACGGTAAGAGCCATCCCTTTCGTATCATATATGGCGCGTTTTGTGCATTAAAAATTATTAAAAAATTTTAAAAATTTATAAAAATTATTTATTTTTTATTTTATTATATAAATTATGAACATACAAATTATTTTAATTATCTCACTTTATATTATTTTTTATTACTCCAAACACTTCCATAGCAATGGTATCACTGTGCACCTAATCCCAACACTATCCCCATCTCTTTATTAGGTGAGTCCATGTCATGCTAATAGATTCTTTAGTACTCTTTTCACTAAATTAATAACACTCTGCATAGCTCACCGAATAAACTATAATATATAGTAGATTCATTGGATTACGCCCCTTTTGTCTATTGTCTTTCTATTTAACAGCGGAAAGACTATTAGTAGAAAGATTAAGTAGTTATTTAATTAAGAGTTTGCTGATTTATACCTTTAGGCTATTATAAAGTAAATGGTGAGATTTTAAAATTTATAAGATCTTATTTTAATGAATTTTTTCTTTTATAATATTCTTTAATTCTCTGTAACTATTTACAATATTAATAATATTAAAAAGTAAATTTTTTATCATTACCACATAATTAAGTCATTTCACTTACTTATATTTTTATCTGTCCTAAATGATTTTAAATTACTCACTTATTTTGTAAGTTTTTTTATTTTTTTAAATGCTCTCTAAGTAGTTATTATTTACTTAAATAACCTTAACTGTTGGTTATTTATTACTTGAGTCACTTTTGTTAATTTTTTATAATTTTATTTTAATTAAAATAAAAATTTAGTAAAAATCCCATACATGTGTTCATTTTTAATATATGCATAATACAAGATGAGGACACATGTACGGTAGGTGTTGATGAGAATTATCCGTTAATTAGAGTTTATTAAGGGGGCATTTAGAGTGACAGAAAGTTAAATAAAGTTGAGATAATTTGTAAATTTGCAATGAAATAAAAAGTGAATAATTTTAAAAATTTTTAAAAATTTTCAGTATTTTTCAGTACTTCAAACGCACCTTAAGTGTGGATAAGAATAGGGCATTGCTTTGATACTAACACTTTTGGGTAAATAATTTGTCTCTTAGTTTTATTCGCAATTTTATTTTAGAACAAGATTTTTTTTCTTTTTTAGTAATATTTAAAGATACGAATTTTTTTTAGATTTTTTTTCTTTTTTTAGTAATATTTAAAGATACGAATTTTTTTATTCAGTGACATTTATGCCCTTCAAATTATTGGTAAGCTGTGGAGGAAAAAAAAATAACTGGAAGATTGTGACTAATAAAAAGTCAGATGCTTAAAAAAAATAAAAATAAAAATACCCAAAACTCATGCCCTAAAATATAAATACACGGACGATATATGTATATGGATGTATAAATATAAATACATATATATTAGGTCCAACAATGGTTTAGGATTCAGCTAAATTATTTTTAAAGTTTAAGTTTTAAATAAATAGCAAACTAATTAACCAAAATGATTAATTCTGAAATTTCTAAATAAATAATTAAATAATTCCAAGACGGAATTAATCAAATCAAATCAAATAAAATGCAAATGAATAAAATATAATATATGAAATACCGAATTTGTCACACAAATGATGGGGATTTTGTTGTTCACCCCTCTTTTTTCAGTGACTTCTTGTTGCACCTTTTTTTTGGGGGTAGAAATTGGAAAAATTATGCGTTAAAGAAGGAAATTAACTATTTGCATGGCAATTGCCTTCAACAATGTGGATCAATTCTAAAAGGTAAGAGGAAAGAAAGTATCAGGGGGAATGGAGCCTTTAAGCCAGGTTGAAGTAAAAAAATGGGCAGCCCTATTTGCTTACCTTTTATATCAAGAAAAGATCCAATTTTGAAAAAATTTTGATGCACGAATGTTATCAAGGATGAAAGAAATTTCTTAGAGTGCAGCTCATATCTGTGCATGAGAAGGAGATAATGACTAAAGTCGACGGCGGCAGGAAATATACTTAGGGGGTTAATTTATATATGTTTTAAAATAAGTTATGATATTCTAATTGTTTATTTGCCACGAAAATAATATTGGATTTAAAATTCCTCTTTTATAAAATAAAAATTACGTTATTATCAGGCTGTATAAGAATTATTACTTTTTTCTCCTACGTATACATGTATTATACGTAAGTGATGTTTGTGTATATATATATATATATACAGACAATTAATGGAACCCACTCTAACAATTAAAGACATTTTGAGAGGCTAGCTAAATACAATATGATTATTAAAAAAAAAAAAACATACATATATTCGTAGAGAATTTTTGGACCTTATGGGGGACCATGGCCCTTGCTAGCCATCACCTTCGTTCGCTCCCGATTGAGGTGTCAAGATCAAGCATTGGCCATGTAACAGGCGATTCTAATTATCTAAACTTCAACTGCGACAGTTGAGAGAACCCGGATTCTTCCATAATTAATGTCCAAAATAGCTCCAAGTTTGTTGCACTGATGTAGAGAAATTATCTTTAGAAGAAAACGAATCTTAGGCTTGCACTCTATTTTGCTTTAGCATGCTCTCAACTTCCTTTTGGGGCAGCAAAAGTTGACCATTTTCATTCTCAAAGTCAAACAAAATATTAATAGAATATGTTGGCTTTATTTTTTCTTATTTTACTTGGCTTTTTACGCCGAGTTTTGATTTTATTTTTAATAAATTTTGAAAATGTTATTAGCATTTATAAAATATATTATAAAATAATTGCTTCCGAATAAAAAAGTATGCGAAGGACAAAAAAAAATTGATATTTTTTTATCCATACGAAGATTCTTCTATTTATTTATTTACTTTTTTATGAAAATGTAAATTACATTGAGAATTATCACATTTTACCATATTAACTATAAGA
Source organism: Vitellaria paradoxa (assembly GCA_019916065.1). Taxonomy (NCBI): domain Eukaryota; kingdom Viridiplantae; phylum Streptophyta; class Magnoliopsida; order Ericales; family Sapotaceae; genus Vitellaria; species Vitellaria paradoxa. The sequence goes on from CM034242.1 coordinate 2,497,025, forward strand.
TATGTAGATAATTATATATGTATATATATAGACTTAATTAACTTTCGATACATCACAAATCTAATTACAATTCAAGTCTCATTACAGAAATTTTGATCATTGCTTGAATCAAATACTTCAGACTATCTCAAAATTGATCAAAACGAATTAAACAAAAAAAACAAGTTTTACCCTTACAAAAAAGAAAGAAGGCTATGAAATCAAATTGACTATCGTCTTCTTCTTCTCAAACACTTGGAGCCCCATTGCGAGAAATATTAGCACGATGGTTCTATTTTATTCCAATTCTAATACTCCCTTGATGAGGTATAAGGTACGAATTTGAATTTTCTAAAGTAAATTAAATTAATCAAATAAGTGAGAGAAAAGTTAAGGGAATGAACATTGAAGAGGATCAATTTCACCTTTTATGAAATATTTTTTTTTGAAATTTTTATTTGAGATAATGTTTTTAAATTGTATTGAAATAAAAAATGACATTTTAAGAGTGTATTTGGAGTGATAAAAAGTGAGATAAATTGTGAATATATAATTCGTACAGTGAGATAAAGAGTGAATAATTTTTAAATTTTTTTTAATATTTTTCATCATTTTTCTGAATTTTTTTGCTACTCCAAAACATATTTTAGTTAAAAATTATCAAGCATATTTCTTGTTAAAAGCTCAAATTTAGTTGAGTGATGTTTAGTTGGTAAAAATTTAACAAAAAAAAGTATAGTAAAAATGTAAAAAATTTGATATAAAAATAATATATAATAAAATTTAATTAAAAAAAATAAAAAAATTAATAAATTTTGATTGATTTTCGCACCCATGCAATAAAATGTCAACACAGATCATTAAAGGTCCCACCAACTCTGACACATGGACACCACTGATTGGGGATGATAATTAATTATACGTGTTAGGCTGAGCAGCTTCCAGCACATCCATTCAATTTCCATCCATTAAAATAGGTCAAGTGCTTCTCACTCAACGTCTCACATATCAACCGCAAATTTACAAGCAGATTGTAGCCGTCCATCATATAAACTACCAGACGTGGGTGTAAAGGATTTGTTGAACCCAGTATCACCAAATAATCCCTCCATGAGTAATCCGTTACGCGGCGCAACTTAGCCTCCGTGGACGATAGGGCACTAGCGTGAGCCTCTCGTCCTTAATCTGTCTGAGTTTTTCCCTTTGTTTCCCTCCAACTCAATCCTTTTCTGAACCTTCAAGTGTCTTCTCTGCTCTCTCTCTCTCTCTCCTTTCGTTTCGTTCCTTTGATTCCGCTCTGGTGTATGTGTGTATATATATGTGAACGATTGTCAGAGTATACTTCTTGAAGAGTAAATTGGGGTTCGTGCGAATGTTCTCCACAGCTGAATCATGGCATCGACAGCAGTCCTGCGCGTCAATCTTTCAGCCTCTTCTTCTCTTCAACAATCGAAGGTACTCTATTCTCTCTTTCTCTATCTTACAGATATATATGTTTGTATCCTATATTGATGATGGTAATCATTCGTAATCATTTTTTTTTTTTTTTTTGGTTTGCACTATGACTTGTGTACTTATGATTGTGGAGAGATTGCGTGGACATTACAGAAACAGTAAAATTTTCTGAAAATAGGGGCTATTTCCCGATCAGTGCTATAATTTATTTTTTATTCGATCAAGAGTTATGAGAAACAGTAAAATTCGAGTTTCTTAGGGTTTTAAGGATCATGTTTCTTGAAAAGGAAGTTCTGATTTTGGTTAATATAGACTATGATTCCAATCGACTGCGTTGATTACATGTTTATTTCATTTTCGATTGTGAGCCCTAAAAAGCTGGGGAGGTTATGTTTGATCGTGGTCTTAAAATCCTCCCTTTGAAGGCTGAAAGAAATTGGGGTTTACCTGTTCAAGTTGTGGAAAATTGTTTATGGGCTAGTTTAGGATGTCATTTTGGCCTTTGAATTAGATTTCCACATAAAGAAAAATGTTGTGGGCAACATGAGGTTTACTTGGTTGAGTAATGTTAACTTGTTGAGTGGCTGTTCGGGTTTTCCGTTTCAGACATTGAATTAGACCTCAATGTAAAGAATTGTTTCGGTGGTGTGCATCAGATCCTTCATTGCTGTGAGCAATGGGTTTTGACTGAATTTGGATGCTCTTGGTTTAGGACCACTTCAGTTTTATACGTGCTTTTATGACAATTTTAACAACAATCACTGGTTGTGGATGGATTGAGACATTTTTTCAGACACCCCAAAATAACTTTTTCTGGATGCATAAATATTAGGTACCTCGAGGAGCACATAGTTGAGCAATAGGGAGTGACTCTAAAATTAAGTTTTGGAAGAACAAGTGGAATTCAAAAGGCAAACTTAGGGATCTTTTTTCCTGAGTTCTTCAGTGTTTCAATAGACAAGGATGCTGCAGTGCCAGTAGCAGATCATGCAAATCTAAGGGGCTCAGATATGGAGCAAGAAGTGGCTTTCAGAGGAACCTGAATGAATGGGAGATAGAGAGATATGCAAAGCTGCTGGAATTGTTGATTACAAGGAGACCATCGGGAGGTGACAATGAGGTACCTGTACAGCATCAAAGTGGGGCAAGTTCGAAGTTAAATACTAATATAAGATTCTTTGTGGGACCAGTGGATCTGAGTTCCTTTGGAAAATGATTTGGACTGGGGGCGTACCCTTGAAAGTGGCTTTCTTCAGAGTGTTTACTTCATGAAAGAATTTTGATCTCTGGATAATTTCATAAGGATAGGCTACATAATGGTTAATAGGTGCAGTCTATATAATGAGCAAGAGGAATCCATAGACTATTCATTCATTGCGCTTGGACAAAAGAGTTGTTGGATCTAATACTTTCTAGGTTTGGTATGCAGTGGGTCTTCATTAGGGGTATGCAAAGTTTGTTTTGTGCTTGGTGGGGATCCAGGCTGAGGAAGAAGCATATAAGTACATGGCATATGGCCACTTTTTGTTTAGTTTGATTGGTGTGGAGGGAGAGAAATCATGGAATTTTTTAGGGTACGGAAGTGTCACTTGTTAAGCTAAAGACATTGAATGGTATTGATCGCCACCGGACATGTCTCTTTTTCGGCCTTTGATTAGTTCAACAAAAACATTTTTATCAGGGATTGTAATTGAATTAAACCCCAATATTGACCAGAGGAACAGTGAAAATGAATACATAAGCACTCATGTATTTAGCTTGATTTGTTTCTTAGCTGATTATTGATAATTGACCATTGAAATTTTGTCTGCAGTTGTGCTCCGTCTGGCTTAAGGGGAAGCATAAGAAATTAGTGCTTCTGAAAGTCCCCAAAAGAAAAAGTCATCCCTCGTGGATTATTAAATCAGTGTTGGACAATAGGAAGTCGAGTATCAACGACAATGGAGCAACGGAACCTACAAGGATTCTTTTGGAGAGGCTGTTTGCCCAGACACAGAAACTGGAAGAAATGGGCAGGGATTCTCATCTCCCTCAGGATGCTCAACTGGGCCTTAATCTTGGAATCTTGGAGTCTGATCTTCAAGCCGCTCTGGCTGCCTTGAAGAAAAAGGAAGAAGATTTACAAGATGCTGAAAGGAAGGTATTATTGGAGCAATCTGAACTAAATCATGCCAAGGAAGACTTGGTGCGTCGAGAGGAAGAAATGGTAGCTGCTTGTTCTATGCATGAAAAACTAGAAGAGGAGGTGAAGCTAACTAATCTTAAATTAGCTGCTCAAGCCACACAAATAGAAGACCTAAAGCTTCAAATTCAAGAAAGAGATAAGTATATTTTTGCTGCACAATCTGTACTAGCTTCAAAAGAAGATGAAATTAATAATATGAAGCATGAATTGATGATGGCAAGTGAGCGAGCTGCAAGTACTGAGCTTGAACTTAAATCCAAGGCTTATCTCCTGTATGAAGCCAGTGAAGTTGTGAAGAAACAAGAAGTTGAACTTCAACAACTTCGAAAAGCAATTCAAGAGAAAGAAAAGGAACTAGAAGTTTCTGCAGCATTGCGGAAACTTGAAGATGAGAAGCTAAAAGTTGCTGAGGCCAATTTGAAGCAGCAAACAACGGAGTGGCTTTTAGCCCAGGAAGAGCTAAAGAAACTGGCAGAAGTAGTCAATAAAAATACTGGAGAAGTTAACGAAACTTTCAAGGATTTCAGAAGAGTAAAGAAAATTCTTGCTGATGTGAGGTCCGAATTAGTTTCATCTCAGAGTACCCTTGCTTCCTCTAGACAGAAAATGGAAGATCAGGAGCAACTGCTGCAGAAGCAACTCGGAGAACTTGATGAACAGAGGAAAAGTGTCCTGTCTTACGTGACAAGTTTAAAAAATGCCCAAATAGAAGTAGAGAATGAAAGAGTAAAGCTAAGGATTGCAGAGGCTCGAAACAAGGAGCTCGAAAGGGATCTATCGATGGAAAAGGAGCTTATTGAACAATTGCAGGAGAAGCTAGATAAAGAGAGATCTTCTCTGGAACAGGCAATTCAGGAGAAGTCTTTTCTCCAGGACGAGCTAGAGCGAGAGAGTACTAAATTGGGACAGACACAGGATCAAATTCAGGTTAAAGAGTCTGAATTGGTAGAAGCCAGTGTAGAGATTCAGCGGTTGAAGTCTGAGAAGGCTTCTGTGCAGGTTATTTTGGAGGAGAAAGATTTGGAGCTTCTTGGTGCAACAAAAAAGTTAGAGGAAGTAAACGAGGAGATTGCTGAGCTTAGGACCCTTTTGAATAGCAGGGAAGATCAGCTTGCGCAAGCAACAACCATGCTAAGGGAGAAAGGGGAACGTGTACAGACAATGCAACATGAACTAAATGATGCTCAGTTGAAATTCACTGAAGCCGAAACTGTGGTTGAACGGATTGTGGAACTCACTAACAAACTGGTTATTCCTGCAAAGGATGAAGACTATGACGGATCAACCCCGGACAATGACATAGAGGAGTTGTTAAGCCCATTGTTAAGGAAACCAACAGATGATTTTAAGTGGAAGAAGAGACAGCTTGAAACTGAACTTGAGATTACCAGAGAAAGCCTGAGAGCAAAGGAAATGGAAGTTCTTGCCTCACAAAGGGCCCTCACAGTCAAAGACGAAGAGCTCAAAATGGTCCATGGAAGGTTAGAAGCAAGAGAGAGAGAACTAAAACAGATGAAGGAAGAAATGACTCGAGAGGCTAATGATCTGAGGCAGCTTTATGCTTTGGCACAGGAGAGAATTGGTGATAAGGGTATCTGTGACCTCGCCATTGAGAAGCTCCAACTGGAGGCAGCGGAATTGGAAGTTGAAGCTGCAACTAGTGCTCTCCAGAAACTTGCTGAGATGAGTCGAGAGCTTCTGGGTAAAGCTAGCTTGAGTGTCGAGGCCGATTCTGATACTTTAGTCTTCCCGCAAAGTGACTTTTCTGGCCCAGGTTTAAGCTTGGTTGACAATGAGTGCTTGATGAAATTTAAAACAGAGGTTGCTCGGATTTCTGCTTTGAGTGATCAGCTGGTGAAAGAAGCTGGTATTGTTGATGGGGCGAACTAGAAGAGGTAAGCCTTCAGTGCCTTTGTGTGTTTTTGAACGATGGTAAAAAAGTGTTAAAAGACTTTTTGTTGGATCGTTTTTTCTGGATTGTATATAGGGCTTTAAAACAAATCAAAGAGTTGTGGAGTTTGGTTTGTGCTCAGTTAGTTAAAAATTTCGTTAGGGATTGGCTTGTTTAAGTCACAATTTGTAGCTTGTATAATTTTTTAGCTCAATTTAAACTTGGCTTGTTGTGTTCAATATATATATATATATATATACACACAAAATAATTTACTCAAATTTGACTTATAATTACCATAAAAGCTGTTGTATGAGTGTGTGATTGACTTAAAGCTTAGTAAATTGAGTTTGAGCAAAATTTTAAACTCGATAAATTTTAAAGCCTAGCTTTATAGAAGCTATGTCTCTTTACAATCCTAGTTGTATGGTTCTTGATTAGGCTTGTCCATGGGTCTAGATCCAAATTTCATCAGTCGAATGTGTATATAGTTATAGCTTCGTTTGAAAAGAGGAGGCTGATATAGCAATATGTTAACTCTGTGACATTGAATAGGAACTGTTGGATTAAGTTCCAACAGTCAAGATGCACTTGCACTATTTTAATTCAAAAAAGAAAAAAAAAGTGAATTTATCTGAATTGTAAAATTTCAAACCAACCGCCAAAATTGCAAGTCACAAGTTGACATATCGATGCTATGTTACCCCCCCCCCCCCCAAAAAAAAACCGATTCATTTAGTCAATAAGAATTCAAATTTGATTATTCAGGATTTAACAAATTCAAATATTAATGTAGTTACATACGTTTCAATAAATTTTATAATATACATATTTTATTTATGCACTTGTTAATACAAATAATTTAATCACACAAAATGATTTAAAGTTTGTTTGGAGTGACAAAAAGTGAGATAAAATGAGATAAAGTGAGATAAGTCGTGGGTTTGTGCAGTGAGATAAAAACTGAATAACTTTAAGAGTTTTTTTAATGTTTTTCACCATTTTTAGAGTTTTTTGTCACTTCAAACGGAGCCTTAATTCATTTAATTTTAATTGAGGGTTCTATTTTATTAATTTCATAATTAATAATAGAAGTTTTGAACCAGTTAAAATGATAACATTTAAAACTCATTATCGATAACATTTAAAACTCATTATTGCTTGCTATATATACATGTGAAAATGTGAAAATTAAGTCATGAATGAGTAAAATTTAAATTTAATCTATTACAAAATCACCATCATGATCACATGCTGAAATTATGGAGTAAATATATAAAAATAAATACTTTGAATTTGGGGTGGTTATAAAGAAATCTTATACTAATTTGGTATAATTTACATTGGTTCTTCTTTAAAAGGTATGATGACAAAGTATCTGGATTCCAATAATTTTGGATTTGAACCTAAAGCTTCGTTGATGAATATCTGCACGTAAATAACCCTATCCAATCCGAGAAGAATCCAATCCATTTACACACCTATTCATTTTAGTAATGTATAGTTGTTAGAAGTGTGGAAAAAAATAAAAATAAAAAAAGTCAGTTAAAAAAAAAAATTGAGAGTAAAAGAGAAGTGCTAGTTTGGCTGCTTGATTTTATAAAGGGAAAAATATATTTTTAAAATTTTTTCTTATTTAATATCTGAAGAAAAAAGTAATAAAATAATTATTATAGTGAGAGGAGAAAAAAATAAAAGAAAATGTCAAGGGAAAAGAGACGAGCAAATACAAAGAAAACGATTTTCACGCCTTTACTTTTGATTGCTTACGATCTGTTTCATGCTAAAAATAAAAAATGTCATTTGACTTTTTTTTTTTTTTCTATAGCATCAGACAAACTACCAAAAGATCATATATAATTGAAAGCCATTGTTACTAAAAATCACTGTTACTTTTTTTTTTTTATTAGGTTCTATAACATAGTACACTTACAATGATATGGGAAAATTTATCTTATATTATATTTTCATTAGAAAAAAAAATTTTGAGAATAAAAAATTAACAAATTATGTGAGTCATGTGACATTAATAAATAAGTTTAAACTTTTATGAAAAGATAATAAATAGAAACTTGTATCAAGCAAAAAAATACACTTAATTTTTGTAAATATTTATACTTATTTTCTTAATTATTATTGTTATTATTTAAAAAAAAAATTACTTTTACATAATAAAATATTTTAATAATATGACTAGTCTATGAAATATCCACCTCTATCATACGGTATTTTTTATACCACATTCCAATTCGTTAATGATGTTTCAAGTAACATTGTCATTAACCTGTTAGGATCTACGTTGGATCTAAATGTCCATCATCATTCTTGGCTCCTCATTTAGAGCCAAAAATGACGAACATAATTTAAGCACCTCATCCCAGGCACAACAAAGAAAGTTCCTGAGTTGACATGAAGGACAAAAGGAAAGCCTTCTCAATAATTAGTGCAGAAACAACTGAAGTCTCATCATCATCGACAGACGGTGAACCAAAACCAATTCTTCATCTATTCCATGACTGGAGAAAAAAAGATAAAGTTGAGCATTCGGCATTTCAGATTCAATTCCTGCACTATCAAAATAACTAGGGCATGGTTTTGGAAGCGAAATCCATTCAACTTCTACCCAACAAGTTGCATAATAATTATGACTAATCTTTTTGCTGGAGAGTAAAGCAATCTAATGAAACATAGTAGATAAACATATTTACAGCAAGAGTCACTGAACATGCAAATATACACCTTAGCAGTAATTAAAAAAGACGATCATCCATCTATTTACAGTCAGACTTTGCAGAGTTTTTAGCTCTTACCATACTTCAATGGAAACAGTTTGCCAAATGCCCAATGTAGGTGCAACACTAGCGATTTTGGGTCATGTTACTAGCTTTTGTCAACTGACTGAATCTTGATAATTACCGAGTAGTAGCTGCAGTGACACCCTCTCTGAAAATGATATTTGCAACCTTCGGGGGTAGCCATGCACCATTGCCAGAACCCTGCCCATCCATATTTTGACCATTGAATTGCAACTTAGTATTCTGTCGCTTCTTCACTCTTGATCTTCCCATTTTCTTCCCAGCAAAAAGACCAAACTTCATGGCAGTAAATAGACCTAATGCAATTAGAAGAGGCCGCACAGCCCAGTGAAAATCTTCGAGATGTTGGTACTTGTTAATTATGCCTGGACATGTATCAAAAGAGACGATTTCCACTTCAGCAGGATCAGCTAGAAAGCTCCCGCGTTCATCTCCAAATGTCAGTCTACCTGGGAACTTGACGACCAGGCAACCGTTTGGTAGAACCTGACAAATCCTTCCAGTGGCCCATTCACCCCCTTGTTTTCGAGGCCATTCAAATCGAGGGCTAAAAACATTTGGTTTCAGCCGCACAAATTGGCTCACACAATAAGACTCTGCCATCTGAAGGTCTGAATAACTGCCCTTCCAAAGAGTCTCCGCTCCAATAAATCCGACAGCAGCCCTTCCATCCCGATCGATAGAATGAAGAATACCTACTGATGAATGCTTCTTGTCTTCCTCCTTCAAACGTACCCAGTCTCCTGCAGCCAAACCAAATGTGACCCGTTCCAATGTAGATCCATGCACTCTTATTGGGTCATGGATGCCATGGACCCTAAGTAATACAAACCCATTTCGATCCGTGTCATAATCTGAACCCACTACAGTCCCTCCTGGAACATCCATGTTTTCAAGTTTGCATGAATTAGATGGCTTCCTGGATCGCACCATGTCACCCACTTGGAGGTGATCCTTTGAAAGAAACCACTCTGTGTATCCAGTGCCACTTGATTTATCTGTAATTGTTCTAGTAGTGAGACCTGTCCGTCCATCATCACAAAAAACAGTTTGCGCACTGCAAGTTTGCAAGCAATTGTTAATTATCCCAAACAAAAAAAGAGAGAGAGAGAAAAACGTTGCAGGCAATTGTTAGAAAAGACGGGTGACTGCACATAATTTGCAGTTTGCCTCGGGAAAACACTTAATTGACCGAAGCCAAATGAAGCTTTCTGCAACTGTGAGCTGCATTTTCTCAATTCACACTGGCCCCATCCATCTAGCTTTTACATTTTTCAGGAATCTTTGGAACTAAATGAGCTTTCTAGACCTTGATGGGTAATGAAAGCACTAACCAGTGTCAATGTCAGTGCAAGACTTCTATGGAAGAATATGGGCCTTTTTAGCAGGAAAGTGTTTCCTTCTATCTCCTTATTTCCCTGCATCCTTAACTTTTTCATCATTGAAAGAAAAGAAAATTTCTAATCCAGTTTCCATACAAGAGCCTATGAAATATTTTAAATTCAATTAGAGGAAGAGGAAAAGTTCCAATATAGAGCCAAGCACAATCAAGGCATTCGTATTTACATGAAATGCCCAAATGTGCTTAAATCTAGAACTTTCAGCAAAGCACCAACTTATGTAACATTGGAATGATGATCAGCTCAGATTAGGATATGAAGGCTGACTAATTGTTAAGGATAATATATATTATAGTTAAGCTATTGAACTTTTATGAGAGAAATTTATACTTCAACCCAATGACGGGGACCCATAAATTTTATTGAAAGGGGGCCAAGGTAAATTTTCTATAATTTGAAGTGTCAATACTCTATCATAAATCAAAAATTCAAATTTTGGATTTTTTTTTTGGGGGGGGGGGGGGTGTTTGTTTTGATGGTGGTGGGGTGTGTGCATGTGGGGGGGGGGGGGGCAGTGTTTTGACTAAATGCACACAACATAGACACTAACTCAAAACATATAAGAAATGGTATAAAAGAATAATGCCAGACAGAATTCTTATACAGAATCTGTAAAGAGTAATGTGGCTCACTGTGGTCGTCTCAGTTCAAAACAAAAGAAACATCACTTGGTTCATGATTTCAAAAGTGACGCAGCCACACCATTCTTGAAGAGTATTTTGTACACATTTGTATAAAATTTTCCTAAGCATGTTTTTATGAATGTAAAAAAAGTATCTTTCAGTCACCAACACTCTCATGCTGTAGGTCACACTTTATTCCACAGTTTTGTGTTATAACTCTAACAAAGGAGTAGCCATTAGCAATTACATCAAACAATTATCATCTCACTAAGCCCTCTAGGGCAGATATTTACACTGGTCTGATTTGGGCAGGCGCCTACCATATCAAGAGAATAATCTTTTGGTATAAGCAGATATTTTTGGGTAGATGAAATCATATTATCAGTTTCTAAATCAGTTAATGAAGAAAACACTTGAGCATGCCTGTGATTGTCTAAACTACCATCCACTCACTAACATGTGCCTTCTATTTAATTGTTTCACAAGTAAAGATTCGTGTCCTAGAAAAGCAATATTAATATCAGCCTTACTACGTGGCTTCTCAAGTGCAAAAGGATGTTAAATCGCCAATTAAATCCTGAAAGGTAACTCTTCCTCGTGTGCAACCCTGAACTGCACATGGACTGTAGAGAAACAAATTGAATGAAAAAGATGCACAAGCACAAACAAATAAAGCGCACAACAAAAAACAAGGAACAAACACTAATAACGACACCTGAAAACAGTACCTCTTGGAATCAGAACCCTGACAACTATTAGTCGCCATCTCACTTAAACTATTAGCGAGAGGGACACTTTACTACTTTTATATTCTCAACATGCCCCCTCATGTGTGACCAGGCTCTACTTTCTCGACAAGGCCAAACACAAGCAACAATTAACTATAAACTGACTTAGAACTTTTCCCTACTTAGATACCATGCCAAGTCACTAATTGTCCTAAAAGGTTAAACTGTTACGAAGGCCCAACAATATGTATCTAGCTATCTTGACAAAGGACCTGTAGCAAATGAAATTATAAACTTGCTTTAGATATATAAAATAACAAGAAAGAAAAAATTTACGTCATGCATTATCAAGATCCTGAAGTAATTTTTTTTTAAATTTCGAACAAGAAAACCACGAGTATCAGAAAGTTACGAATAAATAAATTCAGAGTAGATAATTCTCTGATTCTCTGAATGCATTTACACAAACTTATCCATATGAACCATACCCATGGATCAGGTGGTAAATTTTCTCCTTCAAGTGAGAAGAATATTCAATGGTGTAAAATATGTTCTAACTTCAAATTTCACCAGAAATTTTTTCCCTGTGCAGGTTTTTGGCCTTTTTTTATTACAAATTATTATTAAAGGAAGAGTAATTTGAATACAAATCTTGGACCTCTATCCAGTTTCCTACTGCTACTGCATGTGGTCCAGATAACAGTTTTTACCACTTTTGTACTCATGGAAGAAACATTTCTGGGCCCAACAATTAGTCAATGAAATTCTTACAGGGGTACCCTTTCTTGACCAGTTAACTAGTTCACAAACCTAAGCTTATCTAAATAGGCACAATTTATTTTATGCAACAAATCATTGCTGAGCACTGAACAAAAACAGAACCAATAACAGTTGTTTATATTTCAGTTTGTTAATCCAGAATCATGACATAATGGGTGATAATTTTTAATCACATGTAGCACAAGAAAAAAGCATAAATATACTAAAGACCTGGATAGTGTGCAAAAAATTCTTTCATGGGAGAAGCTCTATAACATACATATACAAGAGAGAGAGAAAGAGAGAGGGAGAGGGGGGAGAGACCTTTTAAATGCATGGAGTATGTCTGACATTAAAGGACGACTTCGGAGGTCATACTCAAAACACCCAATTATCACATTCTCGACTACAGGAGGAAGGCCAGAAGGAATTTGTGGTTTCTTTTGCTTATTAACCACTAAGCTAAATATTTCTGCAGCAGACTTTGCACTCCAAGGCTGAATTCCAGTGAACATCTCCACAATGCTGCAACCAAACCCCCAAGAATCAGTCTCAAAGGATATTGGACCTCTTACTTCTGGCTGCCATTGTTCAGGAGCCATGTAGTTTGGGATACCAAGTCTCCGAGCCATATCCGAACTTGGCAATGGAATTCCAAGCAACAAATAAGGAATCCCAAAATCTCCAAGAACTGCTCTATCATTTTCATCAAAAAGGAAATTAGAAGGTTTGAGGTTAAGAACAAGAATTTCTTTTGAATGCAGTTCCACAATCCCCTGAGCCAGATCTATTCCATACCTGTAAAGATCATGATGAGTTGAAGTTATTTTCTAAGTCTTTGCCATTTTAGGCACTATGGGAGGAAAAACCATCTAAAAATATGCCATGTCTATATGAGACAAAAATCACCTCAAAATATTATGTAATGAGAGCTTGCCCCCTTTAAGATGGCTCATTTTGTCAACAACTGATCCCTCGTAGAATTTCATGACAATGCATATCTGGAAGGATATACACAACTTTTAGCACAAAGAGTGGAAATATATTAAAAATATAAACAAATTCAGAAAAAAAGACTTACCTTTCCACTAATAATTGAAAAACCATGCAGCCAACAAACTCTTTCTAAGCCTTGACATTTTGAAAACAAATCATGGAACTTATCTATTACAACCTTAATGTTATCTTCCTTAACAGGATTTAACATCTTGACAGCTACTTCATGACACCCTTCATAATCTTCCGTTGTTTGGCAATGAGTAGCTAACCATACATCACCAAAAGGACCCCTCCCAATTCGGTGTCTCAGTTTAATTGCTGCAGGGTCAATCCATGGACTAATCTGGTTTGTCGATGCTAAGATAGTCCTCAGGTCATCAGAATCACCTTCAACAATCTCAAACTCAAAAGATGACGCTGGTCGATTGGAAAAAACTTGTCCTGCCATTCTTCTCCCTCCTGATATAACACAGAAAACGTTCTACACCCAAAAAGCATATACATCAAAGCCAAAACCACAGCTAACCGCGGAAAAAAAATTAATCTAAAATGAAAATGGTTGTTTCATATGCTCAAGGATTAAATCTAGTAATTGCTTCACAGAGAATTACAAGTTCCTTCTCCATTTTAGTGAAAACTAGGCACTTTATTCAAGTTTTATATGCATCTAATACTCACATAAATTTGGCCCCAATATACATGAATCTCGTTGAATATGAAATTAGTCTTTTGAATATGTTTCCCACTAAGTTAGAAGAATATATATACATATATAGATATGATCAGGTCCTTCACACTAGAGTTGATATAGGGGAACATGAAAAAAAAAAAAAACAAAAAAAAGGAACAGTGATGGGTAATTGCCCAATGTTCCGATTCAGTAAGAAAGAAAAAAAAAAAAAAAAAAGACTTTTCCAGTTTCGGTATACATTCACTGCTTCCCAATTCGCAGTTAGACAAAAATCTAAGTCTCGCTTCCACAGATACCCTATTATTCTTTACCGACAGGCAACCTCTAATCAAGCTAAAACCTTGCCATGAAATTTATTTTCCTCCGCCAATAATTAGACTTGGCAGCAGCCCAGCTAGGTTTAAGCGAAAAATAGGGAAATTTCCAAGAAAGAAACAAACAGGAGAGCAATCGAAGTGGAAAAAAAATGTCCAGCCAGAGAACACTTACCGGTAGATGGAAAGAGAAAACAATTTCAGAAAAACAGTTGAATTTCGACGAATTGAATAGGCAGCAGGAGACAGACGATCGATCGATCGCTCGCACAAACTTGAAGTAAACCTTCCAGTGCAAGAAATTAAACACTCATGAGCCTTGAAAAAAAAAATGTAACAAACAAAAGAAAAAGGGGAGAGAGAGAGAGAGAGAGAGAGAGAGAGAGAGAGAGAGAGAGAAGAGGAGGATAAAAGACAGCGCAAGAAATCCAATTTAGAATACAACACCCACGAGAAAGGAGAGGAGGGCAGAAGAGTTGAAGTCAGAGAAAGAAAGAGAGGGACTCGAGCAACCGTGCGCTATTTCTGGGGAGCCGTGGACCCTCCGGCTCCAAGTGAGTGTTTTTTTTTTTAATGTTTTTTTAATTATTTTTTTAAACAACGCTCAAATTACATTGGTTGCGTTTAGCGTACAATATTTTACTAAAAATCTCTAAAAATCTCTATTAACTTTATATCACATCAATTTTTTTCTCTCACTACACGCATTACGAACTCTACCCAAACTACAATTTATCTCAATTTATCTATTTTTTCTTATTCCAAATAAACCCATTGTATATTAACACCTATGGAAACTCGAACTCATAGCCATAAACTCGATTTATTGAGCTATGCAAAACATTATTTATGCATTTTGAATCTTGAACAAAATATAAATTTCACACAAACAACAATTTAGAAACATATCAAAAATCTCACACAAACAATGACTTAGAAATATACCAAATATTGACGAAATAACCATTTGAACAATCGAGCAAAAATTCTTAATGGGTATAAATTAGTTTCTCTTCCTTATCCCTTTCTTATACTACAAAATTTTTGAATGGATATACCTGCAACCTTTATAAGTAAAGAGAGGTCAAATTTATACATTTTATCGATTAATCCGATATGTTCATTAGATAATCAAAAGAAAGATCGAGATTTGTTTTTACTATCAATTATTACAAATAAATAACTTGATTTATGTAATATAAATTTAAATAAAATATTTTTCGTAAATATGTGTTTTCTATAAATAGATCATATAATTAAGAGAGTGTAATATTTAACATAATTAAGAGTGTAATATATCCCATAAAATCACATATAATTATGATATATATTCCATAAATCAAGCCACATAATTAATATAACTTAAAAATAAAAATAAAATACCATTTTACAAAAATATAATAATTTCAAAAATATTATAAAAAATAAAAGTTAAAAAGTGAAATATACAAATCTTACCTTATTAGAAAAATGAAATTAAAAAAAATTACTAAATAACTGTAACACTATGAGTATCATTTTGCGTTATAATTTTATTTTTAAATAACTTAATTACAACAGTATCTTTTTCTTTTTTTTTTCCTTTCCTTTATTGTTTTGTTTTGTTTTTTTTTTTTTTTTCAATTGTAGTCTCATACTTCCAACGTCTTTCAATTTCATAAAATATTTTTATAAATATTATAGGTGCGACTAAATTTGTTTATATTTTACAATAGAATTCTAAATTTGTATCAATATTTATAATTACGAATATTTTTGTTTATATTTTGCAACATAATTTTTAATCTACATCGGTATTTATAATTATAAAAGGATTATAATTAGGGATAATTGTTAATTTGGAGGAACTGTTGCAATAACACTTATCAAAATAATATCAATAGGCTGCGTTTGGAGTGCTTAAAAACTCCATAAAATTCCAACAATCTTTATAATTCATTAAAATTTTCTATTATACTTTTACTTTTCCGGCCTTTACTAATTTTTAAAAATTTTAATACTTCATTAAAAAAATAAAAAATTAGTAACGAGATTAACTAAGTGTAAATTTTTTTTTAATAATCATATTCTTCACGTTAAAAGTTTTCAAACGAGTACTATTATCACTTATTTATCTCTATTTTTTTAAATCCGTTAGAACAAATTTGGATAAATTGTTCTAACAGTTTACCGGTGTAGAATCCATTAGAACGGATTTGAAATGTCGTTCTAATGGTTTTGACACTGTTCAGAGAGAGAAGAATCATTTTTTTAATCTGTTAGAACGAATTTGGAAAACCATTCTAACGGTTCTGGTACTATTCATTTCCAAAAAACACGATTTAAAAAAAAACACCAAACATTTTTCTTTATTCCAAACCACATTTTTTTTTATTTTTTATCACTCCAAACGGGCACAAACTCAAACAGCTCATCTTGAAAACACTATTGAAACAACTATTTTTTAATTAATAGTAAATTATTAAATACTTTTAAAAGCACATCATTTGTTTAATGTTTGTCCATCCGAACCGTAAGGGGAAAAAAAAAAAAAAAAAACGCTAATTTATGAAAAAAACTTCTAATTTACGACTCCATTCATCCCTTCACGGACGCACTGCGCGTGAAAATTTTTGGTAATTTTATTTTTTCACATTATCTATCTATCTATCTATTTATTATTATTATTATTATTATTATTATTCTTTATGAATAGTTTCAAACATTTTACTTTATTTTTTAACATTACGTAAAATTTAGACTAACTATTTTTGTATATAATCTAAATTGATATAATTATTCTCCATAAAGAAAACTTTTATAATTACGAGTACTTTTTTCCCCCTAAAGAAAAAGACTTTTTATTTAGATAATGTAAAATTCTTTTAATACCCTCACTTATTTTAAAAAAATATCTATTTAAAAAGTTAATAGCTATTCATGCACCTATTGTATAAAATAAATGTGGATGTAAATTATATTTAATATTTTTGTACTTTATTATCAATTTCATTTCAACACTTATATTTTAAATCGTCATACTTTGTCTCATCTTATTCTAAATTGTCACATTTTATCACATTAGTTATCATAAATAAAATTTTATAGAAAACTTAACATGTTCATTGTAAACACGTAGCGTATAAAAAAAGTAAAGTAAGATGATTTAAAAGTCTAAGAGTTTAAATAAGATATATTAAAGTACAGAGGTGAAATTGATGTTATAGGTAAAGTACGACTATACATTCCATTGGTGGTAACAATAAGGTGAGTTTGAGGGTGTAACAGAGTGAGTGTGAAAGTGAGAATAAATATATTTGATATACACGAAAAATGAGTTTGTGGATATGAATAATATATATTTCGTAAATTATAATAAATGGTAAAATGTAATAAGAACATATATATATATATATATATAAGTATTGAATATCGATGTTGCTCCCATATAAAAAAAAAAATTGTTATATCAAGTAATAAAAATAAAAGTAATTTTGTAGATGTTTCATCAATGCCCATTGCTCTCAAGAGGAATAAGTCATTCACATGATTTTTAGAGACAATGATTTTTTTTTTCCCATAAAAAATAGAAAGTGAAATGAGTATTGTATTATATCATTTAACCTAGAGCAACCGAAAAAGAGAATGGAATATCGACGTTTATTTCACCATTTTTCTATTCAACTAGGATATATTTGGTGAACTAAAAAATACTGAAAAATTTTAAAAATTATTTATTTTTTATCCCACTGCATAATTTACGAATTCACAAATTATCCTAAATTATCTTAATTTTTGTCACTCCAAACACTCCTTAAAAACAATGCCCGTTTGGTTTGATATATTTTGCTGAAAATCTCCAAAAATTTCTATAAATCTCTATTAACTTTATATCACATCAACTTTTTTCTCTCACTGCACGCATTACGAACTCTTCCCAAACCACAATTTATCTCAATTTATCTCATTTTTTCTTATTCCAAACAATCCCTAGATATCCACAATTCTATTTGAAGGCAACATCACGAGGCATGACCTTGATTCTATAATAATAAAATCCAAAAGTACACCATTAAAACCGCTTGTGCATCTCTGATTCTTTTCTTCCAGACCCCATAGAATTAAGCAGAAGACTAGTTCACCATGCATAAAAACAAGGAACAAAGGCATAAATTGGGTATGTGCTTCACAAATTGTACAATCTTGATTCCATATAAGTGCAATTCAAGGATACAAAAATCTCAAATTGAAGTCAACACTTTGCAACTCCCACATTCATCTATTTTTTTTTTCCTGGATTTGAGTCTAGCAATAACAAATTATTATTAAAAACAGAAAAAAAAAAGAAAAGAAAAGGGAAAAAATAAAAGGAGAGGTGGGTTGGAAGTTGGAGTTACATTTAGAGTTTTAGTTTAGAGAGGAAGGACCTTCTTGACAATCTCATCACTGAGGGCAGCAATTTGAGAGTCAAGAGCCTTAATGGTGTCCTCCTTCTGCTTCTCCAATTGGGCCAGCGCCTCCTGCAGCTCCGCCTCCACCTTCTTCCTCCCCTCCGCCAGCTTCTGCTCCACCTCCAACGCCGTCTCCTTCTTCATCTTGTTCAGCGCCGCCGATATCTCCGCCCTCGCCGCCCTCATCACCGCCGCCGCCTGCTCCTCCAGCTGCTTCACCTCCTCCGACGTGTCCTTCACGCTGTTCAGCCTCTCCCTGATCGCCGCGTTCCTCTCGTCCATGAATTTCCCCAGCGGGCTGAAGTAGATCTTGTCCAGCGCGAACATCAGGACCAGGAACTCCACCATGATGATCGGCAGAGTCAGATTGAAGTCGAAGAGGGCCGCCTTCTCGAACTCCTCCGCCAGGGACGGCGGGGCGGCGGCGAGAGAGGCGGCGAGAATCGCGGTGATGGATTTGAGGGAAGTTGAAGAGAAGGAGAAGGATTTGGGGGCTGTTGGGAAACTGGGGAGTACTACAAGTGGGAATTTGAGTTGGGGGAGGTTGATTTGGATTCTGGGTTTTGGTGGGGTGGAGGATGAGGATATTGGGATGTGGGTTTTGGAGGAGGCCATGATCATCATATTGGCCGCCATCGCTGATGCTGGATTAGCTGCTGTCTCTAATCTAACCTCTTAAGTCTGCGTTGATATTACAAATGGTTTGAAGTTTGTTCTTGTGTGGAAGAAGCGAGCCGAGAACTGGGAGTATGCTATCTCTTCCTCTGCCACACAAATGGCTGAGGTTGTGATCAGTGGCACACAATTGGAGCACCTTTCGTTTGCCCCAAAATTAAAAATAATAATAACAATATAAATAAATCAGTGGTTATTTGATGTCCGAGTAATAATACAATAAAAAATATATATATTTACAAATGAAAAATAATAAATGGTGGTTTTATTACTTTAAAATAATAAAATAATCTATAATTATATGGGTGTTTGATAAAAAATAATATAATCATTAGTTATGAATAATTGAAAATATATACTTAAAATTAGTGAAGAACGCCATAGTTTAGGACTTAAATTTATAAATAAATATACTAGTTTACCTTGTAAAGTTAATTTCTCTTGAAAATAACTATTTCTGAGGAGCAGTTTGAAAATGCATCACCTAATTTCACCAATTAGACTATTACCAGCGCTGCTTTTATATACAAGGTCCCACTGGAAGTTTTACAAAATTTAACAAATATTTACAAATCTATATAAAATTCAAAATTTTTATTTACTGTGCAAATAACAAAAACTGCAACTTTAATAAAGTTATACTAACATTTTATAATTTTAAACACTCCCTAGTGTAGATTGATGAGGTAATTTATTTATTTTTACTTGTAGGCAAAATTTAAAATAATAATAAAATAACAAATAAAATATATTTTAAAATTTAATTGTTTAAAATAAAAATAACACATTAATCTATTTTACTCGAGAGTTTACCTGTTCATAAACAGATTATTGGAGTAGGTAAACATGGTTTTAAAAATTAACCAGTTAGATTAGACTCAACCCAAAAACACACCGGCGTGACACCAATGAATCGGGTCAGACTCAACCCAATAACATTCCAACCCAACCCATTGCACACATTTACCAATGGCATTTGAATTAAAATTTGAAATTTAAAATTTAAAGATTAAAAATTTCCAAAGGTTAGAATTTGACCGTGTCAAGGTGCATTTATTTTGCATTAGCTAGTTGTAGTAGCAATAAATATTTTCCCCAACCCATGGGCTTACAACCCTAGAACACTACACCTCTGCTGTTGGTAAGTCCTTCGAATGGTATTTACACCATATCAAAAAGCAAACACAGGAAAGAAAAGCACAGTTGTTCTAATGTCCACGAGTGCCATAAAACTTGAGTAACAAAACTTGCAACGAAACTGGTATTTCATTTCAATTAGGTGACACCCACAGGTCATCTGAATTTTTTTACGGGTTGGGGTTATAGTAAAGTTTACATACAAGGAGCTACAATGAGATGCTAACAAGAATTGAAGTATAAAAAAATCTACTAACCATTTCGGCCAGCTAATTGAGGATGCAATGGAAGAGTATCATTAGACCTCCTCCAGAGGATCTCTATCATGAGAAACGATTTTTTCACTACTAGAAATCCTTAGAATTCTTTTGAAGCTTGCCAGGAAGCCATTTGCCCTTCTTGATGAACGTAATCTCTTTCTTGGACTACCCAGTCGTCGATATGTGAACCACTCTCCAAATAAACGAGCCAGTGTCAATTCACAGCGGCTCATTGCAAACTCGTCCTCCTCCTCGAGTTGTGAATTCTCTTGATCATCAGAGCTTTCATCTTTTTCAATGTTCTCTTCCCTCTCTTTAGACCTGCTTCATCATTTTTGGATCCTTAAAAAAAGGTCATGATGTTACAGTTCCAATGCGATGAATCCAAAGTTTCTAATATGGAAAACGTACACAATGCACAGCAGACCCATAAAGCCCCCAAGTCAGTTTTTACTGTTCCCAATTTTACAATGAAAAGTTTTCCTCTGGACAGAGTCAAGTTACTTTGGCAATAAAATGAGGAAAATAAAAATTGACATCGACCTCAAAAATCAATTTAGATCAAATAAGATCATACTTTGGTCAGATAACTGAGATCTCCTTTACTGGTCACTAATTAGGCAACTAGATACAAGGATTCTAGTTTAGAAGGCACATGTTCAGTTGATGGATGCGATGTCATTAAGAAAATTGTTTTATCTCTGCATCTAGCATGCTAATTCTTGCTTTGCTTGAATCCAATTTCTCCCAACAGGCAAAAATTAGGGCATTGTACCATAAGGTACAATTATATTGGTGCCTTTTATGAGGAAGACCATTTTTTGTTTTTTGAAATTAATTCTCACCTATATTATCTTATGCCAATGCACATTAAGATTAGCTGTGGTCAGCTGGACACTCCCACTCCTCAAATTCCAGTTATTTAGATAGACACTCCATGAATCAATGTCATCTGATTAGCCAAAAACCAAAGATTGCATTTTCATGTAAACTTGGCAGCACATAAATTGATGACAATGACAACAACAACAACAACAACAAAGTAACTGGTCACTCTGCATTTTTATGTAAACTTAGCATTAGATATAATTAGATTTAATAAGAAGGAAGACAGTATAGGAGCCTTACATTCTGGGTTCTCTAAACAAAGTCAATCCATCTCTTGATCGATTCCGTATTAGATTGTATGTAATTGAGACATGGCGAACAAAATGAAGCTGCAGGTGCCATAACTAGAACCATTAGCCAGCAACAGTAAATGGGAAGCAAGCAACAAATGTCATCTGTACATTACAAGAGACATAACAATGAATCCAATAATATGCAAGTAGAGGGACAAGAGTAAACTTTATCTACTTCCACGATAAGCAACAAACAAAAGAAGAAGAAATGGTCAGACCCATTCCCAATAACAGAATTCATCCCCCTACAGAGGTCGGGCCAAGCTAAGTTACTTGAATTTTTATAATTTTATTCATGAGATGTTTTAACATCCATGAAAAGAGGACCATATATTAGTACCCCTAGCTCTTGTAACACTAAACTGTCCATGATTATTGGCACTATTATTGTTATTTTCTTTTTCTTTTTTTTTTTAAGAAAAAAAACCTAGTTATCTTGTTAGTCTCTCTCTTTCTGATGAATTTTTTTTCTCTTTGATAAGCAATCAAAAATTCATTAAAGCATCAAGACAATAAGCATGGACACAGATATTACATTTTCTTTTTCTTTTTTTTTTTTGGGTGTGATAAGTAAATAAAGTTTACTATAGAAGCATCAAGGGGATGCTACAGATATGTTGCCCACCAACACTATCCAAGGCCAACTCTGCTAGAACAGTACCTTTCTTTATTTCCAAGTAAAGAACCCTAAGGCAACATACAGGGATCATTAGCATTGTTTTGTAGATAGCAACTGTCAACTGCTTTAAGTAGCCCAAGCCATTATCTTTTACTTGCATGTCTCTGTTCTCAGTATTTTGTAAACCTGGTGATGTATGGGGGACATTTTGGCATGCAAAAATGTTCATCTTCCAAGCTTTCTGTGGGAAGTAACATTGTCTTTATTTTGCATCCAACAACATTCTTCTCCCTAGCTTTCTCTAGGGACCAGCATTGTTTCTTTTCTTAAAAAATTTGCAGTTTGCTTGGTATTCATTCTTCTATTGTTCATATGCTATTCATAAATACCTACAGTAGGAATGTTAGGCTCTGACAGCATACACTTTAGAAAAGCATTATATACTATTTGGATCCAGATTAATAACTGTGATACAAGCTCCTCTTATCTCTATATATTACAATTCCAGACTACGACTCCACCAATCAATGAAAATTGCTCAGCGGCCTCGGCTACTGACAAGTCCTTGCTGGTAGATCAGTCAAAGATATCAAGGAATAAATCCTGAAGCCTCCTACAGTCATCAAAAGAAAGCTCCAAAATTTTTCCCTAATCCATTCCCCACTCTAAAACGAGATGCTTTTTAAACTCCTCCCAGCTACTCTGAATACCATTCTGCAAACTCATACCATGAGAGCTAGACCAAGTAAAAGGTTCCAATCATCCAATTGAATCCCATACATTGATGCCACCTTCCTCCAAAACTTATCTCTCTCACAAGTAAAGCACCAAAACCATTCGCCTGATAATGCTAAATCCAACAACCTCAACCTCCTAATACCAAGCCCTCCATCCTCATTTGGCACGTATACAAAACTCCACTAAACTAAATGATACTTAAAAGAATCCCCTTCTCCTCCCCATAAAAAAAAAATCACTTTGGAACTTCTCAAGCCTCTTCACTGCTAAAATAAGCATTAAAAAAAAAAAGAAAGAAACATAAAATATGTTAGTAAACTTGACAATGTTCCCTTTATGAGAGTAAGCCGTGCTCCTTTTGATAAGTAGCTCCTCTTCCATCTCGCCAACTGCTTTTGAGACATTTATACAAGCCCTTTGCTTTATAAGATGCACCCAAATGGAGCCCTAAGTAAGTTAAAGGATAATCTCCCTTCTTATATATCAACTCTTCCATGTTTGGGACCTTTCCAATACGAATCAATTCAGATTTCCTAGAACTGACTTTCAAATCCAGACAATTTCAAATTTTAAATAACACACTGTCAATACCAAACTGCAATCCATCTGCCGCATAAAAAATAATTAAATCATCTGTGAATAATAAGTGAGTCACATCCAATCTGTCATTCATATGGCCACCAACCCCAAAATATTAAACAAAACATTTCTCAACTACTTTTCCCTACCAATCTACTTAATCCTAAAATCGATAGTTGAAACAATGTTACTTCAATATGGGATTTTTCATCGTTGGATGAAGAAAGATATTGCTAACCTGATCGCCGTCACTGATCCCAAAATTGCTGATAGGTTCACTATTAGCCAGTAGTTTCCAACTGTCGTAGGACAAGCAAAAATGCCCCCAAACATGTGGCCTTCATAAACAAATTTTCTAGTTAGTCTTAAAGGCAGAAAGAATATTGAAACAAGAAGATTAAATCAATTGCCTTGGAAATAAATTAACTTGAAAAATCATATTCTAGAAGTACTTAGTCATGAACTATGTTATATGGATTCGAATACTAGTATCAAGTATGAAAACGTGTCTAAGAATTGGATCCATTAATTCTGGTATTCAAGGATAGGGTAAAACATTTATGCATTTAATATAATTATTTTATTTTATAAAATAATATGGTTTTAACAAGGTCACATTAGAGTATTTCATACGCAAAATACAAGTTTTATGCATAATTATTGGGACGTACTATACCCTTATCTAAGTATCCTTATTCAAGTGTTGAGTACCCGGCACAGCTATGCCATTTATTTAGAAGAGCTCGTGTAACATAGGTCATGAATATCATGTCAGTTCATATTTGAAAGACAACTTGAATGCAACACTTAATTATACCCTAGCAAATGTAACGAATCAAGCCAACAAAATGATCACAAAAATTCTTGAGGGCCATGTTTGTTTCTGGTATCCATAAAGTCACGAAGGAGAGGACTACTAGTCCAATGCCCCCTTCTATCTAGTTCTTGGGGCATCTAATAATGTCTAGATTAATTGTTTAGTTTAAAAAATACCAATATGCATTTGTAAACAATATTGGGATATTTGTCCTTGGGTTATTTTTGACAATTTAACATGTTGTGTTGGCAGGACTTTTCAATCCCATCTTTTGGGTTGGCATGCAATGTAAAAACCATTGATGTGGGGACCTCAATAATTTAATGTAAGGATAACGATATGGATATTAATGCACAAAGAAAAAACAGTAGAAATTCATTGGCCTATTGATGGGCTAGAAGAACTAGCTCATCTTTGCCAAATTACTGGTAAACATTTCACACCGGAAATCTTCTAATGAGCTACCCATGGCATTGAATGGTGTGAAACTTAAGTGTCGTGGTTAACACCTATTATGAGCAAAGAGAGAAACATTTGGTTCTCTTCCTTGTTTGAGATATTTTCTTTATTGGATTTTGAGAGGGACAGATGAGAGGGGTGTACAAAGGTTCAAGGGCTTGCGCTTAGGAATTAAACTTAATTTGTCTATGTTCTCAATTTCTCTCAATAGTAGAGAACAGAACCGGATCACACTTCCTCGATATGGGCAGGATTTTTCCAAACCATATAAATATTGGTGTTCTCAATTCTCTTTTCTTTTCTTGTGCTATGATTATTTCATTATTTATTTTGTCGCTACTATACTAATCAATGTGAGAATTCCCAATCTTGTCCAAACAAATGACAATCTACAATCAAATGGAGATAAGCATTGTTTGGTGTTATGCAAATTGCATAGCATCTTGGTCCAGGTCCATCTGTATTTGAACCAAGCAATGCATGGGACAAGTACCTCAATTATTATCTGCCTCACCCATACACAGTAGCATAACAAGTCCTAGTAATTTTTTTCATGGGAATAATAATACAGCCTTAACCTATTCCAGAAACAAACATGGCCTAAGAGACACTTAATTGCTCCCCATTGCAGTTTCATACCATTAACAATGCCTTGAATGGGTCCTTATAAAGCTGTTGACCTAAATAATCCAATTGGTAAAATTTTACATTTAATTCGCCATTTCCCATTTTCATAGCCCATTGTAATGGATATAATCATAATTTCACATACAGAAAGCAACCACAATACAATTTTCATCAAATTACCAACCATGCCTGAGCTTGTTCCTAATTCAATATCCATAAGAAATAGAAAAAGAAAAGAAATGGAAAAATCAATATTAATTTCAGAATGAAAATACCATGAAATTTTGCCTGGCCCTTCAGTTGGCGTATGACTAAAGAACGCCTCCACCGCCTGCTTCAACTCATACACCGTTGCTGTCTTCTGAACCTCAACGTCTGTACAGAAACATATATCAACATACACAGATTATTCGTACACACACACACACACACACACACACACACATATATATGTGCATATAGAGAGAGAGATTACCGAATGAGGAGCCATCGAGTTTGTGAATTGTGAGTTTGAAGGTCTGATTGGTAAGCTTTTCGTAAGAAAAACTCTTCCTGCAGACGCCATCGGTGCGTAAAATCGGAGGCATAAGGAGTCCGCAAGCCGAAGAAGACCGCCGGTGGTAGCGACTACGGCGTTGAGTCTGCACCTCGAACGAAAACCTAGGGAGGATACTAGTGTCTTCGGACCCGAGCATTTGCATAATAAAAGCTCAGATTACAACAACCTCACAAAAATGGGGAAAGGAATTTTCAGCCCATGGCTCGCCGCCGGAGGTCCTTCGCTTCTTATTTGGGGATTTCTAATGGAGATTCTCCGTGGACGACAACACGCATCTGCTTTTGAATCAACGGAGGGATTTGGAATTAGGGTTTTCGCTTTTTCTCAGGGCACCTGGTATCGAGCTTCTGCAGGAGGCTTTCTAGAGAGATGGAGAGAGAACGTTCGTTTCCCTCTCTTCCTCTCTCTTTTGGGAAGAGATGGCAGTTGTTTTAGGTTGGAGGGTTAACCGTCAAATAAACCTTACGACGCCGTCCCCTGTGCTCTGTTATATATGGGCTGTGGGACCCAACTATTTGGTTACAGATGCTGACGTGTACGTCTTTGTAGCTGTTGGACAGATGGGACAAACTACTGTTATTGCTATTTTAATCTTTTTTAGGGGTTGTTTGGAGTAAGAAAAAATGAGATAAATTGTGATTTGGAGAGAGTTCGTAATACGTGCAATGAGAGAAAATAGTTGATGTGATATAAAGTTAACAGTAATTTATAAAAATTTTTAGAGATTTTTAACAAATTATTACATACCAAACAGACCCTTAATATATTTAGACCATACAGAATTTCTAAAAATGTTATACTAGAAAAATTTGTCCATTTGAATTTTGACCACGTAAGGAATATATATTTTACCATTTAGGTTATGTGCAATTTAAATAATAATAATAATAATAATAATAGTAATATAGTTGAAAATTTTAAATAAATTAGATACAAATTAATTAACAATTAAAAATTAATTTCTGCCACACTTATTATTATTATTAAAATTCTTTTATCATTTTGCGATTTTATTAACAATAATTTATCAATTAAATTATTTTTAAATAGTGTTTTTTAGCTTTTTAATATAATAATAATAAAAAAAATTATCATTCATTCTTATCATGTACATTTTTCTTTATTTATTTTTTGGCTCTAAAATTTTGTGTAATCACAATCTATTATCCTAACACTTCGTTTGGAAACACTCTTCTCTTAGAATTGATTTGATTTTAAAATAAAAAATTAATTTGATTTGATTTGATAAATTAAAATTTTTGTTTGAAACAAATTTTAATTTAAGAATTAAAGTGATTTGGTTTAAAAAAAATACCAAATTTAATCATATTAATAGGAAATAGAAAATATAATATAATAGGGTAAATTTGTCTACTTACTTAGATTATTTAAGAAAATAATGAATTCTCATCACATTCTATTATTTGGATTGGATTCAAATTGTATAGAAATTTCAAAATTTAAGTTATGAAACAAAATCAAATTTAACTTATAAAATTTTATTTTAATTTTAAACACAAGAATTGATGATAATTCTTATTAAGTGAAATCAAATCTTATTAAATCCACTATTCCAAACAAAGTGTAAAGTAGTGTGCAGACGGTTCATTTGGTTAAATAACTTTTATTAAGTTGGTGATAATTTTTGGCCAAAGTTATTAATTAAAATTTTAAATATGTTCAGTAAAAATTAATAATTTTTAGTAACTTTTATTTATTTGATAAAAAATTAATAACTTCTGTAAAAACGTTGTTAAAAATTATTAAAATTTAAAAAACATCAAACAAGTAATTTTTAAAAATTATTAAAATTTACACTTTTTTTGTGCAATCAAACATGCTTGAAATTGTATGTATTCCTAACTTTTTAAAGTCATATTTAGAATTTGCAATTTATGTCGCATAATTTGAAAGTTGGGTGAGCATACTACAATTAATTAATTTTATATTTTTAATTATTATAATTTAAATGTCAAATTTTATAATAAAATTAAATAAAAAATTAAACATGCAATTTATTAAAAAAAGTAAAAAGATGTTTTTTTGTTCTCTATTTTCTAGCTCCCAAGTTGGAAAGTGTTGAAAATTTTAATATAATGTTTCCAATATAAAGTTTATGTCGTTATTTTTCATTCTTTTTTTATGAAAATTAATGAGTGAAAATTATTTTTTATAATTATATAATAGAGACAAAGCAATGATAAAATCTCAACAGTTAATTGATGTAGAATGTACATAAGACTTACACAAATTAACAAATGAGAATATATGTCCCAACTAATTTTAACAGTTTTTGTGTACACACACACACGCTATAATTAGAGCATAGAGTTAGTATATTAAAATAAGCAAAAAATAATTAGTAATAATTTAAAATTATTACTAATTTATATGAGATAATTGTTTAAATTAAAAAAAATAAACTTAATATTTGAGGTTTCTCTAGAGAAATTTCTATCTTAGATCTTTCTAATAATGGTAATTACTGCGAAAGGTGTTATTAGGTTTTATCTAATGGGGCAAGATTTAATTATTATTGCTATTGACTTTTAATTACTTAATTTACCAAAGCACAAATTAAAATTAATAAAAAAAGACTGAAAATAAAAATATACTTTAAAACATAGCTTTATGGCCATTTTTTTTATATTTTAAGTGATTGCTTGCAACAATTACTTGAAATATAAAAATTATTATTACATACTAGTAGCACTTGTGCCCACGATGTATGTGAAAAGTATTTTTTATAAGAATTTAATTTTAAAATCTATATAAAAATTAAAAATGAGAAAACATACAAAAACCTAATAAATAGAGTATAGAATGAAAAACAAAACATTAAAAACTCATTACTTTAAAAAAAACCAAAAAAAAAAAAACTTAAAAAAATTTAAAATCTCATAAATAAAAACAAACAAAAACAAAAGTATTTAAAAATACTTCATTAGTTGAAAAAATAAATAATACCAAGTTATCTTTATTTTAAATTTATTAGTATTTTAAGTATAGAATACTAATAAATTTGCATAATTTATCTACATAATTATCTACATAATTTTATTAATCTAAAAAATCTATTTAAAATTATAATAAACAATTTAAAACAAATATTGTTATTCTATTAGTAACGCATAGCATAGCATATATAACTCGCCATCTAAAATTATAATTATAACCCATCTTTCCTTTTTTTTTTTTTTCTTTATCTATATTTAACAAATATTTAATCCTTATATATTTCTAATCTTCATCTCCTGTATTTACTTTTTTTTCTTCTAATCTCTTTCCCTAGATTATTTTTATTTTTCTTTCTCTCTGTACCCTATTCTATCATCTCTATTTTTTCAAAATTCAAAATACGTAAAATTAAAAGTCATAGAAAATGATTTTTTTTTTGTTTTTATTTCTTAAACTTTATCGCTTCAATGTCTCCGATGATCAACCCATTTATATCGAAATTTCACTTAAAGGGTGAGTTTGATAGAGAATGAAAATTTGTAGGAAATTACCTGCAGTAGACATTCAACGAACCATGCAAATGGTAATAGTAGTTATCATTTTTGGAAAGTGTTTCATCTTTTCATCATCAGGCATCATCTTTGAGTACAAAATGAATATTTTCATCAGGCATCATTTTGTTAGGAAGTTTGGAGTGAATTTTAAAATTCTTCGTGATAATGTTATAAGCAGTTACGCACTAAATATTTGATAGTATATAACTATTTTTTCAAATTTAAAATTATCTTTATGTTACAAATTTAACCCTGACTTCATTCTTTCTTACAAATTTAACCCTGGTTTTACCAAAACAACCGCTTCTTGGAAAGATGAGCTTTACCAAATCTTGATGCTCACTCTATAATAGTAGTATATCATCAACTTTGAGAAGTGTTTTATTTTTTCATCAATCATCATCTTTGAGTATGGATCGAATCTTTTGATCAGGCATCATTTTTAAAAATTTTATCAGTTTGTTAAGAAGTTTGGAGTGAATTTGAAAATTCTTCATGATAATATTATGAGTAGTTACGTACTAAAAACTAACTTGTTTAATACTATATAACTATTTTTTTAAATTTAAAATTATTTTTACGTTACAAATTTTACCTGACTTCATTGTTCTTACAACTTTAACCTTGATTTCATCAAAATTTGCTGTTTCATAAAAAGATGAGTTTCACCAAATCTCGATACTCACTCTATAATAGTAATAGATACTATATATATATATATATATATATATATATATATATATATATATATAAAATAATTGCAACATCGACAACGACTGCATGTAATGATGTCCATTTAAAAGTGAAAATGACAAGTTTGAATTTTTTAATAACAAAGCAAGGATTAGCGAGAGAAAATAGAAATTTAGAGCAAGTGCACCAATGGATAGCCAAATTATCTAGTAAACAGTACATATTTTAGGTTTAGCTAGTAGCTTTTCTTTTTCAAGCCACACCAATGCTAGGCATTTTACCAATTGTCTATTAAAAAATTAATTTTTCAAAATTGGAGCCCATTGTCTTCTTCAACAAATAATAAACAATTGTTTAACTAGTGAACAGTAACTCAGCAGAAATGAAGAGTTACTGTAGTAAGGGCAAAAATAGCTGTGACTTTGGAGAGTCTGGTGCAGATGGTTTTCTTTATATTTGCTAACAAAAATACATAAAATGCTTATTTACCTATTCTGCTGCACATGCTTTTATTAAGGGAACTTTTGGAACCAGGAAAAAAAAAGAGAAAATAATAGGAAAAAAGTGGAAGGAAATATTAAAAAAAATCTCAAATATATGTGTTTATTGGTTTAAAAAATATAATAAAATAAAAGATATTCATTAATATATTATTTTAAATTTAATTATTATAATTTGTTAAATTTTATGTATTTTCTTTATTTTTATGACAATCAAAGTAAGAGAGAGAATTTAAATCTTTATCCCTTTCCTCCCCCTCCCTAATTTTTTCCTTTATCTTCCCTTTGATTCCAAATATAGCCAACACTATGTTTAAAAATATTTCTATCTTAGAATTAATTTGATTTGATACATGAAATTTTGTATTTGGAACACATATTTAAATTTAATAATTAAATTGATTTGATTTAAGAGAAATATCAAATTTGATTATATTAGTGGAAAAAATAAATATGATAAATATGGTATATGAGAGTAATTTTTTATACTTACTTAGATAGTTTAAGAAAAATAAATTCTCTTAAACTTCTATTATTTTGAGTTAGATTTCAAATATTATAGAAATCTCAAAATTTAAGTTATGAAATAAAATCAAATCTAACTTATAAAATCTTATTTTGATTTCAAACATAAAAATAAGTGAAAATTTTCACTAATACTATGTTTGGAACATGGATTTGTGGAGGAAAAGAAAAATAAAGGGAAAATAAATTTTGTAATTTGTTTAATTTTTGTATGCTTAGCCAAGTAAAAGTTAGACTTTGTTGATAAATATTTATTTATTTTAGTCTTATTTTTCTAACTCAATAAAAAAATAAAATAAATTTAATTTTTTCGCTTCATTTTACGTTCTTATTATTTTCTTTCACTTTTCCTTTCCCTCCATAAATCCATATTCCAAACATAGCCTAAATGAAATCAAATTCCATTAAATCCACCATTTGAAATAGAGTGTAAAAGGAACATAAGTTTAGCCTTTTAATTTATTAAGGTTGTTTTAAAGAGAGAAGGGAGACATGAGTGAGAAAGAAGAAAAATTAGATAAATATAAAAGAATAATTAAGAAAAAATAGATGAAATTAAAAAAAAATCAATTCCTCTTGAGAAGCACGAAGCCACTTGCCAATTTATTTTTGTAAATTTTAAATAAATAAATAAAATAGCCATTGGTGGAAGGCATGAGGAGACAACTCCTTATGCCACCTTTACATACATATAAATATAAATTTAGACTTTTTAAAAAATATCAAAGTTATTGTCTCAAAGATAAACTGATATGAATAGGAGAAAAATTTAGATGAATAAAAAATACAAAAA
Source organism: Vitellaria paradoxa (assembly GCA_019916065.1). Taxonomy (NCBI): domain Eukaryota; kingdom Viridiplantae; phylum Streptophyta; class Magnoliopsida; order Ericales; family Sapotaceae; genus Vitellaria; species Vitellaria paradoxa. The sequence continues at coordinate 2,528,969 of CM034242.1, forward strand.
GAATAGAACTATGAAAATATAGTTATTTTTATAAAAAAATAAAAAAAAAACTACTTTTGTTGAAGTGCAATGAGACACAATTTCTCATATCACTCTTTTAAATGTGGTAAGTGTTTGACAATAAAAAATATTGCTAGACTTGCTCATCACATTAATCAGAAAAGCAAAATTCAAACATGTAGAGTAAAAGAAGTCAAAGAAAATAGCCGAAAAAGGTCTCCGACTAGAAAACCCTCCAATGATAAAGTTAGAATAGATTTGAGAGATTTGTAATGAAAAGAATGAAGTAAATAGTTGACAATAGTGAGCGTACCTGAATTTTGGGACTAAGTCCTATATTTATAATTAATGTGTAAATTATTGAATTCTAATGATTGTGTATTATATAAATATATATATATATATATATCAGAATATATGACGATCTCCTTTTTTTTAAATGTCTTTCATTCCACATTTAACACTTCTCACTCAGCATTAAATGTGCGTGAGGGAGATTATTATAATGGGCAAAATATAACCTTGAGAAGTGTCCAAATGTCACATCTCTCTGCCATTTGTAAAGGAATGAACTAACCAGATTAACTATGAGGTAATAAATTTGGTTCGTTTATTACCATTTTGCATTTATGGTTAGAATCACACCACTACAATTTTACAAAGTGGTGGGACCCAATTGTGATGGTTTACTGATTATTAAATCAACGCTAGGCACATTTCTATTGTGTTCGGGAGGATGTCACATGTCCATGGTTATTTTTGCACTTACATTATGCCCCCACTTTAGTTGGGGTAAGTTATTACCTGAGTAGAGTATGAAGTGTCTGAGACCACACCCTACTTGTTTATACAAAATCTCTTCATATCTCTGAGTACAGTTTTACTTTTAACGTGCTTCTTTTTTATTAGTCACCTTTTTGGCCCATTTATGACGCGTGGGGATCTTTTCAACTTTTAGCACATAAAATGTCAAACGCCATACTTAAACCTAAAAGTTTGGGCTGCCATTCGTCGCATTAATGTTATTTTAGACGGTGCATTAAGTGAAAATTTTGCCACCAGTCACTCCACTTCTATTTTATTTGAAATATATATGTATATATATGTATATATATTCTGAGCACTCGTCATAGTTACCTTCTTTTGGATTTCTCAAACCTTTTCAAGTATCTCTGCGATCTTTAAGTACTCCCTTGCGATTTTGCCCTTAATATAAATCAGTGTTCTTTAGTTTTTACCTTCATCTTTTTTTTTTTTTTTGTGTTTTACTTAGGATCAAAATGGGTAGATTGGTAGAAGGGTTGAAAACCAATGAAGAGATTCCTGCTTTTAAGCAGAGGTGTAACATCCATGACAATGTAAGTATTAGACTTGTTGAAGAAAGAGAATGAGAATTAATGATGTTTCCCATCGTAGCTATCATAGAGGGTGGCTTGAGGTTTCCCGTCTCTTTTTTTCTTCGTAAGGTACTCCATAGGGTCAAGCTTTTCCCAAGGTGTGTCTCTCACAATTTTTACAGAATAGTCAATGGGGCAGATGAAATCAATCATTAATATAGGTTTCATATATCTGAATGGGATTTACTTTATTGCTACAATATCTAAAAGATCAGAAGAAACGAAAGTAAATGGTATTTGAAATCTTGTTCTGATAAAACCCTAGTCCACATGCTCCTGGACAAAAGTTAAATGATTAAATGATGATGTCTGTGTTGTCACAAGTTAATGGATGCACAGTCTTGATGAGGACCCTATTCCCCTAATTACTGCAATAACACATGGCCTAGGTTGAGTAGATCTAGTGTTTTCATCTTCTGTTTGTATTTGTCTTGATAATTAGTTTCTTACTGATTACTTGTTATTTTTTGTGTGTAGACGACCGAATAAGGAAAGCTTGGGCGAAGGGAAACTTTGTCGACCACCCACACATAGAAAACGTACTGAAATTCTTGGGTGGACCTGACATCTTCCCATTTACAAGATCGACACCCATCCTCTTCAACTTCCAACCCAATTACTGTTCATTCATCGCCTTTCCACAAGGGTTCACCATTGGATCGATGCTAGAGACTCTTCGATAGTGCTTCAATTGGACACCCGAAAGAAAATTCAAGTTCCAACTTGGTTCCCTCCTCCAAACGTTGGCCTTCCGCTTGAAGAGCTAGCCCCAACTGACCAACCAATATTAAAAGCAATTCTAATTGTGGATCAACACATTTGCGAGATGCTCGAGGTAAAAGAAGAAAAAGAAGCCATTCTGTCCCCTGTTGACGCCCTTAGAAGCAGAAATGACTCCAAAATGTGATGTTAAAAAGGCATCTGAAGAGATGGCTAAGAAAAAAAAACAGAGATTGCAAAGAAGAGAGTTGCGGCTATAAAAGCAACAAAGGCCAAATAGGGGGCAGAAAATGGAAGAAGAGCAAATGGAAATAAATAAGAAGGCCTCCGACCTGTGTTATTGAAGAGTCTGCTTCTTTATTTTTGTTCTGTTCATTTTCTTTATCTATAAACTCTTCTTATGTAATATCAAACTCCTGGGTTTAATATAAATGAAATTTTAAAATCCCTATCTTATTTTCAGTTGATATTATCATGTTAGCAAATAATATTTACTTTTGTCAATTGTCTTATTGATCAACTTGAACACTTAAAACTAGGGCTGGAAACGAGCCGACTCGAGCCGAGCTTTAACATGTTTGAGCTCAGCTCGAGCTTTTTATACTGAGCTCGAGCTCGATTCGAGCTTTTATATAGGCTCGAGCTCGGCTCGACAAAGAAGAATTTAGACTCGGTTAAGCTCGCGAATAGCTCGATTAAACCAAAACGACGTCGTTTTGATTTAAAATATAATATATTTAAAAAATATAATAAAAATATTATTAAAATATAAAAATATTATTAAAAAAATATTTATTATTCTAATCGAGCCTACTCGCGAGTTTTCGAGTCGAGCTTCTCTAGGCTCAAGCTCGAGCTCGAATCCAAAACGAGCCAAAAACTAAGCTCGGTTCAAGCTCGTTTAACTCACGAATCGAGCTCGAGCCGAACTTTTTTTGAGCCGAGCTCGAATAGCTCGCGAACGGCTCGATTCGTTTTCACCCCTACTTAAAACACTTAGATGAAAAGTGTAAAGCAATTAAAATGTCTTAAGTACTCAATTTCAACACTTAAACAATTGACCTGTTTCTGAGTTAGTTCGAGTACACCACATTTGTAATATAATGACTTGTGTATAACAGAACTCATAAAATGATAAGTATAAAGCACGTATACAATACTCACACATATGATATTAATACGACAATTTAGTTAAGCATATGAACTTAAATCATCATAAATTAAACTGAAATAACCTTTAAGATGTTACCGATCTCATTTAATGTGGTCGGGAATCTGCCCGTATCAATGAACTTGAATAATTGTTGTATTTATACCATATTTTCTCATACGATATGGTTGGGATATTAATTTTCCACTTTATTTGACTTTTTGAGAAGTAAATATTGCCCAAATAAGAAATCTTAATCTGTACATAGATCAAATTCACATTTTTGAGTTATGTATGGGAATAAAACAAGTAAGTTTATCCCCTTTCTGAGTTAACCACTCGGATTAGCTAATGGGACTTATCATTTTTAAGTCAACTACTGGGTTGAACTAGTAGGGCTATCATTTTTCGAGTCAACCACTGGATGAACTAGTGGGACTATTCTATTTCGAGTCAACCACTGGGATGAATTAGTGGATTATTCTTTTTTTAGTCAATCACTGGGATGAACTAGTAGGACTATTCTTTAACTAGTGGGACTATTTTTTTCAGGATAACCACTAGGATGAACTAGTGGGACTATTTTTTTTCGAGACAACCACTAGGATGAACTAGTAGGACTATTTTTTAACTAGTGGGACTATTCTTTTTTGAGTCAACCACTAGGATGAACCAATGAGACTATTTTTTTTTCGATTGTCACAACTAGGAATCCCAGATAGATATACCTTTAATCTTGTGCATGTCTCTAAAATTGCTCATTCTCATTACTGCTTGATCAGTAAACAAAAATATTTTAAGTTCTTGCACATAAAATAACTTCAAATGAAATGCATTCTAGGGTTTCTTCACAGGTCTTCCCTCTATGTCAGTCAGGCAATAAGCACCATTGTCTAGCATTTCAGTAACCTAAAATAGACCCTCCTAATTAGCCCCAAGTTTGACTTCTATTAGGTCTCTTTCTGCCCCCATTAACTTTATTGGAATAAAATCATTGACTTTTGAATTCTCGTGGCTTTACATTTATCGTTAAACTTTTTTTTTTTCATTTCTTGCTAATAGGATGCAAGCCTTATTATAACTAATTCCCTTTTCTCATCAAGCAAATCCAAGCTGACATATATTGCTTTATGATTCTCTCCTTGATCAAAGGCTATTGTATGATAGTAGGCATATTAAAATCCAATGAAATGTCTGCTTCAATCCCATAAGTAATGGAAAATGGTAACCTACCCGTGGATCATCTCGGGGTAGTTCCGTTTGTCAATAGCAATGTTAGAAGTTTTTCAACCCATTTGCCTTTAGCTATGTCCAAGTCCTTCTTGATGCCATTGAAGATAACCTCGACAGAAGCCTTAGCCCATCCATTACTTTGAGAGTAGGCAGGTGATGAGTAGACATTATTGATCCCATATCTAAAACAATATTCCTTAAATGGGGAGCTATCGAATTGTGTCCTATTATCAAAAATAAGTGTCCTATAGAAGCCATGCCTTGTAATGATGTTCTTGCACACAAAACGAATAGTATCTAAATCCTTTATATGAGCCAAATGCTTTGCTTCCACCCACTGAGTGAAATAATCTGTACTAACCAACAACCATTTTCTGTTTCCAGTAGTAGTAGGTAGTGGCCCCATTATATCAAGACCCTATTGAGCAAATGGCCATGAATTTGTGAGAGGACTGAGCTTCCAAGTAGGTTGATGAGAAACTAGAGCAAACTTCTGACATCTTTTATACTTCTGAACATAAGCTTGAGCATCTCTTCCCATCCTTAGCCACCAGTAACCTTAAGCCCTATGAGCCAATGACCTGCCCTCAGTGTGTGCCCCATATACTGCTTCATGTATTTCGTAAAGAAAATTTTATACCTTATTAGGATGAACACAGAGAAGACATGGGCCTATGAAAAACTTTTTGCATAACTTGTAGTAAGGGGATAGTTAGAACCTTGTATCTTTGACTTTCAACTTCTTTACTTGTACCTTATCCTCGGGGAGAGTTCTATCTTTTAAGTAAGAAATAATTGGATCCATTCATAATGAACCCAAATTAACACAAGCCGCCACTTCTCCTTTAAACACACTTGGCCTTTCCAATACCTTAAAGAAAACAGTATCAATTAGCCTAGTCCTTAGGGACGTAGCTAATGTTGCAAGAGCATAAGTATGAGTATTGTGATCCCGTCCTATCAGTTCTATTCCAATAACATTGAAACCCTCCAATTTTTTTCTTGACAAATCCAAACACTTAGCCATTCTTATATTTTTTGCTGCATACTCTCCCTTCAGTTGATTTGTCATAAACTGGGAATCAGTCTTGATCAATACATTTTGAGCAAACAGGCACCGAGCAATATCAAATCCAATTAGCAATGCCTCATATTCAGCTTCATTGTTAGTTACTTCGAAACCTATCTTAATGGCATACTCAATGGTCACCCCTTTGGGAGTTGTTAAAATCGCACCAACCTCAGCACCTCTTTTGGACGAGGACCCATCAACTTCAATTTGTCATGATAGAGCAACTGCTTCTGCTTCTGATTTAATCTCCAGTTACTACACCTCATAATCTGCTCGGGGACTGGGAGAGTAAATTTTGCCACAAAATCTACCAAGACTTGTGCTTCTATAGTTGTTTTATCAATCTTGATTAATACATTTTGAGCAAACAGGTACCGAGCAATATCAAATCCAGCTAGCAATGCCTCATATTCAGCTTCATTGTTAGTTGCTTCGTAACCCATCTTAATGGCATACTCAATGGCCACCCATTTGGGAGTTGTTAAAACCGCACCAACCCCATCACCTCTTTTAGACGAGGACCCATCAACTTCAATTTGTCATGATGGAGCAATCGCTTCTGTTTCCGATTTAATCTCCAGTTACCACACCTCATAATCTGCTCGGGGACTGGGAGAGTAAATTTTGCCACAAAATTTACCAAGACTTGTGCTTCTATAGTTGTTTTCGGTACAAATTTGATGTCAAAAACTCTCAGAACTACTTTCTACTTTGCCATCCTTCATGTAATAACTACCTTCTTCAGAAGTTAGCCAATCAGCTGATCAGTGACTACCTGAATGGTATGACCAAGAAAGTAATGGGCCAGTTTTCTAGATGTCATTACCAACGCTAAAGTAAATTTTTCCAAAGGTAGATATCCAGTCTTTGTTCTAGTTAATTGGTTGATCAGTGACTACCTGAATGGTATAAGCATGAAAGTAATGGGCCAGTTTTCTGGATGTTATTACCAATGCCAAAGTAAATTTCTCCAAAGGTAAATATCTAGTCTTTGCCCCTATAGAGTCTTGCTTGCATAATAAATATGTTTCTATCTTCCATCTTTCTCTTTCAAAAGGACATCACTAACTGTTTGATCTAACACTATTGAATAAAGTTGCAGAACATCCCCTGGTTTGGGATTTAACAAAATAGGAGCAGTTATCAGATATTCTTTCAACTTCTCCAGTGCTCGGTCAGTTTCGTCATCCCAAACCATCTTATTTGTCTCCTTTAATAACTTAAAAAATAGTTGGCATTTAGCTAATGCTTGGCTAATAAATCTGTTAAGTGCTGCCACTATCCTTATAAGTTTTTGAACATATTTCCTTGCACGAGGTGAGACTATTGCTTGAATAGCCCAAATCTAATTGAGATTTGCTTTAATTTTTTGTCTGGTGACCAAATGGCCTAAAAATTTTCCTGAACTGACTCTAAAAGCACACTTGACGGTATTAAACTTTTATCCATATTCATCAAGGGTAGAGAACACATGCTGTAGATGTTGAAAATGAGTCTTAGACTCTTCGCTTTTAACCATTATGTCATCTATATACACATCCATCGTCTTGCTGAGGTCATCATTGAACATATTCGTAACCAAATGTTGTTAAGTAGCACTAGCATTTTTTAGTCCAAATGGCATGACTTTATAACAGTAGATGCCCCTCGGGGTAATGAATGAGGTTTTTACTTATGAGGCTAATGCATTAGGATTTGATAATATCCTATATATACATCCAAGAATGACATCCTCACACTTCCAATTGTTAAATCTACCAACTGATCAATCTTAGGCAGTGGGAAAGGATCCTTAGGACATACTTTATTCAAGTTCGTGTAGTTAACATAGACCTTCCATTTTTTATTTTTCTTCTTTACCACTATTGTATTTACTAACCACTCAGGATATAAAATTTTTCTAATAGTCTCAACATCAAATAGTTTGTTGATCTCATCAATCACAGCCTTGGCGTGCTACAGAGTAGATCTTTTTTACCTTTTGAATCACTAGTTTTACTCATAGATTAACATTTAGCTTATGACTTATAATTTCGAGAGAAATATCTAGCATCTAAGCAAATATAACAATATTCTTTAGCAATATTTCTGTCAGCTTTAATTTCTCCTCAGTTCCTAAATTGGACCCAACTAAAGAACACATCATCCTTGGTTGAGCTAATTTGAACTTTCTCCAAACTTTCAAAAGCTTTCTTTTCAGGATCACCACCAACATAATCAATCTTAGGGCTATTCTCAGGCATCTCTGTGAGTTGAGCCTACTCAGGAAGAGGCTTGGACTTCAAAATAGTAGCAAAGCACTTTTTTGATATATCTTGATCCCCTCTAATCTCTATCACTTCATCGTCATACGGGAACTTCAGCACTTGGTGGTAAATAAAGTGGACTGCCTTCAACATATGAATCCAAGATTTTTCTACTATTACATTGTAAGAAGATGGTGCATCTACTATTGGAAACTCTACCTCGTACTCTACTAGTTCAACCCGAACAAGAACGATGACCTTCCCCAGTGGCCATACTAGAACAGAATTGAAACCAATAAGTGGACAGTCAACTGGTTCCAAATCTTCTTTGGTAAATTTTAGCTTTTTGAACAAACTAAGGAACATAACTTCAGTAGAACTTCCTGCATCAACTAAGATCCTCTTTACGTCTGCCTCAATCATCTTCAATGCGACTACTAGTGCATCATTATGTGGTTGCAGCACCTTTTTGCTCTCATTTTCAAAGAATGAGATTCCCTGAGCATTTTCTTTTCTTGGGCATTTGCTCGAGGAACTAATAACTTTAAGAACTTCCCCCACCTTTTCAACATGTTGATATTCTACTCGGGAATAGGCGACAATACTCTGGGGGCGGTTTTCCATTTGAATAACATGAATAACTGTTAGTTTTTGTACTTCTTTCCTTGGTCTAACCTTTGGTGGTGGTTGTGCTTCCCCATGTTATCTTCTTCCTCCTCTTCTGGTTCCTCCTTTCTTCTTCTTTGATCCTTTTTTTATTCTCTTCACGAAGCACGGGGCTAATCATCTGTCACCCTTATCTTTGCTTCATTAATTTATTCCTTCAGATGGCTCTCTTTCACTAAGTCCTCTAAGAGATACCACAAGGAACGACATACTCCTGTGTGGTGTCCCTTGTCCTAATGGTATGAATAGTAATCTCTATAATTCTCTTTACCTAAAAAGTTAGACAATATTTTTGGCTACCTAAAATATGACTTATCTTTGATTTGTGAGAGGATTTTGAAGATTAACTCCTTGAAAATTGTGTTAACAACTTTAAAAATGGACTTTTTATCATCAATGAACTCTCTCTTCTCTTCTCTTTGTTTTCCTCTCTTTGACCTAGATGGCTTAGACTCCTTCTAGTCGGTTGGCCTTGTCTCATCCTCTACTTCAACATACTTCTCAATTTGACACATCAGGTCACTGTTGGCTTTTTTTGTTAAGGAAGCCCAGAGCTTATATCCTTTCTACAATCCAAGTTTGAAGGAAGTTACCACAATTGCTTAGAGTAATATTCCACCTCAGTTTTATCTTCAGGAATAATCTCTAAAACTCTAATTACTCTTCTTCTTCATGATAAGAAGTACGTTGGCAATTTTTAACTGTTTAACATTAGCTAAGAACCTGGTAATGAACTCCTCGGCAAGCTATTTCTAGCAACATATATTTCTTGGCGGTAATTTATGGAACCACTAGAAAGCTATATGCTCCAGGCTGGGCAGGAATACTTGGCACATAAGCTGATCGTCCCAACTCTATAGTGTCATGGCCTGCATGTAGTGCCGATAATGCACCAGGGATCTGCTTTCCCATCATACACCATAAAACATGGTGACAAACTTCTTTGGGGGCTAAGATTAAGTTATATCATTAGCAAACAGGGAGGCAAGAATCCTTTCCAGTGTTTTATTTGCCATCATCTGAATAGATTATTCTGAACCTTCCCACTCAACATACTACGTCTTCTCTACCTCTTTAGACTTGCTAGACTTCTTTACTTTTGTTAGCACATCATCATCACTAGATGAGCTTTTTCCTTCATCTTACTACTTACTTTGACTTGAATGCTTCCTCCTGGGAACATCTTCTTTCTGCTAGGACTTAGTAGTCTTAGCCTTTTGTTGTTGCATGAACTCTTGGCGTTGAATATGGGTTGAACATGTACCCACAGGTTCAACACCAGAAGGCACCCTTGGACCAACATCGATTTCTCACCTAAAACTTGGATTCTCTTCCCCATGCACATCTTTTCCTTTCTTGGTACACGTTTTCGATTGGTCATCACATAGAGCATCATAACTCCTATGTGTACTTGAATCAGATTACTCATAGTCAGAATGACCATGGCTTATCTGCTTTCCTTTCTGTTCGCTAAGTTCTTGAAAGATCTCCTCCTAATCAACTTGTTTTGCATTGACCAGATCTTGCAAGTCTTGCCTCCTCTTAATTGCTTTAGGATCACTGACCCTGCGTTGCCTCCTCACCATTTGTCCTGGAGTAGCAATTGTAAGTGCACTCCCATTTTTGTTTGGGAAGTTCTATGTCAGTTCTTCCTCATAGAGATCGATGAGGCGTTGTATCACTACCTGAAGCCATAGTTGATGGAATTCGAAAGGACAAAAAAATTTTAAGGATCACAAGGATATGGGGAACAAAAAAATGAGTCCTACGATGGGTGCCAAATGTTCGGCAAATATTACCGGACTTGCTCAACATGTCAATCGAAAAAGTAAAATTTAAGCCTGCAGAGTAAAAGAAGTCAGAGGAAATGGCTGGAGAGGGACCCCAACTAGAAAACTCTCCAATGATAAAATTAGAATAGACTTGAGAGATTTGTAATGAAAAAAGTGAAATAAACAGTTAACAATAGTGAGTATATCTGAATTTTAGGGCTAAGTCCTATATTTTTGGTTAGATAGAATAAATATATTAATATATAAATAATTGAATTGTAATGATTGTGTATTATATATATATACATACATATATATATATATATATATATATATATATATATATATCAAAGTATATAACGGTTTCCTTTTTTTTTAATGTCTTTCATTCCATATTTAATACTTCCTACTCAACATTAAATGTGCGTGAGAGAGATTAGTGTAATGGACAAAATATAACCTTGAGAGATGTCACATCTGTCTATCACTTGTAAATGAATCAACTAATTAGGTTAAGTACGAGGTAATAAATTCAGTTCATTTATTACTATTTTGTATTTATGGTTAGAATCACACCAACACAATTTTACAAAGTGATGGGACTCAACTGTGGTGGTTTACTGATTATTAAATAATGATTACTTTTTATAATAATAAGCCAAGTCAAGAATAATAATTGAACGAGAGGAGCTTGCCAGGATGGCTTGGTAAGCAAGCAACCATTTATGTAGGCGCCAACTCCCAATTCTTTCTCTTTTTTCTTTTTTAGTTTAGTGATAGTTCATCAAAACAATTGTATCAACGCCGAGCACATTTCTTTTATACTCGGGAGGGTGTCACGTGTCCGTGGTTATTTTTGCACCTACAGTAAAAAAATACAACTAATGTGTTAATTAGATTTAAATAACTTTTAAAATCAAAATAAAATTTAATAACAATAATAAATAAACAAAAAGCAAATTAGATGTTATTTATTGTAGGACATGTCCTATTTACAAAAGTAAGACTTTTCAGTGAAAATTTTTTTCACAATCTCCAAAGACGATAGGCATTCGTATGATAATAAAAAAAATGGATCAGCGACTACAGTGCAGTGCAGTAACTGAAGTGTGTATATAAACAATCATAATTTAAGCAATATTTGTTAATTCATGCAAATAATATTTAGTAATTCATTCAAATTTACTTTAATCAAATATTATGATTAATATACAAACTTTAACCGTTATAGTGTATTTTATTTAAAAAAAAGAAACAGCCTAGCATGCTTAGGAAAAATAAGGGATCGTTAGCTACAAATAACAAGGTGGGGACCGTTGAATTAAAATATAACGATTCAGATATATTCATATACTTTTTAAGTTAAAAAATATGAATATAATTGAACTATTAAATTTTAATCTAAAGATTTCTGATCTTAATGTTACAAAACTCGATGTTAGCCTCCCCTATTTAAAGATAAGAGGTTAAAGAGGTTGATTTTTTTTTTTATTACCATGTAAAATTATCTTTTTACAATGTTTTTTAATTTAAATTTTGTATAAAAATTATTTTTAAAATTATATATGTTCACATTTTATATCCTCTCTCTGTACCCCTCTCTCTTTCTCTCTCTCTCCCCCCTCCCAACCAAAAAAAAAAAAAAAAGGAAAAAAATACCATTACTTCTTCGTCCCTTTTCCTCACCACTTTCTTTCAATCCAAAACACACACTAGAATCCACAATTCACACATCCAAACACACGTCTTCCAACACCCACTAGATGCATCCGACATTAATTGATCTCATATCAACGGCCCAGATGCGCCCGGATCTAACCCACCCCTTCAATCCACCTTTTCTCTTATTTCCAATTTCACCCTTTTCCCCCCTCTCCTTCTTCGTTTCAACTCAATCGGGAGAGAATCTAGCGAGACCGACTGTGACCTCCATTACAGCTCAGCTCCGCTCACCTCACCTCAGTGGTCTCCATTTTCGTCTCCTGAAGTCAGCAGGTCGGACTTGGTTTCTTCGTCAGATCGCCGATTCTTTCCTTGTCACAGATCTAAAAATTTCTTCGAATTTAACGGTACCACAAAAAATCTTGTTCCGTTTCATTGATTGATTTTCCTTTATTCTTTCAAATTTGTGTGTAGGCCAATTACAATGGCTTCAAGCACGATACGGAAGGCAATCGGTGCCGTCAAGGATCAGACGAGCATAGGAATTGCGAAAGTGGCGGGCAATATGGCGCCGGACCTCGAGGTTGCAATCGTCAAGGCGACGAGCCACGACGACGACCCGGCTGATGAGAAGTACATTCGGGAGATCTTGAATCTGACGTCGTACTCGCGCGGCTACGTGAGCGCGTGCATGGCCGCGGTGTCGAAGCGGCTGGGGAAGACTAGAGACTGGATCGTTGCTTTGAAGAGTCTGATACTGGTTCACCGTCTGCTCTCCGACGGCGACCCCGTCTTCCAGCAAGAGATCATGTACGCGACCCGTAGGGGCACTCGGTTGCTCAACATGTCGGATTTTCGGGACGAAGCGCACTCCAATTCGTGGGATCATTCGGCCTTCGTGAGGACTTACGCGTTGTATTTGGATCAGAGGTTGGAGTTGATGTTGTACGAGAGGAAGCAAAGTGGTGGTGAGATTGAGAAGTTTGGATCCAGAGAGGAGAGGTGGAGGTCTTCGCTGAACCGGGCGTACGAGTATGACTACAACGAGTTCAGAGATGAACCTGGGTACGGAAACAACGGGATGAGGCGGTCGAGGTCGTTTGGGGATGTGAAGGAGACCTCCACGAGAGATGGGATGAGGGATGTGACCCCATTGAGGGACATGACCCCCGAGAGGATTTTCGGAAAGATGGGTCATTTACAGAGGCTTTTGGATAGGGTTTTGGCTTGTCGGCCGGCGGGCATGGCGAGGAATAGCAGGATGCTGATGAGTGCGCTGTACCCAGTTGTTAAAGAGAGTTTCAAGCTTTATGCTGATATTTGTGAGATATTAGCTGTGTTACTTGATCGGTTTTTTGACATGGAGTACTCAGATTGTGTTAAGGCTTTCGAAGCGTATGCAAGTTCTGCAAAGCAAATTGATGAGCTTGTGGCGTTTTACAATTGGTGCAAGGACACTGGTGTGGTGAGGTCATCGGAGGTCCCAGAAGTGCAGAGGATTACGAGCAAGCTATTGGAGACATTGGAGGAGTTTGTGAGGGATAGGGCAAAGGTGTCAAAGAGCCCGGAAAGGAAAGTAGAGAAGCCAGTAGCTCAAGAGAAGGAGCCAGTGCAGGATATGAATGAAATTAAGGCGCTGCCACCACCAGAAAATTACACACCTCCACCCCCACCTGAGCCGGAGCCTCTGAAGTCTCAGAAGCAGCAAGAGACTGGGAACTTGGTGGATTTGAGGGATGATGCTGTGACTGCTGATGATCAGGGGAATAGGTTGGCCTTGGCATTGTTTGCAGGTCCTGCAGCAAATAATGGAAATGGGTCTTGGGAAGCATTTCCATCTAATGGGCAGCCTGAAGTAACCTCTGCTTGGCAGACACCAGCAGCAGAAAGTGGCAAGGCTGATTGGGAATTAGCCTTAGTGGAGTCAGCAAGCAATCTGTCGAAGCAGAAGGCGGCCATGGGTGGTGGTTTGGATCCGTTGTTATTGAATGGCATGTATGATCAAGGAATAGTTAGACAGCATAATAGCACTGCTCAGTTAAGTGGAGGCAGTGCCAGCAGTGTGGCCTTGCCGGGCGCAGGGAAGAGCACAACACCAGTTCTAGCTCTTCCTGCCCCAGATGGAACTGTTCAGACGGTTGGGCAGGATCCGTTTGCTGCATCATTGAGCATTCCACCCCCTTCGTATGTCCAAATGGCAGATATTGAGAAGAAACAGCAATTTCTTGTGCAGGAGCAATTAGTGTGGCAACAGTATGCTAGGGATGGAATGCAAGGCCAAGCTAGTTTGGCCAAAATCAGTGGGGGTGGATACAATACACCAGGTGTTCAACCAATGATGCCTTATGGAATGCCACCAGTAAACGGGGTTGGACAACCTTATGGTTTGCCACCAGCCGGGTATTACTACAGTACTCCTCTCTGATTTCTATACATGTTCCAGACATGAATGGATTTTTTTTTAATTATTATTATTTTCTTATCTTATCTTTTTAGTGTTTATTCCTTGTCCATTGTATACTTATATGACCATATTACTGCTATTTGTGTGCACAACAATGGGGAAGGAGAGAGGTATAGGGCAAGGGGGAATGAGCTGAAGAGATTAATACAGGGACTCGGATGTTGGTATTCTATAATCCAATCATCATGTCTCTCCATGGTTTGTAATATTGGATTTTTTTTTTCTTGGTATCTTATGAGTTTTATGTTTGCTTGTTACGAGAACATGAGCTGACAAATTTTCTTCCTTTTCAGTGAAATTGTATATTTTTTAAACCCTGGTTTTTCATGGAAACTGTGTTCAATTGCTTTCATTCAATACATATCCATTGTTTTGCATGCGATCACTAGTTCATTAGGGGGGGCGTTAGGTAGCACAATTTTTAGCTTTTTTAAGTAATTTTTAGTCAAAAGTTGCTATTTGTAATTTTTGGTGTGTTTGGTGAAGCAAATTGCAATTTTGAGCAAAAAAGTGTAACTTTTGGGTGTTTAGTAAATTTTTTGGCAATATTTAGTAATTTTTACCAACTTTTGAGTGTTTGGTAAAATTTTTAGCAAATTTTAGCAATTTTTTGTGTTTGGTGTAACTTTGAGTGGAACAAATTACTATAATAGGGCAAAAAAGTGGCAACAGTTGAGGTTTCACCAAACGCTCAACTTGCAACTTTTGGCAGATTTTTACGCTTTTGTGTGCTGCCAAATGGGACCTAGGTCTTAATTGTTGTACCAATGTTGATCTTTTGGCCTTTGTTATTTAAACACTGACTGCTACAATTTCAGAAAACAAAGATTAAAGTAAAACCATGTAGCTGAGTGCCAAAATTTTAATCCCCAGTTAGTGATGCGTTAGAGTCAATTTAGTTGCGACATTCTTGTGAATATTATTATCGGGTGACTTATGATTGTCAAATGTCAATCAGCTATTCAGAAATCAGATAGCGCTCTAAAACATATTATGGTATCAATTAGTTAGGACATTGGAGGTGTACTCGTGGAGTGGGAACAACATATAGAACTATGAATGCTGTGTAGGATATCTCTTCTTTCTCTGAATAGGTATGCACAGTAGTTGGAGCCAATTTGGCAGTACAATCCTTTATTTTGGAGAACTATTTTGTCTTCTAGTTAAACATACTACCACCCAAAATTTATCTGATAAGGAAATCTGTGTATTCCTTATCATAAAATATGGGTTTAAGGCGAGTTTGAAATTCCGCCCTCAAGCTTACCAAAATCTAACTTCTCCAACCATGTGTGCTTATAAATTAAATTCAAAATCACCATTGTTTTCTTATTAGTAAAATGCAACTCTATTGAAAAACAATGTATCAAGAGAATAACATTACGAAGATACAACAATCAGAACCTACACATCCATGTCCTCAACAAATGACAAAATGCTATGTAGATCTGGATATGTTCTATACCCGAAAAAATATCTATGCTGTGGAGACAACAGAATGCATTTCCTGCTACACGAAAGAAATCTGAAAATTTATATTCATTTCACCTCAAATCAACCAAAGGGAAGAACGGTTGAGGAGAAGTAATTTTAGTAGCACTTCATTATTGGAGAGAGGAACTGATTTGAGACAATCTATGGTAAAACAATTGGATAGGCTTGGTTACTATTTGGGGAAAAATAGTTAGAGCAGCAATGGATAAAAGCATTGAGATAAAAAGAAACAGCAAGAATAATTGAAGAATCTAATTAGAAGAGAAGGGGCAGCTGAAAATGACCTTGTGTAGCTGCGCTGACAATAGAATATGATAAATTCTAAGAATTCACCCTTGTTTTTTGTAAACACGACCTTGGCTGGGAAGGAAGTGTCCTAAATTGCATGGCATTGTCAACCATCTAAAAAAGAGTATCCCTAGAGATTATATATGCAGTATATGTCTAATCTGGACTCTAAAATAATCTTTTGAAGCTCGCCAGGGTTTTAAAATTTCAAATTGGTTTGGAAAACAAGCTGAGAGCCTCTAGTCCATATGACAATGCTTCTTAAAATAGAAAAAAATCAGGAATCATCTGTCAACGAAAGTTCCAATATTTCCTTTGGACTTGTATGGTTCATCACGAGTTTGTTCATAATAGTCCCCGACTCCCCACAAGCTTATCGACGGCCCACCCAATGTATAATTCAAAGGTCAACATGCAAATATGAATACACCTAGTATCAGAAATTCAATTCATTGAATTAGGACATTTTCCATTCAAACCTTACTCTTAAACGAACACGCATGCTCTTTCCTCAAATTTCCAACTTCAAAACTCACTAGACGTTCACTCGTAAGATAAATGTTGAATTCATGGTTTTAACCATGATTTTAGTCAACTTTAAGTTAATATGTATGTAAGGTCCACATATTATTAAATTTGAATCAAATGTGGAATATAAAGTGTTTCATGAGATCTTTATAGTCATATATTCAATTATTCAAATCTATGAATAAATTGAATTAAAATTGACTTAAAAGTTAGTATCTTGGCAATAAGGAAAAGTAGGTTTGTCCCGCGATGGAAAATTATGAAATAATCTATGTCAAATTTGGATGAAAGGGAAGGCCCAAAAGGGTACCCATGTTTTGTAGAGGGGGAAAACTTAGATGGGTCAACCCACATCACACACGTGTGACATTCGACCCAACTCGGGTTGTGTCAAATTATGTTGAATATGGGTGATCTAGGCTTGACATGTTCGGGTTGTGTCAAATTATGTTGAATATGGGTGATCTAGGCTTGACATGTTGCGAATCCTCTTGAAAGAAAGCACCTTGAATATGGGTGATCTAGGCTTGACATGTTGCGAATCCTCTTGAAAGAAAGGGGTGCTTTCGGGAATGCAGACATAGGATTGATTTATTTATTCCCTTTTTTTGGTTTTTCTGCCATCTTTATTGGCCTGTCCTGTACCAGTCGAGGTAAGGAGCGGATCAGGACATTCGACCTCCCTAAGAGACCCGGCAACTCTCGTAAGGATAGCCGGAATCCGCCACTAGCCTTCCCGCTCCGCTCACTCTTTGTTATTTACTTCACAAAATTTTCTCCACCATGAACAGACCAGCGGGCATAAAAATACATTGCGCAGAGTTCTTGGTTTGAAAATGCATACAAATTGTTGTTTTCATTTGTGTGTGTGATCATTTTATTCTGAGAGGTTGACGTCCATTATTTTGAAAGCATAAATTGCTGTTTTTGTGTTATTATTCTATTATGATTTACTAACTTCCATTATTCCAAAAATACCTGTGTGGGGAACGAATTTGGTTTTAAGGACATAGCTAGATTTGATCAATTGTATTTAAGTTTTTTTGTCCCATGACAATGAGTTTAATTTTCTGTTTATTTCGAACAGTTAGATTTACAAAAATCAGTGACTGATTCCATCATATTTTTCCAACAACAAATTCACTCAATCGGCTCACTTAGAGATTGCACATTAATCGAGAGTAAATGTTATGTTGTTGTGGCTTGTATTTTATTTTTGGCCCGGAATTATAACCTGATTCGAAAATCTCGCGGTGCGACCTGCATGGATATTTTTTTGAAGGTCTGTGGTGGTAGTGGAAGGCATGAGTTGATAGGTCCGAGCTTGAAGCCTACCACTGATCTTGGGGGGTGTGGGGGGCGTAGCCCCTGCGTTATGGATCTACTTAAATATTTCTTTTTGGGTGATTAGGGTTATGAAGAGGGTTTTTTCTTTGATTAGGAAAAGGACGGCCAGTGTTGTAACTTCTTTCTTTTATCATAGTGAAATTTCTCCTGTATCTTGCCCGTGGATGTAGATTTTACAGTTGAATCACATAAATTTTGCTGTCTATTGTTTTCTTTTTTCTATACTTTGTTTTGTGCGTTGTGTGATCTAAGATTGTGTGCACAGTTTTTAACATGCTCAAATTCAAGCAAGTGCAATCCAAAGTCGAAAACAGAAATGTACAAATAAATTCAACTTGACATAAGGATTATCCATGATCAAACACTTAAAACATGCAAAATTTTCATTCTCCACTTTCTTTCTCCACATATATCCACTAACCCTTGGGCTTCTTTTCGGTTGTAATGGGGCCAAGGAGTAATAAATATTTCCCAAGAAATGTTAGAGAATTCAAAAACGTCTTGGAGTACTTCTTTGCTCCCCTACTTTCTTTCAATGACAATTTCTTTCTTCTGTGGGTCGGGAAGAAGTCCGCAATCGCTATCCGAAGGTGTGCACCGGGTGAAATCCGTCCTGTGGACCAAGTTGGCAATGGTTCACGAGGTGGTAAACTAACTTAGGCAAGTTCTAGCTGATCGGTTCGATCGAGGGGAGCTGTTAGAGACAATTTCTTTCTTGCTTTCACATTCTCCGCTCATTAACAACTCAAAGTTACATTTCAAAGGCAAGTTTGAATTGGAGGTTCAATAGAATTTGCACTCAAGATTTCATCAAATTTTCGAGCACTAGCAAAAATACTAAACTCTCATTTTTCCGTTCCTTAACGTTACTTAGTATTATTATTATTATTTTTTTAACACTTTTGGCTTTTTTAAGCCAATTGAATGTTTTGCTTTTACAAACTCTTTCCTCAAGTATCAACTCCTCACATGTTTATTAGAACATTACTCTCGTATAGAGATAAATTGTTACTAGCTACAGAAGAAAAGTAATGAAAAATAATAAAAAAATTACATCATTTTCTCATTATCTCTTATGAATCATTTTTTTTACACCCTTATAAAATCATATGCAACGTTTTCTAATAAATAATTTAAAATAATAATTTATTTAATCAAATTAAAATTAATTAATTATTAAATTGTTTTATTAAAATAATATTTAATGAATAATATTTTTTTATTTAAATGATTTATTTTATTTTATTTTATTACATTAATTCTATTGAAAATTAATTTATTATTAAAATTATTTATTTTCTCAAATTAAAATTATTTTTAATAAATAATAATTTCTTATTAAAATGATTTATTTTATTAAAATGTTTTATTAGATAAAAATTATCTTCATAAATAATAATTTACTAGATTATGCATTGTATTGATGTAATTTATTAAAACTAATAATTTATTTAAATAAACTAAAATTAGTTATTTTATTAAATTATTTTATTAAAAGAAAAATTATTTTTAATAAATAATAATTCATTATTAAAATTAATTACTATTGAAATACTAATCTATGATAAAATTATTATGATAATTTATTTTATTATAATATTTTATTAAAATTAAATATTACCTTCTACTCCTTAATCAATTTATTCTTAATCCAAAAATAATTAATTTTTATCTTTTCAAAATTTAAAATAATATAATTATTAATCGATAATATTCTCTCAACCTATTAATATGGTATCACGAACTTATCACCTAATCATTCACCTCAAATTTTTCATCACGTGTTCCCCAAGTATTATTAAATCTTATTTTCAATTCCAATGGCGTGACAGTTTTTCATCCGTAGAGTCAGTTAGGAGTGCCCCCACGACATGCTTGGTGATCTCCCAGGTTTAAGTTCTCCATTTCCCCACTACCTTCGCAGAGCCCTATCGCTGCATTTCTCAGAGCAAGTACACCAAACCCTATCACATTTGCTCACCTGTTTCGATTACGTGTGAATACATATGCACACACAAAAACGATTAGATATAATTATGTGCGTATGTACACAAATTGCGTTGAATTGTTGCTTGGTTTGTAGATTTATGGCTGCGACATCTATGAGTTTCAATTTAGCAAGGGGGTTTTAGAGGACTGTCGTTATCCTGAAACTCATCGTCTTCGTGCTTCAAAGGAGATTTTGGTCCGATAATGTGGCAATCCAAATATCTGTCTCGTTTCCGCTGAAATCGCCATTGACGTTCGAATCTGCTTGCAAGAAATGAGCAGGAAGTACGAAGAACGGTCGAGATTCGAGAGAGCAGAGGCTTGGCGTCAAGATTTTCGGCGATCAAGTTGCCAAGTCTGCGGCAGTCATAGGTCGGCAGTGCGGGACGTAAGGTTTGATTTATATATAATTCAATTAATTTGGCGATACAAGCATTGCTAAGACAGTAGTTTTGACTGCCTAAATTTGCTGTTGTGCATTTCGGTTCTTGATTTTTGCATTTCTATTCTTCGAAGTTTGTTCATGACCGTATATAATTAGAGATGGTTAACCTGTTTTGAGATGCACAAATTTCATTTAAGAATACTACTGAAAAAAAACTTGCTATGAAACAAGGGCACCGGATTACCCCGTTGAACTAACATCGAACTAGGATGTTAGAAAGTGAATGGAATTTAAGTTGCTATCTATGAAATGCTTTGTTGTTTTTTCCTATTGTCATGCATATGAAACTGTGGTAGCTGATTACCATTAAATTCTTAATTCATGTGAACAGTAACAAGGGAATTTGATTTTTGAATGCCTAGAAAATGACATTCCATTGCCATATCTCATACTTTGATCTGTGGTGTGAGAACCTAAACCAGTGTCTATTATAAAAACTGTCTGACAATGGTGTTGCTGTTGGTTTAAGTTCCATGAATGAAAAGCCGGAGGGTTTTGAAAAATAATGTTATTCGTCAGTGTTATACAATAGGCACAAGTGCTGAACTAC
The DNA here is from genome assembly GCA_019916065.1 of Vitellaria paradoxa. Lineage (NCBI taxonomy): Eukaryota > Viridiplantae > Streptophyta > Magnoliopsida > Ericales > Sapotaceae > Vitellaria > Vitellaria paradoxa. The sequence goes on from CM034242.1 coordinate 2,549,992, forward strand.
ATATACTTCCAGAGATATTTGCTATAAAAAAGATTAAGCCATTTAGGGACAAAAGTAAATGCCTCAATGCAATGAAAAGTTAACCATGAATAAATTCCATATGTTCCCCATGTCTACTTGTTCTTCACGCTTGAAGACTGGTGATGGTATTCCATTCTCCGAGTAGAAATACAGTAACCTTATAATTGGGCCTTATCTGCACGGAGATAGTGGTGTGTTGATTGCTTATTTCTTCATTATCGAGTGGCATAAGATATTTGAGTTTGAGTTATTTAAAAGATCTTTAATAAAGCCTTCAGAGTACAATAAGGGTTGTAACTTGTTCCATTATGATCTGAGGGTCACAGGTTCGAATTATGAAAGTACCACTCTTTAAGTAAGGATGGCAAAAATACCCATTTCTAGCAGGTACCCGCATTGCCTGCCACGCTTGGGGAGAAAATGAAGATACTCTTTGTCGGGAAGGGGACGAGAATTTCAAGTAATCCTCAAATAGGTATAGGAACGGAGATAACAATCTCTGTGCTGCCCCGTAGCTTTGTGCACATTCACTGATATATTAATTACATTTATAATAGTCTACATTAATATATAACATTATTTGATCTAAAATATGTGTAATTTTTATTCGTAAATGCGGGGAGGGGGGTAGGGTCGAGATCGGGAACCTACATTGAGGCAGGAGCAGGGATAGGGGTATGGATAGGGATGGGGGTTACTAAATGAGGACAGGGAATGGGATCCCCTCCCATGCCCGTCCCATTGACATCCCTATCTGCATGCAAGGGTAAGGTTGTGTAATCTGACCCTCTCCAGACTTCGTAGTGCAGAGTCTTTTCAGTTTTTAATTTGATGAAATTAACTTTTTATGAAAAGTGAGTTTACCTTAGCAACTAGCAAGGTAGATTAAGGTTGTGATCGAAATATTTATTATTGAAAAAGGACTTGGGATGTCTTGCCTTTTGTTTAAGAGCGGAGGAGTGGGCAACTTGTTACGATGTTGAGTCTTAAGAGTCAATCCAAAATTCATGGCACTTAGAAAGGACTCTTTTTCCCCCTTATCTTTTGGGAAGCAAAAATAAAGATGCTTGTTCCAAGGGTGTACAAAAGCTATCCAACCCATTAATGGCCTAACTGATTGAGTTAGGGGGTGCCAATTAATGGGTTGGGTCTAACTCGGCCATTAAGAAAAGTTAAAATTTTTTTGGATGTTTTCTAAATGGGCGTTTGACCTATCAAAACTAAAAAATTCAATATAAAATATATTTTAAAATCAAATTTATAAAAGAAATATTTTGAATAATAAAATAATAAAAAATATAATCTAAATAAATTTAATATAAACAATAGGTTACCTACCAACCCAACCCGGTTAAATTCTAATGGGTTAATGCGTGGGTTAAGTGGCTTCCAAAAAATAATGGGTTAGGTCCAACTTGCCAACTTGGGACTTGACCTGTCGCACGCCCATAGTTTGTCCTTTTAGCCTTTTGCACTCTATCATTTTTCATTTTGTTAACTATCTTTCTTTTGTAGTGGTTACCCCTTACCAATTTATGTACATCATGCTTGAGATTTGACTCATTTATTTGTTGTGGTTGAAGCATTTCATCTATCTACAAACCATACTAGGGGAAAAAATGGGGAAGTGATGTAGGACAATAGAAAATAAAGCCAAGAAAGAGAAATAGAGAGAGAGAGAGAGAAGAAGTTTAGGAGAGAGGGAAGAAAGAAGAAGAAGGGAGAGAAAACAAGCCACGAGATTTCAACAACGCAAATTTTCATATTCATCAATATATCAAACCCTAATCATCATAAGCCTTTAAATAGACTAATACATTCTCAAGATTACTAAAAATAAAGCAAAATCAAATATTTTAATAAATCCTTCTTAAAATAAATCTAAATAAAATTTTGCCTAAAATAAAATAAATTTTTAATAGAATAAGGTAAAATCCTTATATAAAATGTAATCCTAATAAAATAAAATTCTAATAATAATTATTTCATTTTTTTTTTTTTTGGCTTTCGCATCATTCTCCACCCCTTAGAAAAACTTGACTCTATCGAGTTAAAATTTGCATACTCCTTCAATCGCCGAGCCACGAACAAAGCGGATGTCCAAGCTGCTCCTAAAGTTCATGAACACACGTCAGGAGTGGTAGAAATCTAGTGTATCTACCAAGTCTTCCGAAATAGAAGTCCTGCGATTCAGAAAATAGAACTTGTAGATGTTGGAAGAAGACAAAAAATGGACCAACTTGTGAGGGAAGTTTAGGTGTAGGAAAGACAAAATTCACAGAAGCACCATAAATTTTAGGTATACTCTTCAACCCGATAGTACTTACAGGGACATCAGTAATATCGCTGGAAATCTATGCCTCATCAAAAGAAATGACTTCATTAGTAGCAATAATTTCAGTAGTCGCAACAATTTCATTAAGTGGCTTGCCTATGATTTGGTCATCATCTTCATCATCTGAAAAATAAAAGTCGTCAGGATTAGGCTCATAAATCAACTCTTCAATTTGATCATCATTAGACTCTCTCTTCACTTCAAAGTGGTCGTCATCAGATTTTCTGTTTGGTTCATCAATTACTTTTGGAATTTCGGTAAGGGTACCAAATAGAAGAGCTGAAACTGTGTTCGACTTTGAATTCGATATTTGGTTAGAATAGAGGTGAATAGGGTTGCTCGGCCAATAGTATTCCTCCTATGTGTCTAACCTCGCGTTCAGTCTTTGAATGGCTTTAGTGAGAGCTGCTATTTGGTTTGCATCTGGTTATTGTTTGACTGTACCCGATAGTGTACTGACAATTTCGAATCTGTAAAAATGAACTGTGAGGAGTTCCGAAACCTCCTAGAAGTCGCTGGAGCTTCGTCGGAAATTTTGTCGGAGGTCGCCAGAGCTTCGCACGGAGCACAGGTCAGATCACTGGAGTGTAGTGGTTATTCTGAATTTCACCGAAGGTCGCAGGAAAAGTAGCCGGAGGTCGCCGGCCGGTCGCCAGAAAAGTCACCGGAGGCTGCCGGAGTCACCGACAAGTTCACCGAAGGTTGGTGGTGCCAATGGTGGGGTTCGCCGGAGTTGGGTACTGTTGGGAATGTACGAAAGTGTACTCGAAGGGTTTGAGAGTATGTAGGGCGCGTGTGGTGGCTATGACTGCAGTTGCGGCTAGGGTTTGAGATGAATAATGAGTTTTCGTTGATTATATATCGATTTGCTCTGATACCACAGTTGATGTAGGACGATAGATAATAAAGTCAAGAATGAGAAATAGAGAGAGAGAAGAAGAAGTTTAGGAGAGAGGGAAAAAAGAGGAAGAGGGGAGAGAAACAAGCCACGAGGCAACTCAAATTTTCATATTCATCAATATATCAAAGCCTAATCATCACAAGCCTTTAAATAGGCTAATACATTCTCAAAATTACTAAAAATAAAACAAAATCAAATATTCTAATAAATCCTTCTTAAAATAAATCTAAAAAAAATTTTGCCTAAAATAAAATAAATCTTTAATAGAATAAGGTAAAATCCTTATATAAAATGTAATTCTAAAAAATAAAATTCTAATAATAATTATTTCATATTTTTTTTGGCTTCCGCATCAGGAAGCTTGAGTTGTTTTTGTGCCTAGCTACCCAACTAGCCTCTTGATACTTATTTAAGGCCTAGGTGCTATATAGTTTGAGTTGGTTGAAGGTTCCAACTACAACTGAAGGTGGAACCGTACAAGACTTGGATCAAGGCCAAAAGTGTAGTTTTAAGATGATTTTTGCAAAAGCTAGCAATCAAGGCCTATAACTCGAAGCTATGGGGTTGGAAACCAAGCCCCAAGATGTGGCAAAGTAAGGATACAATAAATATGAAATTCAAGTTATCAAAATTCCTTTCAAAACAAAAATCACAATGCTAAGTGTGAGTAACTAAGCAGGTTGCTTTATAGTGAAGTACCTAGGAATAGAAATTACAAAATAACAAAAATTTGACAAGCAGCATCTTAATGAAACCTATTGATACATGACCTTCATGCAACCATTTAATGATAAAAATGTGACATACAGCTTTACATGCAACCAAATCTACAGTTGTGTCCTACATGTAGCCATTGCATTGAAGGAATAGGTAACAAACTGCTTATAAACAACCACCTTTAGAGGAGGTCACTTTATAACTAAGAAAACCATCAAAATTATGCCTAAATTCCTGAAAACCCAAAGGCCTAGTTTGGTACAAGGAAACGAAATGAAATGGCTATTCCTATGTTATCATTTCATTCAATTCCCTTGAGTAAATAGCATTTTAAATAAGCTTAAAGTAGTATTTCAAATAAGTTTATCAGATAAGGTAATGGAAATAGAAGTCTGGGAACAGTCATTCTAATACATTTGCTTCCATTGCACCCAAAAGGGGCCTAATAAAGAAGAGGAAAGTCTTTTAGAATACAATTAAGCGTGGGAAAGCAAGAAAGGAAGGCTATATGTTGTTCAACCCCAGTTAGTAATTGCCTCAGCCACAAACTACCCGGCTTGCTAACCTTTAAGAACTTTCTAGAAGTTAACTATTGAATCTGTGAGTTCTAGTTCTATGTTAGTGTATTATCTGATCATGCTGGTTATCCATTATCACATTATTATCTCTACCCACTCCAAAATCTTATTTCTTTTTATTTATTTGTTTGTTATTATATTTTATTTTTTTAGAACGAGAGAATGCCAGGTGCCGCAAATGGTCCTAGCGGAAAAGATAGGGTGAATTTACATCTCTCTCTTTAATTGGCATGTTGAATCCTTAGTTGCAAGGATGCTTTATTTTATGAGCTGATAATGGTCGTCCACGATGTCGGCTGGCTATTTAAAATTCGATGGCACAATCGCAAATTCTTCCTCACAGAGGGGGAGAAAGGAAGTCTAGCAATGAAATTAAGCTCCCGATTGCCGACCTCGTGTTGGGCAGATGAGTAGTCCTGGAAAAGTTAAAGGAATACTGACCTTATTGGCTCAGCGTGCAGTAAATACAAATTGCAGTCGATGGGAGGGTATACGATCAAACCCCTTTCAGACTTTCCTAGCCTATACATTAAATTTTCTCAACATTTGGCTATTGCCAGCTAATTGTGACTTGAATCTGTACTGGTTCACAAAACAATAGGTGATGTATAAAGGCATCACCAATTTGGATAGTTAGATCCATTAGTATTCCAGCCCCAGTTCTAAGCCTGTAACTAGTAAATAGGATTTGCCATCTAAAATTTTCGAAGCCGAAACGAAGTAAAGGACCTCTGAGCCTAGGATCAAGCTTGCTTCGTCTGGGGTCTATAGTTCGGCCTATTGTTGTTTATAAGAAGCCCACATAATAAATGAGTAATGTTTAGGCACTAATTTGGGCAACAATAATTTTCTAACGGGCCTAATAACGAGCTGTAGATCAGACCCATTCCATTCTTAAAATATCATTCCAACGGGCCAGTTGAGTCTACAATTGGACCGAAGGCCCCACAATTGATTTGATGGGCCTAACAATGGGCTAGCAAGGAAATCTTGAAAATATAAATGGGCCAACTTGGGTAACGAGCCAATTTTGAATCAATTGAGGCTCATAATAAACTAGATGATTTAATAGTAGGCCACTGATATTTTGGGCCTGCAAGTGGGCCCATAATTTTGAAACGGGCCTAATGAACCAGAAATGAAGCAAATGCTAATTACAATCTTAAATGCAAAAAAAAAAAAAAAAAAACTGAATTTTTGAATTTGAGTAAATTTATAATTTTGAACATAAATATAATCAATTTGGTGAAATAGCTAGTTAACTTGGGCTGGATTTGAAGACTTTTGAAGACTTTGAATCAAGGTTGAAGATTTAGAGCTTAGAATAACAAAACTATTAAAGCGGGCCAGGGGAGGCCTGTGTGTGTGCATGGGGGTGCTTGCCCAGGCGTACGAGGTCAGGAGAGCGCACGAATGGAGAGCGAACGAATGAAGAGCCCCAGGCGCCCGGACTTGGGGTGATCTCAGCTTCTGTGTTGCTCAAACTCAGGCCTAGGAAAGAGGAGTGGCAAAAGGGAGGGAAGAGGCTAGTGGCATTTCTCCCAAAGGTTCTCAATGTGTGTGTGTGTGTGTGCGTGTGTATATATATATATATATATATGTATATATCATGCGTATAATTTTGGGTCGAAGGAAGAAGCCAAGAGCCGGTGGACGAACGACGATTGGTTGGTAAGCCAAACCTTAGCCATTTTCAAATTAAACTTATAATAATGAAATTAAATCTGTTCTGAATACAATGATTTCAATATTTTGACGTAAGAATCAACGGATTGTGTATATGAAGCTTATAAATTATTTTGGGTTTTATCAGCAAAGTTAGAGTCTGTCATTTTTTCCGTTTCTCGTCATTTCTTCACCGAGGTAGGGAACTTATGGATTTTACATATATATATATATATATATATGATGTGTAAAGAATGTTATAATATTATCGGCATGTTTATTTGAAACCTTGAGGGCCTATTGTGGAAGAAAACTTGAGTTATACACTCATATATATATATGTATATGATTGTAGGAAGAAAATGATTATAAGCTTGTAACTTGATCTACACTTCATAAAATCTTAAATTGATTGTTTCTTGTGATTCATATAAGTCTTATAATGTTGTTTGAAACAAGAGTTTCAAGGAAATAGCTTCATTTTTTAGTCAATTAGAGGTTAGAATCATGAAAACAATGAACAATGAAAAATAGAGCCCCGTCTATAGCCATTGTTCGTCACTCGGGCACACAGGCCTGGGCCCTCAGGCGTTCGCCCTCTATCTAAAAACCTCGATTGGTCCCTATTGTTCTATAGATTGCATTTTTTTTTTAAATTATTGAGTATATATGATTAAAAAGAGAAATTTTTATAAAAATCAGTGATGTTTTGCCCAATTGAGCAAATATATGATTTAAAGAATATGATATGAGTATTTGTGAATAATTATGTTAAAAGGAAGTTGTTTTTATGTTGTGATCTTAAAGGATAGAATAACATGAACTTGTTTGTGATCACTATGAATTATCATGGATTTCAAATTTGTGATACTGTGATTTATTGTCAATTTTGATTGTTTTGATAATAAGATGATGATTATGAATAAGACATGATCAGGAAAATAGAAAGAGATGAAATAATAACAGTGATTGATATTGATGAGATGTTACAAAGAGAATGTTGAGATTATGATAATAGAGATAAATGATATAAGTGATTGCGAGGATGATGGATACTGGAAAAATAGAAAGAATACAGAAACTATTATTTGATTGAAAACCCTAAACTTGCATAGAACAGAGGTTGGTAGTAACATGACAGTTATAATTTGACTAATTGTGGCCTGTGGTTCGAGAATCACAAATACGACGTATTCACTTAACCGTTTTTTTTTATGTTTTGGCCTATAAAAACAACGTTGATAGTATCTACCCTATGATATGATGTAATGATGTGAAAATGATAAAGGAACAAAAGAAAGTGAACAATTGTGTAATTGGTAATGTGATTGTTCAGTTATTAATATTGATTATGAATTTATTGATTTTGATATTAATTGACATATGATTTATCGGACATTGAATTTGGTATGATTATATGTTGTTTATTATTATTACATATTATATATGTTGGTATTATGTATCCTGAACACAAGTGATTAGTACTCACATACTTATAGATTTTGGTGCAGGTGCGAATCTTGATCATTAGGTGGAGCTCACTGCGTTGAATCAATTCTAGTTTACTAAAATTTTGTTATTATTTTAAATTCAATTAATAATATTCTATTTGGACTTAATTCAATTGGGTTGTAAGGTCATAAGACTAAAATTTATTATTATTGCTTGAGATTGTGTTAGAACCATTATACCTGGCTTGACCAAGATTACTTTATTATCACTTCATGGTTAGTTTATCAGTATAAATCGTAAATATTCGTTTCAGGGTTTCAAGGTGGTCCTTACCCTGATCATAAAAAATATGTAGTTGTTGCATTGTTGTGCGTGACATAATTCACTCCTTCAACCAGGATATCCAGGGCGTGATAACTACAATCTCAAAATTTCATGCTAATGGGTTAGGTGGGTTTAACTGATCAACAAGCCCATAATTGATTTGATGGGCAAAAAAAGACCTTTTTTGGGTAAATGATTAACTTAATGGGCCTACAATTAGCTGGTCAGGTCCATTAAAGTCATAAAATTTCATCATAATGGGCTAATTGGGCCTACAATTGGACCATCCCATAATTGAATTGATGGACCTAATAATGGGCCTAAAGGAAATCACAAAGTTCGAAAATTGGGTGCATATTAAAACCCAGCTACGGCCCGTTAAGCTGAAAATAAGCCCAGGTATAGGCCAGATTGGGCCCAGCTATGGGCCCATTGGCGTAAAAATAAGCAAAGTTAAGGCCCATTAATGTAAAATAAGCCCAGCCATGGCCCATTAATCTGAAAAGCCCAGTTTTGGGCCCACTAATGTAAAAATAAGCCCGGGTAAGGCCACTAATGTACAAAAAGCCCAGCTATGGGCCCAATAACGTAAAAATAAGCGCGATTAAGGACCATTTATGTAAACAAAAAGCCCAGCTATGGCCCATTAATCTGAAAAAGCCCAGCTATGGGCAAACAAGCCCAGTCAAGTCCCATTAATGTTAAAAAATGCCAGCCATGGGCCCGTTAGTGTAAAAAATAATCCTAGTAAGGCTCATCAATGTAGAAATAAGACCATGCACGGCCCATTAATCTGGAAAATAAGCTCAGACACAGGCCATTACATGATTACTGGCCCTACAATTGGGTCAATTGCATCAGGCCCATTACAGCCATAGATCTTCATCAAAATGGGCCAGTTGGGCCAACAATTAGACCATCCCATAATTGAATTGCTTGCCTAGTAATGGGCCAACTAAGAGTTCCATAAATAGGCCAAATTGGGCCAATTTTACGTAAATGTTAATTTGATGACCCATAATTCGGCCCCTAATTTTCTCACGCCTATCAAGGCCATTACAACCTTAAAATTCCGAGCCACCTGGGCAAACAGGCCAATCACAATCTTAAGATCCCATCCCAATGAGCCAGTTACGCAACCAGGCCCATCACAATCTTGTATTATTAATATGATTACTTTGATGGGCCCAATATCGGCTAGTGGTGCAATTTTGGGTACATAAATTTAGTAGCCCTATAGCTGGGCCAACTGAGGCTCATAATGATCTGGAGGGCTGAATACCTTAAAATGCTGAAATCAATACCCAACGTCCAAAATTTCAAATGAGCTGTTAAGGATCTAAAATTGGATCAAAACCCATTAATTGATCTGAAGCCTATCAATGAGTCGACCATGCGGTCCCATCCCACAACTGACTTTGTGGGCCCAACAACAAAACAAAGATCAAGGAGGGCTATTCTTACAATGCTCCAAATGCTTGCCATGACCTCGTCTGGGCCTCCCATCAGACCGACAGATATTTCAAAACCATTCAAGGAATGGGACATCCATAATGACTACCCAAGTGACTCATTCCCACAGTCCAGTTAGCCCACAGTTAAATTTGGGCCTACCATTGCCCTAGTGCAATAAAACAGCATTCTCAGCGAGCATTTTCTTTTTCTTTATACCCTTTCTGTTTTTCAAAAAGGCCCCGACTGTGCTGAGGAGTCCAAGACTGTTGATACACGAGCAGCCTCAACACAGCAGATACAGAATCAACAAATTTAAAATTAACAATACAAGCTAAGGAAAATTTGTGTGTAAGACTAGAATGATATTGTCTACACGTAAATATGCCAGAAGGCATGTGTCGTCCTCCATTGCACCCTATGGTTAATAGCCACTTTTGTGCAGGCACACTTTTCCACCTGACCTGCAAAGTTTTAAAGAAATTGGTGAATTGAAGACAACCAAAAACCCACACATAGAAGCACTGTTCAAATTTCAACAACAAAATAAGCAAAATAATGGAATGAGAAAAGGTGTTTCAGTTTGGACCATCTTACTAGCTAAGTTGCATAATCAACATACGCCATATATTAGTATTTGCCATCCATGTTCTTTCAAAAGAATAAAAATAAAATTAACATGACAAAAATAAGATGACCAGTTGGGCCAAAACAACCTATACGGCTGTCGACCAAGCTACCGTCGAGGATGGTTCAAGCTAACTCTAAAAAATGCGAACTTACTGTGGTTTGTCTTTTGAGTTGAATCTCAAATAAGCTTTTGTCTCAAAATGTATGGTTTTATAGTTGACTGGGTAAAGTGAACATCACCTACAATTGAGGGGTCTTCGCGTCGTTAGCCCTTTAATAAAGCTAATCATAAACAAGGCCTGAGCAAAGTATTCTACATTCTTCTAAGGTATGCAATTTAGCTCATTTAGCCTAGATTTAGGTACCGTTTGGCATCTACAAAAAACAAAAAAAAACTCTAAAAATTTCTAAAAACTTCTATCATATCAACATTTTTATTTCACTGCACGCATTACGAACTCACAACTTTTCTCATTTTATCTCATTTTTTCTCAATTTTTATCATTCCAAACACACCCTTAAACTAATGAACTCCAAAATGTAATCGTTGCCCTGTACCTTGTGGTGGCCTTGAACAAATTTTCAATGAGTCAAATAACAGATAATTTGAATTGTTTTTAGTGAAAATGGATCCTATAAGGGCATGTTTGTTTTGAGATAACAGAAGGTAAATTTTACTAGGATAATTTTTGCCATCCATTATATTAAGGGAATTGCCTTTTTACCCCCTTGCACTTAAGGTGAAAATCATTTACACCCCCTAAATTTTAAAAACCTACCTACGTATTCCTTCTACTTTGAGCTAAAATAAAGTTTTAAACGGCGTTAAATTTTCAAATAAAAAGACAAAAATGCCCATTAAAAACTAAATAGAATTAGAGGGTGTAAATGTAAATAATATAAAGTACACGGGGGTATAAATGCAATTTTCAAACTTTACTTAAGAGTCAAAACCATTATGTTTAACAAATTTTTTAACGTCATCACTTTAATTCAAAATATTAGGGATGTAAATGTAGGTTTTCAAAATTTAGGGGTAAAAAGAAATTACCCCTTATGTTGATTTGGAAGAGGAGGTAATAATTACACTAGGAGTAAATTGTTACAAACACAGGAGCGAGGGTAACAGGCAATGATGAAAAAGTTATACTCTTTTCTCATTACTACTGTAAAACATTCTTTTACACCTTTACAAAACCCTAGGAACGTTCTCTTATAAACAATTATAATAAATGTTAGAAAATAATATTTTAATTAATAAATTATTTAGTGATTAAAATTATTTATTTTCTCAAATTAAAATTATTTTTAATAAATAATAATTACTTATTAAAATGATTTATTTTATTTCTCATAAATAATAATTCACTAGATTATGTATCGTACTAATATAATTTATCAAAATTAATAATTTATTTAAATAAACAAAATTAGTTGTTTTATTAAATTATTGTATCAAAATAAAAATAATTTTTAACCAATAATAATTCATTATTAAAATTAATTACTATTGAAATATTAATCTATGATAAAATTATTTTTTGTAATTAAAATTTTATCTAAAATAATTTCTTTAGTAATGTATATTTTATTAAAATTAATTATTATTAAAATTACAATTATTATGATGATTTATTTTATTATAATTTTTTACTAAAATTAAATATTAATTTTACTCAGTCAATTTACCCTCATTCCAAACATAATTAATTTTTATCCCTTCAAAATTTTTAACATTCCAAACATAATATAACTATTACCAAATAATATTTACTCTCTCAATCCAAACATTACTATCACGAACTTGTTACCCTATTAATTTATATTGGGACAACAATTACTCCTGTAATCTTTTATTTCCACAAATTTCACCCCGTATCAAACATTTCCTAGGAGAATCATGTATTGAACCAAGATATTATTAAGCAAGGGAGCATAAGTCAAATACAAGTTGAACACAAATAAGTTGGACTGTTCTAGTGAAAATAGATCATACAAGAGGATCACGTATTGAACCGAGACACTATTAAGCAAGGAATCATGGCCACAATAATTGACATGCATTGGACATATTTGTAGGACACTCCTCAGATACAGGTAAAAACAACAGTTCCAAAACCTCCCCGCAAGAGCTTGAAATAGAAAACATGTACAAATTCCATAATAAATAATATTGTACACAAGGCAAACCTCAACTTTTGGTAATGTTTTTTTTCTCTTCCTTTTATTCTGTTCAACCTCTCATTATTTCCAAATGTGTAAAATACCTTCCAAAAACAACCTAACAAATCAATTTCACCACTCAATTTTGTAACTACCATTTAATTTACCTTTTATATCCCTCCACCATTTAGATTTTAGAAATAAAGCGATATATCATATACATATTGTTGTGTTGTCTAGAAAAACCAAAAAAATCACACAATTCTCTTTGTTTTTTGTAGAAAAGAAAGAGCATGAACACCAAACAGCATTAAAAAGAGAGAGAGGGAGGGAGAGAGAGATGATGAAGTAAAGGAAAGACTACACTACCAGAAGGAACAATGAGGATTGGAGTAGCCAAAACTTTCCTCAAAAGATTTTTCTTCGTTTTTTGGCTGCCACCACCCCCCCCAAGGGGGGGCGCCGGGGGGGGGGGGGGGAGTGGGGTTGAATTTGGACATTCACTACCTTAGCTACCTTAATCCCTTAATTGACTAAGATCCATATATATCGTAAAATTATGGGACTTAAAACTTCAATTCAGAATGGACCTATCACATGGGCTGTAAGATTGGGCTTCTTTTCTACATTTCTCAAATTTAAAATTCAAAATAAATCGGTCACTAATTTTATCAGGCCATAGCTTGGACTTGGACTAGAATTGGGCCAGTTTGATGAGTGGTGTTAAGATGCCTTAACATTTGAGCAAGATTGACTTAAATTAAGTCTTAATATTTTTATGAAAAAACAGATAACAAAAAATATATCAAAGACAGAAAATAAGAATATATTTTAGCTATATAAATATTTTTTTGATGAATTATTTTAGCTGTATAAATATTGAAGAGGACAACTGATACCAAGCGCCTTGGCCTAAAATCTGTAGCATAAGTTGAGCATAAAATATACTACTACAATTAAAAATAGTAAACCTTAACTTCCAATCTACATTGGAAATGAGAAAGCTAACCATTATTAACGATAGAGAGTTTAGGGTCAATCATGAATTGATGATCATTGTGGTTCACGTTATCCAAAAATCCCCTACAATTCTTTCTTCTCCAGTGTAAATTGAAAGATTAGACATGCTAATTCACTTCCTCAAATACACCATTGACCATACACAAACCCAAACTATCCCCCAAAAAACTCATAAAGATTGTAAAGCCTGATTACGATTCTTAATGAATAAAACAGAGAAGCACCAGCAACAAGCACAAACTGCCGCATAACATATTTTTTGTATACATACATAAAAGCCTAACGCAAATGAAAATTCTAAACTTTCCAAGCTTTCAAAATAGCCATTATTATACATTTACAGAATATTTGTCCACATTTTGCAGCAGGCATTTGTAAAACAACACCATCCTCAGAAGGGTCAATAAATTAAATCATATCCGCATAATCAGTCAATTATAGAATTCAAATATAAACATAATAAAATCTAATTTTATATCAAAATCTGAACTTCTCTTTGTTCCAACTGGTACTTGAAGCCTTGATCATTATCATTTTCTAAACACCATCTAATTTACAAGCGTTATTGATCTATTCATTAAAAGCATAAAACATCATGGTATTAAAAGGAACTATAGAACAAAATATTCAACATAACACGCAAATACAATTCAATCAAAATTGCAATTCAATTCCTAAAGCAAGAGACAGTCTAACAACTAGTTGCCTTGCAATTTGTAATTGACCTAGTAATTAATTGTAATCAAAGCTTAAGTCCTAGAGGCATAATTGGACCCCCAGGTGCAGACTAGAAGACCATTCCCTGAATTGATTTAAGCTACCGACAGATAAGGAGGCATCAATGGAAGATTGTTTGGATCAGCAAAGGTTGCCATGGAATATCATCCTTCAGAGGAATCTTCGTTCCTGGGAAGTGGCAAGACTAGTTGACCTTATGCAGTTGCCCCATCCTTTGCTTCATAGAGAGGGGGATGATGGAATCAGATGCACTCTCTCTAAGTTTGGAGTGTCTAAGGTACAAGTCCTAGACTGGGGGGGAGGAAGATTTTCTGTGGGATAGAATCTGAAATACTGGGGTTCCATTAAAAGTGGCCTTTTCTGTTTGATGCGCAATTAAAGTTAGCATACTTAAGATTGACAACCTCCATAGGAAAGGCTTTATGATGGCTAACAGATTTTATCTAAGCAAGGAGAAGCGGGAGACCATTGATTACCTGATGATTCACTACAAGTGGGTGAGAAGCTTTTAAGACGTATTTTTGTCAAGCATCGGCATCATGCATGCGTAGTGGGGATACAAAGTTAATCCAATAAGGAAAAAGGATTAGAAAATTGTTCCTTATTGCATCTTTTGGCTTACTTGAAAGGAGAGGAATAGAAAACATTTTGATGGGATGGAGCCTGAGTAACCGAATCCTCTTAAGTAGGGTGGTGAATCGTGCTCCAATCCTCAAAGTTGCAAATTCAGCACCAATTCAGGTCAAATCCGCAAATTTGTTTGCTCAAATCCTCCAATTTGAAATGATTTCACATTTCTCTTCAATTTTTTAAAAAACTAGTACAACATTGTAATGATACAATATACACTAAACCATTAGCACGAGTTACAAAATGGTTAACGTTAGTCGATAAAAAAATTCATGTCACAACTTTCTTAATAATAATCCAACAAATTAATGGATGTATTGATTATTATTTATTTATTTTGATTCATTTATAAAACATTCTTAGGCTCCATTTGTGAGCTTAGGAGAGAAAAGAAAAGAAAAGAAAACATTAGTTAGGACAGAAGTGAAAATAAAATAAATAATAATATTTTCTTTCTATTTGTTTGTAAGTTTAGGAAAGAAAGGATAATAATTTTCCCTCTTTCTTAGTTGAGAGAAAATGGAAGGAGAAGAATGTGTACATTGTTATTTTACCATTAAATCCTTTAAGGAGTAAGAAGGTTGTCAATTTATTTAGTCTTAGGATATGTTTGTAATTTTCTTTTTCTTATTTTTTATTCGATAAGCAAATATGTCATTTTAAAATTTTCATTAATTCACTTTTCTTTTCTCTTCTGCCCACTTTTGGGAGGATAAAATTTTTAAAATTTTAACACTCAATTTTCTTCCCACTTCTTTCCATTTATTTTTCTTTTCTTTCCTAGAAAAACTCACAAAAAAGTGATAGATTTTAAAATCTTCTCTTTTCCCTTCTTTTTTTCCCATTTCACTCCATCCAAAATGGACTATTATTCTTCTAACTTAATATAAATGATAAGTTTTCTAAGAAGTTAATGCATAAAAATAAAATTAGACAATTATATATGACTAGATATATATATTTATCATATTCATATATAAGCTCTGGAGAGCTTTCACGCTCCCATTCTTTGTGGATTGGTTACTTAAGGTGGAGCTACCCGTATTTAAATTGAAGAGTCTTTTTTTGTCCACACTGTATAGTTGATTAAAGCTGGTTACTGGTTCTTAAACGAGCTTTAGAGAGACTAATATAGGTTTTTTGGGGGGTTCATTGTCTAGGCCAAGCATTCCCTTAATGCCTTTACACTTCGTTTGGTTAATAAAATTTTTATTCATAAAAAAAGAAAAGAAAAACAGGATTCTGCACATCGTAATTGCTTCTTTATAAAGGCAAAACTACAGTAATGTCCGTCTTCCCAAACACTTCACAATAGAAATTGATGGTATATATACACTGACGATGCAGAATAATGCGAAGGTTGAGAGAATATTACCTTAACCAGATCCAACGATGATGTTGTTGATAGGGATAAAGATCAGCTTCACGAAGAAGCCCACGAATCCCATCACCACAAATCCAATTGCTGTGCGAAACGCGACCTTGGTGAATTCTGTACAAAGCAACAAATAATGTGCCAGCAAAGATTAGATCTGATCATCAAATCGACAAACGCAAGGGAAGTAGTATCCAGTCGAAAGCCAAATTGGAGATCGAAACCCTAGAAGGAGACGAGATTATCGATATACCTTTGCGATCGGGTTTGTGACATCTCTTGACGAGGCGAACGCTGTCCTTGGAGAAATCTCTCAATGGATCGAATACCGAGTCCAAGGCATCCATTCGAGAAAGATCTCGAAGATCACAGAGTAAACAAGCTTTAGATCGCCAAGACAGTGAAAAGCGAGAGACGAGAATAGAAGAGACCAAAACCCTTTGCCGCTATGTTTTGTTGGCATACTAGGAATTGCCTGCGTCCAAACATGCTCCTTCCCTAAATTTTCCCCGGTTCCCAAACACTTCTAAATAAAAAATAAAATAAAATAAAAATAATATTTTTGTTAAATTACACATAAATTTCTTTAACATTTAAAATTAATACCTTTATTTTAAAAGTTGTTAACATCCGCCCTCTCCCCGTTAATCTGAGCCGTTAAAATTAACAAAATTGTAAAAGTTAACTAGTCGACAATTCTTTTTACAATAAAGATAAAAATATTTCTGAGTGAAACCCAAAACACTTACCCAAAAATAAATTAAAAAACCCTAAACGAGTTCAAAATTGAGACAGTTTTGCTCCAAATTCGTCTGGTATTGATTCCGCATTCTTCGAGTTGTAGCGGCTCGTCCTCAAATCTAGTGTCGATTCCAATCGTGTTACTGCCAAACTGTGAAGCCGAGAAAGACGTCAATGTCGCGGCAACGTTGGCATCAAAAGACATGAATGGTATGGTAGCGCTTATAGGGCGCGATGGCTGGAATGGTGCCGTGGGATACTGCTACTGCTGTCAGGATTTTTGCTAGAGAGTAAAGATCTGGGATCGAGGGCTTTGTAGTAGAGTTCGTTGAATTCGTTGCCAAGGTTTCCGCCTGTTTTGATTGGTGGTGGCTTTGTAACAAAGACTTGTGAATCCACACCACCAAAGTCCGCTGCTAGTGCTCCGGCGAAAAAGAAACCAGTTGTAGCAAAGCCGAAGACAGTAAAAGAGGCAAAGGAGGAAAAAAAAAAAAAAAAGGAAAACTCTAGCAAAAACAAAGGTTATTGCGCTAAGGGTCCGATTAAATGGTACTAAAATTTCATAGGGATAAGTTTTAGAAGGGGTATAAGATAAGAGGAGGTATTATTTTTAGAGGGTTGGCCCATATTGATGTAATATTTATGAAGAGAGATAACTTTTGACTTGATTTGGATGTTTTATAAAGATGAGATAAATGATGGAAAAAATAATCAATTGACTCTTTTGTCTTTGTGGTGTCCCAAAACTTAGTTCCCCATTAAATTAAACTTGGTTACCCAAACTTAATTATATAATGTGAAAACTAACTAATACGAATTAATTTTAGACAAATTAATTATAAATAAATTATGTTATTAATAAATTAAACCTTATAAAATATATAAATTAGTTTCGTAGACAATAACATCCCAATTTATCCGAAACTTTTTTAGTCGCTTATTTTTTTTCTCCTTACTTAAAAAATATCAATATATGTGTAATTTTGTATAAATTTGCTAAAAAATAATATTATTATATTTGTTAAAAAATAATATTATTATCTTAAAATTACATCACCTCCAATTTAGAAAAAATATATTTTTTTAATTACACAACCCCCTATTTGGAAAAAAATTATATATTTTTTATTTTTATTAATATAATTTTTTAATACATTTTTCATTAAAAAAAGAATTTATTTCTAATATAAAATACATTTTGTAGGTGAGAAAAGGGGATGAGAAGGGGTATAATGGTCCAATTTAATCCAGATAAGGAGGGATAATTTTTGGAGAGCTCAAACCCTCTTCAAAAATAATACACCTTCTTCCAAGATTAAAAAGGGAGGGATAATTTTTAAAAAGGAGAAATTTTACTTCTCAAACCAAATAAAAAATATCACATCAAAACTTATAAATATGTATTATTTATGGAGGCTCCTATTTATCACATCCAATCAGCCCCTAAAGGCTAAACTCACAAAAGAATTCAGAAGCATCAGTCATTGATGCCAGAACGGACACGGGTTGGTTTTGAAATTTAGGATTTTAAGCTCCGTTTAGTATCGTTTTTATTTTTTATTTTTTTTATATTTTTAAAATTTTATAAACTAGTAACAGAAATACATTTGTTAAATCTGTTTCTATTTTTTTATTACTAGAAGGAATGAAAACGGAAACAGAAAAACGGAAGTAGAAAAAAAATGTTTTCACTCTTTTTTTTTGTTATAAATATTTTGTCAATTTTAAAACCTTGTCTACTTTTGTAACATTATATAAAAATAAATTATTTTATTTAAATATTTTATTAAAGTAAGTTATTTTAATAAATAATATAATTAAATTCAATAAATTAATTATATAAATTAATATAAATTATTTTTAATAAATAATATAACTAATTTAATTAATTTAATTTAATAATAAATTATTACTAAATTATCTGAAATAAATATCAAAATAAATTTATTTAATTTCATAATTAAATTAATTTATAAAAATAATTAATAATAAATAATTAAATTACATTAATTTTTAATTTAATTTAATTAAATAATTATTATTAAATTATTTTAAATAAATAACATAATTAAATTAAATTATTTATGATTTAATTAATTTAATTTATATAAAATATATTTTATTAAATTATTTTAATAAATTATTAATTTAATTTAATTAATATAAAAATAAATAATTTAATTTAATAATAATCTAATTTAATTATTTATTTAATATGAAATATATTTTATTAAATTATTTTTGATAAATAATATAATTAAATTATAATTAATATATTTTATATTTATTAAATAAAATGATATAATATTTATATTTCATTCAATTATTTTTATAAATAATTTAATTTAATATATTTTATATTTATTAAATTAAATAATTTTAATAAATAATTTACTGTATTAATTCAATTAATTATATTAATTAATATATTTTATATTTATTAAATTAAATGATATAATATTTATATTTCATTAAATTATTTTTAATAAATAATATATTTTAATATATTTTATATTTATTGAATTAAATGATTTTAATAAATAATTTACTTTATTAATTCAATTAATTATTATTAAATTATTTTAAATAACTAACATAATTAAATTAAATTATTTATGATTTAATTAATTTAATTTATATAAAATATATTTTATTAAATTATTTTAATAAATTATTAATTTAATTTAATTAATATAAAAATAAATAATTTAATTTAATAATAATCTAATTTAATTATTTATTTAATATGAAATATATTTTATTAAATTATTTTTGATAAATAATATAATTAAATTATAATTAATATATTTTATATTTATTAAATTAAATGATATAATATTTATATTTCATTCAATTATTTTAATAAATAATTTAATTTAATATATTTTATATTTATTAAATTAAATGATTTTAATAAATAATTTATTGTATTAATTTAATTAATTATATTAATTAATATATTTTATATTTATTAAATAAAATGATATAATATTTATATTTCATTAAATTATTTTTAATAAATAATATATTTTATATTTATTGAATTAAATGATTTTAATAAATAATTTACTGTATTAATTCAATTAATTATATTAATTAAAGTAAATTAATATAAAATATATTTTATTAAGTTCTATTAATTTTTTAAAACTAATAAAATTAAATATTTTCCAAAATACAAAGTTAATAATTATAAACAAACTTGTATTACCAAACGCAGTTTCAGTTTTTATTTCAGAAAAAATAAACAGTGACAGAAAACAAAAAATAAAAAACAGAAAACGATAACAGAAAATTAACAACAAAAAACGACAGTTTTGTCAAACAGGCCCTAAGTGTTTTAGGTTTTACTCGGGTATTTTTGTCTCTATTGTAAAAAAAAAAAATTTGTTGACTAGTTAACTTTTACAGTTCTATTAAAATTTAACGGCTCAAATTAACGAAAGAGGTCAAGTATTAGCAACATTTCAAAAAAAAAAAAAGAATGTTTGTCAATTTTAAATGTTGATGAGATCTAAGTGTAATCTAAGTGTAATTCACTTTTTTCGTATTTTAAAGAGGTGTTTGATTTATTAAAATTAATTAAAATTTATTAATTTTTATCAATTTTTTTTATTTTATTTCAATTAAAATTCATCACATATCATTTTTATATCAAATATTCGTACTTTTTGTTATATATATATATATATATATTAACCATGCACCAATAATTTATTAAATTTTGATATGAATAGTAAAAAAATAAAAAAAATAAACTCAATTTTCGTGCAACATATGTTAAGGGAGCACTCCACTTGTCCAGCCGTTTCTGAAGGAAACTCACCGCCCCGGCCCACTAAAACATCGTGGCTCTGAAACCGAAATCTCGGCAAACAAGACAACCCTCTCACACTCAACTCGGAATAGTTCAAACGAAGTAACTCTCAGGGTTCGTTTCGAAACCCCAAATTAGTAAGTGCTAATTTATAACAAGTTAGTAGTAAATACAACAAGGATCAGATTATCATTGTTAATTTTTTCAAGCTATTAATAAATTTTTAGCATATGAAGGTATAAATATTAATATATTAAAAATTTTACCTCCCCAAAAAATTAGCACATGCTAGTTAACTCATGCTAATTTTTCAGACTCCCGACTCAGAAAGTATTCAAAATATATAACTTTTTTTTTTATATAAATTTGTATAGACAGAAAATGCTATCCTGCAAATAACAATGGGCATTGTCCCGCCTTTCTTGACAAATTTTTTTAAGTCTACAGAAAGGCACTTAAAAAAAAAAATTAGAGTAAAATAAAAATTACAAGATTGCCATGGTGCAGCGGTTGCCACCCTATTCCTTTAAGATGACTTCACTTGCCATACTCATCAATGGCTGGATCGAAACCGCAGAGAATTTTCGAGCGAATAAGAAGGGGTGATGCCGTTTGTTCACAGACGAATCAGAGCCGTTGGTTACATCATCACCGTACCTAGGCCTGTCGCTTCTGAGGGCTAGGATCAATTCGGGCCCCACTTCCGAGGCGTTGTACGTCCGAGGATGTCCGTCGTGGCTCCCCCTCCAGTCCACGTGGGTGAGCGTAGCTGGGACGCATCCACGCGGGTCCTTGATGCTCATGAGCGTAGGGAAGTACTGCTCCTCAGGGTAGCACGTGTACCAATTCAGACAAGGTAGCTTGAATTTTGACCACAACTTGCTGTCACTCACCACTAACCTCGCGTGCTTACGTGTCAAGACGAAAAATTGGGACCCAATTCGGAAATTCTCGAACGGCAACTCCGGGAGCATCGAGTTGTTTCCACGCGCCGCCCACCTATCGTACGCGCCACTCTCATTTTTGAGGATTTCGATGAAGCTCTTCCTTGAGCGAACGAGGGTTTTGTACGTGAATTTGAACGAGCGGAGAGGTATACAAGAGGGGGAGAGAAGGGCAAACATTGAATTTGACGGATCGTCGAGAAGAGCGTGGGAGAGTAGTCGACGCGCCGCCGAGATGAGAGTTGGAGAATGGCGTTGAGTGGGCTTCGACGAGGGGATGACTCGGTTCTCGAACTCGCCCGAAAACGGCGGGTCGTATGGGAAACTCGGGTCGGCGTGTATGTATATGTTGTACAGCCTTTTGGAGGAGGTTTGATTGAAGTAGAGTTCCCAGAGCGGTGCGAAAGGAAGCGGTGTGGTGGTTAGGAACATGAACGCTAATTTTCTAGGCGGCGATGGCTTCGGGTTGACTCGGGCGGCGCGTCGGAGAAGTGGATCATCGTCGTCTTCCGCCGGGGCTGGTGGCTGTCGGGGTGGTGCTGAAGTATTGGTTACGTTCTCGATCATTTCTTGGTCTCTGATCGTGTTGTTGAATGCGGTTACTGAGTCGGCACTACTTTTGTTGGTAGCGGTGGTGGTGGTTGAAATTGGGATTGTGGTGGAGCCGCCGTTGCTAGCAGTTGTTGCGGTGGCTACTTGGTTCACACCAATTCCGTCAACAGGGTTGATGGGAGGACTGGGAATCGTGGTGGCTCCGCCGTAAGTGGTGCTGGCGGTTACTGGGTTCGCACCACTTTTGGTAGAGTTGATGATGGGAAGAGGGGGAATCGCGGTGGAGCCGCCGCTTGTGGTGGTGGTTGGTGTCAAGACCGTGAAGACAATTGCCAGGGGCAAGCAAAGGAGGAGAGCACAGAGGAGTGAGACCGGAGATGGGGACAGCATGGTTTATTCACTCAACGTACCATTGATAGAGAGGAAGAGAGTAAAGTGAGGCTTCGGTGGGGTGGCCGGATTTCAACGGTAGCAACGTTGACGGCGTAGATTGAAAGTGACGTGTGAAGCCTAAAAGCATTTAATTATTGGAGAGTTTAATTACTTTTGTTTTAAAAGTTGTGGAATATTTATAAACGGACTGGGATATGATTTAAAAAAATGTTCCTGTCCAACGAGGTGTAGGTTGTAACTGTAGGCAACCGATGGGATGGACCAAACACGTGGCTTACTTGCAGATCTTGTGGCGCAAACTTTGCAGGTCGGGGATGTACAATAATGTGCGAGGTCACATGTTCATTCACAGGCTGCACCGTCTGTCTAGGGCTTCCCTTGTGGATTGGGTGACTCAAAGTAAGTGCGAGGTGAGACAATTTTGACTTTTGGCTCCTTGTCGAGAAACTCTCTCTGTTAAAATGCTCCTTGTTTTAAAAATTTAGGAACGAGTTTTTTTTAGTGTGCATCTTAGGCTTTGTTTGGCCCCTAAAATTAATTTTTTTATTTTTTTATTTTATATGATTTTTAAAAAACTATGACTTTTGAACATGTTAATTACATTTGTAAAAATAAAAAAATCAAAAACTTTACGTACATTTAAGTAAAATCTAAAAAATAAAAAAAAATAACTTTTTCATTATCTTTTTTTTATCCAAATGGATAATTTTTACACAAATGAACGTAAATTTTTTATTTTTTTTTAAATTTTAAAGTTAAATTTTAGGTGTGACGATTGTAAGTTATTGAGCGTAGAATGTTTGAAAATTTTCGTATTGAGTTTTTTGTTGATTAAGTTATTTCTCAGTGCGAAGATTGAAACAAAAAGCTTATTTATTTTAAATTTGGTGCGAGTGAGATTCGAGCAGCCTGCAGATTTCTGATATATTTTATTCTTATTCTATTTTCATATTAGGAACGGGTAGAGCGAATATAAATATTACATATTCTACCAGACTTAGGGTTATCACTTTTGAAAAATAAGAGAATATATTGTGACAGAAACAATCAAAAGTGTGAAACAAAAAAAACAACAATCGTTAATTCAAAATTTTGAAAAACCAAGAACATCTCTAAGTTCTAAGAGGTGCTGTTCGGGTTCAAAAATGGAGTTAATCACACGAGAGAAGATTCATTACGGATTCTAGCAAGTAAAAGGTACTTAGACTAGAACAGGTGTCGAGTTGAATCATGTACAATGAACTCTTGTAATCTTCAATTTTATAGTTGATTGATTTTTAGGAATAGTAACCTTATAAACTCGAAATTTTTATCTAGAAATAGTTCTAGTGTTTTACCTCATTAAATCATGTGTCTCATTTACTTTGACTTTTGTGTGTCTATTTTTGAGGATTTCTTCGTATTTTTGGTTTTTAAAAAATGTGATTAACACACCTATAAACTTTATTTTTTAAAAAGAAAAATTAAATTTTGATAAAAAAAAGTTAAATACGACGAAAAAATTACAAAAAAACTAAAAAATTACTTCTCATACTCAAATCAAGCCTTGGCAATCTAATTTTGGGGGGTCGGGCCAAGGGTTACATCAAGCAGTTTAATTTTTTTATTTTTATTCTCATCTATTCGATAGGGGGTGGGTTATATAAGATGAGCTAAGCATTAAAGTGTTCAGTTTGCTTGTGTTGTTTTTTATGAACTCCAGTCGATCTTTTATCAAAATTGAAACACTGTGTTTAAAATTATTTGTTAAGATTTTTGACAAATTTGAAATTAATTTTATGTTTAAGTTTAACTTGTTAGTTTTTAGGCAAACTTAAGCTCGCCTTGAGCTCGACTGAGTTAAAATAATGATTCTGCTTGTGAATTTTTTATTAAACCTTTTCGTGTGCCTATTAATGAAAAAATTTAACAAACATACTACATTTTTTAACTTAACAAATAAGATTTAAATTAATGTATTTAATCTCTGAAATTTTATTTATTTATTATATTTATTTATTTTTTTGTGAAACTTTCACAAACTAGTTCATGAATGTTTAATGAGATTATTCACAAGTTATAAACAAACTTGTTCACAAAATATTTAAACGAGATTATTTAAGAGTAATACATGATTTTGTTTATGAAGATTTAAACGAGACCATTTACAAGTTATAAATGAGTTAGTTCGTGACACTTAAACAGGCATATTTACAATCAATAAACAAGCTTATTTGTGAGCCTCATATCGAGTTGAACTTATTCTTATTTGAACTTGACTCATTTATTTTATTGAGTTTGAAAAATATTTTTTGGCTTATTCATTCAGCTTATCAAACTAAGATAAATGAGTAGTTAATGAGTTCGCAAACGACTTATTGAACATTTAATTCATTTGCAACACTAATATTTTAAGTTCAAATTGGAGCTAGTAGTAGTATTTTCCGCTCTCTTTATATCTTACAAAAATTTTATGTTAAAAAATATACTTCAATAACCATGCTTATACATTCTTAGGATTGCTTAGTCTAGACCTGAGTCACTGAATATTTGTTAATTTTTTTTCAGATAAACAAATTAAAGAGGATAAATTACACCTACTACTCTTTAACATTTGAGTAACTACATTTTTCATCTCTTAACATTGAAAATTTATATTTACATATTTCTTTTATTTTGAAATATTATTAACATTAACATTTTTCGTTAAATCAATCATTAAAACTTAACAAAAAATGTCAAAATAACAAAAAATTTAGGTGTTTTTCTTATTTTACCCTTCACTCTCTCATATTTTTATTAAATTTTTTTTTTCCAAACATTCCAAAAATAAGTAAAAAGTAAATCAAATTAAAAATATTTTAGAGACTTTTGTAAACAAAATTAATGAAATTGGAAGAGAGGGAGAGTTAAATTAAGAAAAAAAAATATAAAAATTTGATTATTTTGACATTTCTATTAAATTTAAATGGTTGATATAACAGAAATGAATCAATATTATCAACATTTCAAAATGAGGGATGTAAATATAATTTTTAAATATTAAGAGATGATAAATATAATTATTTAAATATTAAAGATAGGTAGGTGTAACTTACCTAATTGAAAATGAGGAGGAGGAGGAGGAGTAATAGTCATAGAAAATAATGAGTTTTATATGCGTGGGAAAAAATAATAAAGAATTGTGTATGAACATTAAGTTCATTTTTTTAAAGAACCAAGCAATTTAAAGATTTTTAGAATCTTAATTTTTTTTCCAGTTGATAATATATTTGAAATAGGGGCAATTGTCCTTATTGTTAGTTTTTATAGCATAGGGTTTAGAAAAATACCTCGAATGGAAGGATGAACTCTTTAAATTTTCTTCTGATGTACAGCGGAAGTACTTTCTTTCAGCGATTCAGCCTTCCAAACTATTCTCAAATTATCTCTCTAGATGGATGTGTGTGGGCACTATTCTCAGATCGTTTGGCTCATTAATATATAAAAGATATTTATAGAGAGAGAGATACAGAGTTTGTATCAGAGAAGATCTCTAACTCTAGAGATTATCTCTTATCAACTCTCTCATATATCTTATCTATATATATTATCCTAATATATATTTAAAAGATATAGTATCTTGAGAAAATCTCCCAACTATATCATCTTATCTAAATATATATTAATTATCTATAATTTATTTCATAAATAAATTATAAATAATTAGCCAACTGGACCTGGCCCATCAAGATAAAATTGAGCTAGCTTGGGGATTGAAGGCCCATGGATTCTTAGCTCCAACTTAAAAACTATTTGGGCCTTGTCATTTCATGACAACCCATTATCTTTTAAATTAACCCAGGGCTATTCCACTAAAAGCCCTGAGCTGCACTCTAGTAGTCCATGTTGAAATTCATTTAATTAAAACAACTTTTAATAAAATGAATTTTGGTCTTAGACCAATAATATCCACTTAATTAACCCTCCATTATAAGCTCGTAATTAAGTTAGGTTAAATGTCGAGCCCCTTAATTACATATTTAACCCTAAGTCACTATATATTTTGATCATTCTCAATATTTTCATATTTGTAAACAATTTACAAATAAATATTGTTATTCAATAAACAATTTATTGAATAAACTGCGGCCACAGATTTAATGATCAAAAAGATAAATAGCGTAGGTGAGCGTATCAGAATGGATTCCATCTTGTAAGTATATGTTCCCACGATTCATAATATTAAATCTCCAAGTTATCGAGGTTTTGACCATTAATAAGATCTCACTCCGTGATAACTCAAATAGACTTAATCTATAAATGTGAGTCCATTACAAACTCAGGATTAAGGTTTATTAAGTTTATTAAAGCTGATGTAAATTATGATTAAAGACATTTATTAATCAAATCATAATTTACAACAGTCCATTCAATATGTATATCTCATATACATACTAACTTTCCTACTCAAAATCACCACTTTAGTGATCAAGATAAATCACCCAATTAAGAAGTAGAAAAGTTACAGCTTTAACATAATGAAATGTTCATTTCATTAATAGCTGTGAATTTACTTTTATTTATAAAACTTGTGATTTAAATCTTTCTGTATTGGCATCTTATGCCCAATACTTAAATCACATACTTTTATAAATAAGGGACAATAGTGTATGCTTAAGTAAATAAATGTTTTATTTTAACCAAAAAAATAAATTAAATGAAATGTCATAACAAAAACATGCTTTCAAGGGCACTAAAAGAAAATAAATCTAACACTTATACCCCTATACTTGAGGTCAACATCACTTACACCTTGTACCTCGCTGTTATGTACTAATAACACCTGCACTTGTGACTAAAGTGCAAAAATTGACAGAACTATTTATTTTAATAGCGCGTGAAATACACGTTTAATAGATGTGCAAGTGTTCAATATCCAAGACAAAAAATAAGTTATGAATAGACAAAAATACCCTTCCAAACTATGCTAGCACTTATCTTCCAAATCTCTATCGCTAGAGACATGGCCTTTAGCAGCTGTATCAATGAAGGTCCTAGTTAATCAAAGGTGTAAGCAAGTAAATGGTTTCTCCATTGAAGTTCAACCCTTTGCACCATCGTCACTTTCAATCTGCCGTTCAATCTAGGCTCTATTTATTTTTGGTCATATTATGAGTTCTCTTTACTCTGATTGTGAGTTTCGATTTCAAGATTAAAAGTATATTTCAAAAACTTTGGTTTTGATTTTATAGGACCATTTGTATTATATATATATTGTGAGTTTTGTATAGATTTTGTTTAAGAGGATATAAGTCTGATTTTAAGATTAAAAGTAGATTAAAACTGAGTCTAATTTCAAGATTAAAAGTAGATTTCATGACTATGGTTGTGATTTTGTGAGGTCATTTGTTTATATATGTGTGTGTAGATATATATTGTGGGCTGGTTTTATATTAATTTTGTTTAAGAGGATCATTGGTTTCAAGAACTCTGGTTCTGATCATTAAACACGAAATTATCTAAATTTTGAATTTGGAAGGCACTATTTGCAAATAAGTCTTGTCGAATTGCTTGTGTGAATGATAGAAAGTATAAACAAAGTGACATCGTGGGCAATAGTGATCAGATCAAAACCTAAATTCAATTTATTGAACAAAAGAAACAATTTAAAAAAAAATTATAATTTTTACCATAGGCAAAATCTCGATTACAATTATTCAATCTCAATATAAGTTTTGAATCCACAAGGCCATGTTGTTAACTCTTTACGCAAATATTTGACACACCAAACCTTAGTGAATAGGATAATTTTCAAATTTTTAAAGATCAACTAATCCTTGCCAACTATTGAATTCACAACATGTACGATCCGAAACTTTTTGAATCATTAAAGCAGGAAAAGTATGAATATTTGTTAGTTCAAGGCGAGAGTAAAGGTAAATCTCTTGATCTCAATTGCTCTATAAGCGTGTGTCTCTCTTATAAAAACCTAAGACGCCCCAAAATATACATAAGTCAAAATTCTTAGCAAAATAAAATTTTGATCATAGTTTAAAAAATTTCAAAACAACCGCTTGCTTTAGGTGTACTTTTACCATATTGATGATGATGTTGTGGCTCATACATATTCTAGAGGAACGTTGGAACTGTGACTCATATACTTTATATTAATTTTTTAATAAAATAATAAATAATATAACAAAGGAGGTGAAAGTGAGAAAAACAAGTATTATGTGCCACAAATTTAACAGCGCCATTAAGTAACCCTCGATTGTGACTGGCGATTTAATTTCAGACTTGGGGCATATTTCTTGGAGACCAAGTATGGGCGGAAATCAATCAAAGGGTTCATACCAGTAAAGTCTTATCTCCAAGTGACTTCGTCTCCAAGAAATGGGACTTCCCGAGTAAATCCGAACCGACAATTCATCTCAAGGACTCTATATATAGAAGGGTCTCTCAGCACAATCATCCCACACAAATTTCTTTCAATAAGCACTCTACGAAACTTTAAAGAGTTGGGCCAGGGCCAAAAAAAAAAATGTCTGGGTGCGGAGATCATCATCATCATCATCCCCAGGGTCCCGGCGGTGGACCTCACTGGCACGGCGGCGGCCTCGGCGGCCATGGTGGTTTTGCCGGTGGAAGACACCATGGCCATCGCGGCCGCGGTGGTCACGGTCATCATGTTCATCATCCACATAGCCAGCCGATGAGTGAGGTTGTTGGTCATGGGTACTGGGGACACCATGGCCGCGGCGGCGGGTGTCACAGGGGTCGTCATATGCATCATCATGGTCACGGGTGGGGGCACGGCCACGGCCACGGCCATTTTGGAGGACGCGGTGGAGGAGGAGACTTCCATATGGTCATTATTGAGCAGGTCAGCCCTGCACGTGAAGTCACCACTTCTGAATAGATCCTCATCCTACTGAAATATTTCAGCAGCAACCATATCAGATTTCTAGAAAATAAGAAGCATATATATGTTGATGTATCGATCGATCCATGGAGAGAGATCTAGCTATATTTCTCCTTTTTGTTTCCGCTTGTATTGTATTTGTGCCCACTGTTTGTACCACTATGTGTTTGTAGTTTTTTCAATGTATTAATTAAAATATATATATATATATATATGCACTACAAATTTGTATAAATAATAAATATTTATCTTTTCGTTTGTAAATTTCCTGCTGGATATTTGTATTGTTGCTGGTGAACAATCCTATTATTATGATGGTTGTGTTTGGCATTTTACTCCATTTGAAGCTTCAATTTTTTTAAAATATTTTGAAAATATATAATTTTTTTAATTAAATTTCATTACATAACATTTTTATATTAATTTTTAATTTTTTAAAATTTATTTTAAACCTCCTCCAAATGTCAATTTTTATTATATATATATATATATATATATATATATATATATATATATATATATATATTATCAAAATAAGCGTCTATTTGATGCAATGAAATTCGCAGAAAATTCTTAAAATCTCTAAAACCTCTAAAAACATCTAAAATTCTTTAATACACCTTACACTCCTCATACTCCATGAAATAACTATAAATTTATATATATCTACATATCCCAATAATTTTTTACAAATTTCAATAAATTTTTTATAAACCTTAATAACATTCCACAAATCTTAATAACTATTTACAAATCCTAAAAATTTTTCAAATCTTTTAATAAATTCTGACATAAAATTGTTCTAACAGATAAAAAAAAAAACCTGTTCTGACAATTTTTTTCTCTAAAAACTGACGCAAAAATAAAAAAGTTTTAATTTTTATATCTGAAAAACGTGATTTAGTGGCTGTGTATCAAATGCCAAAAAATTACCCAGGCTACATTTTTTTTTGTTGTTTTTTGTCGCACCAAATGCTTCTTTTCTTTGATAATTTTTTGATATGTTATTCATTTAAAAAAATACTTAAATATTAAAA
This sequence comes from Vitellaria paradoxa, assembly GCA_019916065.1. Taxonomy (NCBI): domain Eukaryota; kingdom Viridiplantae; phylum Streptophyta; class Magnoliopsida; order Ericales; family Sapotaceae; genus Vitellaria; species Vitellaria paradoxa. The sequence continues at coordinate 2,580,360 of CM034242.1, forward strand.
AATTTAGTTGTGAGCTGTGCCAAAAGATTATGGAAAAAAAATTAATATTTTTTTTAATCCAAGTTGACTTATCTGCTAAAAATTTATGGGAAAAAAAAAGAACATCAATTTTTGTTAAAAATATATTATATAAGACATTAAAAATTATCAAAAACGCCAAACGCCTTAATTTTTCGCCTCAAACTAAATTCTAAAAAGAGGTTTTGACAATAAAATTTCAATATAATAAAAAAAATTGATAATATTTTTCAAAAATAATAATACTTAAAATTAAATTTACCAATTCATTTTGACAAGCATTTTTATAAATGAAATTGATCGTATATGATGCCTACCCATTCATACTGATGCCAGTTTCAAAGGGTTAAATATTATATATATAAATTTAGGTGGTTTAAAAAAGCAAATATATATAAATTTAATAATTTTTTTTCTTCAACAAATTTTAGGTTATTATCAATTTACTTAAAATTTAAATATTTTTCGTAATGGGTATAAATTATCCAGAGTTTGGAAGCTCAACTAATTTTATTATTTATACATAATCCAACCTATCGTGTACATATTATTAATTACACAGAAAATTAAAAAGAAAAAGATTTTAAAATTTAAATTACCCAAAAATTTAAATATATAAAAATATTTCTAATTTAGATGTTTTAAAATTTTGAGCTCGTTATGAATAACTCAATATTAAATAATATTTAAGAAATTAGGAAAAAATAAAATTAAAAGAAAATCAAAACACACGATCATGTAAATAAAAAAAATATCAATTTCTATTGTAATTATTAAGAGTGTGTTTGGAGTGATAAAAAATAAAATAAAGTGAGGTAAATTGTGATTTCATAATTCTTGCAATGAGATAAAAATGAATAACTTTTAAAAATTTTTAAAAATTTCAAGAGATTTTCACAAGTTTACAACAAATCAAACAGAGTTTAAACATGTAGTTTTAAATTTGACTCCCAGCAAAAAATTTTAACTTCGTCCCTAACAAAATACCACACAAATATTTATATTCTTGTGTAACTATACAAAGGAGCTTGATTGAAGAATTGTACTATGAAAAATAATGAATAAGAATAAGGGTGTGTTTGAAATTTTATAAAATGTGATAAATTTTTATAAATTTTTAATTTAAAGCATAAATTATAAAATTATAGCTTTTACAAATTTATACCTTTTAACTTTTTTTTTTTTTCACTTCGAACATATTCTATGATTACAAGGATCATCCTCTTATTATTTTTGAAAGAAATAGCGTTACCTGTATCTTTTGGCGTGGATGGTTATTTTCACAACAAATTAGGGATGGGGTTAGGGTTTTTAGCCTAATTATGATATTTTACTCATGTATATGTGCCATATTTAATAAAAAAGAAATGCTACAATAATAGTGACTTCCTTTGTAAATGAAAAGTTTCACTTTCACAAAATGCCCCTTAGTAAATGAAAAGCCTCTGCGCGTTAAAAAATTACTAATGCACAATAAATTAATTTTTGTCTTTTTAAAATAATTTAAAAATATATATCTTTCCCTTTTTGGAAATTTATTTTTTTCATGTCATCAATTATTATCATTTCACGTTCTCTCTTCACTCCATTTTTTCTTCATTTTTATCTTCTATGCTTCATTATTCCTCCTCTAACCTACAAAACATTTTTCTGTAGCAACCGTAACACTAAAAAAAAATGTCGGTTTTATTTCTCTTCAATAACCATAACACCAAAAGGAATTTTTTGATTCTAATAAAAGTAAATCTCAGATAAAAAATTTAAATTTTTCTATTTTCACCATTTTGTTTTTAAATGTTTCTTTTTCTTCGGAAAAAAAATTTATAATGGTATAGCCTTTAAATATACTAAAAATTTTATGGCCCCTTCTTTTGCAACATATACATTGTGATTGACTGATTGGTGACTGTTTGTATTATTCAATAATTTTCAGCCTTTATATAGAAGTGTGGGAGGGCGAGGGTAAGAAAAAGAAAGAAAAACGAAGCCAAAGAAAACTAATTAGTATTTTTATTTTAAAGAAATGATAAGGAAAATGAATGATAAGATAAATAATATAATTAAAAATATTATTATATTATAAAATATATTTTTGTATTAAATATTTATAAAAATTGTATGAAAAAAATTTCATCCTATTTTTCAGTGTGAACCTACATGGAGAAAATAATAAAATAAAACGATTGGAGGAGATTTGATAAGAGATACTTCAACATTTAAAGTTAAGAACATGTCATAATAATGATTGTATCATGGAAAGAGTGTCCGATTTTGCTTATTTCTCTAGTATTTATTGTGGCAGAATATCTTATATACATTATTTTGATTTAATTATAGTAGTGGTAAGTAATATTAAATACTAGTGATAGTGTATGCATTGGAATTTATGAAAGAATGATCTTGAAATAACTTTTTTATATATATTTTTTTAATTATATTATTTAATATACTTAAGTGGAGTGAATCAAGTAATTATATTATGTAATATAGTCTCAATTTAATTAAAATATAATTTCTAGTCAAAGTATCATTTATGGTAGAAAAATAGGTTATTTGTTGTTCTCGTACAAATGATATAAAATTAAAAAATAAAATAAACATTATTTAAAACTCGTTGGGGTAGGTGTTCTAAAAAGTTAAAAAAAATTAAAAGTTCTAAATTTTTTTAATTAAATTTTATTATTTATCATTTTTACACTGATTTGTTATTTTTATATTTTAACTTTTTTCGAACTCTAATATCTTACACTCGAATAAAAAAATAAAAAATAAACCCTTACTCTTTCTCTCACTTGCTCCCAAACAACGTAAATCAGTGAAGGGGAGCAATGATTGTGACAGGTAATGCCAGGGGCAGCCTTTTGTCGAGTCCTCTCAGAATCTTTGTGCTTTTTTGCTTGGGCTACCGATACCTGAACTTTTTCCCAAGAAGAGGCTGGAATTTGTTTGGATGCCATAGACAGTGACACTATCACGAAACCATCTCCCCGCTACTATTAAATGGTCAGGGTGTCAGTGAGAAAGAGAGAGACAGATAGATACGGGGATAAGGAAAGAGAGAAGAGTCAGAGGCCCTTTTGGGGGTATGGAGAAGCAGGCATGTGGATGAGTGGGGGACACACCAAACCCCATCGATGAACTCTTTGAAATAATCGAGTGAGTGCCAAAAAATAAAGTAACCCAACAGAAAAGCAAACAGGCCCTCTCCTCCTCTCTCTCTCTCTCTCTCTCTCTCTCCTTTCACTGTTTCTCAAAATTTATGAAATAGGTTGTTTGCTCACTGTGTAGGAGAGCAAATGCACGAGCGAAGCAACCACTAGTCTTCGCGAGTATATATGTCAATTGTGTTCTCTATGTAGAACTGTAGAAGCAGAGTGCTCTGTTCTCTCTTTCCGTCTCTTCCCCTGGTTCTTCCTTCTTTTCTCAGTTCTTGAAGATGCCTAGACCAGGACCAAGGCCCTATGAGTGTGTTAGAAGAGTATGGCACAGTGAGAGACACCAACCCATGAGAGGCTCTCTCATCCAAGAAATTTTCAGGTACTCTCCCCTCCCTTCCTCTCTATATCTCTCTCTCTCTCTCTCTCTGTCTCTCTATCTCTATCTGTCTATCTATATATGTTCACGTGTATTATAGTTGTTTCTGTGTTTTTTATATATTTTGTGTGTTTGATTAGGGTTGTGAATGAGATCCATAGCTCAGCAACGAAGAAGAACAAAGAATGGCAAGAGAAGCTACCTATTGTGGTCTTGAAAGCTGAAGAAATCATGTACTCCAAAGCCAATTCTGAAGTATGTTCTTGACTTTGGCACTACAAAAATTTCACTCAATTAGTGCTACTTTTTTTCCCCCGAATTGGGCTGCTTGGTCTTCATTTTTTTTTTTTTTTTCACGTTGTGTGGCCTTTTGAAAACTTAGGCTGAGTACATGGATCTCAAGACTCTTTGGGACAGAGCAAATGATGCCATTGACACAATCATTCGGCGAGATGAGAGTACTGAAACGGGCGATTCCCTTCAGCCTTGTATTGAAGGTATATTCAGTTCAAATTTCTTTTATTCTTTGCCAAGATCTAATCTTTCACTAGGAATTAATATTTCCCAAATTGGATTGTATTCATTTTGGCTACAAGCATATTCATTTTGGTCATAGATAGATAAATACTAGGGCTTGGGGATATTGAGGATGTTTTGAAACCTAATGGGTTCTGTACTAAAATGCTTGGTTTCAATTACAAAAACTGGGTTATTTTGGAAGTGTAAATGTCAATGAGTAATCCTAGTTGTACTCATTTGGCTTAGCTGCTCTCAATTTGGGCTGCATTGCGAGAAGAGAATCGAGGAGCCAACAAATTAACAATCCGATATGCTACCTTAGCTCCACTACTTGTGTGCCTCCCAACAATCTGGAGAAGATAATTGAGGGAAATTCTGGAACCAATTTGTTGTTCATGTCTCATGATTCAAACTTTATCAAACCCTCTAACTCGAATCTCACCCTTTTAGGCTCAGAATCACACAGCTCTATCCCCCTAAAGAGTAATCACACCGCTAACAAGTTCTCCATTTTGTCTGGGAATATTCTTCCGCTTGAAACCTTTGCTTATTCATTATCGAGCTCGTTTTCAGTTTATCCCTTGTACTATGGGAATCAGCCTCAATCTCAAGTATCCCAATTTAGTCCTCGAGCCCCTCCCTGCTTGAACTCTCACTGTGCAGAGCGTGCTGAGGCTGCTCATACGAAAGAACTTTTCCCCTGTGATGTAGAAGACCCTTCGAACAAAATTCTTCAAGTGGATTTGAGGGAGGCTCCGGAGGACCCACCTGGAATTGGATGTGATTTATCATTGCGGTTAGGTCCTCTTTCAGCTCCATGCATAAGTATTGAGAACAGTTGGCCCCAGGAAGTTGAAGATGATTGTTCAAGTACTTCTCGAGAGGGAATAAAATTGAGTGACTTGAATTCACACAAGGATAAAGAGTTCTCTTTCTTCCCCAATGCGAGCGGCAGTGATCCATTGGACTCCTGGTCGAGGAAATGGAGTACTGAGGCTGAAAAATTGAACGCAGAGATGACACTGAGAAAGCGAAAAGCAATTCATCAACAATCTGAGGATCGGCAGTTTTGTTGGCAGCCAAAGTTTAGATGTGACCGCCTCACTGGAAAATTGAGCAATGCAGGTTTTTAGATTAACTCCTGCTTTGTTTGTTGCCATTGAAACTTTGATTTGGTGCAGCGGATGTGTATTTTTGGTAGCCTTCCTCGCAATCTTGCTGTTCTCAACGGTCATGACTAGTTACTGATGAGTTACTTGTTGCAATGTTGCAATAAAATTGTACATAGGCTGGTTTTATATTGTTTTGGGGGAAAAAAAAAATATCCAAGACAATGCTGGTTGCCATAGAGGATAGCTTATGTTTAAAGAATTGAGTTTTAAATTTATTTGTCAAATCCAGTAGTTGTGATTGCAAAAGCTAGATCATGCACAACGACTGTGGGAACACCCACACAACTCCCCGTGAACTGAGAGTGATGGCAAACTTGGGCTTTGATGCTAGTGATTGGTGGTTCTGGATCTATATCAACCCCAAAAGCTAACTCATGAAGTGAGATTTTTTCTCTCACACTTAAATACTGACCACAAGCTCTTTTTACAACTGACAACTGACGTGGGAATACCCCAACACTACTCTCGGTGCCCTAAATACCAATGGAATTGTTTGTTCTTCTTCTATCGTACACTCAGTTAGCTTTTGACCCCCCCCCCCTTCATAGAAAATTACTGATGCTGTCCCTCTAATGAATATTTGTGGGGGGTGAATGAAATTATTTGGTGCTTCATTTAGGCTTGTCTCCTTGACAAATTAATCAAGCTTTTCCTTTCCGGTTGTGTTCTGAATATTGTGTTTTTTTTGGGGGGGGGGGGGTGATTGCCATTTTTTGGTTCTCACTTTCCTTGAAAGTTTGACTGTTATAAGAAATATTTGGATTGGTGGATAACATTGTATTGGTCCAATTTAGGAAGTGGGGATGAAATGATGCAGTGTATTTGTGGATGGGGTCTGTTGATTGTGAGTGGGAAGAAAATAACTTTAACTAATGTTTAGGTGATCTTTAGTCATTATGCCTAGGGTTTTGTGGACCCCCTGTTTACCTTTATCTAATTAAGGAAGTGGGAGATAGCTATTGATTAGATTCATCTAGTGCAGCCCTATTGGATTGGGAAAAAAAAAAAAAAAAAAACCATGGTTGATCTTTTCTCAACCTAACTTTGTCAGAGGGAGAAAAAGGCAATTGACTTGGGATTCTAGTGTTTGTGAATTTGAGATGTGTGTGTGTAAATGAAATTTAAAAAAAAAAATTCACTATTGAGTCATTGATTTACCTAGGGCGCAGCAATGGAAACTTAGGGCATCATAAAGATGACAAAGAAAGAAAGCCAAATGGACCCTTAGCCTTCGGTTAAAAGAGTGGAAAGAGAAGGGACTTTGGTGGGAAGAGTGGGAGGGGAAGGAAATTAAAGTAGATGAGATGAAGGAGAAGGGAACTTGGTTGGAAGGGTGGGAAGGGGAAGGGAATTAAAGTAGATGAGATGAAGGGTGGGGGGGGGGGGAGATTAATTAATTAATTATTATTATTATTATTATTAAGGGTGGGGGAGATTAATTAATTAATTAATTAATTATTATTATTATTATGTTTGGGAGAGTCGGGAAGAAAAATAAAGGGTAGAATATAAAATATAATTAAAAATACCATTATATCATTCAAAATAAAATATGTTTATTTGTGACAGATATTTACAAAAATAATAAAAACAATATCAAGGACAAGAAACTTGGTGAATTGGTCATGTTCATTCTTTTCGATTTATTTCTTTCCCAAAAAGGTAAAAATCTTTTTTACTTTTCTCGTAACCTTTCTTCTTTTTCATTCATCTCCTCTCAAATAAAGAAGTAACGGGAATGGACATGAAATTAAATTATATTAAAATATGAAATAGATAGATAATTTATGGAAAAATACAGAGTGTTCATTATAAATTTATAATCATTACTAAAATAGAGTAGCCAAATAATTTTAAGAATTACAAATAATTAATTTTTTGGGGTGATTTTTAAATTTATCACAAGCTACAATTCAAATTTATGATAAAATCATATTTGAACTAGGAAAGTTAAGCTTTATTTGAATAATTGTTACTTTTAAATCAATGAATTTGAGATAAATTCATGTGTGTGAGACAGAGAGAGAGGACCTTATGCAACAATAAATAATAATAATAACTACTACGTATTTGATGAAGCAGAATAAAGGCTATTTTGGACGGGGCCTCGCCGCACAGTTATACATTCATAAGTGTGCGATCAATCTCGGTGGTCCATTCACATCATTGTGGTGCCCCCAGAGACTTAAATTGCGATGTCACTCACTGCTAGTGGATAAAGTTAAGGGATTGGGTCAAATCCACTCCACCACTCGTCTAAAAGAGAATGCCTAGCCTTTGTTTCGCTGGAGAATATTAAAGACTAATAATTTTTTCTTTTGAGAAAATTAAAAAATTAATAGTATTTGATTATTTGAAATTTTTTTTTTTTAGATTTTTTTCATCTGTTAGGAAAATATAGGAAAACAATAATCCCTCAGCTCCATCCATTGGAAATTCTCTTGGGGGAGTTGGAATTACAAAATGTGAGATAATTTGAAATAATTTATGAGTTTATAATTTGTATAGTGAGATAAAAAATTAATAACTTTTAGAGATTTTTAAAAATTTTTAAATTTTTTCAATGTTTTACATCAAGTCAAACAGACTCTTAAGAGTACTTTTGGTATCTCCCCTCTCTTGCCTTTCTATTTTGTTGGTATAAAATTGATGAAATTTTATTTTACACCTATTAGTTCATGAGTATTACTAATTATATGGTTATAATTATAATTAGGTATTAACTAATAACAAATTATAATTTGTAAATTACACAATAATTTTTTGTATGTTTATCCAAACAAGTATAGGGCACATTACAAGTACTTTTCATTTTTTGTTTTACAAAGAAGTAAAATATTATTAGGCTACGTTTAGTTAGAGAATTAATAATGGAGAATAAATAATATCATAAAATATATACGAGATTAATTTTTTGCGAGAGTTTGCGTGTGTGTGAAGTTAGTGAATAAAAAGTATAATTAAAGATGATGTTATTTGATACGATACGTGACGTGAGATAATTTTCGACTTTTCAAAAGAGGGAATATACAATCTTATCTCTACCATAGAATGGTATATCTCCCACTTTGGAGGCTTACTAATCCAGAGTGGATTAATAATCCTCATCCATCAAATATGGGACAAATAAGTCTATTACGTATGTAATCCCTCGCGTCTAGTTTTCAAAATAAACACAACCTTAATCAATTGATCACCATGTGAACGCACTTCAAATTGGTATCTATTTTTTCCCGACAAATATTTTAAATTTCTTAACCAAAAGCTTCTTGTACCTACCCGCCCACCATCGGTGGCCAATTAATTACCTCACTTGGCAATCCTTTTGCAAGAACTAGCATGGAAGTCGAGAGAGGGTAGGTTCAACCAAGTCTAATACCTTGCTGAAATTGATTAAGTTTAGGATAATTTAATGCTTATCTTAAGTGAAGTTGAATATATATTGTTTTTTTCTCCCCAAATATTAAATACCAAGTTTTTGTATTGTCTCCCATTGAAGGAAAAGCAGCTTTCCCCCCTTTTCAATGCCTTAACCCAAACAGCTTTGGTCCTTCATTGGTCCATTTTTAATTAAGTTGCCACGCATTATATCTTATACGCATATTGTCCAGAAAATGTGTGTCTATTTTATTGGTTTTAGCGATTAATAAACAAACTTTTCTTTTGCCGCTATTATCGCGATTTATCTGCGATCAAGACATTTTGGGGGTGGCTTCGACGCCATCACTGATGCTAAATACATTTAGCAAAGTGGGTATTCAGCGACGAAGGTGTAAAAGATTGCACAATATATATATATATATATATATATACTAGTAATTATCTGTGTCTGAAAGTATAGAAATATAATTTGGCATATAAGTAACTTAAATTTAAATTTATAAAGCAAACTTACATAAAAAAATATAAAAATAACCTATAAAAATAAAAATAATTAATCAAAAGAGATTTAATTAAAAAATTTTATTATTTATTACAAATATTATCATATTTATTGAAATATTAATTAAAATCTTTTATATAAAAAGTTTTTCAAAAAACTATGAGAAGAGTAAGAGAAAAAGAAAAATAATCCTGATCATTTAATAAATTCAATAGTTGAAAATACTTCAAATTCAAATTTTTAAATTTTCTTATTATATAAATGACACAGAATGTAAAAGTGTATGTTACATTTTTTAAAATATTAACTTAAAATCTTTTATATAAAAACTATTAAAAATATGGAAAAAGTGAAAGAAAAAGAAAAATAGTCCTGGTGATTTAATAAATTCAACAGTTAAAAATATCTCAAATTCAAAATTTTAAATTTTCTTATTATATAAATGACATGTAGTGTAGTAGTGTATGTATTTAAAATTAAAATTTTAATTTAAATATTTAGTTTTAATAAAATTTTTAAAAATTTAACATTTAAATATATTTTTCAATAAAAAAAATTTAATTAATTTTCTATCCATACATTATTTAATAACAATAGATAATATAAGTAAAATATAATTTGTACAATTTTACAAAATATAATATATATATAATATGTATGTATAATTTTATAAAATATAATATATATATATATATATATATATACATTTATTTATTTGAATTTCAAATTTCAAATTCAAAGAATGTGTTTTATTATATAGATGTATGATAAGTGATGACGTGGCTGATGAATGGGATAAATGTCAGATCAAAGAACGTATTTTATTATATAAATATATTTATTTGAAATTCAAATTTTAAATTCAAATGATGCGTTTTATTTATAGATATATAATAAGTGATTGAAATTTTAGTGATGATTGGTATAAATGGCAAATTAAATGATGTGTTTTATTATATAGATATATATTGCAACTTGCTTAGGAAAAAAAAATAATATTCTTTTAGGGCATAAAAAAAATTAAAAATAAAATAACAAGACCCAAATAATAAACATAACAAAGTTGTTAATTACTTACTTCCTTGCATCGTTGTTTATCCCCAAGTATATCAGCCCAAAAATATTAATTGAGTGTATGTGCTTTGTACCAGTATTTTTATCAACCAATATTGGCAAATTTCGAATTTGTTATTTTATCTCGAAATTTTTCTATTTTTATTTTTTTTCTCTTTTGTATTCTAAGCTTTGTAAAATCAAGAATGACAAATGGAACATTTTGTTCCTTCACCTTCTTTATTTAACTCTACGTATTTTTTTATTTTATTATTACTTCTATAAAATATAAAATGTGATAAATTAATTATGTTAAGAAATATTAAGATGGCAATTATAATTTATATTTTATAATTATTTAGATGACGCTTTAATATTTTTGAGTAGATATGTATATTCTTTATTAATATATAATTTGATAATAATAAAATTGAAACTGTACGCTAAAATGTTCTAAAATGTTCTGATATATATCATGCTGACAAAAGAATTGATGTACCATCTGATAATATATTTTACGACCATTCTTTGATGAACGAATATATAAATACTTTGAAAAAAATTTAAAGATATATGAGGATGATTTTAATCATTTAAAAAAAAAAAATTAGTCACTAAAAATTAATTTTTTTAATTTATTATTAGAGTCCCCAAACGGGCCCTGAGGTTGTGCCGGATGGAGTAGGAAGATCGAGAATCGGTTAGTTTTGATGCTGGGGTACTTGTAGAAGAATATAATCATATGCCAAACAAGTGCTTGTTTATGTAAGGGTGTGTTTGGTTGACAAAAATTAGTCAAAAAGTATAATAAAAATAAAAAAATGTGACATAAAATTGATATATAAAGAAATTTAATTAAAAAAATATAAAAAATTAGTTAAAATTAATGAATTTTTGTGAATTTTAGTGCTTCAAAGGGGATCTATATTCTCCGTTTGGCCGGCCAAAACTTACCAAAAGTTATCAAATTTTAACTATTTTTTATATTTTCTTCCAATAAAATTTTAACACATATCACATTTATGTTATATCTTTCTATTTTTACTGTACTTTTTTACCAATTTTTTTCTTCCAAACAGCCCTTGCATCTCAAATTTCATTAAAAATAAAAAAAATTATTTCCGTACCATTATATGAATTACGAGATAGTAAAATTTATGAGACAGTAAAATTCTTATAAATCTTTATAAACATAAATTACGAGATAATAAAATTTAAATTCTTCATTCATTATATGAATTACGAGATATTTACTTTTATAATTTTATTTTCTTTTATATATTTTTATACAACTCCAAACACACCAATTATTGTTACCAATTGGTGCGTCGATCTCTGGTGGGATTCGATCCTGAAAAAGAAATAGAAATAACAACGTGCATTGGCATGGTGGAAAATGCGACCTACGTCATGATCACATATTCACGCGCGCGCGCGCATGAGTGTTAGTTTGTATTATCCATGAAATCGTGTAATATTTTATATTGATAAAAAAATTTATAATATTTTAGTAAAATTTTATACAATAATTATTAAGTTATTTTTTTAATATTAATGTTTTTAATTTGTGTCTGTTTAAGTGAACAAGTAAATTTGATGAATGGGGGATTTTATATAAGTCTATATATTTTATTCAGTTTTGGTTTGACCTACTTTTCTAAATCTTCTTATATCTAATCAATTTGATAAAAAAAATTATAAAATATATAAATATGATATATAATATAAATAATATAATTGTACTGTTTGGAGTTAAAAATATAAAATTTTACAAATTTTTATAAATACAAATTACAAGACTGTAAAATTTAAATTTTTTACTAACTGCACAAAGCACGAGATACTAACTTTTATACTTTTATACAAATTTATACAATTCTAAACACACCCAATATGGCATATAACATGAAAAAAAATTCCAATTGAACAATAAAAATATACCTAATACGTAAAATATTTATATATTATATAAAAATTAAAATCCTAAAAATGAAATATAAATTATATTTTATATATATTAAATTGTGTCAAGACGGGTTGAGTTTGGATAATCTATCTATACTATTACAGGACGAATATGAAGGTTTGGTGAATTTTTTTTTTTTTATGAATCATTTTTTTTTTCGTTGAAGTCTTTTTGTTTTTCTTTTTCTTTTTCTTTTTTTTTTCCTATAAAATCTTTAAACTTTTTATAACTGCTTATACTTTAATTACATTAAAAATTAATTTTTTATAACTACCACATAATTGTATAATTTCACCCATTTATATTATTATCTACCTTAAATATCCTTTAACTACATAATAATTTTTAACTTTTTTATTTTCTTTAAATAATTCCTAATTATGTATTATTTACTTAAATAATCTTACCTAATTATTATTCACTATTTGAGATACTTTCGTAATTTTTTTTAATTTTATTGATTTTTAAGATAAAATTAAAAAAAATATTCACGCGCATTACGTGTGTACTATTGTTTCTATTTATATAAACCTAAGTTCAACTCTAAAAAATTTTAGATTTATATTTTCATCCAAACACATCACATGGTAAATATTTTCAAATATTTTAAACATTCAATTTTAAATTAACCACTACTTTGCCAAATATTATATGGTATATAATCTTTTTTATTTTAAAATGTTTGTCAATTTTAATATTTACTTTTATTTTTTTCTTTTAATTCCTATCTTGTTTTAAAAAAATAACTTTATTTAAAAATACTATTATTCCTGTCCATACTAAAATAATTTATAGACTCATTTATAAAAATTACTCCAAATTGAAAGTATTATTATTTATGATCATATGTTTTTTTTTTTAAAGTTTGGATTTCTAAATAGATGTTCAAACTTCATAAATAATTTTTATCTAAAAAATAATTTATTTTTTTAAATTAGATTCGACTTAAGAATTAAATTTAAATTTAAACTTGTGAATTTCAATTTTCTTAAATTATCAATTTTTACTAATTTTCTTACTTTTTTTTCCACCAAAATTTACTAAATGCATAAAATTTTATTAGACACAAAATTATCAATTTTTTTAAATTTTATAAAATTTTACCAAACATATAAAATTTATCCCCAAAAAAAAAAAAAAAAAAAACACGCGTCGATAACAAGGCCTTAGTGTCATCTATCGAAAAGTTGACTTGCCAAACGGGCCTTGGTGCTTGTGGGATCATCCCCTTGCCGTGTATCGATGTGTTGCTGTATTTATTATTATTATTATTATTATTTTATTTTTATTTTTAATATATGTACCTTACTCATGGACTTCGATGAGCTGGAGCTGTCTCCCAAATAAAGGTCCTAAGAATGGCTTATAAAATAATGCCTTGCGCGCAATTCTGACGGAGACTTAAAATCAACTGATGAGATGATATTCTAATTTCTTCTATTTATTTACTAATAAACATATATGGAAATAGAAGGTGTCTCTCAAACGCACAAAGGATATAGTCTATAAAAGCTCCATTTAGAGTAGTAAAAAAATTTAAAAAATATAAAAATTATTAAAAATTTTAAAAAATTAATTACTTTTTATCTCAATACACGAATTACGAATTCACAATTTACCTTATTTTATTTCATTTTATCTCACTTTTTATTATTTCAAACGCATCCAAAACCAAAAGTTTTGCATCACTTCCTATGCCTACCTTGCTAGAAGCCTAGAAGTGAGGCGTTACTTTACAATCTCATACTATCAATCCTATACATTAAAAATGGAGGGTGCTGTTATTTTGGTCATTAATTTGTTACGATATGAGTTGTTGAATTAAAATTTAATTATTTAAACATATTTATGTATTTTTAATTTAAAAGTTTATGATTATATTTAGATTGTTAAATTTTAATTCAACAATTTAGATTAAACTGTTATTAAATTGACATCAATTTGATGTCAGTGACTCTGGCTCCATACATTAATAGATGGGTGTGTAAGAAGTTCCTAACACAGGGTAATTTATAGCAGTGACATGAGTTTTGCTTTTTTTATTATTTTATTTAATTTTTAATAAGTATATAATAGGTTATTTTAATTTTTAAATATTTATGCACTTTTGTTTTATAGAATAAACATATTTTTAAATAAAAGTTCATTTCAAACAAACATATATATTCTACTATTAAATTGAAAATATATTACAAACAAATGTAAGAAAATAATAAATGCGCTCCTTCATTAACTTCTCTCATTTCACATTACTCTTTTTTCATTAAAGTAATGAAAAAATTGATAAAGGAATATAAATATCTCCCCCCCATAAATGTGTTCAAAAATTAAAACCCTTAATAATGAGTAAGATATGACTAATGTGCGTGCATTTATTTATATTTAATAAATATAGACAACACAAGCTGAGTTGGCCACATGGTACATCACTAGGTTTTGTTTGGAAAAAAATTAACATGTGTTAATGTTTAATGGCTAATAGTTAGTTAAAAAAATTAACTAATTTTGTGTTTGGGAAAGAAAAAAAAAACGTAGTTAATAGTTAATAGTTAGTAATTAACTAAAAAAAAGTTAACTAATTTTGTATTTAGAAAGAAAAAAAATTTAATATTAATTTTTCTCAAAACGTTCCAAGTGCAAATTATTGGTAATTGGTTAATATGCGTGAAACTCAACAACGATGAGCTTTTTATCAATACCAAGGAATATCTCTTAGTACCAGCGCAACTTTCCAGGCGTTTTCATATTAATTAGAGCGCGTTTGGAGCTAAAAAAAAAAAAAATCAAAAAATTCTAAAAGTGAAAATTTGTTGGAATTTGAAATGTAAAAAATTATTATGAAATGATTGTTAAATATTTATATTTGATTTGATATAAAATTGTTAAAAATTATATAAAGTAACACCTGGCAAAATTTTAGTGGAAGATTTTGAAATATTTTAGAGTTTTGTGTAACTTTTTGAACAAATATCAGATTAACTTTTTTTAAAATCTAGAAAAATTCATTAGAACGCACCATTTTGACCCGTTCTAACAAATTTTGAAATTTTTTAGAGTCTGAAAATGTGATAATTTTTAAAATTTTTAAAAAATTTTTAGACTCCAAACGCCCCCTTAGTAGTGTAAATAATACATGTTACAGTAGATATGTTTATTTATTCATAAAATTTGAAGTACTCTCAGTAACTCGGTAGAGAATTGATGTTGCTATCATATTCCTTGGTTAGATGGATTAATTCATCAATAACAAGCGCTTTAAGCTTAATTTGGGAAGAAAAAAATTTAAAAAGTTAATTTTTTTGAAAGAAAAAAAATTAACTTTTTAATATTTAAATTTTTTATTTTTGTTTATTTAACATATTTATCTTTTATTATTTAAAAAATTTTAAAAATAATTTTAACTATTTTAAAAAATAAAAAAACTAGTAGAACGGATATATATATATATATATGCATACACACACATACTTTTGATCAGAACCGTGCATTTATTAATTTAACATTATCTTTGTGGTCCCTTTGTTTTCTTGATGTAAGAAAAGGGAACAAAATAAAAGGATCTTGCCCACCAGAGAAATAATTTTATTCCCACAGAGAAGAGTTTTCCATATTTTCTGGTTTCTTGCCATGTCACTGGCATGTGCTGGCTAGCTGATTAAGGGTGTGTTTAAAGTAATAAAAAAGAGATAAAATAAGATAGATTATAAGTTCGTAATTTGTATAATAACATAAAAAGTGAATAATTTTTAAAAATATTCGCTTTTTAAATTTTTTTTAGCATTTTTAAAAATTTTTTATCATACCAAACGGAGCCTAAAATTGGTGAACCCATTGTTTAGTCACGTTGCTACGTAATTAATCATTTTGTAATCTGTTTAAGGACCTTTTAACTTGTATTCAATTTATAAATATCACCTTAGACATACATCCCTGGTGACTCATATTGTTAATGGGATCTACACTCGTGTTTTTAATTAATTTTAACATGATTTGTGTTTTCCATTAATTCTTTCTTTGCATTGTCTCATTAGTCTTCATCAAGTTTGAAATATAAAAAAAAAAAATATATATATATATATATAGGGACGGAATCACGTTATGACCGTAGGGGATCGTGACCCCCAAAAAATATATACATATATTATATATATCCCATACAATGGAAGGGTAGTCTAGTAGTGAAGGTTTCTACGAATTGGCCCCCTCTTAGTTAAGTTGACCTCCCTTAGTTAAGTTTCTAGTTCCGTCCTATATATATATATATATATATATGGATGGTAAATGAAAAAAAAAAAAAAAAAAAAAACTAACCAACCAACGAGATTTCTCGTTACATCAACTTAATTAGAAGAGAATCTCATTTGGTTGGCATAACATATATAGACCCTTCAACATAAATGATTGAAAGTTAAAAATTATTATGTAAATGCGAGATTTGAACATATACTTTAAAAACCTATTATAATTTGATAACTTAACAGTACTATTTATTGACCCTTCAACATATATGCCTGAAAGTTACAAATCATTATGTAAAGACGAGATTTGAATATATACTCTAAAAACTTATTATAATTTAACAAGTTAACAAGTACTAATTATTATACTAGTTGTATTATAAGAATTTCAAATCAAGCTATAACTTTCAAAATAAGTTAAAATCTCTAAGTAGTTAAACTATCTTAATTAGTTGGTTTGACATAAACAATAAATGATGGAAAATTACATAATAATGGCCATCCAAATAATTATTGTAAGGAAATCTTAATATTGGAGTTAGGCAAATAAAGCCTAAATTTATCTGGATCATATATATATATATATATATATACTTGTTCCAAAATAAGTAGAAGGGTGAAGGTTATTACTTGTATTATAATCGAATTCCACCCTGTTAGCTCACTAAAGAGTGTTTTTCAACTATAGCTACTGATTTTTTTGGGTGCAAAAGATGATACTCTCGCGCCCCAGGGTCCCCACCCTCGGCCCCAAGAGAATGGTGGAGGAGGTAAATCGTGGTATACGGCGGCCTCCTAGACAGAAGAATCAATGCCTGGTGCTCACAAAAAGCCACCCTCACAAAAAGGTGAAACTCCTACACTGCGACTGTCAAGACTCGAACCTGCAACCTTACTGATTTCCTAATCATACGACGGGAAACTATTTAGTTGATTCTTTATTTATTGGAGACTCCAAACTACGTTCCAATTAACAAAGTGACCACTTCAAAGGCAAAGGGAATGAATTCGATTAGATTAATCTTTTCCCTAGTTATGGAACCCATGACTCATAATTGATTTATGCTAGTTTTGATAACTACTAGTGCGGTTCACATGACATGAACGTACGAGTTTTTTTTTTTTTTTTTTTCAATTATTCCTCTTAATGTTATTATGATGCTAATATATTATATATATGTGTGTGTGTATAGAAATAGAAAAAATATTAGTGGAGTCTATCATCATCATGACCTTAAAAATCACCTTTCGCATTGTTTAAGGCTGTTTCCTCGTCATCTCGATTTCTTTTATTATTTTAAGTAGAATCTTTTCAAGGAAAAGCTTAATTAGTCGGTTTCTCTAGGCGTTGTTTAAGCTTAAGTGATGATCATGCTCATAGTTGGAGAATTCCTTCTTACCTGCACGCCTGATTTTCTATTAGTACTAATTTAACTTATTAAGCTAATTAAACTAACTGTTAATTAATTAAGCTCCTTTTATGGCACGGAAAAAGTTCTTTTGGATGCCTAGAATTTTAAAAGAAAAAGGCAGCTGTTGCTTTTTATACTAAATAATATAATTAGGAGTACTTAGATTCCTATACAAACTGAACTTAATTTAAAATGTTGTCAAAAGGCATTTTAGAGGTATCTCATGATGAGATGATTTGGTTTAATTTAATCACAAACATTTCGATGTTGAATTAAAAGTTTATTTGAAGTTTCCAACTATTATATTTTATAATTTAATCATTTTTCATAAATTTATGATTTAATTACCCTAAAACTCATATTAATAAACTTATAAATTTGCAAGTTTATTTGAAGTTTTGAACTATATATTTTAATTTAATGTGCACCCTGACATCATTTTATATATATATTTTTAAATGATATTAAATTTTTCATAAATTTATTAGCCAATTACTCTTAAACCTTTTAAATTTTGACTCATTATATATATATTTATATAAATATATATATACCCCTACACATCATCATTTTAAAAAAGTGTACATATATTGACCCTTAAACTATTATAATTAATATTAATATTATTAACAAAATAATCGAATTGACATATTTACTTTTCATAATTAAATGTAATATGATATATATATATATATATATGTATGTATGTATGTATGTATATTAAAGCAGTCATATCTATTTCTATACGCTATTAACTATCAAACAAATTACTTGCTACAATTGTAAGGGAATTAAGTGGTCTATTAAAAATTTAATTAGAAAAGTAAAGTGAAAATTCCTCCTGATTTAAAAAAAAAAAAAGATGAAAAAATTGTCAATTACACTTCAACAATAATCATAATTAAGGGTCAAGTGCTGCATTTGAAAATATAAGAAAACAAAGTAATAATTACCTTAATCTCAAGAGCTAATATGTAATTGCACATTGAATAATTTAAAAAAAAATCATGGGACCCACAAGACCTAGTGGCTTTAAGTCCCTAACCCAACTGGAATGAGTTAGTTGCAAAACCATTGACCTCTTCCCTCACATTAGTCCAACTAAGCATTTAATTAACTCAAAGAAGCATCCATTTCCTTCAGAGCTCTTCATCCACCATCATCAACGCCCTCATTAAAATATATCTATATATATCAAGAAAGTCTCGGATGGGACAGTTGTCCTACGTGACATTATGAGAGAAAGAGAGAGAGAAGAGAGGGGGTTGGAGGAAAAGAGAAGAAGAGATGGGTGGATCTGCTGACGTCAGTTTGGCATTGAGGGAGAGAAGAGAGAGGGTTGAGATTAAAAGAAGAGGAGGAATCAATAGGTCTGCTAGTATCAACTCGCGTGTCCTTGCACACGAAATACATGTAGTAGATGTACATAGCGTAGCGTCATGTTTTTTTAAATAGATTAGTCCCATTAGTTGACTGTGGATCTGTCACCCACATAACATCCTGTTCTCGACAGTTGTCTAGAAGGAGGTTTCGTTAAGAGGTTAAAACCCACCTCAGATCTCTCCAAACCTTTGACATGAGTAGGGATAGCTTCATCTGATTCTCTTTGAATTTCTCAATAAATCAGGAAAAGGTCACAGACCCATGTCTTTAAATGGACTACTAATTTCTACATTCTTAGCCAAGAAGTCAAAGTGGTATGTATATTTGTGCTCAGCATCTCCTTCTTCTGTGCTCCATTAATGGCTGCCCAAGAGGTTGGTATCTCTAAATTTTGTTGCAACGGGGTCTTTTGAAAAAGTATCCTTCAGTCATTTCTGCTGCGTCTTTTCCTGCCTTTGTTCTTCTGGGCATTTCTTCTTTCGTGTTCTTGTCATTTGTAGGTTCTCTTTTCTAATCTTTTCTTGGTTAATGAAGAATACTCAATGAATTTACAATGATGTTATTTATTTATTTATTTTTTTGAACATATCTTTAAGTCAACTTGGTCTTTCTTATATGTGGTTCTTTTGGAGGCCTTTTGAGTCACAAAGATGTTTGTAATTGCAGTAGTTCAATTTCACATGTCTCCGTAATTGATTTCAATTTGTGGGGTTCTCTATTACTTCATTGTTTGTATGGTGCAAAGCCGTGTTAGTAGATTTAATGGCTGAGGATAAAGTTTGAGATGGTCAACTTCACATGTAAACAGTAGAACGACTAGCTATTTTACTTTAAATTCTTTTTTTTTTTTTCTCCCTTCTCCTTTTTCGATCCCTTTTATAGATTCGGTTTCATTAGATTAGTCAATTAGTTATTTTCTTCTTCCTCTATGTCCTTTGTCCTTTGTTTTTCCCTATGTTCAGCTGAATCTTACTTCTTGATCTGATCATGGAAACTTGGGCCTTCTTTCATATTGTGGGCATGTTTTTGTTGCTTCTCCTCGTGTCTGAAGCATCCATGGCTAGTATTCAACATATTGGGAAGATGAATCCAGGATTTATAGGGTCTCAAATGACTTGGATTGACAACGATGGATTGTTTCTTTTGTCCAATAACTCGAATTTCGGTTTTGGCTTCGTCACCACCGCCCAGGATGTCACTTTGTTTCTGCTTTCCATCATTCACACAAGCAGTTCGACGGTGGTCTGGTCTGCAAACAGTGCCTCACCAATTCAAAATTCAGATAACTTCGTATTCGATGATGGTGGGAATGCTTATTTACAGAGTGGGGGAATCACAATCTGGTCTACAAATACAGAACGGAAAGGGATTTCAGCGATGGAATTGCTCGACTCTGGAAACCTTGTTCTTCGAGGGAGGGATAGCCGTGTCATTTGGCAGAGTTTTAGCCATCCCACTGACACCCTTTTGTCGAACCAGGACTTCACTGAAGGAATGAAACTCGTGAGCAACCCCAACCCCAGCAACCTGAGCTATTTCATGGAAATGAAGTCCGGGGATATGATTCTTTATGCAGGGTTCCAAACTCCACAACCTTATTGGTCTATGGCCAAGGAGAACCGGAAAACCATCAACAAAAATGCAGGGTCAGTCGCTTTGGCATCTCTCGACTCCAGTTCCTGGAGGTTCTATGATCAAAACAAAGTCTTGCTTTGGCAATTTGTTTTCTCGGACAACACTGATCCAAACGCCACCTGGGTTGCAGTTCTAGGAAATGATGGATTCATTACCTTCTCGATGCTTCAGAATGGAGGTTCAAGCGGTGCTTTGCCTACAAAAATACCGGATAATCCATGTAGGACCCCTGTGCCCTGTGATGCATACTATGTTTGTTACAGCGCCAACAAGTGCCAGTGTCCTTCCGTTCTCAGCTCGCGTCCGAACTGCAAACCAGGAATTGTTTCCCCTTGTGATCGCGCTAATGGTCCCACGGAGCTCGTCGAAGCAGCAGGTGATGGGCTCGATTATTTCGCACTTGGATTCGTTTCGCCAGATTCAAAAACCGATTTGGATGGCTGCAAAGCATCTTGTGTTGCTAATTGCTCGTGCCTTGCCTTGTTCTTTGACAATAGCTCCGGGAATTGTTTCCTCTTCGACAGGTTAGGAAGCTTCCAAAGCTCAAGGGATGGCGTTTTTCTCGTTACGTACATCAAGGTTTCAAGTTCTAGAGGCAGTGGGAACAGCCCTGACGGAGCCAGCAGCAGCCAGAAACAGAAACACGTCTATGTTGTTGTCATACTTATTTTGACAGTAACTGTCATCATTGTCCTAATTTTGGCGGGATATTGTTACTACCGGAGGAAGATGATCATCAAGTTGCCTGAGTCTCCCAAAGATGCTTCGGAGGAGGATAACTTCTTGGAGAGTCTTTCTGGGATGCCTATTCGATTCAGCTACAAAGATCTTGAAACCGCGACTGACAACTTCTCTGTTAAGCTTGGACAAGGAGGGTTTGGCTCTGTTTACAAAGGGGTTCTTCCGGACGGAACCAGGCTCGCTGTGAAGAAACTGGAAGGAATTGGACAGGGAAAGAGAGAATTCCGAGCCGAAGTTAGCATCATTGGCGGCATCCACCATCTCCATTTGGTCCGGCTGAGAGGCTTTTGCGCTGAAGGAACGCATCGCCTTCTTGTTTACGAGTACATGGCGAATGGATCTCTGGACAAATGGATCTTCAGGAACAGGAACAAAGAGGATTCCGTGTTGTTGGATTGGAACACGAGGTTCAATATTGCGCTGGGGACGGCCAAAGGGCTGGCGTATCTGCACGAGGATTGCAACGCGAAGATTGTTCACTGCGACATAAAACCCGAAAATGTGCTCCTGGACGACAAATTCCTCGCCAAGGTCTCGGATTTTGGCCTGGCCAAGCTGATGACGCGCGAGCAGAGCCACGTCTTCACGACGCTGAGGGGCACCAGAGGCTACCTTGCACCAGAGTGGATCACGAACTACGCTATATCGGAGAAAAGCGACGTTTATAGCTACGGAATGGTGTTGCTTGAAATCATTGGAGGGAGGAAGAATTACGACTCCACGGAAACTTCGGAGAAGTCCCATTTCCCCTCCTACGCATTCAAGATGATGGGAGAAGGGAAAGTGAGAAGCATCCTGGATTCGAAGCTGAAGACAGATGATGATGAAACATTGGACGACGAGAGACTGGTCGTTGCGATTAAGGTTGCCTTGTGGTGCATACAGGATGATATGAACCTAAGGCCGTCGATGACGAAGGTGGTTCAAATGCTTGAAGGTCTCTGCGCTGTTCCTCCTCCTCCTCCTCCGGCTTCTCAGATGGGTTCCCGCCTCTATTCGAGCTTCTTCAAATCGATCAGCGAAGTGGAAGGGACTTCTTCCGGGCCGTCGGATTGTAACAGTGATGCTTATCTTTCTGCTGTGAGGCTCTCAGGGCCAAGATAGCAGCAGTAGTAAAAAAAAATTTTAGGCCTTTGTTGATCAATCACTCTTAGTGTAGAAACAATATATTCTCATTGTTTTTCATGTCACTGTGCATTCGTTGAACTCGAATCGAATTTTGCATTACTAACCGCTATTAGTTAATCATTTGAGTCGAAAGCAATTTTTTTATTGAACTAATTTCTTTTTTTTTTTTTTTTTGAGATATCTCTTGGTAGCTAGGTCAGTTTGTGCGCTCTTTGATTAATTCATAGGACTTTAAAATTAAGGATTGGGTGAACCTCTAGTGGCCATGAGGAAACTCAAACTAGTAACCATTGGAAAGCAAACAAAAATCTTATTAATTGAGTTAATCCTCAAGATTTTTATTGAATTAATCTCTCCTCGTTAAACTTTGAATAATTGTGTTTAGCAGTATAACGAGTTTAAAATTGTAGTTCGTGTTCATTTACATTACGAGTCAATACTAAGCAGAATTTAGTAATTTTTTTTATTTGTGTTTATTGATAATTGGTTTGAGTTCTTGCGTTAAAAATCTTTAGCTTGAATCCTAGGATAACGTTGAAGTGTGTTATCCTTCCTTGTAGATTTTTAGGCGATGCAAAATTAATTTTGTAGAATTACAAAAATACCATGTTTTCCATTTTGGATTTACGAAGAGGGAAGTATAATTAAGAGACCAAAAGAGGTCAGAAAGTGATATGATGCTGAAGAAAATAAAATTATTTTAATTTATTGATTGGATTGGAAAATGAGAGAATTAATATTTATTTGATTAATCAGACAAAATGAGTATATAAGTCATTTTTTTTAATTCTCCATTACAATATTCTTGATTGACCTTTGAAAGAGGAAAAAAGCCACCCAAATACAGGTTTAAAGTTCCACGGGAAAGGAATGGTTTTGGAAGGTAACTATTTTGTTAGGTAATCTTGGTTTTCTTTTTAGACTTTTTTCTATCGAAATTTAATTTCATTAAATGTTTTATGTATGTTATTGATTTATTTTTAACTAAATTTGAAGATAAAATAAATAAAAAATTATAAGAAAACAATACAAAACAAAACAAAAAAAAAAGTTTTTTAGTAGGTTTTATATTTTTATGTATTTTTAATTATCAATAAAAAGTTAATACCATACCTAAAAAATCTCTCAAAATAACAAAATAAATTATAATAAAAAAATCACAAAAGTAAAAATTCAAATTTCAGTCAAACAGTCATTTTCCCAAGCCACGAGCATAAGGTTTTCCTCAAAAAATTTCCAATTTTTTAATTTTTTTTTGAAAGGCCAAAGTCTCCACTTGCAAATGAAAGGATAGGGAACTACGTCTGGTTTAACTATTTTCTTATTTATTTTTATTTTTAAAAAAAATTAAAATGGATAAAAAAATAAAATTAATATTGGTAAAAATATTTAGATTTCGTTTAAAGTAACAAAATATGAGATAAAATGAGATAAAGTGAGGTAAATTGTAGATTCATAATTCGTGCAGTGAGATAAAAAGTAAATAACTTTTAGAGATTTTTAATATTTTTTAACTTTTATTTCAATTTTTTGTCATCTTAAACGGACCCTTAATTGCAAGAATACTTTTAAATATATATATATATATATATATATGAAAAAAACAGAAAATTAAAAATAATAAAATATTATTTTTCACATCAAACAAAAAAAAAAAATTTCCCAAGCCAAACGCACCCTAATGTCCCCCATAACCGTTGTTCGACAAGCATCACTATTTTGACAGAAGCTGAAGCCAGCACATTCTCAACCGTCCGTTTGGAGATGACGACTGCCGGAGTCAACCCCTCACTGCTCTGCTCACCCGCTTTCCTCACCACCTCCGCCTCCAGCCGTCGCAAATTCAAACTTCCCTCCAAATCTCCACCAACGGTAACATGCCGCCGCAAAACTACAGTAGCTTTCTCATCCACAACCGCCGCCGCCGCCGCCATTGGTGATGATTCACCTAAAAACTTTAATAATTCTATCTTTGCCACCTGCTCGTTTCGTTGCATTTTCCTAGCTACCAACCGTTGCTTTCTACTGCCATTTGCCAATGGGCTGTTCAATTTCAAGTTTTCCTTTACTTATTCATCGTACTGATTTTTTTTTAAAGAACTTATTAGGGTTTGCGAGTTTATATTGTGTCGAGTAGCAAATTTTGTCAATTTGTATAGTTATTGCAATTATTTGTTTCATTACAGAGTCTGCATCATATGGAAGGAGAGGAATCATATCTTTGGTTACTATGCCATTTTTTCTTGATATGTATGAATCTTTTGAAGGATTGCATGCCAGCGCTGCTGAGTAAGTTGCCTATAAATTCTTTATCTCTTTTATTGATTGGTTGGTGTGTAGTTTTTTTTTTCTTGGCTGCCAGAAAAGATGAAAAAAGAAGAGAAAAAAAAAAAAAAAGAAAACACTCTCAATTTATCGGTTGCCATCTTGCTAAACCAGCTGATTAGGAGCAACCAAAACAACTCTTGTATGGCCTGTCCCATTAACTTTTTAACTACTTATTCATAAGTGGAATATATTTGCGTTGATCTATCTAAGTTCGATCATTCTAATTTCAATTTTCAATCATTAGGATGAATCCTTCCAAATTATATGGAAGTGTCTCCAATTTTTTATTTGTTTATTTTTTGATAATTTATTGTGTGTACAAATTGTAAGCTAAATTTAATTAAACAAATAAATTTAAATGACCCTTCTAATCTTTCTGATATATATATGTATGTATGTATGTATGTATGTATGTATGTGTATTAATTTAGCTAAATGTTTGACTTTGTAGCCAAAGTTTTGCTATTGATTTGAATGCTAGCTTTCATTTTGGTCTACCAGCCGCTGAAATCATGTGTTGTGGATTTCCCTAGCATATTATATCATGCTTTATGCAATTACTGACATTGAAGATTGGGTTACAGGGATTTTTTTCTAATAAAGGAGGAGGTAAGGAAGGTACTGTCCAAGGGCAAGGCTGCTGGTGTACTTCGTTTAGTTTTTCATGATGCAGGAACCTTTGAAGTAGATGAAAATGCTGGTATATTTTTTCTGGAATCAGTCTTTAGAAAATTTTTAAGTGCAATATTTATCATTAGTTCTACTCATGATCTTTTCTCTATTTATTTATTACACTCTGAGACACAAGCCCCTGTAATTTTCTCTATTAATTTACCTAATTTGTCTTGGTCTTCTACAGACATGTACTTGAGGCACTCTACTGTGTAGTGGTCTTGTGAACACCAACTTACATTATGATATTGACTGTACTCACCCTCCCCCTCTGAATAAATAAATAAAATAGATCTCAGCTTCCAAAAGGCACAACCAATCCTTCACCATGTTCTGTCCCAACTGGAGCACACTTCACTTCTTCCTTATCGTAACCATTTAAAAAGGATAATTATTTAAAAAAAAAAAAGTGTGGAAATCATTGAAGTAATAGGACAAGGATCTTGGAAAACCAGGCTATGGTAGCATCACGACTTCTGTAAGTGCGTCTGTGGGTGGGTGGGTGGGTGGCTTTGTATGCTGTGCTTAAAAGAGAGTAGTAACCAGCACATAGTGTGGCAGTGTTGATGGTTTTTAATTCAGCTGATTTTTGGCTGCTTGACAAATAAACAAATAAATGTGTGAACTATATTATTGTGATTTTCAAGGCCCCTTCTTGTTCATATTGGCTAAGTCTTCTGTTTCCTCTTTATTCTTTCTGTCCCTCACTCACCCTCCTCTTCTAATACTTACTCTGAATTTCTTTTGTTACTTCAGGCGGAATGAATGGCTCTATAGTTTATGAATTGGATAGACCTGAAAACACAGGTCTTAAAAAACCCGTCAAGGCAAGCTTTTTTTTTTCTTCTTTTGCATTGATTTCCACACCCCCCCCCTTTCTACAATTGTTTTGCTTGCACATTTACATGTCATATATTTACTATGTTTCTGGCTATGTTTGCTTACTAATCAAAATTTGAAGTTCTCACCTGCCCGAACATAATCCAGAATGATGAGCTTTTAGACGACACCAGTTAGCTAACTCCTGAGTGGATGCATTGTTGTTTAGATTCTTGAGAAAGCAAAGGCTGAGGTGGATACGAAACAACCAGGTTATTATCAGCTTGAGTTAAATTGTAAAAGTAAATTACCAAAAAAAAAAAATTGTAAAAGTATTTTAACTTCATCAGGTTTCTGGTATATGGGCCACTTCTTGGTGCAATAGTAATGTATGCTAACTCTTTGTGGCTTGTTGCTGGATTAGTATCATGGGCAGACATGATTGCTGTGGCAGGAGCAGAAGCTGTCTCTGTGTGTGGAGGCCCAAGTATTCCAGTTCAGTTAGGTAGAATAGATTCCATGTGAGGTGCTAATCCTTTGCTATGAGCAAAATTGGGTTCTTTAATTAATTTATGTTAAAATTCTCTACCTTCAGCTTTCAAATTTAATTTAGCGTTTTTGGGGTGCTTTAGGTCTTAGTTATCCAGTCTACATATGGAATTTCTACCCATTGCTTTTAAAATTCAAAACATTGCTTCTGAAGAACTGTCAGTCCTAACTATTAATTACAACTCTGCATTATAGGGTCCCTGATCCGGAAGGAAAGCTTCCTCAAGAATCGTTGGATGCTTCTGGTCTGAAACAGTGTTTTCAAAGAAAAGGCTTCTCGTGAGTTTAAATATCTGCCGCCCATTTACTTGTTTGATGAACATACTGTTTATTGGACTGGAGTTTCTCCTTTTACGTTCATAGTCTCCAAAAACTGTTAATGCCCTGATGTTTTTAAATTCAGATGGAATATTGCTGTTGCAGAACTTTCTACTCTTAAACATCATATTGTTGAGAATTTTTCCTCTTCTTTTTGTTTACTTAGGCTCCGTTTGAGGTGACAAAAAACTCAGAAAAACGGTGAAAAACACTGAAAAACTCTAAAAGTTATTTACTTTTTATCTCACTGCATAAATTACGAACCCACAACTTATCTCACTTTATCTCATTTTTTGTCACTCCAAATACACCCTTAGACGGAATTTGTTCGAGATTCGTTTTTTTTTTTTTTAATGTCATTTTAGGTATTGAACTTGTAAGCTTTTATCTCACTTTGTATCATTTTTTGTCACTCTAAATGCACCCTTAGGCGGAATTTGTTCGAGATTCGTTTGTTTTTTTTTAATGTCATTTTAGATATTGAACTTGTAAGCTTTTAATCCTATAAAGACTACCCATAGATCTCATCTTTCTTATAGTTACTCGCAACAATAGAAACGCGTGGTTGCGACACGAGTCATTAATACTTTTTTTCCTAGTTTCTTTCATGAAATGAGCCTTAGGCTTGTGATTTTGAAATGGATTAGAAGTCGTGCAATTCAATGCAGTTGCACTAAATATCTTCAAATTTCTTTATTTCTGATAAAAGGATGGGTAAGGTCATTGGATGCATACTGGCTTATGTATGCTTTTAAATGTGATGCATCATTGGCTGGCCCTTATTAGGAGTGCAGGGAACTAGATATTTGGATAGAGGAACTTTATGTGGAGTTTGGTAAGTTGCTAGCAAGGTGAGATGCTGTGTGATTCATTGATGGGGTCTTCATCGTTATTCAGTTCTTTCTTCTAGGGCTGGATGCCAAAAAAATATAAAGGTTCATCAGAGGATGTCCTAAGTTCAATGAATCTTAACAACTTGATGTTCCTCTTACAAGGTGGAATTCACTTGGTCAAACAAAATGTTCTTGGCTTTCCTCTATTCAAGGGGAGCGGGATATTTTGTGTAAAAAAATGCGAAGCATTCTCTAACCTGATACCATGGGAAGCGCCCTGAAATATTGAGTGCCTTTGAAATCTGAAATTTAATCTGTTGAAGAATAAGGAACTTCTATAACTAACCATAAAATCTTGAAAATTCTATGGTGTTACTTCTTGAAGAAAGTGGGGGAAGAAAACATCTGAACAGTGTTTGATGTAAATTAATTTAAACAATACCACCAATTCGGAATGTTTTTGTAGAGAACACACTTTGACAGCACCATCCAAAATTTGCATTGAATTGGAGTTGTCATGTCCCTAATCTCAAAGTCCGGGACGGACAACATGGGAATATGGGAACAAATTTTAACCAAACAAAAACCTAAACTAAGGTTTAAGTCATTATAAATATCCATTCAGAGCCTCTAATCACATCCTTGATTCTCATATAAAATAGTGTTAAGAAGGAAGGGAAAAAAATAAGGAAAAAGAAAAGAAAAGAAGAAAAGGGGTTGGGCCTTAGGCCAAACTCTAACCCCAAACACAACTCTAGGTCCAACCCGATCTAGGAAAATAAAACAAAATCAATAACCTAGACCAAACTTCAGGTCAAATATTTAAATGGCCTAAAAATCTCTAAAATTTGCTAAAAATAAATACCGAGTGTTACAAGAGTAGTCAGAGGAAGAAAAAACGGAGGTATTCCTACATTGCCTGTTACATGTTTATCACCTCTTAGGGAAACTTAACCACAAAACAATGTCAAATGGTTGTCCTCTGTTTGTCAGACAGGAGATTTCAGAGGCCACATACTAATTCAAACACTATTTTTGTTAGTGAAACACATGGGCTACTAAAATGTACAAGCCTGTCATTTTTAGATTTTGTTAATTAATCAGGTTTACCTATTTTTAGATTAATTGATAGACTACTCAAAAATTCAGAACTGTTTGCATTCTACCGGCAGAACACAAGAACTTGTTGCATTGTCTGGGGCTCATACCCTTGGAGGCAAAGGTTTCGGAAACCCAAATGTCTTTGATAATTCATACTTCAAGATACTTCTAGAGAAGCCATGGTTGTCTTCAGGTGATTGAAATAATCTAATAATTCTTTTCTTTAAGAACTTGCATCTCATTTTTATGTTTTATATGGAAGTGCAGTGAAGACCTAATTATGATGGTGCTGTTAATCTTGGGCTACTGGCTCAACTCTACCCAATCAATAAATCCAAATTATGAAATGAAAAATGAAGGGGAGGATTAAGGCAGTGTTTTTGCTGGGAAAGGGTTCCTGCCCCTCATTTCGCCTCGAGACCATTTGGGGTTCTCGTAGAATGGAGATCATTCACTTTTTGAGAGTGGTGGAATTTATTCCTCCATTGTTGATCATCTTTATACTCTGTTACATTATTTTTTTAATCAGTCTGATTCTTGTCTTACAATATTCTCCACTTATTGTTCATCTATGCAGCTGGTATGTCAAGTATGGTTGGACTTCCTTCAGATCGTGCGCTTGTTGAAGATGATGAATGCCTGAGGTTTGTTATTT
This sequence comes from Vitellaria paradoxa, assembly GCA_019916065.1. Taxonomy (NCBI): domain Eukaryota; kingdom Viridiplantae; phylum Streptophyta; class Magnoliopsida; order Ericales; family Sapotaceae; genus Vitellaria; species Vitellaria paradoxa. The sequence goes on from CM034242.1 coordinate 2,610,317, forward strand.
TCTGAACCCTCTTGACACTGTATGTACTCATCTCTTATTCTCTGGCAAACTTGCAATTGGTAATTCTTCATTCAGCCTAACTGCAATAGAACTTGTCATATGTTTATATACTTTTAACTTCTGAGTGACAGCACCCTATCTTTAATGTATTAACCAGCTTCATTGCGAACAAAGAATTTATGGTAATTTTAAGAATAATATCGATGATTCTTGATATTTTTTTTTTTTTTGAAAGGTAATGATTCTTGATATGTTTTGTGTGATCTGAATAATATTAGTTCTGAGATTTTTCTGCTACTCTAACAGCCTTCAACTCCACAATAGTTTCTGTACAAGTCAATTGCAGATTAATCCAACAAATGTACTTTACATTATATGCTTGCTAAAAATAAAAATCTGAAAAATTCAATCTTATCCTCAATTTGCTTACCATATGTTGTGCATATAACATCTTCCTGCTGTATCTGCATGCACAGGTGGATCTCTAAATACGCCGACAACCAGAATTTGTTCTTCAAAGATTTTAAGAATGCCTACATCAAACTTGTTAATACCGGTGCAAGGTGGAAAACAACATTGTAATCTCATCAAACTTCTCAACACCATCATTGTCATTCACCGAGAGAGCACCATGTTATTGCACCTTGTAAGTTGCTCTTCCGGACTTCTGGTGAGGTTCATATGTGACTGTAAATTTGTAATTACTTACGCTCAGTATGTTTGGGCAGAAAAATATTAAAGGAAACATTGTCTAATTTTGCTTGTTCATGTTGTTATGATCTCTGTATTTTTTGCCAGTTTTTTTTTTTAAGTATTGAGATGTGTATAATTATGACACGGTCTAGTAAGTTCACATCATTGGTGCAAGATGACACTTGCATGTCACACAATTCCACCTTTTTCTTATCAGATTACAGAATTTGTGATGAAGCAGAATGAAAATTTTGATATGACAGTTTTAAGGCCTATTATGCTTTTATGGTATAAAGTATTGAACCATTAAAAAATAGCACTTTTATAAGATTAGCGTGACATAAATGAGAATATTAAGATGAATTGTGATAATATAAGAAAAGATAGGATAAAAAGTAAATATATTTAAAAAAATTGAGGTGGTTCTAATAAAAAAGAAGTTGAAAGAATGTCGTCCAAAATAATTAGTTACATTAAATTAAAGTATTCACGTTAACTTTTGTTTATCTGAATAATTTAAATTTGGTATCAGCTCGAAATAAATAAATAAATAAATAAATTTGTAACGCATTTTGAGGGTGTTTGGAAGTTAAAAAAAAACTTAAGTTTTGGTAGTTTTTTGGTTGTTTTTTTTTTTGGGCACTTTTTTGTGTGTTTAGTTGAACCAAGTGGAATTTTTAGTTTTTTTTTAGTAACTTTTAGGTGTTTGGTAAATTTTTTATTGTAGCAAAGCAAAAAAGTTGTAACTTTTGAGTGTTTGGTATATTTTTTACTGTAGCAAATCAAAAAAATTGTAATTATGGAGTTGTATTTTTTACTGTAGCAAATAAAAAAAGTGGCAAAATTTTTGGTTTTGCCAAACACACAAAAAATAACTTTTGATAGTTTTTTGCTAATTTTTGAGTTGCCAAACACCCCCTTTGAAATCATTAACTTTATCGTTAGAGATTCAACAATGGCCTCTATTGGACTTTACTATAACCCATTTACATTCCTAATATGTTGATTGAATTGCTTCAGATTATTTAACAGCCTTTATATAATTACTTCTTTTTTAGCAGATGTTCTTTTTTTTTTTCTCTTTCTCTCTCTCTCTTTTAATGATTGAATAATTTTAACTAATTGGATTAGCTCATCCAGATAGAGCCTATAATTTCTTTTAAGAAGTTACAAATTTTGAAAGTTTCTCGGAGACAATAAGCATAATAAATTTGTAACACGGATCTCCTTTTTAACTTGTCCAATGGTAATAAGTATTTCAGTATAACTTTGAATTTTATTGTATAACATAATTACTTTCCATCATACCTATTGAGGGGTCCGTGCATATAATACCAACAAACAGTGAAATTTCTTGGTAAAGTTGATTTGGTAGAAAATATACATTTATATATATATATATATATATATAATTTAGTATGTTTTGTTGTCTTCTTGCCAAACAAAAAACCAACTCAACGCCATCTGCAAAGGTCATAGCATCCGACTAACATTTTTAAATCGTTTGCAATTTTGTGAGCTTAGCTTGAGAGGAATACTAATATGGAGAAATGAATAGATTGTGATCCACAGCGACAATACATGAGGTTGTATATATATATATATATATATATAATGCAAATCCAAAATTTGCGTGTTTGTTGATCAAGCCTAAGAATCTCAAACAAAAGATTAGCAGACAAAGTTATGAGCTCCACGCATATATATTTGCTACTTCCCAATTTGACCCCACTTCTTATCTTTCTAGTCCCAGAGGTTCAGTGTCCAATTGTATAGTTTTCCACACATGAGAATTGTAACACAATTAATTACCAAGAATAAAGGAAATTAAAAATAAAAATACGATGGAAGGCTCCGAGAGTTGTGTGAACTCCTCGGGATGAATGCTCCAATGATGTTTTGTGTGTGAGTGTGTGCGCGCGTGTGTTTAAATTGCAAACTGTACACCAGTAATATATCAAATGTAAATTATGAGAGAGAGAGAGAGAGAGAGGGGGGGGGGAGAGGTTATCTTACGTGAATGCTCCAATACAGTTGTCTGTCCGGAGGAAGAGATGGGATTATTCTATTCTTGAGGGATTATCCTAATCCAAAAACACAGAAAAGATAGTCAAGAGTGTCCTTGAGAGGTATATGGCATACGATGAATAGTCAAGTAATTGTCTGGCCTAACTATCCTTTTCCAAACAAAAGAGAACAAATTATATGAAAAAAAGAGGAATGAAACCCTTTTGTCCCCCCTTCTTTTCTTCTTCTTCTTCTTCTTCTTTTTTCCAATGGGTTTCTCTCATGTTTGTGTTGGGGCTTTGCCTCTACTAACTTCATAATGCCTAGAGCAAATTATTGACTACACCACAAATTTGCATTTGCAATAAACTAATGTAGAAGCAAAATTGAAGTGATGGAGCCGTCGAAATTGAAATAAGTACAATGTTTTCTGTATTGTTTTGAAAAGTTGAAGTGATGGAGCCCTCAAATTTGAAAAGATAAAACACACACGCGTATCCCCTGTAGAGAGAAAAAAAAAAGTTTATAATTGTGTGCAAAATAATCATTTTTTCATGTGAGTCCCACACAATTATGGATGTAATTAAACTTCAATTGATATTAAATTTTAAATCAAAATTACGACACTTACTACATCTTTTTAATAATAATCTTATTCTTTTGAGATTGCTTCATTGTGCCACCACTTAAATAGGATTTCTATTTAAGTATTATAAATTTATGAATTCAAGATGTTTTTGATGATTAATTAAATTAAGTATTATACATTTTTCCTCTATTATTTTGGTTGGTTTTTGTAACTCTAGTAATGGTCTGTTTGCCTACTATGAATTTTATTAGTTTAAAATTTTATTATTTGTACGAAAGGTGTTCGATCCACGCTCCCTATCATCACGTACTATATCACCTTTATACTTTTTTTTAACAGTTTATAATTAATCTTTTAAGGGTGGAGTTAGAAAATTTTTTTGCTAAGGTTATAAGTTAGATATAAATTAGATTAGAAAATTTTCTCACCCTAGATTAGAAACCATGTATTAAACTGGGCTATGTATAGTTAGATGTTAAATTAGACTATAAATAATTAGCTTAAGTTTTTATGCACTATTAATACTGAAAAATCTTTAGGTTAAAATCTTATCTGGACTCTCGGGCTACAACCTACCAAAGTCCATACATATATAGCTCCGCACATGTGCCTTTCTAATACAATTTTGATAGCAAACAATCTCTCTATCTACCAGTGGCTTGCAATTTCACCACAAGATCAGATATACATGTTCCTCGTAAGCTAGTAATAAGGTCCAAATTCAGCTGAAATGCCCTCCCGGAAAAGGGCAGTTCTAATTTTGGCAAGAAGATTCTGATGACATATCTGCAGATGTGTGTCTGTGTATGCATAGATTGAGGTCAGACTGATGGATGAGCTGAGGGACACTTTGAGCAAAACATGCCCTTTAGCTTTAGGTACAATGCATGATCGCCCATATGCATGCAGTACCTCTACAAAACTCTCTAATTTGATGACAACCCCGCTGCATGTAGTGGTGAGGACCCCACCTCAGACAAGGCAACATGCATTGGTCAGCCTCTCCATGCAATTGTCTTTGGCACTGCCTCCTCATCATTGGGTGCTAATATTATATACCATACAATTACATACACGTAATAATACTAATACAAGATTATTTAAAAAAATAAAAATATACATTGATTTTAAATAAATATTATTTTAACTCAATTTATTAATTCGACACAATTCGTGAACACAACTAATAGGTGGTTTAAGTCCAAACACTAGTTTAAAAGGTGAAATTTTTCCTCACACTTACAAAGTGATCGCCAGTCCCTTTTACAACTGATGCAGGAGTTTCTCCCACTGGGCTAATTTTAATGATAAAATTGAACTCTAATACCAATAGGTGGTATTGAGCTTATCTCAACCTTCAAAAATTAGTTCAATAATAAGATTTGTACTCATACTTATATACTATCTACTAGTTTTTTTCATAATCGAAATAAAAAAGATTAACTACAACTTCCTACACCTACGGTCATAATCAATCGTCCCCTTCAATTCAAAGGCATTGTCACGTGCCACTGCTTCCCTGAGCACGTGCCATAGGGGACAGTTCTGTGCTGGCCTTGCGTTTGCTGTGGAGCCGTGGAAGAATGCAATATTGAAATCATTAGGGCAACCCCTCACCATGAATAATTTGTGGGACGTAAAATGCTTTGTCCTTGAATTCTTCTTTGGTTCTTTTTCTACCATAAGACAAAAAAAAATAGGTACACCATGAGAAGTCATGAATCATGATGACTGCCATGCATTCTGCAAAATCCTCACAGCTAAAGGTAATTTCTGAGCATCGAAAAAAGAATGATCTGAGCAGCTGCATCTTCCAACAAATTAACCGAATTAGAGAGAAAGGAAAATCCCTGTTTGGATTAAGAATTTGATAAAGGGAAAGAAAATGAAAAAAGAAAAAGAGAGAGAGAGAGAGAAGAATTTGATAAAAGCATAATTTTTTATATTGATTTTTTAATGTAATTATTATTCATTACTGTTATTGTTAGGTGGAGAAGAATATTGGCAGGTCTCCTTACACCCCCCGGGGGGGTGGGGGGTTAATTGTTTTTTCTTGTTTGTAGGAAATGGGAGGGAAATGAAGGTTAAAGTAAAAATTATAGTTAAAAATATTATTATATCTTTTAAAATATATTTATATGTGAAGGCATCTTGTGAAAATAATAAAAAAAATATTATGGACAAAATAGAAAAAATACACTTTAATTAAAATTCTTTTATACATATTACACCATGAATTAAAGGTGAAAGAAAACTTGGTAATGCGGGTGAACTAGTTGCCTCCATTCATCTCCTAACGGACACGTGGCACCCCTTACTTCTTGGTCTGGGAAACTTTGAGAAAAAAGAAATTTTCATTTTCTCCGTATTCTCACTTTTGAATATGAAAAATATGAGAGCTCATATCCTATATAAAGAATGTAAGAGAGAAAAAAGATATATGTTCTAAGAGTATTACTAACAATTTTTTTATTCTAATCCTTATTTTACAATATTACAGTGCCATTTAGTAGAATAGAAAGTCACTTTTCAGCCTTGTGTACCTACTAAATTTTTTATTCAGATTCTCTATATTAATAAATTTTATAAATTAACAAAGTTAGTAATTCTTTTTGTTAAAATTTTAATGTTAAACGAACATTTTTTATAAATTGAATTCAAACATACATTTTTTGAAAATATAAAATTTGATAAATGTTTTTTAATTTTTAAATTTTAATAAATGCTTTTAGAAAATATAAATTTTAATGAATACTTTCGAATTTTAAATTAATTAATATTTTAAAAAACTTTAATAAATGCTTTTTGAACTTTTAAATTTTAATAAATATGTTTTTATATATAAATTTAATAAATATTTTTTGAATTTATAAATTTTAATAAATATTTTCAAATTTTGAACTATTTGAGCCATATTTTCATTTTCGAATGACGTGATAAAGAGGGAATGTATAGGGAACTTGTTTTTTGTTCGCTAGATATTAAAAATCAAATATAGGCACTATTTGGAGATCTAAAAAATTTTAAAAAATTCTATAAATATCTATAAATTTTTTGTCACATCAACTTTTTTCTTTCACTACACGCATTACGTAATTATAATTTTTCTCATTTTTTCTTATTTTTTATCACTCTAAACACAGACACATATTATTGGAATGAAATAGGGAAGGGATAGAGGGATAAGGACACTGTTAGGTGGTATTTTTCACTAATAATCCTTCTATTTGAGAATAGGAATTGAAATGGAGAAACTGAAAGTAATGCTTTAAATCGATACTAAAAACCATCCCCATATTCTTTTATAAATAAAATTTTTACTAACTTGAGCGTTGGCCAACCGCCTGTCGACCGGTGGACTTCTAACGCGGTCCCGGTGAAAATCTTTACTATAAATTACAAGGAAGAGATAAGGAGAAGGAATTTTATACGAGGGAGGAGGGTGCGCGGTTGCTTTTCATCTCCAATTACTAATAAAAAATAAATATATAAATAATTTTGTTTTTCTTTCGTTAATATTTCATCATTCGACGGATTTAACATTTATTATAATTTTTGCTAAGCAAAGCGAAATTAAGGTCGTTTGTTGGTTATAAATTTTGCTGCACGAATTAAGCAAAACTAAGGGTTGATGGATTACCAATATATAGGTACGATGAGTCCATGACAATTAATTAGCTTAATTACCACTTAATTAGCGTTAGCTGGCGCTATTACTTCCCAACTGCTTACCTACTACCTACCCCGTCCACTAATTGACAGCGGATAACTTCAGCTAGTCTCCGTCTCGTTATGTGTTGCTAATGAGCATATTAATTTGGGGCGAACAGGGGAGAAGAAACTAAAATTAGATGGAGATTGAGTCGGGACTAATGGGGCTAGGATGACAATATTCCAACCAGGTTGATTATATTTAGATTTACTATTATAAAAATTATTTTTACTAATCCCAAGTCAATTATATTTTGAGGAATTAAAATGCTAATATTAAAATATTTATGTTTTTACTTTGTCATTTTACATAAACGACAAAGCATGCGTTTGGAATAATAAAAAATAAGATAAAATGTGAGGGATTGTGAAAGACATACCCATGAGGGACTCTATCTGCGGGAGAGTGAAGTCGGAGGTGAAGCAGAGAAACAATACCTTCCATCCCACATCACCTGGGTCATGAAAGGTAGTAGCATATATGAATAACACGTTTTAAAACCGTAAGGGCACTAGATTCAGTGGAACTTCAGGATTAAGCGTGCTCTAGTGAGAGCAGTACTAGGATAGGTGACCTCCTGTGAAGTAGTTTATCAAGGCCAAAGCGGACAATATTGTTTTATATGGATGCAGATCGTTACATAAAATGACATAAGTTGTGTGTTCGTAATTCATGCTGTGAAATAAAAAGTAGATAATTTTTAAAATTTTTCAACATTTTTAACTATTTTTCAGAATTTGTTGTAACTCTAAACGAAACCAAAATTTACCTATAGTGATACCTTTTAGAGCGATAATCTCTACTTAGCCATAAAAAATTTCAATCCCAACTTAGGCTAATTATATATACAAATAATTTCTATCTTGTAATAAGTTATAAATTTTTTAAATCCCATCTTTAAAAAAAAAAATTATCTACATATATAATGGTAAATTGTCAATAAAATCAAAAATCAATAATATCACAATAAATATTTAAGATGATTATCAGGGAAGACCTAGAATTCATAATCAGTGAAGGTAAAATTACAGTTTTAAAGTAAACAAAAGCAAAAGTAAGAATATATTGTGAGTAAAAATATGAATAAAAAAAGTATAATTTATGAGAAAAATAGTAAAATATAGAAGGATGAATCTATTTGTACTTTACAAATGCTTTATTACATTACACTTTACTTTTTTTGTTAATTGATATTACAAAATTAACCCTTTTAATTAGCTAATTTTATATAATTTAAAATAACATAATTACCCTTCATAAATAAACTTTTAGAAATTTGGACAAACATCCTCAAGCTTAGTTCGGCATAAGAGAGTAAAAAAATATTTTAAAAATTAAAATAAATTTTATTTATGTTTATATTTTTAACAAGCATAATAAAATAATTTTTATTTTATTTTATTTTCTAATTTAATCAAACAACGACGTTATTTCTTGCATTTATTTTTCTTTACAAACTTTTTTCATCACTCTCAAGTCACTTAGTATGGGTTTATATATATTTCAATCTTTTAAAAAAATTTCAATAAAAATAAATTAGTGCATCAAAAAAATAATTTAAAAAAAAGATTTATTAGACAAACCATAAGTATCATTATTCCAAAAATAATCAAGAGAGTTCACTCACCCTCTTACCTCAACATAAGTCTGCCCATGTTTACTAATATACAATTTTCAATGTAATTTTTTAACTCAGTATGGGCAATTGCTTCCCATTGAGTTTTGTTTGGATCCACCTATAGTGATTATGTACATGCACTTACTTGCATATATCTCTTTTTTCAACTTATATTTCAACATTTATAAGTAGAAAATTGAAAAGTTTTTCTATACATATTTATGATATACATTTATATTCATACAATTTTTATTAAGGATATATAAATAAAAAATTAACTTTTATAATTACATCTCTATTAAGTTACAACGTCCTAATATTATCACCATGGAGAAGTTTTATTGTAATTAATAATTTTATTTATTTTTAACTAATTATTAGTTGATATATATTTTTGTTGTTTTAGTTTTATTAATAAAATATTATTAATCTTGGTGTAGCGTGATAAAGCGATTGGAAGTAACCTATGGTTCCTCGAGGACATCTCCCGTGTCGATGCGTCCATCTGATTAATTATGAAGGTGGCTAGTCTTAGGCTCCATTCAGAGTAACAAAGTGATAAAGAACTCTCAAAAGTAGTAAAAAATAATAAAAAATTTTAAAAATTATTTACTATTTATCTCACTGTACGAATTATATACTTATAATTTATTTTATTTTATCTCATTTTTTATCATTTCAAATGCATCTTTATTTAGGTCTTCAAAGTTTGTGTCTGTTTAGGCTTTGTTTGGCAATAGACCAACTACTAACTTTTTGTCTGTTTGTAAAATAATCAAAGTTACATTCTTACATTTTATACTTCTTTTAAGTATTGAAGGGCAAAAATGTCAAATTAACAAAAAATTAAAAAATTAACTTTTTTTTCTCAGATAAAAAAACGAATTTTTTAGTAGTTAGCTAGTAATTAGTAGAGTTTTTATTTGAAATATTATGAGTTTAATAGAAAACTAAATAAAATTTAATTACCATGAGATGATTATTAAAACTTAGATTTATTTATTATTTATTTTTGAAAATAAGACGAACATAGGTAGCGTCATTTTGTATCATAAATTTTTATTTTTCCTTAATAAAACCATCAAAATTACGCGTCTTAGGAATAACATCAAATAATTAACAATTCAGTGTTATACAAAGTAAATTAATGTGAGTTTAACTTCGAATTTTATTAGTGTTAGTAACAAATTATTTGTCAAAAATGTTACAGTCCTGGGGAAGGTATCTTATTTTTCTTTGTTATTAACCCTAATTTTTTTTAATTATTAATATTACCAAAAAAAAAAAACCCAAGAATCGACATTTCAATTGTCAAGTGCCAATATTTAGGTCTACTTTGGTAAATCACCAATTTTTGTTAATTTTTTTAATTTTTTCACTAAAAATTATCAAACACATAAAAAATCACTTACTACACACAAATCCACCAACTTTTTTTTTAATTTTCTCAAATTTCTTCAATTTTTGTTTAATTTTTATAAGTTTTTACTAAATATCTAACTTTTTTCAAAAATAATACATGGTAATACTAAAAAAAAAAAGTTACAAAAGGTTAAGGGTTTTTTGGTTTACCAAACAGACTCTTATATAACTTATTAACTGTGAGAAGGTTTTGTATATATTTATACCAGTTTTAACTGTAAGAAGGCTTTGTATATATTTATACTAGTAATATGCATGCACAATGTGTGTAATTTTTGTTAAATTTTTTATTTTAAATAAAATAAAAATTATAAATAAAATATTTATTTTGTGTAATTTAATTAAGGGCATAAAAATAAGATAATTTAGTAGTTAAAAATTAAAAATTTGTAAAATGACTTGATTGGGGATATTTTTTATATATTATTTGATTTAACATTTGAATTTAGTGAAAGATTAAAGGATTTTAGGAAACTAAAAAATTGCACTAAAATAAAATTTTCATTAAATTTTTGACGATCAACAAAACCTACTTCATTCATTAATGTGAATTGGGAAGCCATCCTCTGGCCTCCTAGCTATTCCAAATAGACCATTGTTAGACAATTGAAACAAAATTGTTAGAAAAAGTAATTAGAATAACTTGAAATGCTTATGAGTTTCGTCGCCTGGTATTTCTTTATATTTGCCTACGTAACTATCGATTTTTCACAACTTCCTTCTCTTAGGTATTTAGTAAATTCAACTGTTAAAAATATTTCAAATTCAAAATTTTAAACTTTCTTATCATATAAATGACACAAAATGTAAAATTGTATGCATTTAAAATTTAAGTTTTAGGTACATTACAATTAAAATTTTAATTTTAATGTTATTTTTAATAAAATTATAAAAAATTAAAGTTTAAATATATTTTTTAAATAAAAAATTTAACTGATTTTGTCTAATAATTATATAGATATATTGTTTAAAAAATGTGTACAATTTTATTATTATTGTATAGATCCCTATGACATTTGTCGATAATATAAGTAAAATATAATTTATATAATTTTACAAAATATAATATACATATACATATTTGAAATTCAAATTTCAAAATTTGTGTGTAAAGCACAGATCATTTCTCCTTTAATTTGGCCTTAAGATTTTTTAAGCTTTTCTGTCTTATTTTTATTAAAATTTATTTTTTTTTCAAAAGATGTAGTTTTTAAGTATACTAACTTTTAATGAATTTTTAACACTTTTTATGAATACGATTAACACGTTTAAATTTTAAAATTTTAGAAAAAATTAATAAAAATATTCAAAAAGAAAAATAAGAAAATAAAAATAATTTTGTAATCACATTTTAAAAAAATTTTATAAAAAAAATATATAAAGAATAACAAAGTGTATTTTCATGTAAAGTGATCGAAAAGACAACTAAAGTAGAGAGAAAAAATAATTTTAACTATTAAATAAATTCAATATATATTTATTTAACTGCTTATTTAAAATATGCCAAATTTGTGTCTCAAAAAAAAAAGTATCAACGTTTTTCGCCTAACACCCTCTCAAAAAAAAAAAAAAAAAAAATACCATTCTGCTCAGTATTCACCTCTCTCCATGCCACATACACAACAGTTAATTTTTAAATTTTTAAGTACATTAAAATTAAATTTTAAATATTATTTTTTAAAACAAAAAAACTTAGTTAAATTTGTTTAAGTGACCTTTTTTCAAGTGAAGAGACCAAAAATAATTCTTTACAAATAGGTTAAATTCAAATTCTTTAAAATTAATTATTAATTATTATATAATAAATAAATTAATTTATATTTATTTCAAATTCAAAACCCCCTCCCAAGCAAACCCACCCGACCCTTGTTAATCGAAAAAAAAAAAAAAATCCGACCTCTCTTTTTCTGTCATCTCACCCCTTTCTCCCATCCGTTCAAATTCAAAACACCCTCCCAAGCAAACCCCCGACCCCCTCTCTCTGTCCACTACCCCTTTTCCCATCTCTTGCGAGCGACACGTACACATCTGTCAAATCGACAGATATTTTTTATTATATAGATGGATCTGGAATTTTGATATATAATAGTTTTATCCTTTTTTATTAGTTAAGTGGCATGTAATTTGTCAAGAAATCGACATTTGAAATTTAATTATTTAAAATATAATATGGTAACTAATTAAAAGTTAAAATATGTAACCCTTAAGAAATACCAAGCCTTCAAATAAAATTTATCAAAAAAACACAATGGATGAATTGCAATTTACCCTTACTACGACCTTTTGCATGCCTCTGTCTCGTTAAGGCTTCCATCGTGATCTTACCACAATATCCGAACAATCGAGATTGAAAAGTGACTCACTTGGGATTTTTAGGGCTTGTTTGACAACGTTGTTATTTTTTTGTTATTGTTTTTTATTATCGTTTTCTATTTTTTGTTTTCTATTACCGTTTATTTTTTCTGAAATGAAAACTAAAACCGCGTTTGGAGATGTAAGTTTTTTTATAATTATTAATTTTTTATTTTAGAAAATATTTAATTTAATTAGTTTTAAAAAATTAATAGAACTTAATAAAATATATTTTATATTAATTTAATTTAATTTAATTAATACAATTAATTAAATTAATACAGTAAATTAATTATTAAAATCATATAATTCAATAAATATAAAATATATTAAATTATATTATTTATTAAAAATAATTTAATAAAATATGTTTCATATTAAATAAATAATTAAATTAGATTAATTATTAAATTATTTATTTTTAAATTAATTAAATTAATTAAATTAGTTATTAAAATTATTTAGTAAAATATATTTTATATAAATTAAATTAATTAAATCATAAATAATTTAATTTAATTATGATATTTATTTAAAATATTTTAATAATAATTATTAAATTATATTAAAAATTAATGTAATTTAATTATTTTATATAAATTAATTTAATTATTAAATTGAATAAATTAATTATGATATTTATTTCAGATAATTTAGCAATAATTGATTATTAAATTAAATTAATTAATTTAGTTTTATTTTTTATTAAAAATAATTTATATTAATTTATATAATTTATTTAATTTATTGAATTTAATTATATTATTTATTAAAATAACTTATTTTAATAAAATATTTGAATAAAATAATTTCTTTTTATGTAATGTAACAAAAATAGAAAAAGTTTTAAAGTTGACAAAATATTGGCAACAAAAAAGAAAATCAAAGTGAAAACATATTTTTTCTGTTTACGTTTTTTTTTATGTTTTCAATTTTTTTTTTTGAAACAAAAAAACGTAAATAAGTTTATTAAACATATTTCTGTTACGAGTTTACAAAATTTTGAAAACATAAACGAAAAAATAGAAAATGAAAACGTTACCAAACAGGGCCTTGGGCCCATTTGATAAAACTGTCAGTTTTTAATTTTTGTGTTCAGTTTTTATATTCAGTTTTTTAGTTTTTGTGTTCAGTTTTAATTTTTTGTTTTCATTTACATAGTAGGAAAAGAAAACAAAATTTGAAAACACGTTTGGTAACGATAATTATTAGTTAGCAGTTACAATTGTTAATTAAATAAATTTAATAAATTTAATTATATTAATTATTAAAAATAATTTAATTCTATAAAAATAAAATATAATAAACATAATTTATGATAATTATTTTTAAAAACAATTTAATAGAATATATTTCCTGTTAATTAAAGTAATTAATTTAATTAACTTAATTTCATTTAATTTGACTGCTTAAATTTAATTAATTTAATTAATTAATTATATTAATTAGATTTAATTATTTTAGTTATATTATTTTTCAAAATAATTTGATTCAATAAAAATAAAATAAAATATATGCAATATAATTTAATTGTATTATCTATTAAAAATAATTTATATTAAATTAATTTTATATTAATTTAATTAATTAAATTAATATAAAATTAATTAAACATATTTATTTTAGTTATATCTTTATTAAAATAATTTAATTCAATAAAAATAAAATATATTAAATATAATTTATTATATTATTAATTAAATATAATTTAATAAAATAATTTTATATTAATTTAACAAATTAAATTCAATTATAATTAATATAAATTGGTTAATTAATATATTTAATATAATTTTTGTAATTAATATATTTAATATATTAAATTAATTATTGATAAAAGTAATTATTAATTAAATTATATTTAATATATTTTTACATAAATAAAAATAATATATTATTAATTTTATATCTTAATATATTATTATTTAATATAATATATTAATACAAAATTAATGTATTAATATATAAATTATTAATATATCAATATATTAATTATATTAATATTTTAATATATATATATATATATATTAATATATATATGTAAAAATAATATATAAAATTAATATAATAATAATTTTAATATAAAACAAATATATATATTAAAATATTAATTTTATAGAATATATATATTAATAATTTATATATTAATTTAATATTTTTATATGAAATAATAATATATTTTGTGGTGACCGGAGATGAGTGGAAGGTAGTAGCGGCGGTGGCCAGATATTGATAACAATTAGTAGATGATAGTAATTGATGATTGTAACTAGTAGTGGTCGTATAAAAAATTGAAAACTTGAGAAAATACATTTTTTATATTTTTATAATTTTTAAAAATTTTAAAAATAATTTTTATTTTTTTAAAAATTGAAAGTTTAAAAATAAATTTATCAAATATATTTTCGTGTTCTGTTTTAAAAAAAATGAAAATAAAAATTGAAAACCGAAAACGAGATAGCTGCCAAACGGGCTCTTAATAAAAGAGCGAAGTTTGAAGAGAGTCGCACTCGGCTCGGTAAATTTTCATCACCGTGGTCCGCTGCCCAAGCGCGAGGGCTAACCGCACGCAAACCGTATATCTCTCTTCTCTGTAAAAACTCTACGCCTCCTTTGTTTTTCTCTGTCTTAAAAGTAAAAACCGTATATCTCTCGCTCACTCTCTCTCTATCTCTTTCACACACTCCACAGACTCAGCGAGTGACCTGGAATGGATTTGAAAGCCGCTGGCACACCAACAAAGAGAGCGCTTTGAGAGCCTCCGCATTTCAAAAATCAAATCAAACTTAATTACTCGCTCTCTCTCTCATTCCTCGATTTCAGTTTCACTCAATTGGAAGATCACATTGCTAGGGTTCCAATTCATCCTATCTGTGTACTTCGCTCTCACATCGATCAGATCCTTCATAGTTCTTGCCCCATTTTCGACTTTCTCACTCCTCACGCTTCGATGGCGTTCTGTTGATCGTCCTATGGTTTGATAGGTAAGCAGAGGAGCCCAACCTGTTTTCTCTGTTCGTATCATTGTACATACACGTATAGTCGTACGCATCCACTTTCATGTTTATGTACTGTGCATCCGCATCTTCAGATATGACTGTGGGTCGTTTTGTGTTTCAGTGCTGAGATCTTCTTCCATTTTCGATTCGGAATGAGGGATCTTTTAGTGAAGTCGAAGATCTAGTCCAGTAGATTTATTTTCTATTTTTTGTATTTCTCTTGTGAGTTTTGTTTACTGATTTTGTCTTTTGGTGGGTTTGTGAGATTTTGGGTGAAGTGATTGATTGTTGTTTTATCGACTTATTTAGTTACTTACTGCACTTGGATTTTGTTTGATTGTCTAATCTTGTACAATAAAGAAATTTAGATTATGGAATTTATTTTCTGTGGTTTTATTTTCTTTATGTCTTAGTTGAATAGGGAGTCCTGTTGAGTCAAAAAGAGAGTGAAGTTGTGTTTCCCTTAATTTTCTCCTCAAACAAGCGAAACCAAATGATAATTTACTCCCATTTTTCTTTGACTTGTAGTGACTATGATATTACCCAGCATTTTTCTTTGATTTATTGTCATGGTTTCCTTTCCGCTGATCATCACTAAGAAAAGTAGAAGCAATTTGTCCATAGTTTTGTTGCTGTTATTATTAATTGATTTGTTTTTTGGTGACTGGAATCTTTGCAGTGTTTGTTTTTAATTATCGTTTTTACTTTTGTGTAGTGTGAATAAATTTTAATAGTTCGCAGTTTGATGTATATGAAAACTTGTGCTTAAATTAAAAATTGTTTGGTTTTACAAGAATCATGGGATGGGAGACTAATTGCTTGAATTGTTCACAAATGAATGTACATTTTAGCATTTGCTTTTCTTTTAAACTGGGTATTATCTGAATCAGTTATCCTGAATAGTTTTTTAATTTGCTTATATCTAAAGCCTTTCATAGTTTAATGTGCTGGATTTATTGCGATTTACAGTGTGCAATGGATGCTGACATTGCTGTACCTAGTTTTGCCAACGGGATGAGCCATGAAAATGGTGTTCGTGAACAACTTCCTGCTCCTGGGGAAGAAAGTGTTGTTTTGGAGAAAGCAAATGGGGTTCCTGCTAGTGTTTCTGAGCCACAAACAGTTGGCAATCTGGAAGATTGTGGATCTTTTAACTCATCTGCTGAAGTGGTGCCAGACAGTTCAACTGCTCATGCTGAAAGTAATGGTTTGACTGTCCCTAAGGTAGGAGCTTTTTCTCGCATTCTTTTTTGGTTGAATTCCAGTGCATATATGCATGAAGCGGGAAATATAAGCAACTCAAATTTGGTTTGATTGAAAACAAACGTTCATCTTACTGCCAGGAACTTGGAGTGAAGGAATCGGATCAGTCAAAGGGTCCTAAACCACAAAAGGGTCAAGGTAAGGCCAAAAATGAAAATGCTTCTAGCCTCAAACATGCAGTGACAACAGGGGTGAAAAAGAGCAAAGATGGAAGAGATATGGAGAAAACTTCTGCTCTTTCAAATGGTTCCTTGGCTTCAATTTCACGTGCAAATCAGCCTCCTACTCTTAGAACAAAGACTGGATCATTCAATAACAGAGAGGACAGCAACACCTCTAAATTAACACCCACCATGATCCATGCTCGTCTACCTAAAGTAAACATCAGTCTTGTCATTTCTTTAATTGCTAGCACTTTTATTAACATTTTTTTTTTTTTTTTTTGCTTTTGGTATTTGATTGTCATATATACTAATTTTTATTGAATTTCTATTTTGCTTTCCAGCAGCAATCTGGAAAGTCAGCATCAGTCCCTGCGAATGCAAGACAAGCTGAAGACCCGATGTATGTCTGCCTATGCTTACACTTAGGATACTTGCCTTCTATTTATTGGAAATATTTGTGCAGAATTATTGAGCTCCTAAGCCAATATTGTGTGAGAGAGGTTATGGGTTTGGTGACTGCCTCAATTTGAATCTCTGATTTGTGTGACACCTAGCTAGTTCTCTGCGTTTTGTCCATTATTGACAACCTTTTTCTTTTTCAGAGTTTTATTAGCTGTAATTTTCTGTCTACAGGGAGAAGACAAAACTGAAACCTTTGAAAAAAGGCCCCCCAAATAAAGCTGAAGCAAGCATGGAATCTACCTTGTATCCTATACATTGGCATACTGCTGACTATTTTGTGATCTCCTTTTCCTTTATGGTGTAGATGCTGACTATTTTGTGATCTCCTTTTCCTTTATGGTGTAGAAGGGTGGTATCCTGGTTTCATGGATACCCGTCTGTTGAAAGAATAACTTGGTTCATTCATGTTATTAGCTGCTTATCTTTGACTACGTTATAGAAGCCCCACTGCAGGAGACGCCCAGGCTCGCAAAGTGGGTACTCTTCCAGCCTACAATTTCAGTTTTAAGTGTGACGAAAGAGCTGAAAAGAGAAAAGAGGTTTGTTTGTTTTTTTTTTTTTTTTTTCACCATTATGATCTTAAATACAGTTGTTTAGAGCAGGAGCTATGCCATTCACTTGAAACAATTCCTTATGTTTGGCAGTTTTACTCTAAACTTGAGGAAAAGATTCATGCAAAGGAAGTAGAAAAGAGTAACTTGCAAGCCAAATCCAAGGTGTATATACTTTTATACTAATGGTTTTTAAAACTTCTGGATGGACTGTATCACACAATTAAAGTTTGTGTATGACTAGTTTTATAATTCTAAACAGGAAACTCAAGAAGCTGAGATTAAAATGCTAAGAAAAAGTTTGGGTTTTAAAGCGACACCCATGCCAAGCTTCTATCAGGAACCTCCACCTCCAAAGCCAGAGTTAAAGAAGGTATTTTATGTTTCGTATTACATGTTTTTAAGAGCAAATTCCACACTGCTCATGGCATGAAACAACTAGAGCCGTATTACCTATCAAGAAGAAAAATCAAGACACCCTCATGGGGGTCAAACAATCTCATTAACCTGTCTAGTTATTTTTTCTCTCTCTCCTCTCTCTCTCTGGCTTTATCTTAAATAAAAGGCTTTATAGATTTTTCCTTTTTTCTTTTGGTTCACAACCAGTTTGTCATAGCTTTGAATTGCTAGATATACTTCCATTTTCTAAACTGTTCTTGTGGTGTATGTATGGGTTCTTTATTTGATCAAAAGAACCAATATTCAAATTAAAATTATGTGTAAATGATTGGTTCCTGGGTTGGGTCAGTTTCCCAACATGTTTACCCAAGACTAAACCGAGGGAAGTCAGTTCAAGTCTTTTTTGACCCAGAACTGATCCGAACTGATCCAAGCTACCAGAAACCAAACCGAACAAGATAGATCAGGCTCGGGTCAGTTAGGTCGAGACTATTTTAAAGGTGTAGGATCTGGAGACCTCTTTCTTGCATAAAATGCCTCCCAGATTTGTTTATATTGGACTAATATTAACAAAGCAGCTGCATACTTGTCTTGCAGTTCAAATTTGAATCATGCAATCCACCTAGTTTTGTGTTTTTCTCTTATGCTTGCTACCACCCTCTTGAAATATATACAACCTTAAAGAATGAAGACTTTGGCCCCTCCATGCCTCTAGCTTTAAAAAAAATATATATTCCTCTTGTAGTTGAACTGTGGATCATAATGTCTTTTTGATGTTCAGTCATTTACTTTTTTATTTTTTAAATTGTCAGCTTCTTTAGGTTTTCTGTCCACTTTACAAGTTTGCTAATAGTCATGCTTTTCATGAAAAGCTTATTTCTCCTTTCAACGGGGCATTTATTGGGAAGGTTGCGTGCAAAATGATCTTTCCCCAAAAATGATCTTAGGCTGAGTTGAGCAAAGTAATGACTGTTCAAGATTGGCTTGAATTATTAACAGGTCAAAAATTTCCAAGCTTGGTGTATTATATTTATCTTTTGAGCTGATTTTTTATGAGTTCTAATTGAGCTTGTCTTGTACGGGCTTTGGTTGAGCTTGGTTCTTTTAGCGCATATAGCTTATCAAGTTGAATTTGAGCCCTCACAAGCTTCAAAATGTATTCAACTTTGACTTGTGTTCTAGGAAGCATGGACTCACCATCAAAAATGACGTGTCTGAGTTGGACTTACTTGGGATGTAGACTCAGGGTGGAATCACAGTGGACACGTGTCACACTCACCTTTTGCCTTGTCAACGAACTCATTTTGTACACGGCAGTCTTTCTTATAATACATGAAGGATTTAAGTGGGTTAACTTGTGAATAAAATAAATTATAAAACAAAAGTGAAAAAGCCCTTCGTTTATTATTCTATATTGAATGATTTGATAAAATGTAATAACAATTTGGTTTATAGATTTATAGAACAATGTTTTGTTCAAATGATTTTTTGGTTGTCGTTTTGGATGAATTATATGACTTCCTTTTAGTTATTACCATTTTGAATAGAATGCAATCATTGTGTGACTTCTTTGTTGATTTACAAATTATAAAATACCAGTTTTTTTTTTTTAATTTTATTTTAGTTAGTATTGTATTGTATTAATATCCAAGGCATATAAAAATATATATTTTTGTCGAGTTCTCGCTGTGTCATGTCCTGTATTTTTTTACTTTTTATTTTTAAATCATCAAGTAAATGCATCCATGTCATGTCGGTATCCATGCTTCTTAGCTTCTTTTCATAATGAGCCTACTTCAGTCCCTTTTCTAGTGAGTTGAACACTAGTTGAGCACAAGTGTTCGGTCCATTTCACTGTCTCACTAATTGAAGTTTAACTTGGTCTGTACTTCTAATCAATTATTAGCTTCTCCTTTATATGGCTTAGTCGTCCTAAATTTATATGCTTTACATTCTCATAATTTTGTGAGCTTGAAACAGTTGAGGCTTGATTGGTTACCTCAAATCAAAGAAAGAGGAAGGAATCTCACAGTGGCCTTGCAAAATTCAAGATCGTTTTCCATTTTGATTATTGTTGTGCAACAACATACTTAAGTTGTTGTTACTAAAATGGGAATTGGAATGTCAAACAATACGAAAAATGGAAATTTGAAATGTGTTTCAAATATATCATGGGAAGCAGGAAATGCTTGTTGATATGAAATCCAGCAAGAAGTTTAGAAAAAATTCTTTTAGCTACTTCGATAAAAACGTAAAGGTTGTAACCTTTAGAAGATGGCTGATAAATTAATATTCTATCACTATGCACAGTTTAGAGAAACTTATAAGAAAATTTCCATTTTGTCGAGAAATTTGTTTAAGATTATGAAAATTAGGATAGAAACTTTTGTAAGTGTCTCTCTAGTAAGTTTTGTCACTTTTCAAAATAGTTTTTAAAAACTTTTTTTTTTCTTTTTTCTTTTCTTTTTTTTTTTCCCCCTTTATGGAGTGTATTGAATGTTTCCCTTAAAATTTCATGGGAGTTGTCTGTGTTCAAGAAACTAGTTTATTGTGGGAAGGTATTTTATTCTCAGTTCCAGCAGCTAGAGGGGTTAGTATCAGTAATCGTCGGGCTAAACTTAGGTGTTTGGTCATCATGCTGATATGAAGTTCGAAATAAATGGAATTGGTGTGCTACTTGGTGGCCTAGTAGCACGGTGTGCAAGGAACCTTACTGGTGGTCCCAGTTGATTCTTTAATATGCTATTACTCTATGTTGCTGTGTCTTTATGCTTTATAGTACATGATGCAGATACCACCTACAAGAGCTAAATCTCCCAAGCTTGGTAGGAAGAAGAGCTCACCCAGCAGGGAATCTGAAGAAAACAGTAGCCGCAACTGTCGACCTGGTAGGTTAAGTTTGGATGAGAAGTTGTCTCAAAATAATGCAACCAAAGGACCTCCTACCCATCTTAAGAAGCCGCAGCGTAAGTCCCTCCCCAAGTTGCCTTCTGAAAAAACCACCCTGAGCAGTGAAGCTGCATCCCACGAGGGCATCCAATCCGGTGAAACAAAAGAAGATGCATCTGAGAAGGGCACCCTATCTTGTGAAACAAATGGAGCCGCATCTGACAAGGGCTTCTATGAAAATGAAGCTTCGTCTCATAAAACTACCTTTTCTAAGGAAACAAGTGAAATTACATCTAGGGAGCAGGAGACAGTTCCAAGTGTTGAGCCAAGCCATGCTCAGGCCAACATGGATTACGTTCCTGTAGTTGAAGATGAAGCCTGTACCACCTTGGTGCAGGAACCAATTGCATTGGAGAATTGAACACACATGCCAGGCAGTTGCACTGTATGTATCCATTGGCCCTCAATCCCATTTTCATTGACGTATTACAAGAGTTACGAATAAGTCTTGGAATCATTCGATAACGAAGGTGTGAAGGATTTTGTATTGCGGGTTGTTATGAGACGAGATCTTGTCCGTAGGCACCAACAGGGTTTGCTCATTTACTGTGACATGGCTTTCAAAGATTGCTTGTGTGGTCGTCACTAGCATTGTGCACCCCCCATCCAGCTTTGTATGATAACTGTTTCTTAGTTGTGCTAATTTATGTTTAAAAAAAATATCCTCTAGTTGCCTGGTTGTTGAGACCATCTGGGAAAATTTTGGGAAATGTCTTTTGTTAAGTCTGTTGCCAAGGTATTTGCTGTTAAGATTCAAACTCTGATGGACAAATGGATTGTATGGTTGTTAAGATTACTCTTGATGGACATCTGGGTATTGTTTATTAATTAAGGCTTCTGTTGTACCGTCAAACTTTCTAGAAACTGGAGTTATGTTTTCTGGCACCATTGCTCCTTTCTAATTCAACTTTCATCCTGTTTTCTTTCTTTCTTTCTTTCTTTGTTATTTAGTACGGAAACAAAATTGAGAGCTCTCATTGGTGGACGTGCTCACCATGAAATTTGTATAAGCTGGGCCCACCAAACCGTTTAAGTCACACGCTAGCACATGTGGTGGGTGGTTCTTAGAATAACTCAACAAGACTGGATTTCACCAGCGGAAACTCGAACCATTGCGGGTTATAGCCTCGGCCCTTCACAATCAAAGGGTCACCTGCTGAACTAGGCCCAAGGGTTGTAATGGGTTTAGTTTGTTAAATAATTGCTATTATTTGGGGGTTTTAAATTATTTCTGACCATGGATAGTGTTAATTCCCTAACCTTGAGCCCTCCCAATTCATATGGCAACGTAACCTCCATCTCTTTCCTTCTTCCAAAGCCGCTGCCACTCCTCCAATCCCATCGCTGAACCACACCCAGCCACTGCCTCGACTGGAAACTTGAAACAAGCTCTGATCATGCCGTCTCCTCAATTGGTGAAAATCTATCGGGTCTCTTGAAATTGGAAACCAATTTGGTTCAACATTGATGGGTTTTTAATAGGTAGCCTTTCTACAGATAGATGAGTAGTTTGATAAAGAGGATTTCTCTTACAACACAATTGGTGGAATAGCAGGGTTACGAGTTAAGTTGGGCATGGGTGACGGATTGATTAGTCAAGGATGTGAGAGTTGGTTGGCGATGGATTGTCAAGTCAAATCCTAGGGAAAAGGGGCTTGGACCCTTTCCCACTTTACAAGATACAATTTTCTAGCCGTCACAAAATACATTCCTCTTTCTTTATATCATGGACATATCTCAACACGATCAAAAGTTTTTTTTTTTTTAAGAATTTTAACTATCTTTTAATAATTTCACTCCTTGTTCAGATTTTTATCATCTTTTGATTTCATTGTTTAGATTCGGGCTCGATAAAAGTTTAGCTTGAGCTTGAGGTCGAAACAAATTTGAACACAATATTTCAAATTCAATAAATTCAATAAAGACTTGATTGAAGGGAATTTAAAGAAAAGGGAAAACAAAGTCGCCGACCAAGGGATTTTCCAATCGCCAAAGTTAAAATTAGGCACCACAATAATTTCTTGTAATCTCGTTTTTCCAATTCCAGTGGATACAATTTTATATCCCATCTTTTAAATGAAAAGTTAAACTTCAACCGGTGTCACAAAAATGAGGCTGTACCACCTAACACATTCACCATTTTTTTTTTAAAGGAGAAATTGATCTTTTGGACTTTTTGATGCATTTCTTTCGATAAAAAGTATTGAATGAAACATTGCAAGCAACTGCCAGCCAATCCTTTGAGCTGAAAATAGAACGAAAGTTTCAGTAAAACAAGTAACTTCTCTCAACTAAGACCAGATTATGCATATAGAAGGGCTGCTGCAGGAAGATCACAATATCAGCGTAACAAAAGGCCACCAACTTTTATTCAAGAACGTCAGTTTCATTACAACACTAAATAGGTTGCAGAACACAGTTCATCAACAGGTGCAAAAAAAAAAACATCCTGGTCCATCCAAGGAGGACGAGGAGGAGGAAAGCATCCTCGTGGCAGACACAGCCAAATACCACGAAATGCAAGAACACCAACTTTGAACTGTCAAAAGCAACCACAGACACCCCAATAGATACCAGTAATCTTAACCCACTGTGAATGGAGAACAGAGACCCAACCATCTGTTGCAGAACACAAGGGTTCAACAACTTGCAAAGGGCAGAGACTCCCAAACATATTTGGAAAGCTAAAAGAAAGCTTTACCTAAGCATGATGCAATCATAATCGATGCTCGGCTATGCTAAAAACACTAACTGCCAAAGTTGCTGTGACAGGAAGGAACAATGGAAGGGAACTAATAGACCAAGAACCCGGGCCTGTGACATCGGGGAATATGGCATGAAAAAAAGAGGCTACCTGCCAAAAATTCTTCAAACAGCTTCCCAACATAAGGTAAGCTGCAAGAAAAAGAGTAACAGGCCACATCCCCCGGAAATAAGGCAACCGGATCACTGGACTACAAGAAGACCCATAGACTATGGACCCCAAAAAAAAAAAAACTACTACGCACGACCCAGAAAAACTTGACTTACTCCCTAATGTGTGCAACCCCTTTACTTGCATCTGCCATCCTGAGTCCAGAAAAGAGTTTTTCAATACCAATGACAGCTTAATAAAGGATATCACACCGCCATAGCTGCTCCAAAAGCAGATCAACTGTGGTGTTGCTAATTGCACCACAGTGCTGGATGTTCAATCCCACAAGCGTCTGACCCAACTCTACCAGATAAGGCAAGCTCTTGTCGGATATGAATGAGCAACCTGACAGAGAAAGGATCTGCAAATTAAACTGGCCTGCAGAAGCCAATGCTGAAATACCAGTGTTGGTGATTGCAGACTTAGAGACATCAAGTTCACTTAACAATAAGCAATTTCCTGCAATTGCTAACAAGCTTGCGTCGGTGACCTTTCTGCAACCATCAAGATTCATCTGCTCAAGAGTAAGACCATGCAAACTAGCAATGACTGAAACCACCTTGTCTGTCAAGTTCCCACAATTGCTTAGCTTAACCTTTGACAGACCGGCCTCACAGTTCTTAATGAGTGGGAGAAGCCCCTCATCAGTTATTCCATTAAGCCCATTGAGGTCCACATTCTGCAGTTGGGGGCACAACCCACCCAACATGGCCAAGCTAGCATCGCCAAATCCAGGGCAGTTCCGGATTGATAAAAATTTCAAGGAAGAGCACTGTGCCGTTGAAGGGAGAGGGAAGACCAAGTCCCTAAACCCCAAACAGTTTGCTACAGTAAGAGCCTTCAATTTTCCACTACTGTTCACAAGAATACCAAAAAACCCAGCTTGGGTGAGCCTGTGGCATTCCTCGAAATGCAGGTTCTGAAGTGAGACTGCAGCTTTGGCACAAGAAACTAATCCACGGTCTGATAAGAATGCACATTTGAGAAGATAAAGCTGCTTCAGATTAGGACAACTTTTACCTATGATTTCAAGCCCTAAATCAGTTATACCTTGGCAAGAAGTAATCGACAATGATCTCAACTTCTGCAAACCTTGACAATTGCCCATGACCCAAAAGCCCCGCTCACTAACATTTTGGAGGCCACCCAGGACTAGGTCAGTAAGTGCCTTCCCGTAGTGCCCAATAACAGCAACAGACACATCACTAATGTTCAAAGCCTGAAGCTTCAACTTTGTCAGCGAATAACCAGCAGATAACAACAGACCTGCAATTCCTTGATCCCCAACAAGTGGGCAGTTTTTGATAGACACAGACCTCAAGCTGCGGCAGCAATTTCCAACAGCTTGCAGGCTTCCGTTTCCAATGTTTGAACAAGAATCAATCGTTATGGAGGTCAGGTTGGGACAGTTCCTTGCAATGGCTAACAAAGCCTTGTCAGAAATTGCTGGGCACCGGCAAAGGTCGAGCTTTTCTAATAACCGACATCCACTGGAAATCTCAGATAGGCCTTCATCTCCAATAGTTGATATGTTCCACAGAGAAAGAACCCTCAATGACGGGCAGCAACGAGCAATTGCCTTGAGGCCAACGTTTGTCACACCATGAGCAGAATTGCTTCCTCGGATGGAAAGCTTGCCTAATCCTCCGCGGTGACCAGTTCCAACAGCAATGGCTGCGAGTCTTACATCTGTCGCTTTCTTCCCTTCCAGGCACCTAGAAAGGTACCCATCGCCCTCTATATCTTGATCATCAGCCACAGGTTCAACTTCATCACAATTGGAACCAACAATTCCACCCTTCTTGTCGCCCTCAAAAGACTCATGTGCTTTGTTGGAAATCAATTCTCTCTCTGTCTTCAAAGATGAAGCCTTTTGTGTGGCGCGTAATTCATCCCTACCAATGCTGCTTAGAAGTGTAAGCCAGCGTTTGGAAACACAAGCACAGATGCTTCTCTCTTCACCTCCAGGGAGGCGTCTGAATACTTCGAAGAGGCATTCATCAGGAAGCACTTCAATTGAGGCTGGCTGCTGCTCCTCAAAAATGTCTCCACTGAATTCAAAAGGGGAACTGATTCGAGACCTCTTGCTAATAGGAAAATAGACATCCACATGATGACCAAGGGACAAAAAGGGACTTGAAACCTTGGGATTTGGGTAAATTGACCCCCCGCGGAAAAAATTACCATCTCCTGTAAACCATATAAGATAAACCAATTTAGCAAACGAGTTTCAAAAAAAAAAAATTGACAAGCTTAAAAAAATTAAAACACCCCCCCCCCAACAACAAAAAAAAATGTGGAAGTTCACTTATAATCGGATCCAAGGCATATTAGCTAAATAGAAATCAGATGTAGGAAGCTAAACACAGGCAAATTTCTAACATACTGATCTGGGTTTCAGACTGATAAATCATACAAGCCAGAACTAATTGGAATATAAATCTATAGAACTCTAGAATGATACAATGGAAACCTCTTCTTAAGTTTTGGCATGTAAATTCCTGACCATAAAATCTCTAAATTACCAATAATAATATTCTTTTCCAGGTTATCAGAGACTGACAACAAACAACAGTACCTACAAAATCAGATGAAGTTACTTTCGTTTTACTAATGAACTCAGAAGCCTTGTGCAAAGCCTCTGATTACAAGAATCACCCATAAATCTTGAGAATTCATAACATAAGTAGGATTTCACAACTCAATAGAGAAACATAATAGTCAGTAAGACCCAAAAATGCAAGAGAAGAAAATAAAATTTCAGAAATTGCCAACCCATGATACATATCTGAAGCATCACGTGCTGTGAAATAAAAACTACAAAAAAAAAAAAAAAAAGGACAAGAGAACCCACATGGCAAAACATCACAAAAACCAAACAATCCAAAATCCGTTGCATACATAGAGCACATAAAGATATTTTCATAGACATTCAACAGAAGAGCTCAAAAAAAAAAAAAAAAAAAAACGAAAAAAAAAAAAGGAATTGAAGAAAAACCCAGAAAGATCAGGAGGCTTACCGCTGTAATCGAAGAGTTCCGACATGGGTACAACTCGAAAAACTTTGTGAAGCCGAATCCGAATAGTTCAAGCCCCAAAAAACTCTCGATTGAGAACAAAAAAGAACAGATCCACAAACAGAACTCGGTGTATGCAGCGTATGGACGCCCAAACAACGCCAGCATCAGAGAAGCGTAAGGAAAGAGATCACCCGAAACCCTGATCGCAGGGAAAAAAAAAAAAAAGGAAGGAGTGGGAGAGAGAGAAAGAGAGGACAAGGTTGAATAAAACCGAATCGATGTTACAATGTATAGTTTGTGTATGTATCTTATATATGAGGAGAGAGAGTCTACGTGGCTGGGGTCAGCACTTTATTATTCAAGGGAGAGAGAGAGTGTGTACATGCAATGAACCCAACCCTGAAACCATGAATTCACTTTTCAGGGTTAGATTTCCAGCCACTGGTAACCAAAAACCGCTTGTGGGTTTTCTCTCTCTTTCTGTCACTTTCCTTCATTTTCATGCAAGTGGGTGTTCAGATTGAGAAACAAGCGACGAAGACGTGATTTCTCTATGTATGTACAGAATCGGGTAAACAAATACCGTAAATTTTCTTTTTTTTTTTTTTTTCGGTCACTTACCAGCAAGTGGGCGTTTAGAAGGGTAAAAAATTGTCACTTCCCAACTTACCCCGCAAGTGGGTGTTTCCAATGGTAAAAAAACATCATTTCATTTTTTACCCGCAAGTGGGGAATTCCGAGAGGCAGGGGAAATGGTCAGGGGTAAGAAAAGTAGGGAAAAATTTAAGAAAAGGTGTAAAGAAATTATTAAATACGACTTAATTTACTTAGATTTACAGGAAGATATGCTCTTAAGTAGATTTAATTGACGTCGATAAATTCATATAGTCAATCTCACTTAGTGGAAAAAAGTTTGGTTTGGTTTCATTTGATTTAAGTGGGGAATTTAGAGGCTGAAGTAGACTGTTAGGTTTAAAATTTAGGGGCCGATTGGATGATACTAAAATTTCGAGGGATAAGTTTTAGAGGGGATATAAGATAAGAGGGGGTATTATTTTTAGAGAGTTGGCCCACATTGATGTGATGTTTATGGAGAGGGATAACTTTTAACTTGATTTGGATGTTTTATAAATAAAAAGAGGTAAATGATGAAAAAAAATGAAATGAATCTTTTGTCCTTGTGGTGTCCCAAACTTGATTACTTATTAAATTGCAAAACTCACTCCATTTAATTATTTTTAGACACTTTGAAGTTATATTATTTATTTCATTGAAAATTTAATTTTTTATAAATTTATTTAAACAAAATTTTTTTTAAATATGTACTTTTGAATTGTTGGTTATTATCTAATTTTATTTTTAATTATATTTATTTTGACTTGTTGACCTATCTATTATTTTTTTCTAGCATTATATTTATTTTGATCAAATTAATGGGGGCTAAAAAGGCCAAAATAATCATCATTTACCCCGGATAAATTTTGGCTCGGGTCGAGGCAGCCCAAAATTTATCCGGGAGAGGTGCCGCGCGAGAGAAAGCGAAGAGCCGGAGGGGGAGAGGGAGTGCGGTTGCCAAACAATGACAAAGATGGGACCCACTAATGATAGCTGGGTATTATTTTTGGACTGGGACTTTGCCTGCATCCAAGCGATGCCTTAAGGTTTTAAGACTCGTCTAGAGTGATTAAAAAGTTTTTTTAAATTTTATTTTATTATACGAATTATAAATTTATGATTTATTTTATTTTATTTTATTTTATCTTATCTCATTCATTATTATTCTAAATATGCCCTAAATCTATTTATATTTTTTAATTTAAAAAATGCCCAAATCAACCTCTCCCTTTTATAAGTGCGTGTCTAACGAGTGTTTGATTTGTTAAAATTTATTCAAAAGTCATTAACTTTTATTAATTTTTTTAATTTCTTTTGATTAAATTTTATAACATATCATTTTACATCAATTTTTTTTTTTACTTTTTTTATATTCCTTTACCAAGCAAAACACATGGTAAAAAAACTGCTGAAGACAACTATTTTTCCCTATTTATATGTGTATCCCAGTAAATTTCTTTAATAATTGACACTACAATAAAATTTTCTCCATTTTATTAATAAAATTTTTAATGATGAAATGCTTTTTTAGCAAAAATGTGAATTATGTGACCATGGCATTCTCGTTTCGGTTCCCCCCCCCTCGTTTTGTATGATCTTTTTACAAAAATTGGGGTTCATTTGGTTTTTTTTTTATTTTTTGTTTTCTATTTTTATTATCTATTTTTTATTTTTAAACCTAATTTTCATTTTATACTTTTGAGAACAAAGAAGGTAATTCAAAACGATTTGGTTCAAAATTTATTTTAAAAAATAAAAAATGAGTTTACACATAAAATAAAAAATAGTAAAATGTCGTTTTAAACATTTTTAACCCAAAATAAGAAAATCTCAAAACAAGAAAAATAGAGTAATTTTTGTTTTCTTATTTTAAGATTTTTAAAACATAAAATAAAAATAAAAAATAGAAAAATAAACTAAATGCTACTTTAATTTTCTTTTTTAAATAACTTCTGGGGCATTAGTAACATTCATCAAAATTTTGTAAAAAATATTTTCAAATATAAAAAATTCTCAGACCAAATTAAAAAAAAAAATTAGATTTTTGTATTATTCACATTCATAAAAAAAAATTACAAATAAAAAATACTTTCAAATAGAAAAATATATTTGCTCGTGAAAAAGGTGCGGTTTTTTGTAACTTCATATATATATATATATATATTTTTTAATGAAAATGAATACATGCTTATAAGTTATTAAACAAAGGGGCGTTCGGCTCATTAAAAAAATAAAAAAATAAGTTTTATTAAATTTTTTAATTTTTCATTAAATATAAAATTAACTTTCACCAATTTTCTCTAATTTTCTTCTAACTTTTATCAATTTTTTTCATCTTCTACAAACTGATATAAAACACCTAATTAACTAATAAAGTGCGGTGTGTTAGTTCATCGTGTAAAATTGTATTTCTTTAAAGATTTTTTGTAGTGCCAAATAGCCTTATATAAAAAAATTAAAGTTCTATAAAAAAAAATTTATATAAGATGATAAAAAATTAAGTTAATAATTATCAAATCACGCCTCAATAACCACAATAACACCCTCTTATTTTAATGGTAACTAAAAATCTCATTTCATATGTTACGAGATGAGGGCATCTATGTTTTTTTTTTTTTTTAATCTGTTAATGATAATGGTTAATTAGAAAAAAAATTAGTAGATTAATTTTTACATGTACGATTTTTTATTTTTATCTAGTTTAATTAAGATTTTTTGTCACTTTTTACTAATTTATGCTTCATTTAATATTAAATATTTATATACTTAGTTTTTCAATTTATTTTTATATATAAAAATATGAATAATTAAAATTAAAATATATGAATAGAATGGCTAAAGTAATTAATTTAAAAAACAACTAATTTTATGTAAAAAAATAAATGGGCAGTTAGTTTATTTTTAATTTTAATGAGAAAGAGAATGAATTAATTAAATTGAAATAATTTTATGGTGATGATATTCGCGCTCTCTCTCTCTTGCACCTCGTATTTTATTTATTTATTATTATTATTATTTGACTTGTTTGGATGTTTAGAATGATTAGCCTTTATATCAGCTTTCACCAATTTTCTTTACCAAACACTTCACCAGTTTTTTTGACCAATTTTTTACCAACTTTCTTCACTAATCTCTTCACCAACTTTTTTCTCTAATTTTTTTTTTAACTTTTATTAACTTTTCCTAATTTTTTCAAAATTTTCATATTTTTTGAGAAGCATAACAAATACTCAATAATCTAAAATTTAATTACTTTTTTTTTTTCTATCAAAAGTTGACAATTCAAACAGTCTCTCAAATGATCTTTTTTTTTTTTAAAAAGCCCTTAGGGGGATTTTCCATTAATTTAAATCCCTTCGTTTGGAAAAAGACAATAGCCGAACAAGCCACTCTTATTTTAGATAAATTAGTGAAAAAAAAACTCCTCTAAAAATATGAAATAATTTAAAAAAATAAGATAATGCAACTTATGCAACTATTCTTAATTTTTATTATATTAAGGTAACCCATAAGAATAAATTTTATCTTATTTTTGTTAAATAAATTATTTTTATTATAAAAATTTAAATTATATTACTAAATTACACTTTTAAAATTTTTGGTAAGTGAGTGGGGTAATTGCCATTTGAATTTATTAAAAAAAAATTCACTAATTTGCATTTGAATTATTTTTTATGATAAAAATAAAAAATGTTTTGGTAAAATATGTTCTCTTGTTTTTTTAAGAAAAAAAAATGCTCGCTCCTCTCCCCCACCTATAACCTTCCAAATTCCCACGTGCACATTTGCGTTTGGTATGTAGTTAAAAATTAATGGGTCTCGTTTGGCATACTATAAACCTCTAAAAAACTCTACCTCTAATTTTTTCGCCATTACTAATTTCAAAAAATTTTAATATTTCGCTAAAAAAATCTAAAAGTAGGTTAATCGAATGTGTAAATTTTTTATACAATTATATTCTTCGTGTCGAAAGTTTTCAAACGAGTACCATTGTTGCTATTTTTCGTGAATTTTTTTGAATCCGTGGGAACGAATTTAGAAAACTGTTCCCACGGTTCGCTACTTTTCAAAAAAAAAAGTGCCAAAACTAAGCCCAAATCACATTTTATCTCAATTATTTTTTTCTTACTCCAAACGAGGCCATGGTGTAAATTTTTCTTCCATTTCTTTTACTTATAATTATTTTAACTCTTTTCATCATTCTCCAGTCATTTAGTAAGATTTTATATGATTTTTTTAATTTTTAGAGTCTGATAATAAATTTTAAAAATAACATAATGAAAAGAATAATTTATATTTGTGATAAATGTTAAAATAAATAATTTAAGAAAAACTATAAAAAAAATAAATAAATATCAATATGATAAAGACAATAACAAAAATTTTTAAATAAATTAGAATAAAATAAGTTAATTTTTTGTTAAGTTACAAAATAAATTAAAAATTATTTTTATATGATTTCTAAAAAGATAAATATAAATGAAAAAATTATTTTGTTCTATTATTTTTTTCTTACACGAAACCAACAAATATGAAAACACTTGTAAGTTTAAATTTTTAATCGTGTTTATCTCTATTAACTTTTCTCACTAATCCTAAATTCGAAATAGAATTACTAATCTTTTCTCACCATTCATCTACAAAATAATAATAATAATAATAATAATAATAAAACTATCAAGAAAATATCTAACTAGAAAAATCAATGAATTAAAGAAATTAACTTTTAAGTATATAGAAAGATTTATTAAACAAAGTATAAGTATCTTTTTCTTTTGAAAAATTAATTTGAATTTTTATAATAACAAATAATTTAAAAAATCTATAATTAGAAATTTTTATCATAACTACTAAGGGAATCCATAGCATAAGTGAATTTTTTTAAAATAATTAGATTGTAATTACTCGTCCACTTATTCAAATATCGAAGAAAAATTAAAAAATTGTCTTTTATATATATTTAAAAAATAATTTCTATTACAAAATAAAAATATTTATGGTATAAGAGTTTTCATGACATTATAAGCATGCAAAACATAAATGAAAAAATAGATGGACAATCGTTTAATTTTAATTAATGAAAAAAATAAAGTGAAGTGTAAGCGTTTATTTGTTTAGCATAACAAATAGGCTAATTCTAAAATAAAATAAATTATTTTCATATGATTTTCAAAAATATAAATATAAATAAAAATTATTTTAATCTTTAAAAAATATTTATTTTTTATTTTCTTGCAAGTCTAAGCATGTTTGTTCAAATTTATAAATGTTTTTTTAATTATGAAGGACAATTATATCATTTTAAGTTAGACACAAAAATAGTTAGTCAAAAAATGATGATTTTGTAATTTTATTTAATGAAAAAATATAGTGAAGTGTAAGAAATTATTTGTAAAGTGTAAATACGCTAACTCTTTTATTAATACTTTATACTATACACATAGGCACACACACACACACATATATATATATATATGTATGGATGATGATGTTTCATTTTTTTTTTTTTGAAAGGTAAAGTTTTTTTTTTATAAGGGGAGAGAGAAGACTCGAACTCGAGTCATGAGCGGGTAAGAGAGGTTATTAACCACTGAACTACAGACCACGCTCAATGTTTCATATTCTATCTATACCTATTAAGGTTTTTTTTTTTTTTTTTTTTTTTTGCATTGTGATTGGACATTTATGATGATCAACCAATAATATTTATACTATATTTTTATTGTTTCATATGTGCATATATATATATATAACTAAAAAAATATATGAAATTTTATATCTTGCTCATCCGTTACCCATACCCATTAAAACATATTTTTACCCATACCCATTAAAATATATATTTGAATACTTATACCTTCACTCATTAATTAATCGAATAGAATTCGAAGGGGTGGTACTAATTGGAGTATGGGTGAAATTTAATTTCATTCGGAGTGACTACTATATATATATATATATATATGCATGTAACGACAAAATTACATATTACTAAGAATATTTTGTCATTAAATTATTAAATTTTTCCAGCAGCAAAAATTGGTTGAGATTACCTGTCCACGTGCTGATATATATATATATATATATAATAAGGATTGATTCTTCATCCCTGGCCTTTCGAGTCATGAACCAATTAACATGAATACCAAATTAAAACAATTCCGAAAACAACCAACCAGGTAAGGGACATCTCACCTCCCTGCTTTTACCAATAAAGGGATATATTATAAGCACATTCATATCATGCGTTCGCACAACAGAAATGGTTGCCTAACTTTGATTTCGAATCCAATTTTAAAATCACACTGCACGTTTACTCTAATTGAGTAATCGATCGGATATATCATTCTGATTACGTTACGCAAATGAGACAAAATCGGTACGATTTCAAATCACAAAGCCTTCATGGTTCAGGTCATCGTCCCCGTAATTTTCCATATTAGTAATTTGGTACCAGTGGCTTTAGGTGTAATATATATATATATATATATATATATATATGTTTAGCTAACCACGCTATTATTTTAAACTTTTTCTTTTTATTTAGGGCTCGTTTGGAGTCCAAAAAAATAAAAAAAAACTAATGAATAAGATTGATGTGATGTAAAAATGATAAGTGGGAAAATATGATTGGAAGGATTTGAAAACTTTTGAAATTTTTTGGGTTTTTTTGGAATCTTTTGGGACTCCAAACGAGCCCTTAATAAAAAAGCATAACCTCTCAGATGTTGGGTATGTTTCAGAGTTGTATAAATTTGTATAAATTTATAAAAGCTAATGTTTCGTATTTTGTACAGTGAATAAAAAATTTAAATTTTACAATTTCGTAATTCGTATATATAAAAATTTATATTTTTTTAACTCCAAACAGTGCTTTTATTTAGGGTGAGTTTGGAGTAAGATAAAGTGAGATAAATTGAGAGTTCGCAATGCGTGTAGTGAAAGAAAAAAATTGATGTGATATAAAATTAACAGAGATTTATAGAGTTTTTTGGAGTTTGTTTACAAACCAAACAAAACTTTATGAGGTAGTGTTTGATTCACCATGCAACTCTTACAAATAATAATAATATTAATATTAATAATAATAATAATAATAATTTTTAACAATTTTTTCTAACTTTCAACTTTCTTCATAAAACAATATCAAGTTTTATTTATTTTCTCAAACTTTTACCAAATTTTTTTAATTTTTATCAACTTTTATAAATTTTTATCAAATACTTAATACTCAATTTTATGTGACATGTGTCAAAATTGGTAAACATTTATCAAAGTTGGTAAATTTTGGTTAAAAGTTAGAGGACATTGTTAAAAGTTGGTAAAAATTAAAGAAAGTTGGTCAAATTGGAGAAATTTGATAAACAAAAATTTATGATTAGTCAAGAAAATTAGTAAAAATTAATTTTGTGTTTGGTAGAAGTAGCCAGAGAGAATTAATAAAAATTATTATTATTAATTTTTTTGAATAAAAGTATGTAAATGTAAACCAAACACCCCTTTACTCCCACTTATGACAGATGAATACCGTGGTTATACTTGAATGTGAAGACCATAAGAATTACGCAATCACCCAACAGTGAATTGAACAGCCTCAAACCAGTGTAAGCTGCTAGAAGGTGAAAACAATGGAATGGAATTCCCTCCCAATTCAGCCATCGCAAATACAATTTAGAATTCTTCGTAGCTTAGTATAGCCACAGCATGCATGAATAAACCCATAACACCAATTCAGTGAATTAGAAATCCTTCATCATCTACCAAAACAATGCATCAGATATTCCCCAATATGTGTGGTGGACATTCCCTGCGCTTTTGCATTCTCGTGGAATTTATAGACTAGCCATTTGCTCCTAACGGACAAGAGCGCACAGCAGATCTTTATAATTACATCCCCAAACGTGAAATCACTATCCTTGGATGGGATATATATTCATGAATCCAAGTTCAATTTCCAACAATGTCAAAGATGATAAACACTTACTGATAAACACTTGTCAAAGATGATGACTAATTTTAAGATAAAAATGGAACACTTTTCAAAGATGATGACTATCCTGATATGAAAAGATACCATTACCATATGGGTGGTCTGTGGAAGGATATCTACTGTCCGTGGTAATTTCCTACACATTTGAGTTTCACAATTTTTGAGAAATACTGTTTTTTATTCTTTTCTCTTATAAAGGAAAATCTCTTAAGACAGAGATGATCATATGGTATTAGTTTATTAGGAAAAAAAAATACAAGAGATAGAGATAGGAATAGATATACATGGATTAAAATTTTGTTAAGTATAGAGAAAAAGAAAAGAAAAAGGGGGGAGGGATGGAATATAATTTTACATTGCGAAAATCTTATATTATGTGTTAAATTGATTTTTTAGATTGATAAAATTATGTAGATAATCTATACTCAAGAATACTAATAAATTTACAATAAATTAAGATATATAACTTTGTACTTTTTATTTTTTTCAATTAATTAAGGATTTTTAAATACTTTAGTTTTTGTTTTTTTCTTTCCTTCTATCTATCTGTCTTTCTTTCTTTTTTTGGGTCAAAGTAAAACTAAGCAAATAAACTATGAAGTCTAGATATGAACACTTTAAAATAAATGATGTATTCATATCTAATACGTATCGAATGCATATATTTTTCAAACATTTGAGATAGATATCGGATGTATTTTATTATTTTATCATTTTTCTTTAAACTTACAACCTAATTGCAAATGTAAATTATAAGATCTTATATCTTACATTTTATCATGATTTGTATATTAAATTATGTATTAAGTTAGTTTTATTGTGAGTGTTATATTCATGTATATATCATATTCTTATCTTATATTCATACCTAATTGCGCATCTTTGGTCTTTCAGAAGTTTCCCTTGTTATGCTAGATGTCACTCAATCAACTTCTATATTCATAATGGTAACGAACAATTTTCAACCAAGATGATCAGGTAAAGGCAATATCTTACAATTACAGAACATTATAATGATTTAAATATTTTAGGTGATCTAATTGTACATATCTCTGCCATGGTAAGATCTGATTCCACTACTTAATTATCTGTATATAATCACTAAAGGCAACAATATGATTTCACAACTTTAATTTGCTGATGCAAAACACATGAAAATGTTCTGGATCAAGAACAAGCTAGCTAGCACCCATCGATATTATTATTGTTATAATTATTATTACTGTTAATTGTTGTTGTTATTATTACTATTATTATTATTATTATTATTATTATTATTATTGTTATACAAGGTGAAGCATTCAAATTATATAAAGACTGGCAAACTCTGCTGCTCAGATTCCTCCATGGAGATATGTACAGCACATCTTAGCTAGCTGACATTCATGGGATGAACCTGCTTTGCCTAATTGAACTGATCCATTCGGCTGTTGGTACGT
This sequence comes from Vitellaria paradoxa, assembly GCA_019916065.1. Lineage (NCBI taxonomy): Eukaryota > Viridiplantae > Streptophyta > Magnoliopsida > Ericales > Sapotaceae > Vitellaria > Vitellaria paradoxa. Next base: position 2,647,475 of record CM034242.1, read on the forward strand.
TAGTTAATTATAAAGATATACATATACATATAGATATATAGATGCAGATCTCTCTCCCCCCCCTCTCTCTCTCTCTCTCTCTCTCTCTCTCTCTCTCTCTCTCCCCTCCCCCCCAATATCAATGCGTTTTTGTATTCTTCTAGCATGCGAGTTTGAGTGGAACATTTGTTATGTATGGTCCTCCTCCCTTTCTTTTTACTATGAAGCTGGTGTGGATCTTATCTTCTGTTCTTGAATATTTAAATAAAACGTTAAGAGTGAATTGTGGTTTTATGGACGTGGGTTGGGTTTGGATTTGTTTAAATTTATTTAAATTTGTTTAAATTTGTAAAATTTATAATATTATACGGCGAGTAAAAAAATTTCTCGTAGAAAATTTGAATTTAAAAAAAATTTAAAAAAAAAATTCCAAACGAAACCATTGTTAATTTGGTACACATATATTTTAGTACATATATATTAATATATGCAGAAGCGTTTCCTAACAAAGTTGAGGGGCGCTACCCCAAGGAGTCAAAATGAATGTCCCGGGAGATAGCTCGGCTGGTCAACGGGCGGGCGTTAAGACTTCTGCATGCTCGCTCGATGAGTGACGGGCGTTCGAAACTAGGGTCAGTCGAGACATATCCTGCAATTTACTTCTTCTATAGGAATTGAGGGGTCGAGCTGCAGGGGCGCCTTGCATCAATCAAGGAGTTAAAATTAGGGGTGTACATAATTTGGTCAAAATTTAGTTTTCGAACCGTACCAACCAAATTTAACAACCAAATTTAAGAAGTTTGGTTCGGTTATTATTTTAACAGTGGTTAATTCAGTTATTTTTTTTTAAATAACAGTTATCGATTTTGGATATGATTTTAAATTTTTAAAACCGAATTAACCAAATTAAAATACGTAATATTTAATGTGTAAATATATATATATATATATATATATATATATATATATATATAATTAACTGATTTTAAAGTACTTAACTTTTGAAATTTCATGACTTTTAAAATTCCAAAGAGAACTATCAAAAAGTATTCATTCTCATATTTTAATAAATAATTATATATAGTATTAAATATAATTAACTTTTGAAATACCTTATCTTTTGAATTTCGGATAATTAAATAAATAGCATAGTACTTACGTCCTTAGTATACATAATTATACACTGTCACTTCAGTCTTTACCCTTATTTTTGTTTTATTTTATTTTATTTTATTTTTCAATTCAAGCTATTCTTTTTTAGTTTCATTAAGAATTTCATTTTCTTAGTTATGGTTTAATGGAAACATATATTGGCTTTTGTAATTTAAAATTTTAATGCTTTGATGACATTATGCTTTTGTTAAACTTAAAATAAAAATTTATTATTTTATCTCTATAACTAAATTATAAAAAATATATTTAAATTAATAAACCTATTTAACCAAACCGACCGTAACCAAACTAAAATAATTCGGTTCGGTTAATGTTTGGCTAATACATATTATTTGGTTGGTTTGATTATTATTTTTAATTTTTGAAAATATTCAGTTCGGTTATAACAGTTATCATTTTTGAACCGTACCGATCGATACTCAACCTTAGTCAAAATGAATCAATAAAAATTAAAGTGCGTAATTGTTAGAAATTTTTTTGCATCGAGCAAGCCTGGCCAAATAGCCATGCGCACGCATTTGTAGATTAGCATTTTCAAGTTCATTAGTCAGCCTAATTACCAAAAAAAAAGGTCATTAGTCAGCCTACTCTCAGTCCGTTTATTAAAAAAAAATAATAATAAAATAAAAGAAAATAAAAATGCATTCGCAAGTGCGTGGGTCACTCTGGTCAAATCATTCAAATTAAGTCGTTCGTTGTTCGGGAAGGAGTAGGTGTGGTGCACCAGACGGTTCGATGTACCGTACCTACCCCGTTGTTCATACTTTTTCTTAGGACATTATCATTTGCTTAATTGAAAATTTTTCCAATGTTTCCATTTAGTTGCACCCAGGTCCAAATCCTCTATCTTATGACGTTGCGTGTGATTTTGGTTTATTTGGAGCATTAATCCTACTCAATGACATCATGCATGTCACTAATTAATTTGTAAGAAAATAGAATGAAAAGTATATCAGAAATTATCCATGTCTTAATTTGTTCTGTGAAGAACTCAAATGTAAATTTATAAAAATAATTTATAAAATTAAAAATTATTAATCGAAAGAAATTAAAGTATCCACACGGTATTTAGTAAATTTATAAAATTTTATTATTTATTATAAATATTATTATATTTTTAAAAATATAAATTTAAGAACTTCTATTAAAAAAATATTAAAGAGATATGAGATACGTGGGAGATTGTGTTTCCTTGGTGTAATGATCGAAAAATAACCAAAAAAAAAGTATCTTAATCATTAAATAAATTTAATAATAAAAAATATCTTAAATTTAAAATTTCAAACTTCCTTATTATATATATATATATATATGAATGGTACTAGTCAAAATTTGGTAAACATACACATAAAAACCTCTTGTTCTTGGAAAACTCCAATGCATGTATATATTGAAATTATAACCCTACATATTAAGATCAATTAATTACAACGTTATATATATATATATCAAGCCAAATTAAATTGATGGTGGAAATTAAAAAAAAAAACACTCATAATACACAATTAATTAAAGATCCTGCGATAAAATATTTCTTTTATTAAAGTATTGTCTTGGTTTGAAACTCCAAAAAGGGTCTGTGCATGGAAGGCCATATAAAATATGTAATTCAACTACTGTGGCTGGACCAATTTGAAAACAAAAAAGAAAACGACCTATACATACATATGTATATATATATATATATATAAACAAGAAAATAAAATATTAACAAAGCTTTAAAAAAATATATATATATATATAATAATAATTTCTTAAAACAGTCTAGCGATGGCTGTTGAAGTTTTAACATGTGGAAATGATGGGGCTGCCTCTTCTTATCCTACAAGATTCGTATCATTTCGATCGGCCCACAACCAGCACCTTAATTCTGGGGAGAGACAAAGAGAGTAAAAAGTCAAAAGATAAGAGCATACGCACCAAAACAAGAAAAGGAACCTGCATGATTTTCACGTCAACTATACGCTTGCATGCGTTGACTCGGATTAACTTAATTGATAAGATTTCGGATTATCTTCAATTATAATATATATATATATATATATATATATATGAATGTGTTTAAATATTTATATTGGCATTGAATCTAGCATAATTAAAATGTGAAATATATTTTTCTGGGGTCGGGGAAAAGCCCACAGTCGCTACCTATAGGTGCGCACTGGGTGAAACCCGTCCCGTAGCCCTAACCGGCAAAGAACCACGAGGAGGTAAACTAGCCTAAGCAAGCTCTGACTGATCGGCTCAACCGAGAAGGCTGTTAGATGTCCCTCCACAATTAGAGGAAGAACTGCCCCTAAGAGGAGTCGAATCCGGGACTTATTGATCCCAGACCCTTCAACCCGCCATTCGAACCAACTCGATTACCTCTTTCGGAGCATGTGAGATCTATTCTTTAATTCCCAGGAACTTGGTCTTAGTTGAATCATTACGCCTGTCGAGGGGATAACAAATCATTGACCATCTAACCAGGGGGCCGGGGCAGATTCAAATAAAAATATAAGTTGAGGTGCCGGGTTTTATAATTAATAATAAAATTAGGTTTAAGAAGTGATTATAGTAATTTAAGAAAACTTATAGGAATTTTTTATTATGAAAAAAGAATTCAAAAAAATTACTTTTTAACTTAAAGGAAATGACTAATCTTTCTGCAGATGTATACCAACGGGAGCAATCGTGAGTAAACAATCAGCACCGGAAAAAAAAAAAAAAAAAAATACTGGACAATTGCTTCCATTACTCAGCATCCAAGTCGTATTAAAGAGACTTAGAGAGGGTAACCAGTTTAAATGTTAGTCATCTGATATTGAGTTTGTGGGTTGTCTAATTAAAATTGGACAATTCGTAATAAAAATAATTTACAAATTTTAAGTAAAAATTTTTAAATTTATTTTTATTATGAGACGTTAAATTTTAAAATTTTTTATTGAAAAATTTTTAATTTATTTTTATTATGAATCCTCTAATTTTAATCATCCAATGTTGTATGACCAACATCAAGGAAGCATTAAGGGATAACAAATTTACATTGGCCACTCAAGTCTTTGTTATACATAAGCTTTACGCAAGTAACAACAGCCAACCAAATGCATTAATCGATATATAACATAATTTTATATATGTTATAAACTTATATATATATACACTGAGATTAAACTCATGCGATGTACGGATATGTCATATTATATTTATTTTATTTTTTAATATAAAAATTTTAATTTATTAATAAATTACATGCATAATTAATTTATTTTTATTAATTAAAATATCACATGATAAATAAATTATCATTGTCACTTAATTATATTAATAAAAAATAGGGGTGTTATGTTAAATTAGATATGTAAAATAATAAAAATTTAAAAATTACATTATTTTTATTTTCCTTTTTTATCAATAAAATTTATTAATTTTAATTTTATTTATTCTCAGTTATCAAAGTAGAATGAGATAAGATGATGATAATATTTGAATTGAACTATAATAGTAAATTTATATAGTAAAATAATTTAATTATTATTAAATTTAGAATTATATTTAACAAAATATATTTTAAAACAATGCATTCTAGCTATTTAAAATAAATTCATAAAATTATACTTAGTTGAATATATTTTTAATAAAATCATAAAATTATCACTTAGTATTTAATATTTATTTAAATTGAATTTTAATATTTAATGTTGACATAATAATTTAAAATTTAATATAATAGCAATATAAATAATGAAAGGGGTAAGGATAAAGATTTCAAATATATAAAAATTTCAATTTATATAAAATATATTATGCTTTTGTTACATAAAATTAGATCAACTATAGTCTCTAATTAAATAGAATTCTATTAGATAATTATAAATTAAGATAGAATTTAAATAAAGTTTTAATATTTAGTATACAAAAAAATTAAAAATTTTAATAATAATGAAAATTTTTAAAAGATCTAAAAAGTTACATTAAAAGTCACATTAAATAAAAATTGAACAAATTTTAAAAATCATATTTTATATATTTGACTGAACAAACTGAAAAATAAGTTAAATAAGAGACTTTCCTTATAATATGATACATAAAAAATTAAAATTTTACTGATAATAAAAAATATAATATAAATTTAATTAATAATTACATAAAATTAAAATAAAATATAAAAAAATAGATCTTATATATTTGAATGAACGGATTAAAAAATAAGCTAAAAATACATAAACAAAAAATAGTTTTAATTTAAAGAAATATCATCTAATAAAAATAAAATTTAAAATTTAATGCTAATAGTCACACTAAAAAATTGAATAAAATTTAAAAATTTTAAATCTTACATATTTTAACAATCAAGTAAAAAGATAGAATAAAATCAAAAAATGCCAAACCATATATATTTTAATAAACCAATTAAAAAATAAGTCAAAAAATAAATACATAAACAAAAAAATAATTTCCATATAAAGAATACCATCTAATAAAAATAAATATAGCAAACTCATCCTCATTCTTAATAACCCAAAAAAACTAACAAACAATTACTGTCAACCATGTTAATAATAAGTAAAATCTATCGTAATAAAATTCTAGCAAGTTTTTTAAGTGTGAATGCTACTTTATACATTTTTTTAACTTACTATATGTATTAGAATTTCATGTAAATTTGCATTTTATTTCAGATAGGAATATATTATATATTAATAAATATCAAAAAATCTAATCCAAATAGAAAAATATAAAAAATAAAAATATGTTTTAAATAAAAATAAAAAAGAAGTTATATGATAAATAAAAATATAGATTAAATAAAAATATCAAGTGATATCCATTAACATTTTAGTTTGAATAAAATTAAAAATTATGAATAAGTAGTAATTATGTAAAATATTAATTTTTTATAAGATAATTAAGATAACTAATTATGTGTCATGTGTCACAACTATACACATGTCACAACTGTAGTGCAAGTTATGTCTTACGTGGTACAAGATAGTTATAATTAGGTGATGTGTCACAACTGTAGTACAAGTTAAGTCTTATGTGACACAGCGGCATTGTCAGACTCTATTTTATATAATATGATATATATATATATATATATCTTTCTTAATGTATCTTCTGTGAGGTATCAAATGAGCTAGGTTAGCATGATTTATTTTGGGCCGGTCCAGTGCATCCCGCACAAGCGTGCTAGGCCCATTAGGGCTTGCATGCGTCATACCCATGAACTCTATTATTCTAAACAAGTAAATTAGAGAGACATTTGGGGTAAATACAAGTAAATTTTAAATATTACATTGATATATACCCCTGCTTGCTTTAACTCTCCCTTTTTGTCAAAAGTTCATTAATTAGATATATAAAAGTTGCCATTAGAAAATAGACTTCTCCTTATAAAAGTTGCTATTAGAAAATAGACTCTCTCCTTAAAACTCTTCCTTTTGTCAGTTTAGGGTGCCATAAGTATACAATTTTTGTTGAGTTGGAAAGTTACAATTAGAAAATAGACTCTCTCCTTAAAACTCTTCCTTTTGTCAGTTTAGGGTGCCATAAGTATACAAATTTTGTTGAGTTGGAAACTTAGAGTTGTTCTTAAGGGTGAGTTTGGAGTGAGATAAAGTGAGATAAATTGAGATAAATTAAGAATTCGTAATGCGTACAGTGAAAGAAAAAAGTTAATGTGATATAAAATTAACAGAGATTTATATAATTTTTTAGAGTTTGTTTGCAAACCAAACTCACCTTAAGTGTAATTGGACAACACTTGCAACCAACATTAATTATATTTTGTGGACATTGGAGACGGGATGATGGCGATCGAAGGGCACACAAAATAGCACACTTTTAATTTGTAGGGCCATCTATATTAAGCTTCTATTTGAAATGATAAAAAATTATAAAAAGGGGTAAAAAATACTAAAAAAAATTTAAAATTATTTAATTTTTATCTCACTGCATAAATTACGAATTTAGAATTTATCTCACTTTTTTTTACTTCAAATGCACCCTAAATAAAAAGAAGAAAACCCCATATGATTTTATATTTATACTATTATATAAAACAAATATATAAGTATTGGTGATGAAATTTTTAAAATTCATAAAATTTTATTTTAGAAAAATAATTTTTTCTTCTATTCATGATATCGTTAAATTTTTTATAACTACCTACAATTTCGATAGCATTAAAAAATAAATTTTTATAGCTAACATATAATTAAGTAATTAATTTACCCAATTTATAATAAACAGTCTTGTCCCTCCACCTTCTTTTATTATTATATTTATTATTATATTATTATTATTATTATTACTATTAGTGGTGGTGGGCTGGTGGTTTACAAAATGCCAACTTCGACATGATAATTAGTTTTGCCTGAAGGTATACTTTTTATTAATTTTTATTTTGGTTGTAGTTTTGAAGTTTTAACTTTTAATACCTTTATTTGGTTGACTAAGTCAAAGGGCTAAAGTCTAAAAGGTGTTTCCCCAACTACGTAACATTAAATTGTCCTTAGGGTATTCGGATTAATTAATTTAAATTATTTTTTTTTCAAATTGAAAGAAAAGTAGACAAAGAAATGTTACAATAATATTTTACGTTTGGAGTGATAGAAAATGAGATAAAATGATGTAAAGTAAAATAATTTATGAGTTTATGATTCGTGCAGTGAGATAAAAAGTGAATAATTTTTAAAAATTTTAAAATTTTTCAGTAATTCTTAGTAAACCAAACATACTTTTTATAAATATAAATATAATAATAAAAAAAGAAGATATTTAGGATTTTGGGAAGTGTCGTACATATTTATAAGGGTATAACTTCATCATCCAAAGGATCCGTTTTAAAGAGGAATGACCAAGCCCATAATATATATGGCCTGGTACCTACTTCATGATTGTGTAGTCGAAACTTTAGTGATTTAAGTTAGAAAAATAACTGTTCATCAAAAAAGAATTTAAAAGAATCCATATGTTAGTGGCACCTTCGCAATTTCAATACATTTTGATGAATTTTTTTATTTTGAATTCTTTTATAAATTTTCTGACAGAATAGATGCTTTAATTAATTCAACCACCTCCGGCCGCTGCGTAGTATAATGCACCCTTCTACTCTCTCTCCTCTTCGTTCATCCCTCATCTTCCCATCCCTGTCTCTCTGCAACTCCTTCGCTCCCTCTCCTCTCCCTATCTATCTATATCTCTCTCAGGACATGGTACAAACAAAGAAGTTCAGAGGAGTCAGGCAACGCCAGTGGGGTGCCTGGGTCTCCGAAATTCGCCACCCATTATTGTAAGCTCACCAACCCTTCTTTTAAACCTCTCTCTCATAGTTTTCTATCAATTAAATCACCTTTACAAACTCTCTCTCTCTATATATATATCTTCTCTCTCTCTCTCTCTCTCTCTCTCTCTCTATATATATATATATATAAAAGACTTTATATTAATTTGTTGTAGGAAGAGGAGGATATGGCTAGGAACATTCGAGACAGCTGAGGCAGCAGCAAGGGCGTATGACCAAGCAGCCATCTTGATGAATGGACACAACACAAAGACAAATTTCCCAGTCCAACAAGGCCAAGCAGATGAGTCAATAATTACTACTACTGCTTCTGATCAAGAAGAACTCTTCCCACTATCTCCATCAAGACTTTCAGAGATCCTCAGCGCAAAGCTTCGAAGAAAAGGCAGCTGCAAGGACCCATCACCACCCTCCCTCACTTGTTTGAGGCTTGACACTGATAATAACCACATTGGAGTGTGGCAGAAACGCACTGCCGGCCAGGGTGCCTCTGGCTCCAATTGGATCACTAGAGTCCAACTAGGTCACCAAATCATAAAGAATGATAACCCACAAAGCATTAATCATGATGATCATCATGATAGATCATCATCGTCCACCCCTCAGATCATGAAAGTTGATCATGATCACGGTGATGATGATGATGATGATCAGATGGATGAAGAGAATAGAGTTGCAATGCAGATGGTTGAAGAACTGTTAAATAGGAATTGACCAGTCAACCCCTTAATTTGCCTTTCACCTCCAAATCGAGTTACACTCGGAGGAAGGGAAATAATATATATATATAATTAGCAGGACTATATCCATTGCTTTTGATTTTGTCTTCCCATCAATGTTACACAAATTGTGTTGTAACCCAAGTGTATATAATATATCATATATATATATATATATATATAGCTTAATCTAACGCAATATTGCAGCTTCTTGATTTGACTTTAATTTTTGCTGCATCCATGTATATATTGAGACCATGATGATCTAGAAAAACTCGTGGAAGTATTACTTTATGCTCCGCTTACCTAGAGGTGGGTTCAAAATCAATTTTTATGCTTGGTTGCGATGAAAATTGAGAGGGTAAAGTATGAAATTTTATATTGAAAACTTAATTTAATAAGAAATATTTTTTAATTTTCTATATTTTATAATTCTACCAAATAAAAATTAAAATTTCATAATTTCTGTCTTTTTTTAATGGGTTGTTTGATTTATCAAAATTAATCAAAATCTTTCAATTTTTACCTTTTTTTTTTTTTACACTTTTTTTCAATCAAATTTCATAACAAATTATCTTTATATCAAATTTTTGTATTTTTATTGTATTTTTTTTACAATCCAAATACGATAGTGATTTTCCTACCCTCACTAATCTTTAACTAGACTTTTTTTTAATCTTAATAAAATCAAATCAAACCAAACCAAGTCTTTTCCCACTAGGTGGGGTCAGTTATATGGATTTGTCGATACCAATTAGATCTGTTTAGAGCCATATCATCCGGTAGATCTAAATAGGTCAGGTCATGTTTCATAGTTTTTTTCCAACTTCTCTTGTGTTTTCCTTTACCTCTCTTACTCCTACCAACCTCCATACTTTCACACCTTCTAATAGGTGTCTTCGCTAGATGCCTTCTGACATGGCCAAATCATCTTAATCGATTTTCTCTCATTTTATCTTCAATCGGTACTATTCCTACTTTGCCCCTGATCTCCTCGTTCCTAATCTTATCTTTCTTTGTAATCCCACACATCTACCTTAGCATTCTCATCTCCGCAACTGTCATCTTCTGACCATGGTTATGCTTTACTGCCCAACACTCTGATACATATAACAATGCTGGTCTAACCGTCATGTTATAATACTTTCTTTTCACCTTGAGGGGGACTTTTCGGTTGCACAAGACCCCCAAAGCACTATTTCATTTGGTTCACTCGGCTTAAATCCTATGACTTACATTAGTATCAATCCCTCCATCTTGTTGCACCATAGATCCAAGGTACCTAAATTTATCTTTCTCTACAATCTTTTGTGTGCCTAAACTTAATTCTATACTACTTGTTATCCTACTTTGACTAAACTTACATTCCATATATTTCGTCTTGCATCGGCATAGCCTAAACCCTTTTGTCTTTAACGTTTACCGCCACAATTCTAGCTTAGCATTCACTTCTTCCCTCGTCTCATCTACTAAAACAATATCATCTGTAAATAGCATACACCACAATACCTCATCCTGAACATGTCTTGTAATCTCATCCATAATTAAAGCAAACAAATACGGGCTTAACGTTAAGCCTTGATGTAAACCAATCATGATAGGGAACCGTTAGTCTCTCCACCAGTTGTCCGTATAGATGTCATGACTCTATCATACATGTCCTTTATCATCTCAATATATGCGACACACGTTCCTTTCTTTTTTAATACTCTCCATAGAATCTCCTTAGGAACCCGGTCATATGCTTTCTCTAAATCAATGAACACCATATGTAAATCTTTTTGACCTTCTCTATATTGTTTCATTAACCACCTCAAGAGAAAGATAGCCTCCACGGTTGATCTTCCAAGCATTAAACCAAATTGATTTTTTGAAACATTTGTTGTCCTCTCTCCCATAATTTTATCGTATGGCTCATAAATTTAATCTCGCGGTAATTTGCACAGTTTTGAATAATTCCTTTGTTCTTGTATATGAGTATAAAGATACTTTTTCTCCATATATCAGATATCTTCTCACTCTTTAACACTACATTAAAAAAAAAAATTTTAATCTTAATATCCTATAAAAATAAATCTAAACACACCTTTAAAGGTGAAGTGCCGACTGCCCCTTGTGTAAGTTATAGGGCAGAGACCAGCTAGTGTCAACTGTCAAGCGGGACCATTGTCGGAACCGTAATTATCAAATTTATTGGTTGGATTTCGGTTGACTATGTAAATTAATAAAATATCGATATTAGTTATTAAAAAAAAGTAAGATTTTTAGTTTTAATTGATAACTTAACCATTTTTCGTAATACTAAAATTGAATTGATTATATAAAAAGATCAAACTTTTTATTTAAGAGTAAAAAAAAAAAATTGATATTTAATCCGTTAACCAACGACATTGACATTCTCAATTTAGTTTTGATAAGTTCAGTAAAATAATTATTAAAAAATAAAAAAGTTTTGATATTAATTTTGAAATTGATATTTACCCAAGTAATCAATCATCAGTACTAGTTAAATAATTTTTGTCGGTCAGATATAAGCAATTAATTTCACCCCTGCTAAGGCCGTAGTTGAAGTTAAATCTGTAGGAGAAAAGAAAAAGTAAAAGAAAATAGTAAAAATAAAGTAAAAAAATTAAATTTATTTTATTTTTTGTATTAAAAAACTTTATTATTTATTTGATCAAGTGTTTAAAATTGTACAAATAATAAATCTTCTTTTTTTCTTTTTTCCTAAAAATTTATCTTCCGAATATAACATAAAGCTGATTTGACTTTATGAATTAATGTTTTATGCCATTTTCTCAACTAATTATACAATACTGCAAATAAGCTTCCGTTTAGAATTTTAAATTTTTTTAAAAGTTTTTTAATTTTTTATTTAAATTTAATTATATATCACTTTAATCTTTGTTTGGTTTGTAAAAAAACTTCAAAAAATTTTATAAATCTCTATTAATTTTTTTTCTTTCATTACATACATTACAAACTCTTAATTTATTTCACTTTATCTCACTCTAAATTTACCCTTAATAACACTTCAATGCTTATAATTTTTTTTAAATTTTAAACGCACCCAAAATAAACGGGGGTGACGAAGACGAAGAGATAAGAAGAAAAGGACACCAGGCGTCAATTCTTATCTGTACGACATTTAAGTGCCCATGTTCATCTTTCTGAAACTATAGGCTAGCCAATGTAGCCCATGACCATGTGGCTATGTTAATTAGTCTACCCGACGAGATTTAATCATTGGATGAGCAATTTTATATATTATGGACATGAGATATGACCCGATATTTAAAAATATATATATATATACACTATTTTAAACCTATTTTCCGGATCAAAAGTAAACAAATTATTATTATTTCAAGCATCCTTTATAAGAGGTCAGAGACAAGATAAAAAATTTTACCTTCGAATTTTTGAGAAAAATATTCCCAACAATAAAATATAAATACAGATGCATAGGTATTTAATCCTCCTTTGAGATATTTTACACATTTTTTTAAGAAAAGGAAGAGATTGGTATAATAATATTACATTAGTTGATCTCTTAATATTAATTTATAACTGTTAAATTTTAATCAAATAGTTCAGATATATTTATATTATTTTAATTCAAAAAATATATATATATTTAAATTTTTAAATTTTTATTTAATAATTTTAATTATAAATTACAAAACTGACGTAACATTACCAATTTCAGTTTTTCAAATCCATTTCTTAATTTGGGATTGTGAAATGATCTTGTCTGCGATCTTTTCTGCGGCGAAATTTTTTTTTTTCACCAAACCGAGGGGTTGGGCGAAGATAAGCAATCCAAACGGCACTCCAATCCCCAAAGATAGAGGGAATTCATGCAGACGTGGCTGGCCGTGATTTGAGAATGCAGAAGATTGTTTCAATGTGGTTGGTAATATGCATGAGATCTAAATTAATATTGTGTGGTACAGATAAATGCTGTCAACTGCATAAGGAGGCCACCATAAGTCAATTTGCCTGTAGGGTCTGGTTGCGGTTTCTCAATAATTTGGGTTCGGGTTCTAAAATTGTGTAATCATTTCCACCTCACACTTGTGCAAAAGTAATTAATGCGTACTGTGGATTTTCTTCGATCCCTTCCTCTCAACGACTAATTTTTAAGAAACCTGTCCCCCTCCAAAGCATGGCCTTCCTTGTCACATATTAAAGGAACGAGGCTCCGTTAAATTAAATTAGAGGATACAATTAGGTGGAGTTAGACTTCTTGTTAAGGGGTTTAACCAAGTGGTTACTTTAACGGTACTTAATCAAATTTATCCTTTTATATTTTAACTTTTTTTTTAAACTTTCAAAAGTAAAAATGTTAAATTAACAAAATCAAGTTAGTCACCTCAGAAAAAGTTATTTTTTTTTTCCTCCCACTAGTTAACTAAAAAAAAGCTAGCTAAATTTATGTTTGGGAAGGAAAAAAAATTAGTTAACTAAAAAAAAATTAGTTAAATTTGTGTTTGGGAAGGAAAAAAAGTAGTTAGCTAAAAAAGAACTAGCTAAATTTGTTCCCAAACCAATCCTTAGGTGGAGTTGACTTCTTGTTAAGGGGGCGGAGTTAGTAAATTTGCTGGGTGGGAGTAAAATTAAACAAAAATAAATATTATAAATTTTTAAATGATAAATTTTAAGTATTATTTAGAAGTTCAAATTTTAGTAAGTTTAGGTATTTTTATCAAAAATTATTAATTATAATTTTTAGTACATTTAGTAAAATAAATAATAATTTTTAACAATTTTAGTGACTTTTTCCAATTTTTAAGTATTTAGTAAAATTTTTGATAACTTTTAGATTGAGCAAGTTACTGTAGTTGAGTAAAAAAGTGACGAATTTTAATTGATTTAACAATACAAAAAAATTATCAAGCGTACTTAAAAAGGTAAATTTTAAATTTAGTAGGAATAATTTATATAATATGTATTAAAAAATAAAAAAATTTATACAAAATACATATATAATACATACAATTTTTTCAGTTAGTAGAGACAGCTACCCCTGAGACTATACTAAATCCGTCCCTGCTTGTTAATTTTTTATGCTTTATTTTTGATCTTTTGTTTATTTATGGATTGGTATATCATTTAAAATAGAAATATATATTTATAATATTTTGTATTATTGTCAAATCATATCTCTTATCATCTTTTATATTTAATGTATGTAATCAACATAAAGATAATAATCTCACGTAAAAAAAAATCATTATATATTATATTAAATCATAGATATTATCCTATATATATTATTACCCAACTTTTCATTATTTGATATATGCCCACGTTGTAATAGTACCAGTAATAACATGTATTTACGGTACTCTAAACAAAATTAGTATTCAGGGGGTGTTTGGCGCAATGAAAATCACTTAAAAGCTCTGAAAATTTTTAAAAACTTTTAAAAGTCTCTAACACATTTTGCACTTCTCATACTTCGTGAAATAACCACAAATTTATATATATCTACATATCCCTAATAACTTTTTACAAATCCAAATAATTTTTTTTATAAATTTCAATAACATTCCACAAACTCTAATAACTTTTTTACAAATCTCAAAAATTTTTCACATCTTTTAATAAATTTTGACGTAAAATTATTCCGACTAATTTAAAAAAACTGTTCAGACAATTTTCCCTCTAAAAAATTGTCACAAAAGTAAAAAAATTTCACTTTTCATCTCTGAAAAACGTGGTTTAGTTGCTACATACTAAACGCAAAAAAATTACCTAAATCACATTTTTCGTTATTTTTCGTCGCACCAAATACCACCTAAATTTCTTATACAGTTGAAATATTGAACAAAAATTTAAATCAAAAAAATTATAATAATTCATGAGTTTTATTTTTGTTTAACTTTAGATCCTAACAGTTACTACATATATTTTAATCTCTCTTTTTCCTAATTAATTTTTGATAAACACAATAAAAGAAAACGCAAATTATAATATTTTAATTTGAAAGGTTCATTTTCTAGAAACCATAATTAGATGAAATTTAAGTTAGCAATTTTGATTTGCACATGATCTCTACTCTTGAAATATTAAGAAATTTAAAATGTCCTAGTCATTTTGTGAAATAGATAATAGTGGAGTCCACTAAAATAAGAATTGAGCGGGAAGTTAAAGATATAAAAATGATCTCAATTGTTGAATGAAAAAAAAATAATTATTAACCGTTAAATCTTAACTTGTGAGAGAGACATTTTCAAAAATCGTCCTATTTTAATATATAGATTAGAAAATAAAAAAAGTAAATATATATACACATAGATAGAGAGAGAGAGAGAGAGAGAGAGAGAGAGAGAGAGAGAGAGAGAGAGAGAGAGAGAGATTATCTGGTCATGGGAAGTAGGAGCAAATACATTCAGTTTGTACATATATGGTTAATTTAACTTATGAACTAAAAGATTTAAGAAGAAAAAATAAAAAGCCCAAAAGTATATATATATAGGTTCTTCAATCTCTAGCTTTCACTTTAATCTCAGTTAAAGAAAATTCATCCAACAAACCTCTTAACGTTTGATTAATTGGCTATTAATAACAGCTATATATATATTTTTAGATACTTCGTATATGAAAGAATATGTTTTGAATGTTGACAAGAATATATACCATTTGATTTTCATCAGAAAGGGCCTTTGTTTGATTGCATGTGAAATTAATCAATCAGACAAACCCCATATTTCTTCCTATAGCTAGCTATCCAGGCAACTAAAATGTACAATGAAAGCAATTTCTTATTATTATTATTTAATTGTTTTTTTTTTTTTTCCATAATTAAGGCTTTGAGAATGATATGCTAACATGCGAACACGACCATTATCTGCACATTCTTGTCGCTGCTTTTCCATTAAGGACCCAATAGATGAAGGGTTGAGGGGAACATTAATTCAATTTATGATAAAGAACACTAAGTAATTTATTTTCCTTAAAATGATTTTCAAACTTAATTGGGAAACGGACACATTGAAAGAAAATGCATTTCATAAAACGCACACTCGTTGTCAGACGTAACAAAAATCGAACTATCCCATAAAACTATAATACCTTATATTTGTTTTTGGTTAATTATTATTTGATCCAAATTGTTGTGTTTATTTTATATATTTTAGGTCAGATTTAGTTCAAAGTTGCGTTGGATGGGAGAATTGGGCCATGAGCCCAGGTCCTTATTGTCTTTCTTCCTTTCCCTTTTTTTTTTTTCCCTTCTTATTTTCCCCTCTTCTTTTTCCTTCTTTCTTCTGTTCCTGTAAAAAAATGGCTAAACAAGGAGGAAGGAAAGAGAGAGGGAGAGAGTGTGTAGAGAGAGAGTAAAAACCAAGGACTAAGACTGGACAGATCTAGAATTATTTGACGTCTTAATTGTTAGTGGTGTTGATTTTCTGTGATTTAACTTAAAGTGAAAGATTTGGACTTGTGAATGTTAATAGACATTTTTTAAATTTTCTCCATTTTATTTTCTTTTCTTTGGATTGAAGTTAAGTGGAGCTTATAACGTGTATACATAAGTCAAAAGCATAATTTTAAGATATCACATGCTTAATTTGGTTAAAAATTTAAAAATATATGTGTTGATATATATATATATATATAAAAGAAATATGTTAAATCTTTTAGTGGTTAAGTTAATTTTTTATTTATAAACATGTTATTAAGGGTATTACACGTTTATATGTGTTGGATTATGATGATTTGACAACTTAGATTGGTAAATTAGGGTTTTGGCATTCAGACATAACAAAAACATTATGATAAATTACTTTTAAATAAACTGCAATTCCTAATTTGGTATAGATGATTTAGACACGTTGTTCTTACAAAAAAAAAAAAAAAAGTTAATTTTGATAACTTTTTATAAAAGTAATACATCACAACGTAATATTACGCCATTTTGTAACTTTTAAAAAATAAAGAATAATAATTATAAATACGTGTTATGTTATAAAATCCTTTAATTTGTGTAAATAATATTTACGCTGACAGTATATTAAAATTAAACTCTAAAAGAAAAATTCAAAAATTAATCATATAAATTGAGAGAGAGGGAGGGAGGGATGGGAGTGATTATGAAACATTTTACTATAAAGATGAAAAAAAAAATGTATAGATGCAAGTGAAATTAATAGAAATGTACATGATCACCCCATACTCCCCCGGGGGGACAGAAAGGTGCAAGTTGGTCAAGGCTAAATTTTTTAAAATTTTTTTAGAATTTTTGCGGTTTGTAAATTTTACAGTAAGTTGGAATTGTAGAAAATTTTGCATTAATCCACCCTCCGCCAAATTTTGGGATCTACTACTCAAATTGGGAGCCCAATGATTCGTATAGATGGATGGTGTACATAGACCGCGACATTATATTTGAATTAAAGATTTGTGGAGGAGTAATAAAATTATTTATATATTTATTTTTTATGATTAACTAAATATAAAATAATTATACAATAAATTTTATTTATCTTTTCATTTTTTTAATTTGATGCAATGAAAAAATAAATCAAATTTAAAAATTTTTATTTCATTTTATTTTCTTAGGGTGTGCTTGGAGTGAAAAAAAAGTGAGATAAATTGAGATAAATTGAGAGTTCATAATGCGTGCAGTGAAAGAAAAAAGTTGATGTGATATAAAATTAACAGAAATTTATAAAATTTTTTATTGTTTATTTGCAAACCAAACGGAGCCTTAGTTTTCTTTCCATATATTTTTTTTTAATTTCCAAAAACAATAAGAAATTACCTTTGGGGTCTCAAGCACAAATACGAGAAGTACTTTTTCGTTTTGGAGGAAAAAAGAAAAAGAAAATTCTAAAAGAAAAAGGGATTAAAAAAGCCATTTTAAAATTTTAAATACATAAACTATTCTTGCACTTTTATTTTTTAATGCTGTGTGTGTGTGTGTGTGTGTGTGTTGGGGGGGGGGGGGAGTTACAGGCTTCATTCATTCTCATTCTCCCCATAACAAGAGCAGCTATTTTCACAACTTCTTCCAAGGAATTTATGCTTGGCCTGAGAAACTGAATCAAATGCATGCAAAACCATTGTGTTCAACAGAACTAATTTTAATAAAGGGCCAAGCTGTCCAAATAGGATACAAACAGACTTAAAAGGAAATCCAACAATACAAAAAGACCATTTTGCAAACAAACCACAAGGACTGGGGAGCATTTGTTGCATCACACACAACAGTTATATGGAGAGAAAATAGAAAGTCAAAACTTAACAACAAGAGTCGACTGACACTGACCCTTTAACAACGGCAGAGTGGCCTTGCAGCCAAGAACCTCAACACAACTAGAAACAAAGGCTCTCAAACAGCTCCCATTACCAATCACATCCGATGCTCAGTGAGGTACCTCGCAAGCGAATTAATCGGCTTAGCAGGGTCAAAGCTTCCCAATTTCCCGACGTCTGATTTTGATCCGAGAAAGGTAATCAACAGCAATCCAAGAGTAGCTCAGCATCACCTTCTGCCCTGCATTCTGATCAGCATCTTGCAACTCCAGCGACCTCTTCACCCAGCTAGGATGGTAAGCAACCTGCTACCATGCTGAGGTCTTCTGTTCATATATTTCATTCTTCTGGTCATCAGGGAGTTTACCAAAATCTAAGCCCATTTTCTCAAAAACTTGCCTAAACTCGTTCCGAAGACAACTATAAGCGTGCCCGAGTTTCTCTTGCAGTTTTCCTCGTTTCCTGCTGTTGTGCTTGGGCATGGACCATATGTGACCGGTTACAACCCCTTCTTCCCTCATCACTCGATACTGTCCAAGGAGACCAGTAAGCTGCCTATCATTAGAGCACTTATGGTTGAATGCATCAGCAATGAAATTGGTTGATCCTGGAATCTCAAGGTCTGCATCGTAATGAATGTCTTCGGGTACAAATGTTGACATAGAAGATCCTTCCACTTCTTCATCGTAAGCTTCAACAATTTGGCGGTAAAGTCTGCCCAAAATTTTCTTCGACTTGTATGACTGACATTTCTCTTTGCCATGAAGTCCGGGTACATTTTTGGTTTGAGTTCAAAGGGCATGGACACAATCTTTCCAGTTTTGGGAAAATCAACAGCTATTGTAGCTAGCTCTGCCAGCCTAATGCACTTCTTATCCAGTGCTCCATATTCACTGAGGTCTGAATGAACGACATGGGCATTACAGATTTGACCCAGTTTCTCATTCACAATGTTTCTAGTGAAGAAATCAATTATGTCCTGAAAAGTAAAGGCATAAATATAGTCAAGGAGTTATTCACTCTGGCTCGCTTGGGTTTTTGAACAATAGAGACACCAGCAAAAGAAATAACCATTTAAGTTATGTTCTTAAACTTTTGATAAATAATCATACAAATGAGGTTCTACAATGAATAAATATGATATGATTTATTTCATGTTGTAGCCATCCTTGCTTCTTCCTTTCCTTCCTTTCATGCACAGCCAATCCTCATGGCACAACACTTGGAAGTCACCCAATTTTGTCAATAAGCTCTAGCGTAAGTTATTTTTTCTTATACACCCTTCAAACGAAATGAACTTTCTAAGGAACTATGTGATATGAGAACATAAGTGCACTAAATTACAAGTTTGAAGAATGGTTACAGCCAGTAAGCTTCAGCTGTTGTTCCATCACCGAAAAAAATAAAAAAATAAAAAGCTAGGAACTGAGTGCTTCAAGTATATCAATCAAATCCATAAAAATCAACACTGTGATGTCCTAATCTACAGGTAGTCTACCGTAGAGCCATAGAAATTTTTTTTTTTTTTTGGGGAACAACTGAACCATAGAAAATTTGTAACATAAAAGTCAAGCAAATTAAAAGTTTTCTCTTCTCATTTTTTTTTCCAAAGGAGAGTTGGGAAAGAAGAAGAAGAAGAAGAAGCAGCAGCAGAGTTCCTTACGCTCATGCATTACTTTGACCAGCAAAGCAAACCTAAATGATAGGTTGTCATTAACATAAGATTCTTCACTAAGCCAATAGAAAGCAGAAAAAAGACAAGAATATTCAGAAAAGGTTGAAACTCACCTTTTGACTAACTCGACGAGGCGATTCTTCAACTTTTGCTGCTGGTGAATAAGCCATTGGCGTCAAGCTCTTCTTACTGGCAGGAATGAGGTTTTCATCCCAAGTGATAAAATAGAGATCACCATCAAGGTCACTTCCTGATGCTTCATTTGTACGAGATTTATCTCCCTTTTGAGGAAAAACCAGACAATCAAAAAGATGGTGCAATCCAGGGGCATCTACTGCTTCTAGTATTTGTATGTCTCCCGGGTGAAGACACGGGTTCTTTGCTATCACCACAAAACCTTTAATTACTCGAATATTTTTCTGTGTCTCGGAAAACCTAGAGCCATGGTTAGCAAAACAACTTTCTAGTGAGGGAGTAGACACTTGGATAAAGCACTGGCCTTGTTCAAGCACCCCTAGCTCATCTAAGCAACCCATCAACCACCGTCCTGAAGGAACAAATATTCTAGATTTTTCTCTGAGCCCCCAGAGCTGCGAAGCCCTTATACACGTTAACATGCCTCGTAGATGAGGCTCAGTTTGAGGCCCGAAACCCTACTTAACATCACGGCTGCTGTATTTCCTTGCTCAGCACATGAGGAGTTAAGAACATCGAAAGCCACATCTGTGTCTATGAGCATCTGATCTAGTTTAGAAATCATATTCTGTTGCATTTCCCAAAATATTTGATCTGGAACACCCAAAGTAGAAAGTAATGTCACCATCTGCCGATTCAGGAATCCAGGCTGGAATTTAGTCCAAGAACAGATTTCAAGGATTGTGTGACTGGACTCAAATTTAATCATACTTCGCCTTAAGGAGAGCCGGATCCCATCATTGTTTCCTGGCCAACAGGCAACAACCCCTTTGCAGCCAGCATATCGTATTTGATAAGCACATGGCGGGTTTGCCTGCAATTGCAATCTCCCCGCCACTTCCATTGCAAGTTCAGGTGTTATCAAACCAATTCCATCCGAGAAACAAGATCCATTTCTCTCAATATCAGGCAGTTTCCAGTTAACCTCATATGGTGGAACTTGAACTGTGGCATAAGTGGATGAAAAGCACTGTCCCATCCTAGCAGCACACTTTGCAACATTCTTGTTTGTGAATTTCCCCATCCAATTTTGTACATCAACCACTCTAGTTTTCCTGTCTTCAGCGAAAAACCAGGCAGAACTATCCCTCAGTTGATTAGGTGAGAAGGCCAAAAATGAGTACCTTCAACCACATAAATAAAACCCGACTTACAATACTCTTTACCTTTTGGAACACTACGGTTTTCTGAGAGCAAGACTGTCAAGTGATATTGACGAGGGCATCATCTAGATTTTTATTTCTTTTATTATTATTATTATTATTATTATTATTTTATTTATTATTTGGGCTCATTTGTTTTGGGCTTTATTAATAATGAGTTTATATTATTAGAGGTTATTTGGACCCATTTGTTTTTGGGCTATAGTATCGGTTTATTTTATTTTAGGCCTTTTGTGTCAGGCCCATGATGTTTTCTATTTAAACCCTAATTAGGGTTAACAGAGGGGGATTGATTTGATTGATTGAATAATATTGGTGGCTGATTTTTCTTTCCCCTCTTTTCTTCTAATTCTTCTTCTCTTCTTCTCTACTTTCTTCTTTCTCTTGCTTTCTCTCTATTCTTTCTTTACTTTCAATTGTTGTTCCGCATCAACTTGGTATCAGAGCGAATCCCTGGTGCAAAAAAAAAAAAAAAATATCAAATCACCGTTTTCAGCCGTGAGAAAAAAAAAAAAACCCTAGCCGCTGCCGCCGCCGCCGCCGCCATACGCGTACGCGTACGCGTCGTCACCCTCAAGACCTTCGTATACACTTTCGTATATTTCCGACTACACCAAGCTCCGGTGACCTACACCACCGGAATCACCTACCTCCGGCGAACTCACCGGTGACCCCAACAACCTCCGACGACCGGCCGACGATTTTTCCGGTGAACTCCGGCGAAGTCCAGCAACACCACCTGCCTCTAGTGAACTCCCAGGTGACCCCGATGACCTCCAGCAACCTCCGGCAGCTTTTCCGGCGAACCTCCGGCGACTTTCGATGAATTCTAAAATACTCTGTCAATCTATTTTGGCAAATTTTAAGCAACAAGACAGCCGACTACTTATTCGGATGTTTCAAAAGTGAACACTTTATATAGTTTGAAGCAAAGGTTTGGATTAGATACAATTCTCTCATTGTTAATTATGATAAATACTTATATCATATGGCACCATGAATTGCATAAATTTGAACTTGAACCTTGCCTATTTGTTTCATTTATCCTACTTCCTATTTCCCTTTTAAATTTAGTTAATTGTTGCCCATCTTAAAAAAAAAAAAACACTCACCCACTGCTTGCCTAAATTATTTGTTGAGTTTCATTTATTAGATTTGTTATTCTTATTTTAAGCATATTAGGATTTTATATTTTTATTACTTTCTTTTTCAATTTTCTTTAATATCAGCATTAAAAAAAAAAAAAAATTACTTCTGCCCTTTTGCCATGAATTTCAAAAACCAACTATATTGGAATAATAAAGTAGGACTTCATTCTATTCATCAAACTTACGTCAAAGATCCTCCCTATTTTAGTGGCACTATCAATCCTCCTGAGTTTCTTGACTGGGTAGATGATATCGAATACATTTTTAACTATCACGACCTGTCTGATGACCAATGTATTCGTCTGGCCAAAACAAGATTGACCAATTATGCTAGAGAGTATTGGCAAACAGTTGAGTTATACCATAGACATGTTACTCAATGGGCTTTGATGAAACAAATTTTGAGTGATCGATTTGTTCCTAAAAGTTTTATAGATAAGGCATGGTCTCAGTTAATGCGCCTTAAACAGGAGGATTCTTCTGTTGATGACTATTTTGATCAATTTAAAACTCTTAGGAAGTGGTCTAACTTTCAAAATGAACCTTGTGCCATCAGTAGATTTGTTCTTGGGCTAAGGCCGTGCATCCGTGAGGTAGTTCAGCGATACACTCATAAGACGTTAAATGAAGTTTATTCTAAAGCTTTAGAAATTGAAAAATATTATAAGTTTGATTCTTATGAGTCTATGTCAAAGTCAAAGTACCCTATACAAACTATTGAGTTACAACGTCCATCTCCTAAACCTGGCGCCCCTATTGTTTCTGTTGATACTTCTGATTCTCTTATTAATTCTCCTCTTTTGACACTTGATCATATTGAGTCACCAAATCCTCAAAATGTGTCTAAAGTAGTTGAATTGGTTCCACCGTCATCTTACTTTGATTTTGTTGATTTATTTGAGGACATCATGAATAATGATCGTCAAGATTACATAGACTTTATCATTGGTGACGGTTATTTTTTCAGGGGATATTATTTAAGCATCTTAAGAGTTTTACTTAGTGACTTCATCAGTTGGGAGTTCTTTGAGTCTATGTCCAAGTTGTTCTTCCGTGAGATTACTCAGTTGCATGAATCCTCTTCACTTCTAGTGTATAACAGAGACATTCTTGCATACATTGAACAATTTTTTTTACAAGTTATATGTGGCATGTCTTACCACTATTCTATCGATATCATTGAGTCTCATTCCATTCGTCCGTTTTTGAGGGATTCTAATTTGACAAGTTCAGTTACATCATCACTCGTCACTTATTCTCATCCATGTATTCCACTCATTTTTTATAATGCTGATATTAATTGAAAAATTGGGTTAAGTAATAATTATTATAAATTTCTGACTTATGTTATTGATGAGAATAAAAAATTTAATGGATGTAACTTAATGATGACTTATGCATTGCATACTTACTACCTCATATCGTCTTGCCAAAATTTGCATGCCAAAAATGTTGGGCCATTCTATATCCTTTGTGATCCTAATCCCAATGCAATTTTTTTCACTTTGCCATGTGATATGAGTTTTGTCGTAATTTGGCATGTGGAGAACTTGTTATCTTGTGGAGGCATCTTTGGGCCTCAAATATTGTCTGCAGGTTATGGAGATATTTTTATGCCGGTTCCAGTTCCTCCACCTCTGCAGCATTGCCTATCTGTGCTCGATGTTGAGGATCTCATTTTCCTTCAACTCCAAAGATGTCTTGTCAAGTGAAAAATGCGACATGATAACAGTGCCAAGTTTTCAACTCGACGGAGTCGAGTTCTTCTCAGTCCGGGAGAGTTGATGAGGGCATCATCTAGATTTTTATTTCTTTTATTATTATTATTATTATTATTTTATTTATTATTTGGGCTCATTTGTTTTGGGCTTTATTAATAATGAGTTTATATTATTAGAGGTTATTTGGACCCATTTGTTTTTGGGCTATTTTAGTATCGGTTTATTTTATTTTAGGCCTTTTGTGTTAGGCCCATGATGTTTTCTATTTAAACCCTAATTAGGGTTAACAGAGGGGGATTGATTTGATTGATTGAATAATATTGGTGGCTGGTTTTTCTTTCCCCTCTTTTCTTCTAATTCTTCTTCTCTTCTTCTCTACTCTCTTCTTTCTCTTGCTTTCTCTCTATTCTTTCTTTACTTTCAATTGTTGTTCCGCATCAGATATCTTCCACAATAGGAGCAATGTAACACTTCAACGCACTGGAATTAAGTGTTTGCATGCCATCATCCATGAAAGTAACCCTTAAAAACTGATCAGAAACTTCTTTGTAATTCCTGAGAACCCTGTTGGAAAGTTCAACTCCAGGTGGAAGACAGTAGGCTCTGGTTGGAGTAACAATCAACCTCCTGACTTCAACAACATCATCAGACTGTATAGAGCTCTTAAGAAACCTAGGGTTTTCCAGCAACAGTTGTTGGGCATGTTTCAGCCTTTCATAGGCATTAAACACTTGCTGCCTGTAAGAACATATGTGCTTTAGTGCATCTACATTGACCTCATCTGGTTGGGTTCTTAGTAACTTGAAAAACCTTTCCGACAGCTGGTGCTGGTTAATTATGCCTTTGTGCATGATGGCGTTCACCAGAAACATTACCTTAAAAGTTAAACCTTCCTTGTCTTGAATACAATAGAAAGGGACTGTCATGGGCTTTCCAAAATCAGGTTCATCCCGTATCCGGAGCTGCTGTCTAGAGCAGTCATCTGGGACTGGTAACCTTTGTTCCCTAAAATAATCCATGGCTTTTTGCAGCTTTGGACCATGATGAGGTCAAATTGAAATTCTATAAGTATCACACCGACCAATGGCTCCACTGGGTGTAAAATCCGTGGTACGAATCAAGGGATCATCATCATCCAATAAATCAAATGGAGTTGTTTCCTCAATATCGTCTTCTGCACTTCTATAATAAACTAAAGGAGATGGACCCAGCTGCAGAAGAATAATAAGGGATGACATATCAGTATATCTTTTGATATCATTGATGTCTCTCACCAAGAACTCAACCTTAAAGTTGCATTTTATGACTGTATGTTTGGCCGTTCCTTTCAAAAAGAAAGCAGTATCCTTTGTGAAAAGGAATTTGCACGTCTCACTAAAGGGATCCATGATGAAATCAACCCCAGTAGCAGGTCCTTTCCAGCTAACAAAGAATTCATCTAGGCTAACCAAGAGGCCAACCTCAAGACGCACATCAGATAACTTGTAAGGATCTATATTCCTCCTCCTCTCGTTTAGGGTGTGTGGATTCTCAGGGCCCAAACAAACCCTCAAAGGTTTATCAGGAAATTTAAGCTTGCCACAGCCTGCAGCACACAGTGCTGACTTTACTGAATCAGGAATCACAAAATGCAGAAACGCATGGAGTTCCACCATCTGATAATCATTTGCTCTTTTTTATGCCAGCAATGTCAATCACAAAGTTTGGGTACGATTCTGGAGGGGTTGAAGAGGTCTTCAGTCTACACCTCCAAACTTTTCCAATCTCATCTTCAAAGTAATCCACGAGCATTTTTGCAGCGACATAATTATCAAATCCACCAACACTAAGCTGTGTTACCACCATTTCCTTCTCACTTCCCTCTGAATCCATTCTCTTTCTCACAGAATTCCCAGTAAAATATCCAAAACACAAAATACAATTCCCTTCTTTCCGTAATCTTCAATTCCACTTAATTTTACACAAACATCTGCAATAAAAATATGAAAAGCCAAATCAAAACCAACACTACAATTCTTTCTCTCTTTATTTTTTTTTTTTAACCTTAAAAGTTAATCCACTATTTTTTTTGGGTAAATTTAGAAGTTAATCCATTCGGACAACTATTCCACAACTGATTCCGGCAAAAATATTGTTGTAAAGTTACAGCTCAAAAGCCAGCCTTGTCTTCTATTATAATTATATTAGTAAAGGGCCCTTGGGAAACAAAACAACTTATATTCGGGATGAAATTTCTTTTTTTACCCCCATAATTTGACACAGGAAAGGGAAACCTGCAAAACTCAAACTTACACAACCATTTCACATAGATAATTCAATGTTTCTGTAAACCAGAACAACCTAGAAACATAAGATTCAAAACTCAATTGTCTTACTCTTTTCTAAGGGTAATATTTTATTGCCCCAAAAAGAAGGTATGATAGGAATTTCATTCATGAAACAGTCATCTCAGCAGCTCAGCTTAATTAAAATTATTATCAATCCACAGAATAGGTAATATAGTTAATTTAATTCCATCTCAATCAGTGAATTTGAGAATGCGTACCTTCATCCAACCATGCCTGAAAAAACACATCACTTGGTTGACTAAACTGCATATTAATCTTCAGTAGACTCAATTTAACTAATACGAAGTAAATGACATCAAGACCACAAATTTCGCTGGGTACCCACCACTGACTGAATTGAGTTCGAAAAAATGCCTTAAGCAATTTGAGATGGGGAACCACAAATGCCCAGGAGGATTAATCGGTTGATATTAAAAATCGTGTTAGGGTTTAGGGTTTAGATTAAGCAGTTGATATTAAAAATTCAAAAATAACATTGAGCAAAAAAAGCTACAAAATAAATAAACAGTTATATAACAAAAAGAACTAACTAATGCAATAGATATACTCTTAGTGAACCTAACATTGGCAATTAAGTTAAATGATCGTAACCATGTGGTTCAATGTCTCCAGTTGACTCAAATACCTCTTATGTTAAGGTCATGATTCAACTCTACACATTGTATCAAGTTCCCTTTCCCATTAAGGTAAGATCAAATCAGATTCCTATGTAACCTGCCCCATTGCCATCTCTAACTCCAACCTAACATTTAGTATGTAGATTTATAAAAATTTCCCCATTTTCTAGTACAACAATAACTTTTTAGATATCCTTGGATAATTCTATTTACACATAGTTTATAAGAAAAATTAAGCTTCCAAATTTTTACAATATAAAAGAAAACCTAGCATCAACAACCAAAAAAAAATGAGTATATCACATATTTTCACTCTAGACATTGAGATAATTTTATATTGCTTCGAAGCAAATTGTATAACCCCTTTCACAAAATTGATTTTAATATTGTGGATGGTGGGCCAAACTGGATGTTCTAACCATCTAGGAATAATGTTGAGCATTGTAATGGTGGGAGTCACTTGTAGTGAGTGTAGTGAGAACTAGAGCTGTGTAGGGCAAAAGAGAAAGTGAGAGACAACAAGTAGGAGCAAAAGCTATGGATATGGTGAAGGGTTGTAATAGTCTTGTTATGTCATGTAGGATTGATGGAGGAGGGCATATACATGGGAAATAGGTTAGACTTATGGAGGCTAATGAAGTGACGAATTGATTAAGTGAACAGCATCCTCTAATGCACGGCTGGGCATTGCGAGGATTATGACTATTTAATGAGATGAGGATATCATGAAGTTTGTCTTGTAATGTCTCTCTCTAGAATGATTGAATGAGTCTTAAAGTATTCCCTAAATTTAACCACCAAACCACTGGTCCTCGATGAACCAGCGTAGAGGGAATCGCTGTGAGACCCTTGGGGTGCTTATGGGTGAAAGGTCCCCCTCGGAGGGGGAGGTCTCTAGCCTTGCTCTAAGCCTGAGGCAAGGTTCATGGAGGATAAATGTCAAGAAATCAAACACTAATGGAGATGTCGAGATTCCTCGAGCAGAATGAGAGAGATTTAGCTAGAGAGTACAAAAGGCTGAACGTCCCTTAGCCAAGTCTTAGGTACTGTGGATGAAGGGCCTTTTGTTGGAGAATTAACTATCCACAGATATATAAATGTACAAGACTTGGACTTGATCTAGATTTTCAAACTGAATTAGTTTAAGAATGTAACTCCAACAACCTAGGATGGCCTTACATGGCTCAATTTATCAATTGTTTACTATTTAATTAGAGAAAGCACATGTACTATCTTTGCAATTTGCACAATACTACAATCCAATTAATAATGAACGAGACATCACCCCCAACAATTAGCATTGATATTATGATGCAGATTATAGTATCATATTGGATTCAACTTTTTAAGGATGAGAGCACATTATGCTAACCTGGGCAACATAATGATCATAAAAATGGTTTGTTAAACTAGTTGATCTACGAACAAATTGCTTAGTCATTACTTTTCTCTAATCTATGTTTTATAGATTTTCAAGAGAACAATATTTTGCTAAAATTAAAGAGGTGATTTGACTTGATTATAAATCAGCATAGCCCCTTAATATTTTAAGCATGAAAGAATAATTTTATAATTTTGATAGTAACGTTTTAATATTTCCTACTCATGTGATTTTTTTTGAAAGAAAATTTTGAGTAGTTTTCAAACAGGGAAAATTAATTGTATTTGTTTTATAGAACTTTTCTTTTTATAAATAGTTTTATAGATTTTCACTCTAACCATAGCATGATTCATCTGTTATAAATATCCTCACAACATCGATAATGTACAACTATACAAGATATAAAAGAAAAAGAGTAAATTAATGTTTCAAATTTTCGTAAATTAATGTTTCAAAATTTCAAACAATCTTGTAAAGCTTAGTAACTAAAGGATACATTTCCTATCTGTTAAAGAAACCCAACAACACATAAGAGTAGGGGCCTCAACCTTAAAACCTAGGTGTTAAAGTGAGGGACGTCCATCTCTTATAAGGGACAAGTAATTTTTACTTCGGGCCGATGTGAGACAACATCTAACAGCCTCCCTCGCGCTAGCCTGCATGGACATAGGCTTAGCGTGGACTATGGTGAGGCCCAATTAAAAGCCCGCTCTGATACCATGTTAAAGAAACCCAACAACACATAAGAGTAGGGGCCTCAACCTTAAAACCTAGGTGTTAAAGTGAGGGACGTCCATCTCTTATAAGGGACAAGTAATTTTTACTTCGGGCCGATGTGGGACAACATCTAACACTATCAATGAAGCAACCACCACAATTTTGTTTGTTTCAAACTAGCATAAATTTTCAGGTAAACTTAAGATGTGTTAGGAGCTTGTGGAAGGAAAAGAAAAAGGAAGTGAAAGGAACGCAAGGAGAAGTTATACAGGAAGTTGTGTTTTGGTTTTGCAAAGAAAAATGTTGTAATATATATCCACGTCAATAAATTAAGCCTCGCAAAATAGTATAAAATCCTAATGAACCTTTCCACACATTACAAATTTTTTTGAGTTAGATGCTTTGATATAGTATCAAAGTTAGCTTTGGGAAGATTCGTATCCCTACATCTCAATTTCTCGGCACTCTTGTATTTGGTGAACTTGTCTAAAATTCCGTGCAAGTATGCTAGTAATCCAAAATAATCAACGAAAAAATCACGCGTGAAAAATTAAAGAAGACGAGACACAAGATTTTCTTAATAAAAAAACCCTTATCGAACATGAAAGGAGAAAAACCTCAAGTCCGACACAGAGGACCAACTAAACTGTCTTCCACCATAAAAAAATGATTACAAGTTTCAACCACAAAATCTGCAATCAAATCTAAGATCCCTTATGAAGAGCATTTGCTCGCATCCGTAATTCACCAACAAGCGGAAGACCAATCTTCAAGTCTATGAAGATTAACACCAAATTCGTATGAAGCATTCTTTTGGCTAAGTTATTGAACCAAATTCGTATGAAGCATTCTTTTGGCTAAGTTATTGACAGAACTACTTTTTAACTCACAAATGTATGTAGAATAATATCTTTTCTTAACATTGAAACCTTTGAAGAAGGTCTCTTTATATAGAGATGTAGGTATCCAACTTTGAACAGGATTGGAGCACAAATATATAACCTTGAAAATGATTCTTGTTTCCAACGTTTTCCACTTCAAACAGGATTCAGAAAAATTGTTGTACTTCCCAAAGTTAGACCCATGACACCTTGGCTTGTGTCTTAGTGAACAAAACTTGTAATCAAATTAAAAAACTTTCCAACTACATAGAAAACTTCTTAAACAATCTCAATAATAAACAAACAAGGACTAAATTCTCCTAAATATAACTTTACAATAAATAAATTAATCCAAATTCTATTGGAACTACAACTCATTATAGGAAACCAAATAAAATTCAAATCATATTTAGTTTTAAAATCCAGATTTTCTAATTTGTCATAGAATCAAAGTCTTATTTGATTTGTCAATACTTCAATTAATGCTTAATATTGTCTCTCTCTTCACATGCAAGTAAGGGTCATGTGGAAGCCGCAGGTTGGAATATATCTCACATTCATAAAATCAAGGCTCTCAAAATAGTATAAAATTCTAATGGGCACTCCACTCATTTTCAATTGGTTTTAAGGTTGATACTTTAATAAAATGAGGAAAATAGAAGGAAAATAACTTTCCCTATTTGAAATTCAAATAAAAGGTGAAAAAGAAAGGTAACAATTGTTTTGATGAGAGAAAATGAAAGGAAAGGAAATAGTTTTCAACTTGTTGTTTTTCATATTTTTTCCCCCTTTTCGCCTCCACCTATGAAGCAAGCATAGGAAGGATGGAAGGAAAATTTTTTTGTTCCCCAAGTACAAAACAAACTATCAACCAACTACCAAATCATAAGATGATAAGGTTTCCTAATTTAGATAGCCCAATTTTGGAGATTTCAGTTGGAGTAAGCCAATCATTACACCATAATTTTAGTTAATTTCCTTTCCATTGATTTCCCTTGATTTTTCTTTGATTTCGTACTTCCATTCTTAGTTAAGATTTTTAGTTATATGTTCATGTAGATGTCGTATGGCAGTAGAAGGAAAAATAATATACTGCTTTCAGAGATTTTAGAGGTTGATCTCCACAAATCGATCACCTTTTTTTTTGTTAATCTGTTTGTAATATTGTTTGATAAAAGTGCGGTTCTATCACTTGGTATGACAGCGGGGTTATCTTGCGCCTATCATCATGACAAGATCCAATGCTGAAAGTGACGAGCTACTCAGCAACCGGAGTACATTACTACATAAGCATGGGGAAAGCATAGAGAAACTTCAATTAAAGGTTTCAGACATTAATAAGAAACTTGATATGATTGTTGGAATGCTCTCACACCTAATCAAAGAACTGATGTGTTCCACATCAAACCCTTCTATAGTATTGGCAAATCCATCATCGGTGTGTCCAAGACAGTCGTAAAAAAAGGCATATGACAGACTATGCTGTTTATTCTAAGGAAGGGGGTCAAGTGTTTTGGCTGATGAAGATAGAGTTTTCACGATAGGAAGGAGGAGATCCAATAAGTTGGGTCTCGCGTGCAGAGCATTATTTTTGGTTGCATCGTACACTAGAGACTATGAAAGTAGAAATTGCATCTATTAATCTCGACAGTGATGCCATTCAGTGGTATGATTGATTTGAATCTAGCTGAGGTGTTCCTACGTGGGAATAATTTGTAGATGGACTGATGGCTCAATTTGGACCAACGAGATATGAGAATGTTCATGGAGGGCTCACAAAAAATTCACCAAACTTCAACTGTATTGGAGTATCAAAGCAGATTTGAACATTTGGTGAATTGAGCTAGAGATTGGTCTGAACATAGAAGGGTTGAACCCATATATACACCGTGAAATCAAGAAGTACTGACCTCGCAAAATGATAGCAGCCATCTCGTTCGCTCAATTACACGAAGAGCGGATAAGGGATACCAATTGACAAATGACCAAAACTTATTTGCTTAAATGAGGTGGGTCGCCTATAGGCAAGCCAATGCAGGTGGGAACTCCAAATGATAGTGCACCTGTGAAGAAGTTGTCTGAGCAAGACTTGAAAGATCGGACAGCAAAAGGGCTTTGTTGGCATTGCGATGAAAAGTGGAATAAAGAATATTGATGCAAACATAAAAAGTTGTTGACGATTGAACCAATTGATAAACCTAATGATGATCGTGATGTTGCTTCTCAACCGTGAGGAAAAGGTTGTTCTTAACGGTGGGGTAATGATAAGGTTTCCTAATTTAGATAGCCGAATTTTGGTGATTTTGGTTCAAGTAAGCCAATCAATCACCCCATAATTTTAGTTAATTTCCTTTCCATTGATTTCCCTTGATTTTTCTTTGATTTCATACTTTCATTCTTAGTTAAGGGTTTTGGTTATAAATTCATGTAGATGCCGTATGGCAGCAAGAGGAGAAATAATATACTGCTTTTAGACATTTTGGAGGTTGATCCCATCAAATTGATCACCCTTTTTCTTTAATTTGTTTGATAGAACTGTGGTTCTATCATAAGAACATCCCCCAAAAACAAACAACACGGAGAGACATTGAATGGTTCATCAATCAAGATCAAATACAAGCAAGAACCGTGATTTCAAATTGTCATACGTTAGTTGATGAGAAAATGTAGCCAAAAAAATGAAAGAAAGAAAGGACCATAGTAAAGCTCAAAGATAAACTTCACTCATCAGATCCTAAAACTCGACCTAGTCAATTCATTCAAAAGCACTATTTATTTCCTTCCCATTTCCATCTCCATGAAGGGAAATAGAAACTATACCACATGATCAACAACATAACAATCCAACTTTCTACATAGAAAAGCAATACATACATACATACATACATACATACATACATATATATATATATATATATATCCATGAAGCCAACTCAATTACTTTTGAGACAAATACTTTGCTGGGTTGAGTTGAAAAACAACAAAGATATCCCATTACATGTAAAATGCATAGACAGTGTCGCAATTGCACGAAATTGAGAACAACCCACTAACCTCATGAGCCGATCAAGAGAGCATCAAAAACACTGGAGAGTGAAATCGGGGGGATACGCAGTGAGTGAGGGAGAAAGGAGATAACGCGTTTGGAGTTATAAAAAAATTGAGATAAATTAAGAGTGTAATAATTTATGAATCCGTATATTGAGAAAAAAAATGTAAATAATTTTTTAAAATTTTAGAAGTTTTTCTGCGTTTTGTACAGCAAACCAAACGCGAAAGAAGAAACAGGGAGTAGCGTAAAGGCTACGAAATTGACTGGACCCCAGAATCGCCTTACCAATGTCTTTTTTCTTTTGCTGCATGTAGGCTTCCATAAAATTATCAAATTTGTGCCGTCACGTTAGGGCATTTTTCTAAAAAAAAAAAGTCAATAAATAAAAGAATTAAAAAATGAAGCTTACTTCATTTGAATTGCATTACTTGAGTCTAAAATTGAATTACAGGGATCGTTTGGAGCACCAGATCAAAAAGTTTCAAAAGTTTTAATTTTTTTTAAATTTGGAAATTTTTTAATTTGTTTAAAAAATTTATTAAAATTCATTGGAACAAATTGAAATAGCGTGTTCTAATGGATTTTGTCAGATTTTTTTTTTAAATTGGACTAATATATGTACTAAAAATTTTATAAAACTCTACAAATTTTTAAAATTCTCCGCTAAAACTTTGTCGCGTGTCATTTTATATAATTTTTAAATCAAATACAAATATCTAACCATCATTTAAAAATAACTTTCTACAACCTAAATACTAAGAAATTTTACTTTTGATTTTTTTTTAATACTCCAAACGGCCCATAAAAGCATACAAAGTCTTTAAAACTTTGCTATCTCTATATTGATGAGCATTTTTTTGTGAAACTTTGCTATCTCTATATTGATGAGCATTTTTCTGTTCACAATTGGCATAATTATACATTAATCCACGTCTAAATTTTAATCATTTTCATCAAAAGACCAAAAAAATAACACTTTCATTATCCATGCCATAACTAATTTCTCATGCTGAAATGACTGCGGACGCGCAATTAACGTCATTAATAATTTTCACTATAACTTGTTCCAAAAAAAATACAAGCTTTTTAAATACAAAATATGAATGGAATTTAAATGATATCATGGAGAGATCCATTTATTTTTTCTATCTGAACTTTTAAAGATATACCAACTGGAAGTATATAATCATAAAATACCAGTCGTCTTTTAACATTATTAGCTCCGTTTGGAGCTAAACAAAATAAAATAAAATTTTATAAATATCTATAAATACGAATTACGTGATAATAAAATTTAAATTTTTACTCACTGCATAAATTACGAGATATTTACTTTTACAATTTTATTTTATTTTATACATTTTTATACAACTCCAAATACACCCATTATATGTTAAGAAAACCTTTTCCCCCTTAAAAGGACTTTAAAATTATAAAAAAATATATTAATTAAAATTTAGAGATTCCGTCTTTAACTTATTTTTTTTTTTTTTTTTTGTTGGGATCAAAAAAGTAATATGTACTAATAGTTTATTTTCTTAAATTGAATAGGGTCATTTTTTCAAATTTTAGGAAAGTTGGATTATAATCTAAAAATTTTTTATGGCCCAAAAATTTTAAAATTTTTACGTATTAGAGGACATTTTGAACGATAAAAAATGAGATAATTTAAAAATTTGTAATTCGTATTATGAAATAAAAAAATTAATAATTTTTAAATATTTTTAATATTTTTCAGTAAGTCAAATACACCCTCAACATTTTCTAAGACTTTGGGGGTTTTGCTCCCGACTCGGCCTAGCCCCATCACTAGGCATGAGATATTTATATTTTTTTTATAACCCATAAAAATGTGAAATCATACTCAATAATTATTAAAAATAGAAAAAATAAATTATAATTTGATAAAAGAAAAAGTCATCTGAGACAAAATTAAGACTTGATCTGGGAAGTAAAAAAAGTCACTTTTTGTAAT
Source organism: Vitellaria paradoxa (assembly GCA_019916065.1). Classification (NCBI taxonomy): domain Eukaryota; kingdom Viridiplantae; phylum Streptophyta; class Magnoliopsida; order Ericales; family Sapotaceae; genus Vitellaria; species Vitellaria paradoxa. Next base: position 2,682,774 of record CM034242.1, read on the forward strand.
TGGGAATTGAAAAAAAAAATGTAACATTTTAGTAAATAATTTTTTAATTTTTATTAATTTGACATTTTTACCTTTAAAAGGTAAATTAAAATATAAAAAAATAAATTCAATTATTTTATAAATAAGCAAATAATAATAGGCAAGGTTCCAAGCGAAGCCCAATAACAGTAGTCAAAAGACGACATCGCGCCAGGTAGGGGTCGAACCTACGACTTTCTGCTTAGGAAACAGACGCTCTATCCACTGAGCTACAGGCGCTTTGGTGTGGAACTCTGCAATTTCAAATACTATGAGAATTGTCCCCAATTAATTTTTGATTTTATGCATCTTTTAGTATAATTATTAGTTTAAATATGGAATTTATGTTTGTTTAATATATTTCTTATTTAAAATGTATTTATTTTATATCGCGTGTTGATACATATTCCGTACTATAATATAATTTGTATAAAGAAATATTAAATTTTAAGTAGGTGAAAACAGCCAAAGAAAAAAAAAAAATTAGAGCTGGTTGTTGAAAATTATTAATGTTAAACGATATTGAGGCAATCATACTATATATATTAAGCATGTCAACAACCCAACATTAAAAAAAAAAAAAGTGTAACTTGAGTGTTTTTAAATTATTAAATTAAAATTTAATGATTTAAATTAAATTATCACTAAATTAACGTCAAAATTTAATGTCAACCTCCCAAATTCATAAGAAAAGTCAAAACTTGAACACGGTCCATGAGTCGGGCCTACTATAGGCCCCAAGGCCACTCTTGTCGCTCAATTAGACCAACAACATTTAACAGCATGCAAATAAAGTACCATAAAAGGATAAAGAATTTTAATTATTATTATTATTATTATTATTATTATTTGTGTAAAAACATAAACATCACACACGATTGTACAACACGATGAAATCTTATAAAAGGTGGTAAGGTACATGTGAACTAAACATGGTTTTTTATTTTTGGGAGGATATGAGTTTGGATATAAAAGATAACATTCTATTTTTAATTTTTATCAAATATTTAATTTATTTCTTTGGGAATAATATTTCTAATAAGATGTCACATATGATGTTATCTATATCTGTGAGAGATGTCATCCCGACTGATGAAAAAGAAAATGCAAGTAAATTTACAATATATAATAGAAATAAGATGCTATCTCGTATTCAACTCTATACATTTCTCACAAAACAAAACATATATGACGTTTGGAAGACTAAATTACACCAAAAGTTACAAAAAGTTATCTTTTTTCAACTTTCTCTAATCAAATCAAATTTTGCGAGATATCACTTTTACAACAACATTTTTTTTTTGGGGGGGGCCAGCCAAACACTAATACAAACTAAAAGAGGAGACTCCCCCTGAGTTCTACTTGGCAGCTTGTTCCATGAGAGGGATTTTCTTCCACACCTCCTCTAACTTGATAACTTCCATCGGAGGCAATGAAAACATGCTAACCGTAGAACTTCCACTTCGAATTTTGTTCAATACATTCAGCGCTGTTAAAGTTTGCTTCAGGTACATATTCTCAGTGTCTCTAATCTCTCCAACTTCTTCAGGAAATTGCTGGAGCCTGCTTTCATTTTTAGAGATAGTCATGGTGCTAAGCTCTTCTTTCCCATCAGCCGCTTGATATGTGGCCAATTGATTGTTCATGGAGAAAAATTGATCAAGTACTGTCTCGCAATCCTTCACAAGCTTGTTGAGAACGTCAGTTTTAAAGAATGGCTCTTGCAGAACACTTTGGATGAAAGGCGAACGAATGAGAGCTCCACTTCGTTTGTCATATTTCTTTAGTATCTTCACTAGTCCTGCACCCAGCAAATTTTGAGTTTGCAAACAGACCTATTTAAGCTTTCGAGCAAGAAGACATCAATATCAGAAGAATGAATTCTTTCATCAACTACCCACATGGTAAAAAAAATTTAGTTTCAATTCGGTATTATGGTTTATCGTTTTCTTCTAGTATAATTTCCACAGAACTAGTCTTCAATCTTCATGCAATCCAAAAAATGCATATCTATATAGAGAGAGATGCCATAGGAACAGAAAAATCATAAAGGATTTTCATATTGAATATGTTGCAGATTTGTGTCTTATCAGTTCAAAACAGACAGACGCATAACTGAGTGTATAGTTTCAGAAAAGGTGCTGCACCATGTTGTTCTGTAAGGGAATTTCTACATAAAATTGAAAATTCTTTATGTTTAGAATTTTCTACATATATACCTTTTATGGAATACATATATTTGTTCATATACATTCATAGTTTCTACATCAAAACATGTTGCCAAGTCTTTATCCTTCACAGTCATCCCCCTAAATATTTATCTCATAACTCCTGATCCTTCAAACCAGAGTGTTATCTTCCCCAAAAAGGCAGCTAGCTCAAAACACTAAATACTATTATCTGTCACGTTCACAATTACAAAGACCTCCCCTAATACCCATCCCAATTTGACTCTGCAGTCTTCTTGAAATTTTATACAAGAATACTGACGTCAAATTATGATGTAACCTTAATACAACAATGTACCTTGGACAAAAGTGTTGAGAAAGGGGGGAGGGGAACTACTGATGAACTACAGAACTAGAGCCATGAAAAATATATACAGATTCTAGAATTGATTCCCGAGAGATCTTTTGACTGCTGCTGATCTGCCCCAACAGATAAGCCTTAATGGTTCTCCTCCTTGTTGCTGCCCTTTAAAGTGATCAAAAGCATATCCCAATTTATCTAGGGTAATATCTTATTGTACCATTAATGAGTTCGAGAAAGTGTCTAATACTAACACGGTATCTCAAGAACAATAAGGAGGTGGGAGGTGGTGAAATAAGGGCATAGGCTCATAGAAGAATGTACCCTTTCAAAAACAATTGCAATGTAGGCCATCCACACAATAAATTAGTGATTAAAAAAAAAAAAAAACAATTCTGTTTTCATTATCTGAATCGTTTAATGATAGATCATCTGCCAATTATATAAGACATCACCACTATTAAGCAGGAGAGGCGAAGTACCTGTGTAGTTCAGGGCACTGTAATTGAGTAACAAAACCATCTCCCCATGAAAATCTACAACCTCCCTCCCTACTATCATTAATTCTTCATTTGAATCCCAGACCTCTGCCACCCTACCTTGCATCACCTGCACTCCAACCAAAAGTGGAGGTAAAAAATGTTCCAATGTATCAATGGGCATCTGCTCCCTCATGAAAAGCTACAAAGCATTCATCAAATACTTTCCACACAGATGTGAGCAAAAAAATAAAAAAATAAAATAAATAAATAAAACGAACATGATAGTCATTAAATTTAAGGCTTGCAAAATAACATAATAGCCATTAAATTTAAGGCTTGCAAAATAACATAAGGTAATGCTAGCAAGGTACATGGTATGACTTAGAATTGCATGATTATGTATCTCAACATTGAAAAGTGTACTCGAAGATACATAGTTACAATCCTAGGAGAAGATTAGCAGCTTTGAGAAGGAGCAATATTCAGTTTTTTTCTTTTTGGAAAAAAAAAATCGAAACAATTAAAGGCTAGAATGGACAACTTACCCCTTCCAAATCCAATCACATAGGTTCTATCTATTTTTGTTTTATGTGTTAAAAATCTCAAAACCAAGAAACAGAAAATGTTCTGTTTTTCCTTATTTTGAGATTTTCCTTATTTTTTTGTTAAAAACTCTCAAAATGGTTTTTTGCCATTTTTCATTTCATATGTAAACTCATTTTCTGTTTTCAAAAACAAATTTTTAAAATACAAGTAACCAAATGAGTTTTGAGCTATTTTCCATATTTTTAAAAGCACAAAATGAAAAATGAGTTTTAAAACAAAAAATAGAAAAATAAATGAAATGACACCTTAAGTTCTGATTTTGCAAAAATGCACCACATTAAGGAACATAACTGACATAAGCACAAAATGGAAAGAATATACGCCCAGAAGAGCCATAACCTGTCAAGAACCCAAAAAGCCATGATTTAAAAAATTTAACTAAGATTAAAATCCTATGCTTAATTGCAAGGTGCATTTGTGAATGAAAACAAACAATCAGAAATTTGAACATGAAATTTCTACCTGCATCACTTCTTAAATTCGAGCTTATCTGCAATCAAGCATTCAAGTAATATACTTTATTATATTGAATCTCTCTCTACCCTTCCAGTTCTAATCAAACCAATGAGAAATATAAAGATTTTTATGGTTATGATGATTGGATATAGGTATGCCGTATACAGATGAATCCATACCTACATATAAACCAATACAAAAACGAACATAAATGTTATGCAAATTGAGATTATTATTATTATTATTATAATTATTCGCAACCCTCAGTCCAAATTAACAAGACAAAACTGAATGGATTTCCATTTCATAAACGAATTAGATTAAATGGAAACAAATTCCACAATCAGCAAATATCTTCAACCCAAATTTACAACCAACAAATACCTTTAATCTGATGATGTACTCTTCCTCTTTATCAACGAAGAACTCGTTGAACTTGTCTATCTCGTCCTCCAACAGACTCACGAAATCCGTCACATCCTTCGTCACCCCCTCCTCCGCAGGGCCACCGTCGTCGCTCAATCTGGGCCGTTTATTGGCCCTAGCACCGCCGCTAGCGGAGGCCTCGCCATCCTTGGGATAGATCAGCTTCAGCTGCTTCTTGAGATCCTTGTAGGACAAGAACTGGTCTCCCCAACCAGGCAACGTCTGATCAATTAGGTTGCTGACATGCTTCCAGAACTTCATGGTACCCAACTACCCTCTCGTAGAAAAATCAAAATTCTCTTCCCTGTGGTATTGTTCAGGCTCCAGATAAACGCTTATATATACAGATTTTGTAAGTATAGGACAAGAATGGAGATACATAGAGGAACAGAGAGAGAGATACATATAGCAAGCATAGTTGGAGGCATAACCTTTTAATATTCCGAGAATCGAACAAGAATATCCCTCGCCATCTTGCCCGAGGATACTGTTATCTATTATTCTCCTTGACCTTGGTCTGACCGTTCGATCTTTTTTATATCGTTCTTTTTTTTTTTTTTATTGAAAGGTTTATATATATATATATATATATATTGATAGGTAAAGGAGCACATCGGATTTTGAGCCCGATAGTTAAGCAGACAGGTGAAGTTAGCTGCCCAAAGGGCTTGCTCAAAAGGTTTGTATATCGTACTTCGTAGGCTGAAAGATTGTTAAAGAAATAAAAAAAAATAAATGCATTCCTGCCATAAATCTAATCAGAGCAAAAAAATAAAAAAAAATCGGTGACATAGGTGTTTTAAATATATATATGCATATTATTTTTTTAAGACTACATTAAAATTTGCACTCTTGAATTTTTAACAAAATTTTATTTTATAACATAAATATTTAGAGGGCGTTTGGAGTGATAAAAAATAATAAAATTTGATAAAATTTGTGAGTTTTGTAATTTGTGCTAGAAATAAAAAGTGAATAATTTTAATATTTTTCACCAATTTTCAGAACTTCAAATAGAGTTTTAATTATAATAATTAGGAGTTTAAAATTTTAAATTATTACAATATTAATAACTTGTCAAAAAATATTTTGTTAAGTGATTACGTGGCTCATTTATGGATAAACACATAGAGTGCATTTGAAGTTGTATAAAATTGTAAAAGTTAATGTCTCGTATTTCGTACAACGAGTAGAGAATTTAAATTTTATAATTTCATAATTTGTGTTTGTAGAGATTTGTAAAATTTTATATTATTTTTTTTAACTCCAAACTTTACCATAATCTATTCAACAAAACATTTAACAATGCAAGTTTATGTAATAATCTAGGGTTCATTTGGTTTGTTTTTTTATTTTTTGTTTTTTGTTTTCTGTTTTTATTTTTTTTTGTTTTGAACTCATTTTCTATTTTACGCTTTTGAAAACAAAGAAAAAGTTCACAACGCATTTGGTCACTTGTATTTTCAAATTTTGTTTTAAAAAATAGAAAATGAATTTACACATAAAATAAAATATGACAAAAAATTATTTTGAGAATTTTTAATCTAAAATAAGAAAAATTTTAAAATAATGAAAATAAAACATTTTCTGTTTTTTTATTTTGAGATTTTTAAAATATAAAATGAAAATAAAAAACAACAAAATAAATCAAATGCCATCATAGGTTCTCGTATTCATTTTTATATTGTATTTCTTGGGGTGCATGCGATTTATAGGATATTTTATGTCATATTTGATTGGTTGAATTGCTGATTGAGTTAGTTTCGGTTATGATTAAGTTAGATTTCGACGACCGTAATTGAATTTAGATTTAACACTTCTAGTGGAGTTTTAAATTGGAGTTTGGCGTGCGCACAAACAAAAGGGTGTCGTGTGCACAGGGAGAGGGTTGAGTGAGGTGCGGAATGAGCACGCGAAACATTTTTTCGTACACATCAGATCAGACTACTCACGAGTCTATAGCTGGCCTCATATGGAGAAGTTGGAATAAGTTGAATTAAGGCACATGAGAAAGTGGACTGCAATCACCCGCCAAGCAGCCGTAGTTTCTTAACTTTCTATTTTATTTTTACAAATATATATATATATATATATATATATATTTATAACCCACAAGAGTTTATGCAACCTATATGTATAAACCGTACGTACACATTAATTCTTCATTTCTTGTCGATGGTGTTTTGTAACTGTGATTACTTTCATTGATCAGTTTGGGGCGCACTGTAAATTGTATACATTCATTCAAGTATCAGAACTGGTCATGAAGCCCCCCAAAAAGCCAGCACCATTGCAGTTTCCACACAGCATATCCTTCTTCCCCCTGCAAGACATGCATGCGATGTGTTAATTTTTATTTTTGTATTAAAATGTTTTATGTTTTATGTGTGTGTGTGTGTATATATGTATATATGATATGAAACCTTGACCTATTCTAAGGACTTCAGACAAATGTTTCACCTATCTACAGCAGAAATTAATCTTGAAATTGTATCATTCTGATTTAAAATTTTAGTTATTTGACATTACTTTAAATCTTAAAATGAACACTATATTATACCATATAACTAATTTTGTACGTAATATTTTACCAAGGAGAATTAACACATACATGTCTTCACGTGTTGTTTGATACAAGAGATATACAATAACGCAACTATAATCTTACCATGTATACAATAATAATATGTACTTGTGCCAATTATAAATTAATTAATGTACTCATACCGCATTGTGTTTGTTCTAAATAACCATGCGTTCGTGCCATGGATATTGACTTAGCGTATAATATTATTACCGTGCCTAGATGCTAGTTAGCATATGCTAATTGGCATATCATGGAGATACTTAGTAAATACCCGCAGAGCCAGCATGAATCCCCAGCTTTGAACTGCCCACCAAAAAAATCAACAGGATTCACTCCACTGCCTTTGCATTGTGAGCACAGAACTGCACCTGCCAAGTCATCGTCCACACTGTTAATTTGTATGAATTAACACCCTTCCTTATAGTTTCATTTGGAATTTCAAAATTTTTTAAAAAAATTCTAACAAATTTTAAAAATTTTCAACTTTCTTCCAATTAAATGTTTTCGCGCGCCATTTTTTACACTAATTTTTAATTTTTTTGAAACCTCAAACATCACCTATGCTAATTTAAAATGTTAAGATTCATCTTTCAGTTTTTAACTAACTTGAGTTTATCTTCATAGCTTATTATTTAACTAATAATAATTATATTGTTGAATTAATTATTTAAACTTGCCCTAGATTGATTTGTTTAAGTTCGACTCAAAAATAAATTAATAGAACTTGAATTATTTTTTTAAACTCCCGAAATTCAAGAGTCTAATTCAAGCAACTTATAATTATTTTGATTCGTTTACACTTTTAGGGTCTATTTAGAGTGATAAAGAGTGAGATAAAGTGAAATAATTTGTGGGTTCGTAATTCATGCAATGAGATAAAAAGTAAATAACTTTTAAAAATTTTCAATGATTTTTAACAAATCAAACGTTCTCTTAGATTGATATTCCTATACTCTAGGAGCTACACAAGAATTAGCCTCGTTCAACAATTCAATTTCTTTCATTCTTCTTTTAAAAGATCGAAATGGATGCTAGAAAACAATATCAAATAATCATACCATTATTGAGTGGATGCCAAAGATGAATGGCAGTCTTTTCTTCTTTTTTATTTTTTTCCCTTATACTAAATAGAACCCATAAATCATCGTCATATTCTAAATGTAAATTTACAACAATAACAATGTATAAAGAAAAATCTGATAAAATAATTATAAATGTAAAAACAGCAATAATAATCAATTGGTTAATCCACCAATTAAGCAAACAAATAACAATTACTGACCGTTTCCGTTGCAATCAGTGCAAATAACACTCCTTGGATGGGTGCCTTGATTACCTTCAGCTGCCTGTTGTTAAGAGGTAAAACAACCTATATTATAACTCTACAAAATTTTATAAATTTATATAAAATTCAAATTTTCTCTATATTTACTATGCAAATTATAAAATTATAACTTTTACAAATTTATACTAATTTTTACAACTCCTAGCACTCCTAATCAAAATACATTACCTTTCAAAAATTAAAAAAAAAACAATATATTACAAAAGTGATCAGAGTAATATAAATTCTTTTAGTTTATCGCTTAAAAATAATAATAATTTATAAAAATATATTTTATTACAACACTACTATCCATGGGTGAAGGTGGAAAAATTTCTTATCCTGGACTACTAAACAGAAATGATTTTTTTTTTTTTTATCCTAGGCTATGGGCTACTAAATTTTACCCGGACTACAGCCTGTCACACCTCCGTCCATGCCACTATTGTCACGCCATTCTGATTTAATTTTTTAGTATGTAAATATTAATGATAGAATACCATATTTTACAGAATTGTTCAAAATCGAAAACAAGTACCCAATACACAAAGGCCTGACAGAGTGACGGACAGGGGAACTGAAATCCTCATATATTGCTTAATGTTTTTATTTTTCTCCATTTTATTTAACAGAGTTAAAGCGCGTATCATTTACGTAGGGTGTGTTTGGAGCGATAAAAAGTAAAATAAAATAAGATAAAGTAAAATAAGTTATGAATACGTAATTTGTGTAGTGAAATAAAAAGTTAATAACTTTTAGGCTATATTTGTTTTGAAGGATTGGATGATTGGGTATAACAAATATCATAAGATAATATATATAATTAGATATAATATGGGATTAATTTTTTATGTAGGATAATTTTTTGGTGTTTGGTTGGTGGGATATAAAGTGAGATAAAAAATATGATTTAACATATAATATGACAGAAAATAATTTTAAACCTTTAAATATTGACGGAAAATAAATCCGGGAGTGAGTGAGGTATAAATAATACCACACGCTCTCTCGGATTTTTATTCCGTCCATTTAACAGATTGTATATTCAGAACAGACATTATATCCGGCAATAAATTTACAAATCAAACCTCACTTTTGTGGGATCTACAGACAATATTATCTAATCTAAATTGTCTAATCTCATGTTTGAGTCCAGCAAATAAATGCGGCCTTAAAATTTTTCAATATTTTTATGCTATTCTTCACAGATTTTTTTCACTCTAAACGACCCATAATAATGACAATCAGACATGTATGAAGTGTAAATCCAACTAAATTAGGTGATGACTCACCGTAGTCTTTACGGAGTGAAATTTGACTGTCCCCGGTAACTTCCCATTTCTCGGATTCACAGCACAGAACCCTGATGAGAATTTTGATTAACCAACAAGAAGTCATGTGAACAGCAAGTTGGGCTAATGATGTACCGAGCTTACCGTACAAATCAAAAAAAAAAAAAGGGGACAAGAAGAATTTACTGTGCTCGAAGTTTATGAATTACTAGGAAATATATCATTTAACAGAACATATATATAAACATACACGATAACATCAACTTTTATAAGGTGTGTTTGGTTGATAAAAAAATTAATTAATAGAAATAAAAAGATATGATATAAAAGTGATATATAAAAAAATTTAATTAAAAAAATATAAAAAATTAGTTAAATTAATAAATTTTGGTGAATTTTGATGCTATACTCTAATCGAAAAATTTTAATATATCTGTGCAATGCATAGGCAGGAACAACAGTGTGTCTTTATATATACATATAGAAAGAGAGAGAGATAGAGATAGACCTGGTTTTTGGGTATCTATGAGAGAATTTCCATGTGTGAAGCACGGAGAAATGGCCATTGCGATCGAAGATATATATATATATATATATTATACACACAGAGAGGGAGAGAAGAGAGTCGTCCTCCCCTAGTTGGCTGCCGGGTAGGAGTTGTTTGTGGAATTGCCACAAGCTGAAACAAATGGATTAGATGGTTTAGATAAGAGAATTTTTGGGCTCTTATGCTTTCTGAGAAACACGGAACCGACTCAACGCGACGCGGGTGTATTGACTAGGGGATTTTATGAAAAAATAGAAGACACGATAGGGTGGATCAGTACGGCAATATAAGTCCTTGAAATTAAAAATTATGTATTTTATAATTTAAATTCAATAAATAAAAGAAAGTTTAATAATAAATTATAGTTTACAGCTTAAAAGTAACCAAAAAAAAAAAAGTTATGCAGAAATATTTTTTAAAGTGAATTCTGCAGGTGTCTTATATCTTATAACAAGCCATGAAGAAGCAAGCTTTTCTATAAAAATGGCTTTCCCTTTCGATTTATTTGGGTCAAAAGTTTGGTAACCCAAAATACCTAATAGTTGATACATAACTATTTTTAGCTCAACCGTTGCTAGAGAGTGAAATATGAATAATTCTAAACACGAAAAAATCAAATGCAAATTAATGCGAAAAAAATTATACCAATTTTCGACATTTATAGAGATGATATGAACAAGCAAAGATATTTAGGATCAGAGTTTAATTCCGTTAAATTATTTAATTATTTTGAAAATATTTTAAACATATCATAAAAGTAGGAAAGCGTTTGAAAGTGTAAATTAAAATCTATTTAATAAAGTAAATTTTAATCATAGAATAAGTAAATACTTATTTATTTTCATATACTATGTTATATTTTGACGTTTTCAATGTGTTGATATGTAAGTAATAGAATTAGTATTTATTACTTTTTTTTTCCAAAATTTCCTAACTTGTCTGAGTGTCTACTATTTTAAGTTCTGTACGGATCAATCAAGAAAAAATAAAGCTCAGGGACTTTTTGCCGTTCGTATAAAAAAAGGTTAGAAAATTTCTTTTCTAGAATTTTGTACCTAATTTTATTACGAGGGTGTTTAAAATTATAAAAGTTTGTATAAATTTATATATAATTTGTATAGTGAGTAAAGAATTTAAATTTTATAATAATTTGTAAAACTCTAAAAGCTTTACGTGTGTACTTTTTTAAGATGTGTACGGATCAATAGTTTGTCAGGGAAAAATAAAATGCAAGCGATTCAAATTACTTTTCTTGTTTGATTGTTATTAAAAAAATGAAAAAAATGTATGAAATTTAAAAAAATAATTAAATTAAAGCACTAATTGATGTTTTATATTTCCATATATTTATTTATAGTCCACTCAAATAACAATATTCATTTAAATTTTTATGTTCTATTTTCTTTCTCTTATCTTCTTCTCATTTTTCACTTTCCTTTTTTTTTCCTCTATCAAGGTTCCGTTTGGTTTGTAAACAAATAACAAAAAACTCTATAAATCTCTGTTAATTTTATATCACATCAACTTTTTTCTTTCACTGCACGGATTACGAACTCTCAATTTATTTCAATTTATCTCAAATTTTCTCACTTTTTTTTATACTCCAAACACACTCCAAATCTTCAATCTAAATACACTTAAAATAAATAATTCACTTTAAAATAAATAATTATTCTAATGTATTATCCACTACCTAATTTCACGATTAAACAAAGCCGACCTTTTTTTTTTTTCCTTTATCAAATTTTCAATTTAAATACATTATAAAATAAATAATTCACTTTAAAATAAATAATTATCCTAATGTTTTATCTACTATTTAATTCACGATTAAACAAAGGCGACTAATGCATAGGCGCGAGTTTAGAATATTTTTATGACTCAGTAAATCTAAATTTAATTTCTTGATCGACACATATAAATTCATTTATTTTTTAAATTAACTATATTTTTATATAAAAAGTAATTCAAAAAATTATAAAAATAACTATTTTAGTATTAATAAATATTTAATTAAAATAAAATATATATTATTTAATATTTTAAATCGGGCCGGACTCTGATTTACAAGTTCATTACTAAATTAGAAAAAGATAAAACAAATTTGAACAAGTCGGTCCTCAAAATTACCCAAAAAAAAAAAAAAAAAACAAAAAGAAAAAGACAAGTCGATTCTCAAATATCTTATTCCGGAGCATTTTGCAATTATCGCTACATTTCAAGGGCATATAGGTAAAATCGATAACACATCTCAGCCCTTTCTAATCCGACACTAGGCCACTTCCTCTCTTATCTAAGTTCTCCATTTTCTTCGGTTCCCTTATCTTTTTCCTAACAATTTTTCTCTGCAGACGCTCCAAACCCTAACCCTAATTCCCACCAACCTCCTCACAGATTCAAAGGTGAACAAGCTTTTACCTGAAAACGTTAAGAAAGTCTTTCTCTCTCTCTTTCTGTCTTTCAGTTTGAACTTCAAACCCTAACGAAACGCTTAAATTTGCTCTTTTGATCTGTGTGTTAGAATGGGCGAAACAAAGGAGAACGATGCTTACGAGGAAGAGCTTCTCGACTACGAGGAAGAAGACGAGAAAGTCCCCGACTCCGCTGGCGGCAAAGTCAACGGCGAATCCGCCAAGAAGTTAGTTCATAATCCATTCTGAGCTCATATGTGTGAACATGTATATTAATATTTGTTTGTCCTTGTAAATTTTGATCTTTCTATTTTTATTTTTCTTGCGTTGATATTTTTATTATTGTCATTTTCTGCTTGGTAATTTTGTGCTTTGATACTTATTTTTTTTCTGATCCTTTTGAATATGAGAAAAATTTCATAACCAAATATTTACAAATAAAAAAAAAACCCGAACTTAGTCATAAGCTGAGCGTTTTTTTGTGTGATTGTTTTAGAGTGTACATGACTTTTTTTTAGAAAGAATCTTCAAGTTCTCTTTGTGTTTGTATTTTGAAACGCACTGATCTACTGCTGAAGGATTTGCCAAACTAAGATTTATGCAAAGAAATCTGAGTTTTATCTAATTGGTTGTTAGTGGTTTGCCTTTTTGCTAGATTTTGGATTGCTTTATTCTTTGTTATCTTCTGGAATAACAAGATCTAGCCGTGAACATCTGTCTGCATATTTTAATATTTGTCAAACAGTCAAGGTTTACATTTTTACTGTTTCTTTTTGTTTCCCCTTCCTTTCTTTGGGGGTGAGAAAGTTGAGGGGCTTGTGGTGGGGTTCTACTTTCTTTTGGCACTTTTAATAGATCTCTTTTATTTTGTTATTAAGAAGTGGTGGTTCTGGACACTGTAAGTGCTTTTATGACTTTGGCCATATTGCATTTGACATTTTCTAACTTTTTGGTGGTTCCCCCCCCCCCTTTCAGAGGCTATGTTGGAATTCACAGTTCCGGATTTAGAGATTTCCTTTTGAAGCCAGAGCTCCTGCGGGCTATTGTAGACTCTGGGTTTGAGCATCCTTCTGAAGGCAAGATATTTATTCAAATTCGTGAATTGAATCATGAAAGTATATGTCTTCAAATAACTATTTTCGGAGCTGGTCATCATGTTATTTTCATATTTTCATTTTTCCTGGTTGTCATCATAGGCATTGATAGAATTACATTAAAGAAAGATGAGGATTGATATTGAGGAATCTAAATTGATATCTTTCAATTGAACCTTGTTGTATTATTCGTTCTTTTCAGTTTTCTTTTTCCCAATTTGAGGATGATTTCATCCTTTTGTGCTTTGCAAGATCAAGCCTGAAGAGTATATACATGTGGATTTGGTGTCTTCAAGAGTATGTTTGATGCTACATGTTTGGTTTACTGATGTTTTATACTCAACTATAATGGAATTAAGTGTCTTCAGATGCTGAAATATGGTGCTGTCCCTGATTTGTAACCAATTAGTATATGGTTGTTTAAGGCATATATTTTCAAGATAGCAGTTACCATATGTATATGCACGATGTAAGTGTGTGCAGAACTGCTGCCATCTGAATGTCTGGATGTGCCGCGAATATTGATTCCCCTCGTGGTACATGTATGTGAGGTGTCAATTTTACCATTCCTTGTATTTGTCCTATTTAATGTGGAGGCGTGCATCATTGGTGCCTTGTCATTGGTCAATTGGCTTTTCAAAATGCTTATGAGCGGGCTGAATGCTAGTAAAAATGGTGGAGATTATTTACATAGATTTAGACTGTTTTCCTTAGTTATTATTTTGACTATTTGATTGATTGGAAAAATATGGAGTTGATGGTAGGATCATTTCCTTTTGAGCTGCATCTTGTGGGATCATTTCCCAAGCTCTATCAAAATCAGATCAATCAATATGCTGGAAAAAGGACTGGTGATTGGTCAAATTGTAAGCGTCATCAATTTGAAAGTAATGTCCAGGTCATATCATCAGGGCATTCCTTGGTGATCATGATATTATGAAGATTAAAACATAAAATAAAACAAAATATTTCATACTTTCTCTGTGACTCTAGAGCATTTCATGACATGAAATGCGGAAGGTATGCATTATATGCCTTGAAAATTGTCCATGTAGTGAAGGCTAGTTATCCAATTTTATTTATAAAACCAAAAAAGGTGCTTCTTTTTTACCATTTTATTGGAGAACAGTAGTTGGTGGAGGGGAAAGTGAGTCGGATAGCCAATGGGATGCCCAACAAAAAAGTGTGTGTATATTATGGTTAGGAACAAACAGTGGGTATTTAATTGAGAAATATTTTAGGAAGGAATGAAGAGTGACAGGTTTTGATGTCAGGGATCAGATTGGTTTATTTTTAATGTGGTGCACATTTGGATGTATGTTTACAAATGCGTAGTTGTATTTTTAGACTGTGTAGATGTTCTCCCCTCAAATCATACAAGTTAACATGCTTTACTGTATAAGGAGCTTTTGGAGCAGCCTATCAGTTTCAAGTTGCAAATATTCCTGGGAGATGAATTTTAGTTTTATGTAGCTGACCCCGACTTTTTGGGATTAAGGCTTTGTTGAGCTGCCATAGGGTTGCTAATGTGGAAATGTTGGATAAGTGGAATGGCCATTGTTGGGAAAAAAAAAAAATGAAAAAAATGCAAAAGCAGCAAACGGACTCCTGAATTTGTGATGCATCGTGAGTTTGTAATTTTCTGGTCTATCTAAATAGGTCTAATCAATCACTGTCTAATCAACAATCCCATGTGCTTTTGTGTTTAGAATACAGATTTTTAATGGTAAACATGATTGGGAGGTGTGGGAATGGTGTGAAGGTCCAGCTTCCAGTCTGGATGGGTTTTATGTGGTATTTTCATCATTACGTGGACTTGGTGTAGGCAGTTATAATTGTACAACTCTCTTAATGACATTATATCTTAACTTGTAAATTTTGATTGTTGAACCATTTTAAAGTAGTAAATTTCATGGGTTAGTGAAGGGTCATTTATTTCAAATCGTCGAGATTATTGTAGAAATGGTAGAGATTTGTGTAGTGTTCATAAAAGAATGTTCTAAATAGAGCAAATTTTATTTTTATTTAGTTTAATTTTGTATTCAGAATGGTGGTAGTTGTGATAGGTGATATTTTGTTCCAGCAAGGCCAAGTTAACATAAAAGCTTTGCTAGATTGATTTTGGTGTTTGGAAGTATTTATTCATTAATTTTTGCACTGATGTCTTTTGGTAGTTTCACTTGGTTAATGTTTTGACCAATAAAAATTGGTATGTGTCCAATATATTTTATCAAGTTTGCATGAAGGAATGAATCTTGCACTTCATTTTTTTGGAAAGTAGATTTTTCATGCATTTCCAGGTGCCAGAATTGGTGTAAGATCAAGATGATAAGTCTTGGGGTTGAATGAATTAAATTAATTAGATAAATAAATATTTTCTTCCTGTCATTTCTGTCTTATCTTCAGATTAATAGTGGTTTTTATTTCCTAAAAGAACGAAATGGAAGAGAGAATTATCAATAGAGGTTTGAAATCATCATGATTCTCTCCTGCAGTACACTCAAAGACCAGGACACAATTACAATAAATGAAGGAATATGAATAATTGAGTCTAGCCTTTGATTGGAAGACGAGAATCTGGTCGGTGAAGCAAAGTCTTCGATCTCGAGGCCCAAAGTTCCCACAAATCTATTTTCTCCTGCGGATAATATTGTAGATTGATTTGGGAACCAACTACCATGCTGGCCTTTGAGTAACTTCTCTGGTCAAAGTTTGCAAATTCTTGTAAACAATAGAGGTTTGAAATCGTCATGATTCTCTCCTGCAGTACACTCAAAGACCAGGACACAATTACAATAAATGAAGGAATATGAATAATTGAGTCTAGCCTTTGATTGGAAGACAAGAATCCAGTCGGTGAAGCAAAGTCTTTGATCTCGAGGCCCAAAGTTCCCACAAATCTATTTTCTCCTGCGGATAATATTGTAGATTGATTTGGGAACCAACTACCACGCTGGCCTTTGAGTAAATTCTCTGGTCAAAGTTTGCAAATTCTTGTAAACAAGCTATAAGCCTTTATGTCATCCTCAAGTCAAAATTTAAGAAACTATTGGGAACAACCTGTCAAACTTTCTACTCAAAATTGCAATCTTTAGGCATAGGTTATTAAACCCTCAACTAAAAAACATATACAAATAAACATCGTAGAATTATTACATGTTACTGAACTTTCTTACAGCGGTCCACCAGCCATTTGGAATTAGGGTAGAAAATTTGAAAGTGAAGCTTCCGTTTCTTTACTTCATAAGTGGATTGAAGTAAAGAAAGAAAGGATAATGGCTGGTATTAGCCAAGTGAATTTGTATAAAAGATTTAGTGTTCTCAGTCAGGCTTAAGAGACTCACGTAACTGCATCAATTTAAATCTCTGCATTGTTTTTGCGGCGTAAGTTGTGTTTTTTAGTTGTTCTTACTGAACTGTCTTACTCTGCTTTTCTTGCTCTTGCTATGTATTTTTCCCCTCTTATTGTGGAAGCTTGGGGCTTTTGCCGAAGTTACATGCAAACCAAGTGTTCTTCTTTGTTTTGCCTTGGTGCTTTTAAGTCCTATTTCTTTTTAAATAGTCATTATTTTTGTTTATGCGTGCTAGCCATGAATGTGTTGTATGATATTTATTTCATATGGTCTTGAAATCTTGCTTTTGTTGGCTGCCTATTTTATCACTTCTTTCTATTTTTGTGTTTTAATATTTCAACTTTTTAGTGATTAGCTTCTTAGAATTTGTAATCTCAACATTTTTGGTCTCACTTTTCTCAGGTAATTCCCTCTCATCATACTCTTGAAGTAAAAAGGTTTAGTAAGCTTTCAATTAAAACTGAGGGTTCCTTCGCACCGATTTTATTTGATTCTTCATTAGTGCAACATGAGTGTATCCCTCAAGCGATATTGGGCATGGATGTAATTTGCCAAGCAAAATCTGGGATGGGGAAAACTGCTGTTTTCGTTCTATCAACATTGCAGCAAATTGAGCCTGTTGCAGGTCAAGTTGCTGCCCTTGTACTATGCCATACAAGGGAATTAGCTTACCAGGTATTTATCATGGCCTTCTTCTTTCCTTTTGCAACTTATGTGTGCATGCAAGCATGGTTAACGCAATTTTCAACATATTAATTCCTTTATTTTTTTTACTGGTCATCTGCTTCTGTAGATCTGCCATGAGTTTGAAAGGTTCAGCACTTATTTACCTGATATCAAGGTTGCCGTTTTCTATGGTGGTGTCAATATCAAAATTCACAAGGATCTACTGAGGAATGAATGCCCTCACATTGTTGTTGGAACACCTGGAAGAATACTGGCACTCGCTAGAGATAAGGATCTCTCTCTGAAGAATGTGAGGCATTTTATCCTTGATGAATGTGACAAGATGCTCGAGTCACTCGGTATGTATTCCCCCCCTCAACACATCTTGTTTTAAGTGCTCGATCTTCAAAGAAAAAACCCTTTAAGATGCTTTACTAATTTTTGAGGGTCGTCATTTTTTTTTTTCTGAACACACTGCAGACATGAGGAGAGATGTGCAAGAGATTTTCAAGATGACGCCTCATGATAAGCAAGTTATGATGTTTTCGGCAACACTCAGCAAGGAAATCCGTCCTGTTTGCAAGAAATTCATGCAAGATGTAATGTCCCATGGCCAGTTCTTGAATTTAGAAGAAACCTCTCATAAAAATATTCCCCATAAATGCCGGCTTTTTCTGCAGTCGATAAATAGATATAAAGAATTTAGTGGTTGCAGCATTATATACTTAACAGTTGCGTTGTTTTTATGCTCCTTTAACCAGTAGTCTAGTCGGGAATGGTGGTGGACAAGGGAAGGGTAATACCAAAAACACAAGTCTTTAGGATTTATGCGTTGGTCTAGGCTATTCAACAGACGCCCCCTCCCCTCCCCCTTTGTTTAGTTCATGTTCAACCCCTCTCTCTTTTTTGGGTGTTGGTTTATCGTGGGATTCATGCTGGGTGTCTTAGCCGTGGCTCTGTCAGTTTGCCTAGTAGTATATATGTTGAGCAACAGTGGAATTGCTTCTTGTCACTTAAAAAAAGTTATCAGCAAGGAGACAAATCAGATGGACCGGAATCTCGATTCAAGGGATGTTCATCCATCATTCATTTCGTACTGGATTCCATTAGCTTCAGGAAGGCTCCTAATTTGCTTACTGTGACATTTGTTCCTTTCAGCCAATGGAAATTTATGTTGACGACGAGGCCAAGTTGACTCTTCATGGTCTTGTACAGGTATTGCTTTGGAAATTTAGTTTCTGGACTTTAATTTGATTTTGACATTTATTTTACCTTGCTATTTTCCCCCTATGTCAGCACTACATCAAATTGAGTGAGCTGGAGAAAAACCGCAAGTTGAATGACCTTCTTGATGCATTGGACTTCAATCAAGTTGTTATATTTGTCAAGAGTGTGAACAGAGCTGCAGAGCTGAACAAGTTGCTGGTGGAGTGTAATTTTCCATCTATCTGCATCCACTCTGGCATGTCCCAGGAAGAAAGGTTCGAATTTTATTGTGAAATTATTTGCCATTCTCTATGAAGGCTTTAGGTACTTGTGTCTGCTATTTTGTTACCAAACACGTGTCATTAAGACAATGCCTACATTTAGACAGCCATCGTTTGTGGCATGGTTCCATTAATTTATCTAATCATTGGTAGTGTTTAAACATATATGTATGGGTTATGCTTTCAAAAGCTGATAATATAGAGAATTTTATTTTTTAGTTTTTTAAACTCACATTGTAAAGAAAAGAAATAAGCTCTGTAATGTAATTTTTTATTCTTAAATTTGTTTGTATATAAAATTAGGTCACTGCTCATTTAAATTTCTTGATAGTGCAGATCCTATTACTCTCATTTTGGAGTGTCTCTCTATTAGTTATAGGATATTTTAATTTTAATATCCACGCTTTAAAGTACGATGCGTGAAAGGTGACAAGCCAATACAAGGGATATTTGTCATGAGACGTTAACATGACCAGAAAATATTGAGAGAGAACATCAAATGACACGAATACGTTAACCTGAAATATAAGGAGCATGGACAACGACACAGCATGGATGCATCGGCTCATCGATTTTAAAAAAATACAGGATATGACACGCAGAGGGCTTGGCAAAAATATATAAAAATATTGTTGTCTTTCTTCTGTGATTATACTCATTATTTTCCAAGTTGCGTGATACTTTAGTAACCATGTCTGCGACACATTATGGACACTTCTAAATTTGTTATATACATAGATGTCCATGATTGTTTATTATTAGTTATTCATAACTTCTGATACTCTTCCAACTCTTATTGCAAATTTTGACATCTAATTGAATGTGTAAAACTGTGCGTGGAAAAATGAGGAAAGATATGGTTGGGAATAGAGTAATAATGTTATACAACTAGGTAGCATTACCAGAAAAAATCTACTGGGATGAGGTGGCATAAATGTGGGCCTGACACTTCAAAACAAATGCACCATTGAGATGGTCTTTATTTGCAAAACTACGACTATCACATCATTTTTGTTGTGGTTTTTTTGTGAAATTTTTTGGTTGAGTAGTACTTATTCTAGGAATAACCTGATTCTTGAGATGGTAGATATGGCACAAATAGAAGGTAAATTGAGGGAAAATTAGTTAAGATGGGAGATGGGTAGATGCTTCAATGAGGAGAATAGTATTCAAATTGTGGATAGTGCAAGGGATCAGGATAGAGGTAGACCAAACTTATACAGGTAGAAATAATAAAAAAATACTGGCTCGATGTGGTTTGACACAATCGATCAGAATGAGAAAGAAGATCCATGTTATAAACCCCATTTAATTGGAAAGAGGTTAAGTTGAATTGGATGTATGATAATGAGTCTCTTGACAATGAAAAATGCCTGACAAAAGAATTATGGAGGAAAAACTTTGACTGTGTGTGGATCCTTTTGTTCTAGTGCATATGACATGCTTTGCCTAATATAACTGATAAGAAAGTAATTGCGAAGAAAAATTATTCCAATTACAGTGGTAGCTTGTACATCAATGTTATTGACTATGCAATAACAGAGTTGAGGGTCTCATTTTTGTGAGCTTGTGCTTGCTGGCCTGAATGAGTCAAGCTTCAGCCCCTCTTCTTGTCAATGGAATTAGTCTTTAAATAAGGCTATAACTTGGCTATTTTACAAAAGTTGGCAAGCCAGTGCCAGGCTGCCCTGGTTTAGCGAATAATGAGCTGCTCTGTTCAATTGCAGACTTATCACTGTGTCCAAGTGTTAGCCTTTTAAGATGATTCGGTGTGGTTGAGCTGTGCCATGTCTTCTCTCGTGTTTTTGTCTGTTCTATGTCTCTTTACATTTCTTGGTTTTGTTAGAGATACCTATTGTAGACTTTTCTCTGCAGCTTGACGTTGGTATTTCCAACTGACAGGTGTGTTTATTATCTGTGTGCCTTTTCACTTTGTAGGTTAACACGCTATAAGGGTTTCAAGGAGGGGCACAAGAGGATACTAGTGGCAACAGATCTGGTCGGCAGGGGAATTGACATTGAACGTGTTAACATTGTCATAAACTATGACATGCCTGATTCTGCAGATACTTATTTGCATAGGGTAGGTCCAGCTCTTTTTTAGCGCATTGCATCTTAATGCCAGCTTCTTCATTCTTATGTAATTCCTGATCTGTCTTTTTGCTTTTTTTCGTTACAAATTTATTGCAGGTGGGTAGAGCTGGTAGGTTTGGTACCAAAGGACTTGCAATTACATTTGTTTCATCTGCATCAGATTCTGATGTTCTCAATCAGGTTTGGAATTTTATGGGTTATTTATCACGAGTAATGATATTGCTGAATTTCTATATGAATTTGATGACATGGTGGATTGCAGGTTCAGGAAAGGTTTGAAGTGGATATAAAGGAGCTTCCTGAGCAAATTGATACGTCCACATATAGTATGTCCTATTTATCCTAGATCACTGCATATGAGGCTTCATATGTCTAAGAAGCATGGACACCGACTTGGGACACCTACATGACGTGAATGCATCAACTCGGCAATTTTAAAAAAAATGCAAAACATGACATGGTGCATACTTGCCAAAAATATAGATAAATTATATATTTTTATGTCCTGGATATTAATACTTTATTCAATTGCATTATTTCTATAACATTAACTCAACCATGTATTTAGCTTGAAAGTAATCAAAGAAGTCACTTAATAATTATATTTCATTCAAAATGATAATAACTATATTTTATAGCTTAAAGGTCAGTAAAGAAATCATAATAATTGCATTTCATCTAAAATGATAACTAAAAAAAAAATCATTTTAACAAAATGTTGTTCCATGAATCCATAAGCCAAAATGTTATTACATTTCATCAAATCATCCAATTTTAGAATAGCAAACATTTATTTATTTATTTATTTTTTCTTTTTAACATCTCATCCAAAATGATAATAACTTGCACTTCTTGCACTCCACTATACTTTTTCATTAAATAAAATCACACAATTACCCTCGTTCTTCTAATAAGATATGTTATATAATTTTAATGTCATGAATATCTTCTACAAGAATGAGGGTAATTGTGTAATTTTATTTAATAAAAAAGTAAAGTGGAGCGCAATAATCCATTTGTGAAGTGCAAATTGACTCACCCATAACTATATTCTATAGCTTAAACGTCAATAAAGAAGTCATAATAATAACTTAAAAAATCATTTAACAAAACATTGATCCATGAATCCATAAGCAAATTTGTTATTACATTTCATCAAATCATTGAATTACAGGTTAATAAATGGAGGTTTTTTTTTTTTTTTAATTATAATTTATCTTATCCACAAGTCAACGCCTTGTTAAAACTTTAATGTATTAGACGCTATTGTGTGTAAATTGAGTATGTGATGTGTCCAAGATGTATCCAAACTAAATGAAATAATAAAAAAATCTGAAACAATAAAAGGTGAGTTGGATGCGTGTCCAATGTGAGTCCACCACTTCTGGTGTCCCAGGTGAGTCCGACTCAGATACGCAACCTTGACCGTGATTCCAGGCTTCCTAGACATATTTCCTATTTAACCTTCCTAGATATATTTAATATTTCCTATTTAACCTAGATAACTGCATATGAGACTCATGATTGTTCTCTTTTCCATTGAGAACCTTTTCATGATTACATCTTCTAATTCTAAGTGTGGTTTTAGCTCATTTCCTTTTTGCCTAATCTTCTGGGTGGCGGCTTCATTAGCTGGGAGTTAATACGGGGAGTTTGCTTCCAAATCTGATATTTCTGTTATGGAATAGGATTAGGACTTAACCTTTATTAACTATCCTTCTTTATGAGCTAGCCTTGTTCTATAACGAATTTGATATGGACAGAGAGGCTTTTTCAACTAACTTATAGTTGGGGTATGGCTTAGGACTCTGTTTAAAGGAAAAGGCCATATCTTTAAAGAAAGAAACTACACCAAATAGACCAGAGGAGCTCTCCTGTGATTGCACTGGCACTTATGCTTAGCTGCCCACCTTGACAATAAAAAGGAGAATAAACGGGAAACAATAGTTGACACCCATATTCCGCCATTTTATTTTGTTTTGGATAAAACACACGGCACCAATTCCCATTTTGCCCAACGAATGGAAGAATCAAATGATCCACATTGCCATTTTCGCTTTTGGAACAGTCATAACTTCAACGATGATTTGTAGGGATAGGGATTGGGCAATGGGAATTTCCAAAATCTCGTGGACTTAGAATTGTGGTAGTTGAATTGTTTGTGTTTTGGTGTTCAATGAGTTTTCCAAGGAGGCAAAACAAACATTGAGGCTTGATTGGTTAGTTGGATTTTAGAAAGGAGTAAAGCATGGAGAGTTGTTCCTTTTCGATAATTTGATGTGGAGGGAGAAGCATAGAAGATCTTTTCATGTAACCGAATTTGTATAGTTGAATTTTAGAGTTACTGATCCAGAGTTGCAAAATCCCCCCCCCCCCTTTTTCCCTTCCCCTGAGGATATATGGGCATACAAGTTTTTGGGTTTCGTGTTATTGCTACCTTTTGCTTGTGAGTGGGTGACATCCCACCATTGATGCTATTTATCTTTGATTAGGTTTATAATTATAAAAAAAGGAGGGTTGGGGGGCTCAAGGGAAGGGGGAAGACTGAAGGACATGACTCTTTTGTTTTCCGTTTCTTCTGAGCACAAGAAAAGAGATGATGCTCCTTGTTCCATATATTCCCCCTCCTTGTTCCATATAACCAAATTGATGATGCAGTGGGGGGAGGGGGGAGATCTCCGTGCTTTTGAAGTTCAAACTCTTTGAAATAAGTGTTGTATTCATGCCAAACACAATACTACACTTCAAATACACGTGGGACACACCACATGGCGTGTCCTATTTTTTTATCTTTTTCCTTCAAATATATGATTAAAATAAACCTTAGATTTGAATAGCCGGAATCCCTAAAGTTTTATTTTGTTATGTTGTTTATTGAATTAGTTTTGTTATGGCTGATATATTCATTTATATAACTAATAAAAATATACAAAATTTATATGTTTTGGCCGTATCTCTATTGTGTCCATATTCTCATTTTTTTTAAAAATTGCCACAGTGGTGTCTGTACGCGTATCATATCCTGTTTATGTATCTATGCTTCTTATCTCCCCCTTTGGCTTTATTAATGTAAAAAATTGTTTTGTTTTGAATGTTTTGGATTTAGTTGTTTGCTGCTTCAAATGCATTTCATAGGTTCTTTGTGACACGCACTTTGTTCAGGTTCAGCAATTATGTTTGCTTGTGTTACATTCTGTTTTAAATTTGGTTTTGCAGTGCCATCATAGAGGCGGTTGGTGAAGTGGAAGCATCTAGACATGATATCTGTTTGAAGATTTTTTTTTTTTGGGTTCTGATGTTGAATGATCGAACCAGTTTGAGTGGGAGAAACAATGGTTTACTCTTTTATGCATGACACTGCGTTTGATTATTGTACCTATTAAACCTATTGACGTGTCACCGCTAAACTAGGGCTAGAAATTACATTCTCTTGACTTATAAGTTGTGTAAGTTACTAGCAGAGTTTACCTTTTATATTTTTATTTTTGCTTGCTTTTTCTCGACTGTTTATCACCTGGGAGGGAGGATCAATTGAGTCTTTGGTTTAAGTTTATTGTAATCTTTGCGCTTGGGCTGGGTTTGCGAGGCGAAGAATCCCTTAGTGGCCGTGTGAGAACTGCACTGAATTTTGAAAACTGCCCAAGCAGGATTTGGCCCATCTAATGTAATATTGTGGGCTGCTGTTTTGGATTCATAAAGGTGGACTGCTGTGTTGGACTCACTGTTGGGTGGTTGGGGCTTCGAAGGCTTATGTAATGGATTACGACATATGGATTGTGTAGAATCCCGAGTCAGTTTTGGGGCTACCATGTGTATGAAACTATCTAATATGGTGTTTAAAGTACTTGGCTAGGTGTCTGTTCGTGTTTCAGTAGATCAATGGTTAAAATTTATCTCGTTTTTTGTTCAAATTGTCTTGGTTTTGTTGGTTAGATCGCTTGCTGGATGAGTTTATTTGCTGTGCCTCCCCCCCCCCCCACCACCCACAAAAAAAAAAGGTACTTTACGTTCTGGCATTTTATTCCGCGTTTCTCTTTGAAAAAAGAAAAAATCTATATCTGGTGGGGGATTTGTAAGTTGGGTAATTTCTTCAATATTCATGGGTGTGAAGTATGTTGAATTTAGTAGGCAGGTAATTTGTGCAATGTGTTGTGTTTAGTAGGCATGCAATATGTACATGTAATGTAGTATGTACGTATAATGTAATAATTTGTTACTTTGTTTTCTGGCGGAAAGAATGGTTGTTAAATGATTGGATTACCCGTAAAAAGGCAAAATTTATTCTTTAAGATTTTATTTTATTTTTAAATCAAGGAGAACAAAAATGTCAAATTGACGGAACTTAAAAATTTGTTATTAAAGTTTTTTTTTTTTTTCCTTTCTTTCTTCTATGTCCAAATATAAAAATTTAATATTTTAGTAGTTAACTAGTAATTAGTTTGAAAAAAGATGTTAGTTTTTTTTATTTTTTTTTCTTCTTCAAATTAAAGACTTAGGTGGTGGGAGTCGATGATGGTGATGGCGGTTGTGATTTGTTGTAATTAAATTATAGTAAAATTTGAATTTTAATATTGGAAATATGAAATTTATTAAATTAACAGTTTGATTCCGATACATTATTAGTATATTAAACATCACAATGCGCTACTGTTGGTAATTTAACAGAACATGAAGAATAATAATTTTGAATACACGTGTTTTTAAGTTCACTCGTGTAAATAATATTTAAGCGCGTATTAAAATTAATCTCTTAGACTCTCATTGAACTTCAAATTTGTGGTCTAAATAATTTAATTAGAGTGAATTTTAAGAATTCTATTAAAACTAATTTAGGTTAGTGCACTGGCTACTTGTACCTAGTTATATATACATCGCATTTTTATAGGAAACACAATTTATTTTGTGCGTGATTGTTGGTGGGAGCTGTCTTATATATATACTAGTGGTTAAATCTGTACGATATAAGAATTTGTCATATTATATATTTATTTTAATTTTTAATTAAACTTTATGTTAAAGATTACTTAAAAAATAATTTTTATTAAATTACATGTAAAAAATAATTGAGCGGTGAGATAAAGATTTAATTTATTAATAAATTACATGTAAAATTAATTTATTTTGTACTTAAAATATCACATGATAAATAAATTATTATTATCACTTAATTATTTTTATTGAGAATATGAAAGACTTGAAATATAATGTTAAATTAAATATGTAAAATAATAAAATTTAGAAATTAATTAATTACATTATTTTTGTTTTACTTTTTATTAATAAAATTCATTAATTGTAATTTTATTTGATCTCAAATATTAAATTATAATGAGATAAGATGATAACATTTGAATTGAACTATAATTCTGAATTTATAATAATAAAATAATTTAATTATTATTAAAATAAAAAAATAAAAATTGTAAAATTATTTATAACTGTAAAATGTAAAAGTGTATGTTATCAAATAATAATTTATCTTTTACTTTATTTGGTAAAATTATGTTTATATTACTATAACATTATTATAAATTATAATTAGAATAAATGATAAATCAGATAAAAATTTATAATAAATGTAAATAGATTTGGATTAGAAATATATGCATTTAATGTTATAAAATTATGAATATAAATTTATATTATATATTTTTAAAATACTATTTAACAAATTATATTTTAAAATAATGCATTATAGCCATCTAAAATGTACAAGTGCAATCTAAAATAAATTCGTAAAATTGAATTTAGTGAAATTATATTTTTAATAAGATCAAAAAATTATCACTTAGTATTAATAATTTAAAAATTAACATAATAGTTAATATAGATAATAAAAGAGGTAAGAATAAAAATTTTCAAATTGATAAAATTTTCACTTTGCATAAAATACACTATGCTTTTGTTAAATAGAATTAGATTAACTATAGTAACTAATTACATGTAATTTTATTAGATAATTATAAATTAAGATAAAATTTAAATAGAGTTTAAATATTTAATACACAAAAAATAAAAAAATTTAAGAACAATGAAAAATTTATTAAAATAAAAAAAGCTACATTAAAAATCATTTTAAATATAAATAAAACAAATTTTAAAAATTATTTTTCGTATATTGAATAAACAAATTGAAAAATAAGTCATAAGAAACTTCTCTTATAATACGGCACATAAAAAGTTAAAATTTTATTGATAATAAGAATATAACATAAATTTAATTAACAATTACATTAAAGAATAACATAAAATCTAAAAAAATTAGATCTTTTTTATTTGAATAGACGGATTAAAAAATAAGTCAAAAAATACATGAGCAAAAATAATAATAATAATAATAATGTAAAAGAATATCATCTAATAAAAATAAATATAATAATAAATCTAAGGAGAGTATAAAATAAATTAAAAAATAATTATAAAAAGAAGTTTTTGTTGAAATTTAATATACAAAAAGTTTAAACTTTAACAACAATAAAAAATAAAATCTAAAAAATTATATCAATAATCACATTAAAAAATACAATAAAAATTAAAAAAATCATACCTTATTTTTTTGAGTGAACAAATTGAAAAATGTAGTAAAGAGTAGGCTTTTCCAGTAATAAACAAAAAAAAAAAATTAAAAATTTATCAATAATGAAAAATATAGTAAAATTTAAAAATTAATTTTAACAATTACATTAAAAAATAGAATAAAATCTAAAAAACTCAAATCTTTTATATTTTAACAATTACATTAAAAGATATAGTAAAATTAAAAAAAAAAACAAACATTATATATTTTAATGAACCAATTAGAAAATAATTCAAAAAATAAATACATTAACAACAAAATAATTTTAATATAAAGGAATATCATCTAATAAAAATAAATATAGCAAACTCATCTTTATTCTTAATAATTTAAAAGAAACTAATAAACAATCACTCCAAACAATATTAAGCCATCATAATAAAATTTTAGTAAGTTTTTCTAGGTATGAATGCTATTATATATATATATATATTTTAACTTGTTATGTGTATTAGAATTTTATGTGAATTTGTATTATATTTTAGATAGGAATATATTCCCTAATCTAATAAATATCAACATTATAGTTTAAATAAAATTTTGAATAAGTAGTAATTATTTGTGTACTAATTCTTTTTAGATCATATAATTATAATTTAAAATAATTATAATTATAAATTGATGTTAATAAATTAAAATCTGTATTCAACAGGCTAATTATTTTTTATATATTTTTTAACTTGTTATGTGTATTAGAATTTTATGTAAATTTGTATTATATTTTAGATAGGAATATATTCCCTAATCTAATAAATATCAACATTATAGTTTAAATAAAATTTTGAATAAGTAGTAATTATTTGTGTACTAATTCTTTTTAGATTATATAATTATAATTTAAAATAATTATAATTATAAATTGGTGTTAATAAATTAAAATCTTTATTCAACAGACTAATTATTTTTTATATCATTTTGTTTAATAATAATATTATTTATTATTAAAACCTTTATTTAATAGGATAAATATTTTTTCATTATTTTTTAATAACAATAATTATTATTATGTTTTAAGTAATAATTTTTTCCTACTTATATTTATTATGTTTTAAGTAATAATTTATTAAACTATAGAAAGAAATAAAAAGTAGGAATATGTTTTAAATAAAAATAAAAATAAAAATAAGAAGTTATATGATAAATAGAAGTATAGATTAAACAAAAATATCAAGTGATATCCATGAATATTCTAGTTTGAATAAACTTAAAAATTGTGAATAAATAGTAATTATATAAAATACTAATTTCTTTATAAGATAATTAGGATAACTAAAATTAAAAGTTACGTGTCACATTTGTAACGCAAGTTAGATCCTATGTGACACAAAAAAATTATAATTAGATGTCACATGTTATAATTATAGTGCAAGTTAGGTCTCAGTCATGTTGTCGGATTTTACTTTATATAAATATACTATGATATACACACGTACATACATTTTATTGAAAATGAGACGCATCTATTTTTTTTTCTAAAAACTTCTCCCACTTTACGTTACTATTTTTCATTAAAGTTTTTTTAAGTAATTAAGTGTAATTTGGATTAGTGGGATAAATATTTTTTTATTAAAGTTATGAAGTGAGGTAATTTAATGGATTGCAAATATTCCAACTCACATGTTATTTAATTATTATATTTATTAAATAATAATTATAAAACTTGTTAAACTAGTAAACCATTTAATGACCGATTTAATTCTAATAAATATGAAAGCAAATGATGATGAGGGATGCTAGCAGATGCTGTAGTTATCGGTAGGGGGAGGTATGGATGTAAGGCATAATAATAAGCATGGGATTTTTTACAAAGCACATACTTTATTTAGGATTAACAATTATTAAACTTAATTAAAGTATAGGGGTATAAATATAATTATTGTCTTTTCACTTTAATTCAAAGTATTTTTGTCTTTCACTTGAAAATTTAATGTTATTTACAAATCCACTATAACTCAAACTATAAGGAAATTTTTAAAATTTAGAGATGTAAGTAATTTTCACCTTAAATATAAGAGATAAAAAGGTAATTATTCTTAATAAATATATGTATGAACTTCCAACCATGAGGAGGATTAGAAGCCACTGCAGCTCACAACCACAATGAGGATTAGACACGGACACGAAAATAGTTTGATGCACAATCATATATAAGTTAGCTATACAACATGAAGAGGCCCCAAAGTTTAGAGTAATTATCAAACGACCACCCCAACCTCCAAATAATCACCACACACAATCGACCATCAAAATAATATATTATCTACATGGAAGTCCGGGTCATTACATTTTTATTTTTGACAAGTGACTGAAAAGTGCAAAAGTCATACACCCACAAAAATATATATATACAAGAATTTATTCGAAAATAAGAGAAACACAACATAATTGACAACATACCTTATATATTAAGGTATGTATTTATGAGATAAGCACCTAGAGTTAATCAAAATGTCTCGAGGTTCATATTTCCGAGCCCACACATGCTTTTGATTGATCTGAAACTTTGCTAGGTGACGCCCTCTCAAAATGTTATCCATAGTTGTAATTGTAGACACCACCATTCGAGCATACAAAGGTTGCTGAACGGAGCCGGACATCGTGAACTCGCCCATCTCAACCCTCTCCACACAATCCCCAAAGTGACTCGTGAAGAGCTCCCAGACTTCGCTTTTTGTCACTGGGTACCCACGAGAGAATGTCAAGAAAATCGTTCTTTCGCTTGCTGGTACTTCAATGGTTTGGGACCATCCCCATGACCCACTGGATGGCAAACAACGATCTTGTGATTGTGGGATTATGGTAATAGAGCCAAACGTCGGATTAGGGAATCCAGGAATGACCAACGATAGATTGGGAATCTTAGCAGCCGGATCGGCCAAAACCATTTGTAAAATGTCGGTAAAAATGAAGGCACAAACGTTGTTGAGAAACATTTTAATTTCCGTTATTGCCGTATATTTGATGCTGCAAATCATTTGGAATGAGATGTTTCGTTTTCCCATGATTGTTCTGCTTAAAGGCATGCCTCCATGGAGAGGGAAGAGAATTGATATCTTCAGCTCGAGAACTCGTAAGCAAGCTGATGCTTCATCAGCCAATGCATTCACCACGTCATCTGGTTGCCCAAGCAATTTCACTACAAAATTAGAATACGTCATCTTTTCTAACCACAGCCATAGGGCCACAACTAGGAGAGATTGTCCAGGATCACGCATGAGATGCAGCACTAGTCGAGCAAAGATTTTTCTATCAATGGTGTGAAAATGACGGAGGTCGCCAATCGTGATTGAGTCCATTGGCAAGAATGTTAAGTAATGTTTGGTAATTTCTTAAGTAACACGAGTTAAACAGAGTATCCGAATTTCATTAGAAATCTATATATGAAAAAATTATTTGCCACAGAAAGTTATGCGGGGATGGCATTTATATAATAAAAAGTAGTATTTGATTGGATTTCTCAAACTTATAATCACTAATAATTGCCCGAAATATAATTTAACATACAAATAGTTTAAATTTAAATTTATAAAACAAATTAATTTGAAAAAAGTGTAAAAATACTCTATAAAAATAAAAATAACTAATCAAAAGAGATTAAGATATCTATACAGTATTTAATAAAAATATAAAGTTTTTTATTATTTATTACAAATATTATCGAATTTTTTAAAATATTAATTAATTTAAAAACTTTTATACATAAAAAGTATTCACAAAAATCTATGAGAAGAGTGAGTGATTAATTTTTCATGTAAAGTGACCAAAAAGACAGTTAAAGTAGAGAGAAAAAGAGATAATCCTGATTGTTGAATAATTTTAACAGTTGAAAATATACAAATGTCAAATCATTGAGCTATATTGTTATATATATAGATAGTAGCATAATATTATTCTAATTAATACAATTTTATAATTTAATTTTGATTGAAACTAGTTTCCTTACCTAGCAAGCTTGAAAAGGTTGACAAATTAAATTTTCTTTCAATATTCTTCCTCTTATTTAAGTGCAAGGACTTTCCAATTTTAAAAGACAATATTCATTTAAATAACTTTTAATTATAAAAACACCATATTTGAATAGGTAAAATACAAAAATCACTATTACAGTTTATTCTCGGTGTCATTTTAATTTCTCACTTTTCAATTGTAATAGTCGAATCTCTATACTTTCGGTCAAGTAGCAATTTAGTCCTTCTATTAACTGACCGTTACACATAATTGTTAAACTAAGGGTAAAATTGTAATTTATTCTACAATTTACCCTAAGTGTCACTTTAATCTCTCATATTTCAATTGTAACAGTTAAATCTCTACACTTTTAGTGTATATTTAAAATATTTTTATTAGATTATTTTTAATAAATAATATAATCTGAAACATATTTTACTAAATTATATAATATATTTTAATTTGAAATATATTTTATTAAATTATTTTTAATAAATAGTATAATTAAATTAAATTTAATATATTTTATTTTTATTGAATTAAATTATTTAATAAATAATATAATTAAATTTAGTAATATAACTAAATTAATAGTTAATTTAGTTTAATTGATATGAAATATATTTTATTAAATTCAATTAATTTTTAAAAAAATTAAAAAAATTAAGATTTTATTAAAAATTAATTTATGTAAATAAAACTGCATTTCTAAATAGAGTTTTAGTTTTATTTCAAAAAAAAAAAATGATAATAGAAAGTAAAAACTAGAAAATGTAAACAGTTAAACACAAATAGAAAAATAGTAGTTTTACCAAACAACTCTAGAATCGCTATTTTCTGAATTTTCTATTTCTAGAATTTTTTCTATACATAATATGTATACATAAAATTTTGCATATTTATTCAACTCAAGAAGATACATTTATCTTTGCAATTCTTTTGATTCTATTCAATTAATTAGAACAACTGTTAATGAAATCATCGAATCACCATTTAACAAAATATTTAATTTTATTAATTTTTAAAAAAATTAATTGAATTTAATAAAATCTATTTCATAGTAATTAAAATAAATTGAATATTAATTTAATTATATTATTTATTAAAAATAATTTAATTCAATAAAAAGGAAAATATATTAAATACAATTAAATCATATAATATATTAGAAATAATTTAATAAAAAATATGTCCTCAATCTAACAGTTGTGTATACGATCAGGTAACGGAAAGAACCGAATTACTACTTGACTGAAAGTATAGAGATTTAACTATTATAATCGAAACATAAAGTATTAAAGTAATACCGAAAATAAATTGGAAGAACGATTTTTGTACTTTACCCTCTTTGCACTTCATTTTAGTTAGTTTTCTAAAATAGAATTAAACCAATTGATAAAATTACAAAATGTACAATTTGATATATTGTTTGGTGGTGATTGGACTATAACTTTGGGTCAGCAAAATAATTATCCAAACATCTCCTTTAAAAGCAAATATTAATTTTTTGTATTGGCTATGTGCGCAAAAAGGGTTTACGAGTTTAATAATGGATATTCATTTTCCACTTTTACACATAGCATTACGTAATCATTTTGATAAAAAGAAAATATTTATTTATATTTTTGAAAAATATTTTTTTAAAATAAAAGTAAATGTATTTTCTCCATTTTCTTTTTGTAATTTATCCGAATTTTGTTCTATTTGAGGAGAAATATAAATGAATGGAAAAAAAAAAAAAATCGCCCGTCCGTCTTTATCTTAAAATTCAGTGATGAAAAGCATATAAATTTAATGAAAATTAATATATACTTCATTAACAGGCAGAGTACTTTCCATGTTTGCAAAAATTCTATATATATCTCCATAAATAATTAATCTGTTAAACTTGGCCTTCAACATTATAACTACGATACATTGCATATTTTTTTCATTAATATTTCACCTTTTCTTTTTAGGATTCTTTCCAGATTTTTTTCCTTATATAAATGTATATATATGCAAACTAATCGGTGATTATTGAATACAATTTTATTTCTTCAAATCTAATAAAATTCATTTAGGATGAAAAATTAATGAGTTGAGTTTAAACATAGTCTCATTAAGGGTTCATATTTGTTTAATAGTTATTTATATAATAAAACAAGACGATTTTTAAAAATGTCTTTCTTACAAATTAATATTCAACGGTTAAAATTATTTTTTCTTTCATTCAACGATTGATATCAATTTTATATTTTTAACTTCTCGCTCAATTCTTATTTTAGTGGACCCCACTAACATCGACCCTACTAACATAATGATTTAGATATTTTTAATTTAACTATATTTTAAGAATAAAAATTATATGCAAATTAAAATTGTTAACTTAAATTTCGCATAATTATGGTTTGTAAGAATTTGAATTTTTCAAATTAAAGTATTGTAATTTATGTTTTTTTTTATCGTGCTTATAAAAAATTAATTAGAGAGAGAGACCAAAATACATGTAGTAACTGTTAGGGTCTAAAATTTTGAAAAAAATTAAAACTCATGGTCATAGTTTTTTCAATTTGAATTTTTTGTCCAATGTTCCAACTATATAGGAAACTTAATACTAATTTTTTTCAGAGTGCCGTAAGTATGAATTATTGCTAGTATATATATCTATATAATAAAGAAACTCAAGAATTTAAATTTGGAATATTTCGACCGTTAGATTTGTTCAATAGTGAGGACTATTTATTTTCCTCTCCACTTTGATTGCCTTTTCAGTCACTTTACATGAAAACACATTCTCACTTATTTTATATTTTTTAAAATATTTTTTATATAAAGTTTTTAAATTAATATTTTGAAAAATGTGTTAATATTTGTAATAAATAATAAAATTCTACAAATTTATTAAACACTATATGGATACGTATTAGATAAAGTCAACTAAAATTTTTACTTAAACAAAGTGATATTTAGACTTTAATTTTCTTTAAAAAATTTTAAAAAATAAATATTTCAATTAAAATTTCAATTTTACTGTACATAAAATTTAAAGTTTTAAATAGATACACTTTATAATTTTTTTTATATATTTTATTTAATACAAAAGCTCAAGAATTCAAATTTGGGATATTTTAAACTATTATATTTGTTTAATAATCAGGATTACTTATTTTATTTCTACTTTTGTTGTTCTTTTAGTTATTTCACATGAAAACACACATCTCTCACTCCTTGCATATTTTTTAGAATACTTTTTATAAAAATTTTTAAATTAATATTTTCAAAAATGTGATAATATTTGTAATAAAATAATAAAATTTTACATATTTATTAAATGTTGTATTTTTACCTATTAGATAAAGCCAACTAAAATATTAAAAACAGCATTTTATTACATAAAATATTAACAACAATATGTTATATTATATTAATATCCGTTAGAGTTGGCCTGGCTTGAATAAGAACAACTTTGTTACTATAACTTGCATAATATATTAATTATTGCATAAAATATAAAAATAATGTGATTACTATATGTAATATAATATAATACAATAATTACCAAAAAATATATATTTATAATATAATACAATAAACACAACATAATATATAATACAATTTTAATATATATATTATGTATACTATCTATGCATTTTAAAATAGAACTACACTCTATTTAATTTATATTAATAATATTTATAGTTATTACATAGATATTGAATTTTTTATATTTTAATAAATCACATATATGAAATATTTATTATATTTTAAAAAGTATTATATATTTGATAACTAAGGCATATTATATCCTATATAAAATCTAACGTAATAAATTTATATTATAATATTAATTAATGGTAATATTGTTATTTTTCATCTTTATCCCATTTTTGTTCTAAGTCTCATAAAACAAACAAGTGCTGCGTTAATATTAAATAACGATAATTCTACATTTTATCCATAGTCAGTGAAACAAATGATGTTATAGACTACGTGGTGTTTGGATGGCGAAAAAAAAGATTAGTGAAAAAGTAATATTTAATAAAATTTAATTAAAAAAAATTAAAAAATTGATTTTTTTTTTATAATTTTTAGTGAAATTTTGTCTCCCAACAGACTATTGCTCCAAGAATTAAGAATCTCAGGGAGACGAATAGTTGTTGGATGTTTCATCCAATCCGTGAATCAAACAAGGTCTATGATGAGGAGTTTCAGGAGGTTGCAGCGAGAGAATTCACTGTAGGGGCTGCAGTGGGCTAATCAATGGTCTACATATAATTGTATTTTAATATGATGTGTCTTTTCGTCTTTTCATATTATTCATTAATTATTTTTCAATCAAATTTTGTTTAACTTTTATTTTTATTTTGAATTTAATTTTATTACATTGAATTAAGATCATTAAATTTGATGTAATTATATCTGTACCGTTAATTCTCCCACTACAGCCCCTGTGGTGGATTCTCCCACTACAGCCCTGGAACCCTACGATGAGTTCGATGAGTCCCATGTCGGACGACTACCCAAACTTCTAGCTTCCACTACATAAAAAAATTGGTTTCAATTTAATTTTTTATTTTTGATGGCAAAGAGGACAGAACTTTCCAAGTTTTAATCAATAACGTTCACTTAAGGTGGTGGAAAATTTTAGTTACGACCTTGATTATATCTGTTCCAAAACAGTATAAAACCCAAAGTTAATTTTAATAATCTCATTATGGAGGTATTTAGAATGATAAAAAATGATAAAATTTGATAAAAGTTATGAATTTGTAATTTATGTAATGAGATAAAAGTGAATGATTTTTAGAGATTTTCAGTACTTTTTAATAATTTTCAACGATTTTCAATAAACTAAATACACAATATATATATATATATATATATGAAAATTACACAAATAGTAGAAAATCATTACTTGCAGAGTTCTAAATGGGGTAAGCAACAACTTAAAAAGGGATTAGGTGAAAGTTTCGTACTTGAGGACGTTGTGATGTCAATCTTGAACATTAAGTCCGGAATTATTAGATCAAAATTTAACGGTCTAAATTTATTTACACATTTTAAAAATTAAAAATATGTAAATAATTTGAACTGTTAGACTTTGAGTTTGGTCACACGGTTGACATTCTTCTACTTATAGTTGTCTGCTGTAAGCTTATGACTTCCACATCTCCATCCATGACTATGAACCAGAATGTCCCTGGATGTTTCTTCTTAATTTCAACTTTTCGATAAGCCCTATTATTACATTTTTCATTCCTTACGGGATTGAACGAGTCCTTTCATTTTTCAAAAGAGCAGTGTCATACTAAAAATTTATCGCCACATTATTTTCGTCTTATTAATAATGATTTAAAAAAAAGTTAAAAAAAAAAAGTTCTTGAAGAATATCTTTTCCCTTTCCAAAAATAAGAATAATATTCCTTTGATTAATTACTTTTTTCATCTTGTCCTATGCCAATATTCGATCTATTATATATATATATAGACAAGATAAGAAGACAAGAAATTGCATCTTTTTAATAATAGTTCATAGAGAAATGAAAACATTTGAATTTATATTAAAAATAAAAAAGTAATAGAAAGCAATATACAGACATCCATCGTCCCAAAATTCCTCCTCCTGGCTACTTTCTTATTTATTCAAGTGCAATCCTTAATTCATCTTATGTTGTCTGTCTCTCTGTCATACATCCCCAGCCATGTTCATACTTGTAATCCTCCTCTTTAGCTTCATAATCAGTCCGGTTTCTTTCAGTACTTCTGCCGAGCCATACAACATGAATATCTCATTCCCACGGTTTGATGATTCTGGCAGTTGCGGGACTAATGGCAGCTTGATTTGCATGGGCTCTGTTACCGTCGGAAATGGGAGTCTCAACATCACGCCCGAAGATCCGAGTTCACCCATAAACCAGATTGGAAGAGTCTTGTATCGCCACCCTGTACTCGCATGGCCAGCGTCCATTTCTACCATCTTCACCATTAGGATCATCCCCAATCCTGATTCAAAATTAGCTGCGGGTGATGGAATGGCTTTTGTTTTGGTGCAGGATAGTAGACCTTCGCCCTCTCAGAGCTTTGGATCATTTATGGGAACCTTTGGTCACTCAACACAAGGTGAGATAAATTTATCTTCTTTATTATCCATGGAGGAACATTCTATTTTACTAGAATTTGGTTAAGTAAATTATGATAGAGGAGTATTATTTATATTAATTTGTTTGTAACAAGGAAAGGTAATGTTAGGTGTGATATGCAAAATATAATTTGCATGTGAAACGAATACTATTGACACGAAATAAAATTGTTGACGAAAAATTCAAGCGTGAGACAATTGTTTGAACTCAAACTGATACGATTCGATGTAATTTTAAAATAGATTAATTATCAAATATGCTTATTAAATTTTAGAATTTTTTAGTATAAAAATAAATATATATGAATCGATATGAATTTACTTAAAATTATGAATTTAAACACAACACGATTTAATTGTCATTTTTATAATAATTATTATTTTTTTGAAATTTAAAGGAAGTTGTCCCCTTCCTTTGAAATTGTTTGTTGTTGGTTCAATTATTTAACGAGAAATTCTATGATTTGGATTTAATATTTGTTTGAGGTGTTTCCACATAACTGTGAAAGAGATTCGTAATCAGTATATAAGTATAAGAAAAAATTCACCTATGAACTAACTTTTGGGTCAATACCACCCAATACTGATATCAGATTCTAGATTTATTATTAATCTTAGCCTACTAAAAAAAAAAAAAAAATTATCACTTTCTCTAAGTGAAGACACAATATGTGAAGGATAGATTATTGAGATGTTCTGGTTGAAATAGATTCAAGATAACCTAACACTTTTCACTATCATGTCTCTATGACTATGAGATCGAACTTTGAATTCTGTTAATTTTGGCTAGGACTAAGCCTAGTCGATACATAGATACATAATTAATCATGCCGATTTATTTGATTAATTGTGCAAATATTATATATTACAGGCGTCCTTCATCAGCTAGCTGTCGAGTTCGACACGTACAAGAATGAAAATGAACAAGACGGAAACCACATAGCAATCATCGCAGCCTTCAAGAAGGAGCCAGTCCGAGTGAAGAGTCTCAACAGCATCGGAATCGATCTCAAGAGCGGACGAGAAATTACGGTCAAGATCGAGTATGACGGATGGGACAAAAATTTGCAGATTTATATAGGATACAATGGGGACCCACTTGTGAGTTTTCTTAATCAGACGATAAAAATGAAGTCCACGGTTCCCAGCTCTGTTTACGCGGGCTTCACAGCTGCGACGGGCTTGGTTGGAGAGACCCATCAAGTTGTTTCGTGGAATTTTACGTCGATTGAATTGCCAATGAGCTCTCTGGGGAGAGAGAAGAAAAAGATTTGGGTAGTTGTGATTATTCCAATTATTATTGTTGTGGTTTTGCTTCTTGCTGCGGTTTCTACACGATTTGTCCTTAGTAGAGGTCGTCGGAGGAGGAGTGGGAGGAGGAGGAAGAAAGGGAGTTGTAATTTAAGGAAAGAAATTATAGCAGCTTCGAATGGCCCCAAATTGTTTAGTTACAGGCAACTTTCAAAGGCTACTCACAACTTCAGCAAAGAGAACCTGTTGGGAGCTGGTGGGTTCGGAAGTGTTTACAAAGGGCTCATATTGGATCCTCGTGTCAATAATACACAAGTTGCTGTCAAGAAAATATCTTCCACTTCAAAACAAGGTCTGCTTTTATTATATATGTTATTGTCCCGTCATTTTAACTTACTTAAAATTCAGTGTGGGAAAATTCTTAACTATTTCACATTACTGAAGCTCAGAATTTTAGCAATTATCAAAAGCGATCATTAAAAATTATTTGTGATTATTTTGTGACCACCAACATATAAACGCAAAAACATCGTTGCATATAAGTATTAGTGACTGTCACTCGGCATTCGTAAAACTTCTTGTGACTACCAATTGTTGAGGTGATGAAAAATTTAATCGGTTTTTAGCGATCGTCATATGCCTACTAACTAGTGACCGTCATAAACCGTCATAAATTTTTAGTGATCGTTTTAATATTATTATTTATTTCCGACAAAAGTCAATCATTTAGGTGATATTTGATTTATTTTTTTATTTTTTATTTTTTGTTTTCGTTTTATGTGTTAAAAACTTAGAACGAAGAAACAAAAAATACTCTATTTTTCTTATTTTAAGATTTTTTTTGTTTTTTGTTAAAAAATCTCAAAACGACTTTTTATCATTTTTCATTTAATGTATAAACTCATTTTCAGTTTTCGAAAATAAGTTTTGAAAACACAAGT
The DNA here is from genome assembly GCA_019916065.1 of Vitellaria paradoxa. Taxonomy (NCBI): domain Eukaryota; kingdom Viridiplantae; phylum Streptophyta; class Magnoliopsida; order Ericales; family Sapotaceae; genus Vitellaria; species Vitellaria paradoxa. The sequence continues at coordinate 2,722,984 of CM034242.1, forward strand.
AACCAAATAAATTTTGATTTGTTTTCCTTATTTTCAAAGGTATAAAATAAAAAATGAGCTCAAAACAGAAAATAGAAAAGAGAAAAATAAACTAAATGACTCCTTAGTAGTGTCATTTTAACGTATTTAATGTGTGTTTGGGTACTATTACCTAGCTTTTTATTTATTATTATTTTTAAATTACTAAATTTACCTTTTTATATTTTAAATTTTTTAAATAATGGAGGGTAAAAATTTTAAATTAACAAAAGGTTGGCTTCTTTTGGCTTCCTGATCACAAAAAATCAGTTTCTTAAGTAACTAGCTGGTAGATACCCCCAAAAAAAGTAAAAAATGAAAACTATGCTTAATATTTTGCTTCCCAAACTCTTCCTTCTTATTGTCTAGTAATGCAAAGCTAAGACCATTTTTGTTTTAACACACAGGCGAGAAGGAGTACTTGGCAGAAATATGCACAATAGGTTGCCTAAGGCACAAAAACTTACTACAACTCCAAGGCTGGTGCCACGACTCGAACCAACTCCTCCTAGTGTACGACTACATGCCCAACGGCAGTCTTGACCGCTTCATCGGCAAGGAGAAAAGAAACTTCCTCGACTGGAAAACTAGGCACAACATACTACTAGGTTTAGCATCCGCATTAGTTTATCTCCACGAAGAGTGTGGCCACCCCGTGGTCCACAGAGACGTGAAACCAAACAACGTCTTGTTGGATTCAGAGTTCAATCCCCATCTCGGCGACTTCGGACTGGCTAGGTTGCTCCAAAAAGATCACGAGGCCTCGGCGACAACCGTCGTCGCCGGCACTCCCGGGTATTTGGCCCCCGAGGTGAGCTTCACCGGGAGGGCGACGGCGGAGTCGGACGTTTACAGCTTCGGAATGGTGGTGCTGGAGCTTGTCTGCGGAAGGAGATCGAAAGGGTTTATGTATCAAGAGAGAAGTCTGGTGGATCGTGTTTGGGATTTGTACGAGAAGGGTTTGGCGCTGGATTGTGTTGATAAATTGCTCGAGGGCAGATATGACGAGGAGCAAGTGAGGAGGAGTTTGGTCGTGGGACTCGCTTGTTTGCATCCGCATTGTGGGCTCCGACCTAGGATGAGGAAGGTGGTTCAAATCTTCATGAACCCTGATGAGCCTCTCATGGATTTGCCTGAATCTCGACCTAGTTTAGTTTGCCAGTCGTTCAACGCTTCTTCATCAGCTTCAACTACCACAGATTGTAGCTCCACCAGCAGCCGCGCGACCAGAATTACAAAATATCCTTCGTTGTTATAAGTTAAAATTTAATAAATTGAAAACTTTATATAAGGTTAATCGGAGTTGAACTGTTTAAAAGATGAATTGAGTTATTAAAAAAAGGAGTTGCGTTGATTCTTTTTTCTCAAAATTTATTTAATAATTTTATTTTTTAAACACTGGCCGGCGGCCACCGCAGCCGCAGTGTGGCGCCGTCCCTGTCCACCAGAGTCCCGAGTCGAGGCTTGGCTGAGTCCTTGCCCGATGATTCCACTTGATATATATATATATATATATATATGCAAGTTGTAACATGAAGAATGAATTTTTTTTTAATTTTTAATTCACTATTTTTTTTAAAGTAATGTACGATAGGGTTTTGGAGGATTTGCTTACTTATAAGGGAGATCAATTTTATATTGCAAGTGTATAACACATCAGGATATCAAAAATAACTGGTTAAGTTATGATACGAGTCTACTTAGGTTATTGGAGGATTTATCAATTTTAGGATTTAAGAATTAATTGAAATGTAAGTAAATTGATGCAGATACTTTGAATTACAACCAAAAAAAAAAAAAAAAAACAATAATAAAATAAAATTAAAAAACAAATTATACTCCGTATCTTTGAGTTTTTTTTATTAAATTTTATTTCAAGGCTTGAATTTTTAATTGTAATTTGTAATAATCAAGGGGGAGATGTTAAGTTATTGTAATGTTACTTTTGAATTTTCATTAACAGATATTTCCAACTAACAATTTAATATTGCAATGATTTAGAACCGTAACCCCTTATTTGTTATAATTAAAAAATTAAGTCTTGAAATATAATTCAATAAAAATCTAAGGAATGCAAATCGTAATTTATTCAAATTGACAAATTGATCAAATTGACAAATTAGACAAGTACAAGATACTTAGGATGAACATTTTCGGCTTAATTCGTTGTTAAGTCCATTTTATTATTTTTAAATTTGAAATATTTTTCAGCCGGGTTAAAAATAAAATGGTTTCTTCTCTTTGATACGTTGATGAATTATGATCATTTACACAAATTCTCAGAATTTTGGTTATTGAATGAAAATGGAAGATTTTTAAAAAATGAGACAAATTCTAATACAATATAATTTTGTACAAATTCGATCATGAGGATGATTGAAATTGGCTATTACTTTAAACACGATATTTCCAATTTATGATTGGTTTGGATATCAAAAGTTAATTATTGAATTTTTAGCTTATTTTTATTTTATATGGTTTTTTTATTAAAATTTAATTTCTTTTTTTTAGGTAGTTTTAGAGATGTCAATCATATCTATAAAAAATTTATAAAAAATGAAAAATTCATATCCATCTAAAAAAAAAAAAAAGAACATGTGAATTTTTTAGGATCCGTTTGATAAAATTGTCAGTTTTCAGTTTTTGTGTTTAGTTTTTATATTCAATTTTTAATTTTTGTGTTTAGTTTTTAATTTTTTACTTTCATTTACACAGTAGAAAAAGAAATCAAAAACTTGAAAATATGTTTGATAATGATAATTGTTAGTTAGTAGTCATAGTTGTTAATTAATTAAATTCAATAAATTAAATTATTTTAATTATATTAATTATTAAAAATAATTTAATTAAATAAAAATAAAATACATTAAACTTATTTTATTATAATTATTTTTAAAAATAATTTAATAGAATATATTTCCTGTTAATTAAAGTAATTAATTTAATTAACTTAATTTAATTTAATTACTTAAATTAATTTGATTTAACTAATTAATTAATTATATTAATTAAATTTAATTATTTTAATTATATTATTTTTTCAAAATAATTTGATTCAATAAAAATAAAATATATTCAATATAATTTAATTATATTATTTATTAAAAATAATTTATATTAAATTATTTTTTATTAATTTAATTAATTATATTTAATTATATAATTGATTTAATTTAAATTAATTAAAGTTATTTTATTTTTTATTAAAATAATCTAATTCAATAAAAATAAAATGTATTAAATATATTTTATTATATTATTAATTAAAAATAATTTGATAAAATAATTTTATATTAATTTAACAAATTAAAGTCGATTATAATTAATATAATTTAGTTAATTAATATATTTAATATAATTTGTGTAATTAATATATCTAATATATAATTTAATGTATTAAATTAATTATTGATAAAATTAATTATTAATTAAATTATATTTATTAAATTTTTTTCATAAATAAAAATAATATATAATTAATTTAATATATTAATATATTATATATATTAATTAAATATTTTTATATTAAATAATAATATATTTGGCGGTGATTAGAGATGAGTGGAATGTAGTGGCAATGGTGGCCTGATATTATTGGCAACTAATAGATGATGGTAATTGATAGTTGTAATTAGCAATGGTTGTATAAGAAATTGAAAAGTGAAAATGAAAAACTTGAGAAAACACATTTTTTATATTTTTATAAAATTTAAAAATTTTGAAAATAATTTTCATTTTTTTGAAAACTGAAAACAAATTTCTAAACGCGTTTTCATATTCAGTTTTCAAAAAAATAAAAATAAAAATAAAAACAAAAAATTGAAAACGAAATGATTATCAAACGAAGCCTTAATGCATACAATTAACACACTCAAAAACTATCAAAAAAATTAAATGTTGATGAAAAAAATTATGTAAAACGAAAATAAACTAAGAACTAGTAAACTAACCTATTGATACCCACACACTTATATATTGTGAGAAATTCTTGTAATTAATATAAATTATTTAATGGGCAAAATTAAGTATCTTTTCGTACATTTTTTAACTCATCCAAAAATTAATAAAAAGGTTAATTGTTAATCACGTTTGAAAATAAAAAAATTCTATAAATTAAAAATATTTGGAAGAAATTCATGTAATTATCTTAATATTTGGAAAATATCAATATAATTTGTAACTTTATTTAATGGGACGAGTTGACAATCTATTGTTCATATTATACATACATATCTTATCCTACAATTTAATAGACCCAACATAATTTAGGGTTAGAGCAATTTTTTCTTCCAGTCTATATGATTTATTTTAACCATAATTTTTTTTATATTTTTGGTAAATTTTTGACATGTTATTCAAATATATTAAAAAATTGTTAAAAAATTTAACAAATTTAAAAATAAAAATATTCCAAAAATTTAATTTTTAAGCTGTTTATAATTTATCTTTATTTTTAAATATTTTATTAAAATGTATATAAAATAAAAATATAGCCAAAAAATTAATTTTTTTTTATAAAACCAAGAGTGCATTTGAAAAAAAAATCTAGTAACTCATTTTCTAATTATTAACTTTTTAATTTTTTTAAAATAATTAAATTTATCTTTTTACATTTTATATTTTTTAAATTTTAAAAAATAAAAATATTAAATTAACAAAAAAATAAAAAAATAAAATAACTAATATTTTTTTTTTCCTTTCCAAACTCAACCCAACCCGTTTATTTATTTGGTCCATTTGGTTGCCACGTCGTCACATTAACTTTTTGGTGTTAGTTGTCAGAATTGGCGGTACTATAAATGCTAATTGGTCTCCATCGTAGCTCCATTCTTCCTTCCGATTGGATTGGATCATTGGAATGCCCTGGATTAGTTGTATTCTGAAAAGAAACGATGAGACGAATCGCTTCCATTTCTACGATTCTCTCTCTCTCCCAGGGGTTCGCCTGTCGAACCGCTGAATTCCAGATCAATGTGCTTCGCTTTTACTCTGATCTCTCCCACTCTTCACTCTCCAGGCGTCCAGGTCAGTTTTTTCACTCTCCCTCTCTCTCTCTCTCTCTCTCTCTCTCTATACACACACACACACACACACATGTATGTTTGTATACACATATTTGTTTCCCCCCCCTCCCGTTCCTTTTTCTGAGACTGGTTAAATTGATTCTGTTTGGCGTGATTTTATTCATGGGTTGTATAATTGTTGCGTCTGTCTTTGCACTGAAGTTTGTTCAGGGCGTTTGTTTGTTGAAGTTGGGAATTTAGCTGTGTGACATTTGCGAAAATGAGTTTTATTGATTAGTGTTGCAGAGAAAATTCACGAAAGGATAAGAAAATATGAAATTAAGCGATTGGACATCTGTTTAATTGGTGCTTTGGAATAATTGATAATCCATCTGATCGACTACGTACTCCGTCACTTACCCAAAAAAAAAAAAAAAAAGGACTACGTACTCCGTCCGACAACACTTCTATTTTTCACTTGAAAATTGGACACAGAAAGACGTTTGATAAATTTGTTTTCAATTTTTTGTTTCCAAAAAAAAATGAATACCGAGTTTTGAAAATTATGGAACCTTTAAAAATGTGTTGTATTTTCAGTTTTTACTCTTCACCTTTCTTCAATACAACTACAATCCACCCGTCAGTGACCCTTCACCGGCTGACCCACTTATTGTTTAATCTTAATCAGTAACTATTATTTATTAAAATAATTTTAATTTGATAAAATAGATCATTTTAAAATAATTTATTATTTTAATAGTGATTAATTTTAATATGAGTAAAATAAATCTTTTTTATAATAAATTATTATGCATTAAAAATTATTTTCAATTTAATAAAGTATTTTAATATAAGAAATCATTTTAATAATCATTATTTTTAATTTGATTAGATAGATTATTATTTGGTAATTTTTTCACAATTTTGTATGTCGAATTTGGGATTGTGCTGTAACGTTGGTCCTAGATGAAAGAACATGATGGTATTTAAAGTATTCAACCATTTCAAAGTTAGTTTATTGAAAAACAAATGTTTGTAAAATACTATAGTTGATGCACTAGTTTTGCTATTAACATGACATTCAACAACTCTTATTTATGGTTTTATGGTATAAAAAATGTATTATCATTGTCAAACGTGTTTTAAGTTTTTGTTTTCTTCAAACTGAACATTGAAAATTGAACATTAAAAACTAAAAACTGACAGTGTTATCAAATGGGGCATTACTTAATTGGGTTGACAGTTAAATTCTTTTGGGTTTGACCATACAACATTATTCTTGTGGCTATGAAGTAAAAAAATAACCCATTTGGACTGAAGCCGAAATCGATAGGGCAGGCCACGTGATGTGCACATGCCATGCAGCAATGGCTTATTTCCCCCTTAAAGAGTGACGGTAATTCTAGTTGTATGACTTTGTATGATGTTCATTTTTCGGTGAGAAATAAGGCAATAGAGCATTACATGTGCCTGTGAAATTTAATAGGTCCATTTGTGCTTCAATCCTAGTGAAAGGTCAGTTGTGTTTGGGGTGGATCAGGATTGTGTTAAGATGGGGTGACTTCTAGAGTATAATGTATGCAGGAGCAATTTAAGTAATAACTATATAAAACATGGGGGAAAAAAAAGGAACTCAGGAGGGTCAGCTACCCACAGTCCACACTATGTGGGTCTGCCTATAGTTGGTTTGACAGTAAAATTCTTGTAGGTTTGACCAGAAAACACCATTCTTGTGGCCATCAAGCAAATACGTAACCCCTTTGGACTGAAGCGCCAAATGGACAAGGCAGGACACTTGATATGCACATGCCATGCAATAGTCTTGCCTTATTTCACCCCCAAAAAATGATGGTAATTCCATTCGCATGGCTTTGTATTATGATCATTTTTTGGTGAGAAAGAAGGTAATAGAGCATTACATGTGCCTATTAAATTTAATAGGTTCATTTTTAATTCAATCTTAGTGTTAGGGCTGATTATGTGTTTGGAGTGGACTGGGTTGTGATCAGATGAGGCTACTTATAATGTATGCAGGTGCAGATTAGGAAATAACTATATAAAATTGGGGGGGGGGACTTATTAGGGTTGGCTGCCCACACCTCACACGGTGAGTCCGCCCTTAATTAGGTTCACAGTTAACTTCTTTTGGGTTTGGCTATAAAACACTATTCTTGTGACTATAAAACAACTACATAGCCCCTTTGGACTGAAACCCCAAATGGACAGGGCATGGCATGTGATATGCACATGCCATGCCATAATCTTGCCGTATCCCCCCTCCCCCAACCCCCCCCCCCCAAAAAAAAAAAAGAAAAAAAAAGGAGTGACGGTAATTCCATTCGCATGGCTTTGTATGATGATCTTTTTTTCGGTGAGAAATAAGGCAATAGAGCATTACATGTGCTTGTTAAATTTAATAGGTCCATTTGTACTTCAATCCTAGTGTAAGTCTAGTTTTGTGTTTGGGTTGGACCAGGGTTGTGTTAAGATGGGGCGACTTCTAGAGTATAATGTATGTAGGGGCAGATTAGGAAATAGTTTTATAAAATAAGAGAAAAAAAACACAAGAGGGTCGGCTGCCTACGCTCTACACTATGTGGGTTTGCCCCTGTTAATGTGTTCACTTTTTAACTGAAGGGGGTCTTGTGTTTTTTGGTCAAACCGTGGGAGGTAAATTATAGTTACCCCATTTTTTTAGATGAAGTATTTCAAATCACAATGGAGTTGGCAGGGCACTGTTTTAGCCTACGAGCTTTAGATAATGGTCATTGTTGTTGGGCTTCTGTGAGGTAAATTTCCTTCCATTGTTTTAGCCGATGAGCTTTAGATAGTGGTCATGATTCTTGGGCTTTTGTGCAGTAAATTTCTTGACGACCCTTTCTTGTTTCTGGCTTTAAATGCTTATGTGATCTGTTTCCTTTAGGACCACTTATGCAGTATAGGAGTCTTGTTGAGCAAGGGAAGCTGCAAAATGATCCTTATCAGGCAAAGGTGGCCTTGGCACTGGAAAATTTACTTGGGAGGTTAGAGCAATATGAGAAAGACATGAAAGAATATCATGTGTGAATAAATAACCCCCTTGTTCTCTTTGTGAAACTGAGACAACTCCAAATGAGGGTTCCGTAACGATTTGCTTCTTTTCTAAACTTTATAGGTAAACCTAGCCAAGTGGGAGGAGAACAGGGAGAAAGAACGGCGCAGGATTTTGATGGAGGAAGCTGAGGCCAAACAGCAAACTGGTATATGGACATCGCTAAACAAGCATCGATTTAGATTCGTTGAGAGATGGATTTCCCGGTGAGGCACATGTTTCAACATTTTCTTAACTTAGCAACTGATCAGAAAATTCTGATTATTATAATAATATGTATATGTGTGTGTATATATATTTTCTAGGGCTGACTAACAGATTTATTGTATCTGCCATCCAAAGCATTCAAAGTACACAAAATGGAAAAAAGAAAAGATCTTAATGAACTCGTTTTTTGAGTGTCAACAAAAACAAAGAGATGCCTAACAAAATACCTAACTTCCTCATTTACTGAATTAGTCAGGTCTTAACGCAGTGGGTTGGTTCCTCTGTTATGATCTTCAAATCACTGGTTCGAAACACATCAACCACCTTTTTGCCTATGGGGATTTGGCTGTGTACATTGACTCCCCTAAGAAGGGTTAGTTATGGGAGTCTTGTGCAATGGAATGGCCTTTTATTTACTTTATTTACCAAATAATTTACCAAATAAATTATTTAAACACCAATAATTTATCATGCCTAAAGGTGATGGAGGAAGAAGGGAGCTAGAACCTTGACTTGTTTGTACTCTTATCATATGATTTTTTTTTTTTGGGGAAATAAATAAGTCCCTTTCTTATCATATGATTTTTTTTCTTTGTTACTAATCATAATTGGTCCCCCTTTTTTCCACTGGGGAATCTTTGTTAGTTACATTCTTTACTGATTTATTTCCTTTCACCCAGGAGAAAACCTGAAAATGTAGAACCAGGAGTGGGGAAGTGGGTTTCATATCTTAATCGGGAGAAGAAATTGGATTCACTAGTTGGTCGCCGTCCAACTGCTCCTCAGGCCCCAAAAGGACTATATCTGTATGGAAATGTGGGAAGTGGTATGTTGCTGAGCAAATATATGCAAATTGACTTTTGATTCATCATTGAATTTTATTTATTTATCATGCCATAATGTTTCATTTGTTTGTTCAGCGCAGATTGCAGCAAAGCCCTTTCTTGCTCCATTTATTTACTTTCTATTTTTTGTCTTCTTGATTTTCTGTTATGACATTATCTTTTGATCTGTTCAAGTGAAGACAATTTTGTGCACCCTGTAGGGAAGACAATGCTCATGGATATGTTTTATAGTGCCACTGAGGGAATTGTTAAACATAGAAGAAGGTTTCACTTTCATGAGGTGAGTGTTTCATTATGGTTTGTTGAATATGATGTATGTTTCATATATGTGACCACTAATTTCCTTTGGAAGATATTTTCACTGGCTTCTTTTAATACAATATTTTGCGTGGCTTTTAACTTTTTTTTCTTTTTTTTGAAAAGGGGGGGGTGTTATATCCACAATTCAACAAAATCTAAGCATATTATTTTATCCCTTTCTTTCTCTTCCTCATCTTTCTTTCTCTATTTTGGTAGACATCGAGGGTTTACCCTCTCATTTTTCCAGAATCCTTGTGTCTAACGTTCCTACCTATATATGTCTTCGTGTCTATGCTTCTTATGCTCAGTGTGGCAAAAAAAGCTGTAACTTTTTTTGTTTCAGTTTTTTTCCCTCCGAAATTTATTTATCTCTCTCTCTCTCTCTCCCTTTGTTTTTTGTTTGATAGCTTTTAGTCATTTTTTACATTCAAAAAAAAAAAAAAAATTGCCCAAAGAATAAATAAATAAATAAAAATTAAAAATAGAAAAATTCATGCATGTAGGAAAAATTGTTTTTTTTTTTTTTATTTTTTCAAAGAAACAACTAGCTTTTTTCCCAAGTACTTGAATTTTTTTCCTATTTGGAAGTATTTATTTTTTTGTTTTGTTATGTTTTATTTTGTCTTTTTTTTTTTTAATCAGGATTGACCATATAGCATACAAACATGTATGCACGCATGCGCGCACGTGTGAGAGAGAGAGAGAGAGAGAGAGAGAGAGAGAGAGAGAGAGGTGCTTTGATAAAAAAAATGTAAGCTAAACATGTTGGTACTTATTAAACCTGGCACCACATTCAGTAGCATAAAAGGAAAGCATAAAAAAATAAAATTTAAAAAATTAACAGTATTAATATCATTAAAATTTTGCCTATTCTTCCTTGAGAAATTTATAAGAAAGCAACTAATGATTGCCTTAAATTTTTATTGGCAGGCTATGCTTCAAATACATGAACATATGCATAAAATTTGGAAGAATCAAGTGGAGAAGTCTTTGCAGTCAGGCATTTCTAGTTGGATCACAAGTCTTCCTTTTGACAGTAAGATTAAAGGATGGATAGATGCAGAGGAAAAATATAAGCAAGAAGTACAGATGAAAAATATACTTCCTGCTGTAGCCGATAAGTTTCTTGTTGATCAGCTGGCAGATCAAAGAGGTGCTAGCATCCTATGCTTTGATGAGATACAGGTAAGATGTTTGATGTCTTAAATGTGTTTGCTTTTGTTGATAGTTTGAGTATCAAGTGTGACGTTTCTATATTGTGGTTGCATTCAGTAGCTTGTGCTGGGTTTACCTTTTAATTTTAGCATACCTAACCATCATATAGGGTGTTGGAATTACAGCAAACAGTGTTGACATTTCTAGAGAGTACCTGAGTCCATGTCAATAGTTTCTGACTCCAACACCTCATTAATGTGTCCATAAAACAAGGATAAATCAGGTTATCTGGAAAGTCACACTTACCTCCGAATTCCCAGGACAGCTCAAAGCATCCAATATTCCTTTTTCTTTTATAAAATTTAACAACATACACAGTGATAACAAGCTACCTTTAAAAAAAGGTAAGCATGCTATGGAATTTTCAAATGTATATGATAAGGAAACAATTATGAATATACATAGTAAAAGAGTAGCATTACCAGAAATAATATCAAATGAACTCATTGGGTTTTTTTCTTTTGCCTTATGAATTTCTCACGTGGAAATTATAATATTTATTAAACTTATTGCTATTGGTCAACGCCATTGCGTCTATGTTATATTGTGTCCTGTTTTAATGTCCAACTCAGGTCAGATGTAGTTGAGCAATATTATTTGGCATAATGCTTCATTACTCTCAATATTTATCCTTTATGGATGACAAAGTCACTCATGATGTTAATCAGCTTTTTGAATGACATTTTTACATTGTCTATATGTTGAAAGTTGGATTTTAAGTTTGCAAAGGTGCTTCTTTATCTTGTTGAATCATATATGTTTGCTCACTGTCTTGTTCTTTTAAGTTTCATTATTATTTCAAAATTCACTTTGCGTGAGAATTTGATTCTGATTTTGCTCGTGTGCATTTGTCATGCACAAAGGAGCTTCTTTATCCAACAACTAATTCCATGACTCCAAAATTCTTGCTTTTTATTACAGACTGTTGACGTGTTTGCTACTGTGGCCTTATCTGGAATTATGAGCAGATTGTTGAGCACTGGAACTGTTCTTGTGGCCACCAGTAACCGAGCACCAAGGGACTTAAATCAGGTGTGATTTGAACTGGATTTCGTTAAAAACCTTGACCTACTTTCCCTTGCCATTTCAGTGGTATTTGATGTCAGTAATCAATATACTCTCACAACTTGGCTGCTGACATATTTCATATAACATTTGTCTACATGGACAAATGTTTGCCGAAGGCTTTAAAAATTTTGGGAGGCCCTGTATAATTTTTTTTTTTTTAAATAAAGAATTTTATATAAGTATAAGAAGAGAGCCAAAAAGAGGCATCCAACAAATCCCAAATACAAAAAAGCCACTTGACTCAACCAAATGGACCCCCTAAAAGGCTAGCAAAAGACTCAACATCTGGCTTTATACCCCCATTCACCCAACTATACAATTGAGACAAAAATGTACTCTTAATTTTCTATAAAAATAACTCTGTATCTTGAAAAATATTCCTATTTCTCTCTCTCCAAACCAACCAAATGAGGTAGCAAATAGCCATTGTCTATGTTTTCCTCTGGTTCTTCCTCAACTTAACCCCCCACCAAGAGCAGGGCAGACTCTCGCATTCTTAGGGAAGGCCCACTGAACTTTGAGCCTAGATATTAAAAGGACCCGAAGCTCCTTAGTCCAGCTGCAATGGATGAAGATGTGGTCAATTGACTCCTCTTTGTTATTGCGCATACTACATCTATTAGCCATCACAAAACCTCTCCTTTGGAGGTTATTCTTGGTTAGAATTCTTTTCCGAATCACACAACATGTGAAGAATCCCACTGTCAAGGTCATGCCTCTGGTCCAAATCCTCATCCAGGGAAAAACTAGGATCTTGACTCCCACAAAGGATCCTATACGAGGACTTGGGTCTTGAACGTGCCTGACTTATTACTTGTCCAATTGAGCTCATCATCACCTCCCACTAGCTTATTTGATTTTAGCTTCTACAGAAAGTCAAAATACCTCGCTATCTCCCAATCGTTTAAGAATTCCTCCTCATAATCAGCTCCTACTCCAATCTAACCCACACAAGGACAAGCAATTTGACACAAAGACTTCCTTGTTTACTGACAAGCTAGACAACTCAGGATATAGGTGCTCCAATCTTCCTTTCGGAATCCAGTTGTGCTTCCAAAACTTGATTCTGGTTCCTCTCCCTAGCTACCATTGTATGTGCTCCTGGAAACTCTACGATCCTTTGTGAATACTAGTCCGCAGGCTTGAGCCAATGGATGTATCCCTAACTGATTTACTACACTCCCTCCACTTTGTCCCAAATTTATGACTCTAGATCCTCCGCCACATCCTATCGTTCTCACTAGCATGTCTTCATGGTTGGTTGCCCAACAAAGTTTCATTGAACAATTTCAAGTTTCTTGAAATTTTCAGGTTGTTGATGCTAATAGCTCCTTCCTGTAATGGGAGGTATATTCCAATCCACCGGATAGAATTTGAACCCTTCACCCTCATCACTCCACAAGAAATTCCTCTGAATTTCGTCTAGTATTTTGATCATGGAAATTGGAGCTTTGAAAAGCAACATAAAATAAACTGGTAGGCTAGAAAGTGAACTCTTAACCAGAGTTACCATTGCCCCTTTTGAAAATACTTCAGTTTCTATCTAGCTAGCTTCTTCTGCATCCTCTCTGGCAGCCCGTTCCATACTCCTTTTTCCTTGAAAGGAGCCCCCAACGGATTTCCTAAGTAGAAGTCACTGAGCTGAGTTTGCATCCTAGCACAAAAGCTAACTCCCCCGCATTATTACCAATTGGAATAATTTCTGACTTGCTGAAGTTGATCTTTAATCTTGCAGCTACCTTATACAATAGGAGCACACATTGAAGGTAAACTATATGTGGCACATCCGTCTTACAAAAGATTATCGAGTCATCTGCAAAGAGTAAATGCGACACATCCAACACACCTTGTGAAGCATCACCAATTGAGAACTCCTTCAATAGCCCACCTTCCTTAGCTTTCTTTACCATTTTTCTGAATACTTCCATTGCAATAATAAACAGATACAGAGATAGAGGGTTCCCTGCTTTACTTCTATAGATGCTCTAATGAAACCAGCTGGGGTGCCATGTACCAACGCCTAGAATTTTACTGCAAAAATATACTCTCTCATGTGCCAGTATCTAATTTGGTTGATTTTCAAAATTTAATTGAAGTACAATACCTAGTTTTGCTGTGAGAGTTCTAGGGTTCAAATATTTTTGACCAAGTTAAAGTTAGTTCCAACTACTTTCTTGTTCAGGATGGTATGCAGCGGGAGATCTTCCTCAAATTTGTCAGCAAATTGGAGCAGCATTGTGAGATTGCCCTGATTGGCAGTGAGATTGATTATCGCCGCTTTATAGCACAAAGATCTATTGACAAAGTGAGAATTTTTGAGCAACTTATAAGTGATTTTAACCTTCTTCTTCTTCTTCCTTTTTTTTTTTTTAGTTTTTTTTAACAAGCTATTTTTTTTTTTTTTTTTTTTTTGTAACGGCGGTTTGAATGCGTATATTATCTGACCTGTTCACATATTTATATCTTCATGCAGTCTATTCGTTCTTCCTTTATTTAATTTTTAAAATAGCAGTAGTTTTTGTTGTTGAACAGTGATGTAGCTTCATTTCCATAACCTTGATTAAAAACAGCCACATCAGAAAGACAACAGCTTGTTAGATTATTTAGAATTTATACTCCAAGAAATTGTAATGATAAGGCAACAATAGCAAACGTTCTCCTTTCATGAAGAAGAAAACATACCGGGAGTGTGTAGGGGACCATATAGCTGATGCAAATTAGCAGTGGATGAAAAGAAGATATGCCACTTCCATTCAGTTTGGAATTACTTCTGTGACTTACACCATTCCCTCTCAATGAAGTTGGTTATAGAATTGGGTTCCTTCAAATAAGTTGTTAAATAAGGTAGAAATTTCTTGAAACAAATATATTTCAAGCATGGTGATGGAAGAAAAGCACTGGATGCCGGTTTTCTTATGCTCTCACACCATCAAAAGAAACGTGGCAAGAAAATTCAAATGATTGCGATTCTTGATTTCAAGAGTAGAGTTCCCCTCAGCTTTCTCTCTCTCTTCACCCCCCCCCCTTTTCAAGTTGAAGAGAGTAAGAGTTGAATGTCAACCTATGTTACATGGACTTAGGCAAAGGTACATGTTTGCGAGTTGGATCTATTAATTCTCTTATTCAAGGATACAGGAACACCAAAAATATTCATTTTTTTTAATATAATTATGTTACTTTATAGGATAATATGATATTTACATGGTGCTATTAGAGCATTTCATGCATAAGAATTTAAGTTTTATGCATAATTATGTGCTAAATTGAATGCTAAATTTGTTTGTATAGATTTCAAATTATATATGGGATACATTTATCATACCCTTACTCTAGTGTCTTTGTTCTAGTGTCAAATACCTGACATGGGTACGCCGTACATTTAGAAAAGTCCATATGACATAGATGCCAGGTATTGGTCTCCATTTTTTATCCTTGGCGACACCACTGCCAAATTGGTTCCTTTTGAAACAAACAAGGTTTTGATATGTGTCACTACGACATACCGTGTTTTGAAAAGCTTTGAAATCATATGTGCTGACATCTTTCAATTTATCAATAAGCTGGTGGAGCCATATTTATGCCTCTGCTAAAAGCGCTTATGAGCTGGACAGGATCTCGATCATCACTTCCCAGTGACAGCTATGTCAAACAAAATACAGACTAAATGCAGTGACCTTCCTTTTTAAGGAGTCCACTTGACCCCCAACTTTCCTGTTAGTGTTCTAAACCTGCCTGAGTCCCTTTCATGGATATTTCTTAGTGGTTTTCTAATTTGGTGGCAGATAAATGAAATTTGAGTAAAAAAAGCAGATGGGAAATTTGTAATGATTTTGTTCGATCTGAGTAACCTTATAACTTCTCGAAGAAGCCTGTCTTCAGTGGCTAAGATGTCACCTCATTTTATTTTTTGCAGTATATGATGCAACTCGTCTGCGTGCTAAAATCTCTACCATGCGGTTAACATTTCATTGAATCTGCAGGTTCACTACTTCTGGCCTCTGGATAGCATTGTAATCAAGGAGTTTGAGAATGCGTGGAATGAGGTTACTAGACAATCTGGAGAAAAGATCACCTCTGGTACCATTCCGGTCATGTTTGGGAGGTACCTTCAAACATAATGTTCTATACCCAAATGTGCTCTATTCAGATTAATGATGCATTTATTTATTTTTCCTCATCAGAATGTTGGAAGTTCCACAGTGCTGTAATGGAGTGGCACGTTTCACATTTGATTATCTATGTGGTCGGCCGGTACTAGTCTTGCTTCTTCTACAAGTCCATAAATTTGATTATTGAGTTTACTTGCTGTTTCTCACTGAATGCATTTACTGAAATACCAGATTTATTCTTATTTATTATTTAGCAGTTGATGGGGAAAACCCTCTCCTCCCCTAATATTCATTAAATTTATGATTTGCTTTGGTCATTTTATTCTGTACATTGGTCGTATTAAGCAAGAGTGAGTCTTGGGAGGCCTAAAACTAAAACAAAGATAGTTACATTAAATAGGAGCACATAAATTATATGGAAGTTTATATGTTCAACGAGATTGGAAGCAGCAAGATTCTTTTACTGTCAATGTAACAGAAGAAAGAATTAGCTTTAGCAGATCTCCCAAGGGGTAAGAGAGAGGTAAGAGAGAGACATTTGGCAGCAATAAAGTTGACGAGTGGTATGCCAACTGCTGTGAAAATCAAAATCAACAAGGATTTTTAATCCTATGCTTAATGCCAACTGCAAAGATTTTCTTACTTCCTCTTGCGTTTTGTTTACTTGCTTGCTTTTTTATGCCAGTTTCTTCTTGATCCCACTGATACTTGGTCATTAAACAAGTTAAACTGATTATTGTTTGTCCACTTCATTATTTAATATATTAACTTGGTAGTAAATGTTTTCAGCTTGGGGCAGCAGATTATATTGCTATAGCCAAGAATTACCACACAGTCTTCATCAGTGACATTCCTCTCATGAGTATGCGCATTCGCGATAAGGTTTTTTCCTACTCTTCGAATTGTAATTTACTTTAGGTTATCAATGTAACTACTATGTATGAGATGTTATATGAATAGTGTAGGTGTTCGGAGCCATCCTTGCCCCAAGAGGAGGCCCATGCGCCACCTTCAGCCGTGGCAAGGTGGCGACACCCGTGGTACCCTTGCGGCCACACCCTTGCCACGGGTACTTTTTGCCCAGTCCCCTCCTGCTGGGGGCATTTGGTTTTTTTTTTTTTTGGGGAGGGGGGGGGGGAGGAGGGGGCATTCTAGACCTCTGCCATGGGATAGCTCCCCAGGGGGGGATGAACACTCAGAGACTTACTGCACTTTTAAGGGCTAGGAGCGAGGCCTAAGGGTTGCTCAATTAAAGGGCTCACTAGTACTTACTCACCTGTGGGACCATTCAAGGATAAGCGTTTTGGTGGTTCGAGTTGAAGGATCCGTCGAAGCACCCTCCACGAGCCTTAGGAGAGAGGACCACTACCTGACAAACCTAACTTTGTACCATACAACTACTCCATACCTATATGGCCATGATCCTCGTATTAGCAGACCATGCGGGGGCGTTACCACCACTTGGTTAGGCATACTTTCACCGATAGATGCGTCAAACCATGCAGAGTTGGCCACCTAACCTTGGGACCATTGTCCTTGGTGCGGGTAGGCCAACCTCCTTGTCTTGACTTACCCCCTATAAATACCACCGCACAATGATGCCCTATTCATGATGATTCATACCCTCCCTCTTCCTGTAGTATACTAGTGATCTCTCCCTCTATTGCTCCGGGCTACCCCAGCTCTCACCCCATCCGCCTCCGGTGATGCCTTGCCATGACAACATTCAACGTTGTTCTTAGATGGTCGGAGTATCCATCCTTACTTTAACCATCCACAATAATCAATCCCCTTGTATTAGAGTTCTTCCTCTTTGGCGTCTAGTCTGACTCTACATCTGTCAATATAGTTGTCTTTGGCTGTTTGCTTATGGTTGTGGTTTCCACTTTGTCATCTATCAAATTGTGATTATCCAAATGGATTGCCTCATGGGATATATATAGAGAGAGAGAGAGAGGTCTTGTTTCTCCTTGTATGTTACCACTGTTCATTGAGAACAACTGCATATCACTGTCTTAGTGCCATGCCATATTTAGGATTAGTGAGACAAGGAATTTACTGTCTGGGCTCAGTGTATGTGTCTACTGTGGATTTTTATTACTGGTTTTGACAATGTTGTGTTCCTGATTTTCAGGCACGGAGATTTATTACCCTCATTGATGAATTGTACAATCATCACTGTTCACTCTTTTGTTCGGCAGCTGCTTCAATTGATGATCTATTTCAGGGAACTGAAGAGGGAACACTTTTTGATTTGGAAAGGTACATTTTGTTACTTTCCCCTCCTCCCCCCCTCCTCCGCCTGCTGCTAGTATCCATTACTTCGTACTTCTTATTTCTGGGCTGTCTTTGAGTAATTGTGTGATAACCTTCTAGTTGAGTGTAATACTATTGCTTGAAAATCATGTGATAATCTATTTAATGTTGCTTATAAAATATATATATGCTATATGAGGACATTGATAGGCTTCTTGTGAAAAGTTTAAACAGTATGTCAAACTTTCTCTGCTCCAGCTCCCCCTTCCCAATTTGGGTATATGTAACATTCTCTTGCCTTGATGGCATGATTTGAGTTGGTCGAAACGTTTGCTTGTTTGACTTTTGTATTATTAGTGCCTCGTTGGATTTTGTAGCTAAATGATCATCAATTTGCCATCTATTGCTTTTGCTTATATTCTACAAGAAATTCTAGAAACTTGATAATCAAACCCCACATTCATCAGACAATACTCCTAACTTTGTAAAGTTGCTTAAATAAGATGGTTGGCTGTTTGACTAGATAAAAAGGGTAACCTGGTGGACGAAAACTCTCACTTATGTGTAGTTTGGGAAGGACCAATATATGTAGTCTTGCCCCAGGAATTGGAGAGACGGTTTCTGAGTATTGAATCCATGATCTCCAAGTCGCAAAAGAGCATCTGCCAGGCTCACCCTCTTGGAGATCAAACTATCATGCTTGGAGATTTTGGAAAATGTGTTGCTAAAATGTACTCATGCCTACTACAGTGTTCCTTGTCTTTTAATATTCCAGAAAGTTTTCTAATGGTTACCAGACCCCAAGCAATGTAATGATTGCCTTGAGCTTCCCACTGAAATTTAATGTCTTAGAGAACTCAGGCTAATGGACTTCTTTATGTTTCTATTAAATTCCTAAGGCCAGTTATTCATAGGCAGTTTTTTGTTGCTTTTCAATTGAAAGATGTTTGTCCAAATTACTACATTTCTTATTAATTGCCATGACCATGAATGTAACTAATATTTACTTAAGGTCAATCTTTGCCGTACCTAGGGTTTTCCATTTCTCTGAACTATGCGTGTGAGCAATATTTAATGAAGGGAAATCTTTACTCTTATCTAGGCTTTTTCAGTATCTCTAAGTCTGAGTGTTAACCAAAATCTAATAAAGAACATTTTTTTGTACTTTGTCTTTTCAACAACTCTACGGAACCCTGAGTGTTGAGGCAAGCATCATTTTGTGGCTTTCTGATGAACCCTTAACCGTTGTTGCAGGTGAGCGGCAGGCATACATTTTAAATAAGGTTTCTATGTTGCCGTTTTCTTCCTTTCTGAAACACACAATAGTAGATTATAGTTTTAGTTTTAATTTGTACATCCAAA
Source organism: Vitellaria paradoxa (assembly GCA_019916065.1). NCBI lineage: Eukaryota > Viridiplantae > Streptophyta > Magnoliopsida > Ericales > Sapotaceae > Vitellaria > Vitellaria paradoxa. The sequence goes on from CM034242.1 coordinate 2,742,458, forward strand.
TGAAGAGAGAACATGTTAAGCCAAACCGTCAATGATCAACCAACTGTCAAACGGCAGTATTACTGTAATCGGCTAATATTTCTTAAAAAAATAAAAAATAAATAAATTATTGACTTTTCACCCTATTAAGCACCTTGTGCATAACAGTTTGAAGGGAAGCTTCTAGTGTGCTTGAGCTCCTTATTGAATTGTTTTTGAATGGTTCTATTGCTTCCATCTTATAAGCATGTTCCTTGAAAAGGGATTCTTTGCTTGCAAATGGTGCTATACCATGAACAATCACGATGTCTTTAACAAACTTTACTAGTTCCTTTATATTATAGATTGTCAGTGACCCATGCCACATCATCACCCCAGACGGCACCGATCACATGACAGGCCCACTAGTGCGACGGCAATACGTGGCACCACCGGAGTAGTGGCAACGCCCCTGCTGCGGGGAGAGGTGAATCATGCCCCACGGCTCCCATCCACGCAAGGGTATTTCAACTTGGGGACATTTTGGGCCCAGCGAATACCCTCATGCATGCATTAGGAACCTCACACAAGAATCAATTCCTTGGGTTAGGGTTAGGGTTAGGAGCAAGGCCCAAGGACTCCCTGGCGATGCAATCCCCTTTCAAGGAGCCCCATAGGCACATTACCACTCATGGAACCATCAGAAACAAGTGGTTTGGTGGTTGGAGTTAGGGATTTGTTAAAGTACGTTCAACTGGCCCAGGGAGAGAAAGTCACTACCTGGCAAAGCTAACCAAAATGTGGTCTTACGAGTACAACCATGATCCTCGTAATAGCCGACAATACAAGGACACTGATTCTACTTGGTTGAATGTACCCACACCAACAGTTGGATTAGGCATGCAAAGTTGGCCACCTGACTAGGACCACCACCCTAGGCATGTGGAGGCCAGCCTTTTGTTCTAAACCCTCCCAATAAATACCACTCTTCCAGCAACATTGAAGAGGATACTCTCTCAACTTCGGCAACAGCTTCACCTTTGTGATCTCTCTCTCACACTCTGCTTGGCTCCCGTGAGCCTTGTCATTGAAGACAACTGACATTGTTCCCAATCCATTTGGCAGTCCAGCTTTTACATTGATCTCCGGCATGTGTTAAGAATCTAAAAGAATAATATTAGTAATGAAGTTGATTGTCTCTCTAACCGTTTAAACTTTTAGATGGTGGTTAACATTTTAACATGCTATTAGAGCAGGTTAAGGACTTTGAGTTCATATGTCAGTGCTAACCCACAAAAGAATTCAGTGGTTGCATGTGTTTGGAGTTCATAGAAAGGAAGAAGGGGGGGGGGGGGGAAGAAGTCTTGCCAAAGGCGGGGGGCGCATGCTTTTAGATGAGATGATAGCACTAATATTTCAATAGATTGTAATAGAACTTTGTTGGATATGCTATTACTATTTATCTATGGTAGATACTATCTGGTCTCTATAATTGGTGTGGTATGAGTCAAATGGATTGGAATTTATATACGTGTGTCTACTCTTCCAGTTTCCAATTTGAAACAGAGATAGAAGGTGGAAAACTCCGTCGAAATGTTTTAGCAGAAGGAAATGTGAGTTCTGGAGGTGCTCCTGCTGGTATTATTTCTATGCTATCTGGTGAAGAAGAGATGTTTGCCTTCCGTCGAGCTGTAAGTAGTGTTCTGTGTTACTATAACATATTTGTTGTTTGTGATGGTCTCTCCCCTCTCCTCTAAACGAAAAAAGTTGAAAATGTACACCCAAAAAAAAAATAATAATAATAAATAATTAAAAAATAAAAAAGGGTACAAGAACGCTGTAAAGAGATGTAAACTTAATAATGATTATAATTAATTTAAAGAGAGATTGCAAATCAAAAATTAAAATGAAAAAAAAAAAAAAAAAGGAGGAAGAAGAAGAGTACTAGCTTTGCAACGGTTACTAAAGGGCACCTTATTTTGAATGATAGCCAGGGCTTTCAGTTTATTTCAGTAGCTTGCTCTGTGATATTTTAAATGATTTTCTAAGTTACATTTCCTGATATTGATTTCATCGCCTAATTAACCTCCAGCTGGTGATAATTATGATTTTCTTTTCTACATGTTACTTTATGCTCATAGCTGAGAGGTGTCTTTTACTTCAGCCCACTATATTGGGAACTCATGCATGGATGGATTGTCAAAATTGACTCTAAAAGGGTATCTAGGCATGTTCATGCTTTTAAAGCACGAAGTCATTGATTACTTACCCAAAAAAAATGTCAATGGTTACTTGCGTTTCCCTGTTGGAGATCCTTGCGGTTGCCTGCCACTGTTTGGTATTTTGTTCTATTGTAGATTTATCCTGTGTTATTATAATAATTTAATTAACAAAAGAAATTATTTATGTAGGTCTCCCGTTTGATTGAAATGCAAACGCCACTGTACCTTGATGTAGTCCGTTGCCTTCACCCCTATTTTCAGACAAAGCATCAAAACTATGAGAACAACACTGCAAGTTCCCTACAATCTCAACAATTATTGTGAGTACAATATTTGTTTTCCATGTCGTGTCACAATCCGTCCTACCTATTTATTATGCTCATTCATCCTTTTTCTTGTTTATTTGATTATTTGTCTTGTACTTCTAGTTTATCTTTCTCAATTACTCGAAAGGTTATATCAATAAAATATGATTTTTTTTTCTCCAAGTTTAATGCTGTTATATATCTCTATATTCAACTTTAGTTTTCTGGCAAGTAACCAGGTTAGTTATACAACATTATGCTCTTATGTTATGAGAAACCCACTGTTTTGGTCTGTTAGTATAAACTCTCAAACTGGTCAAACAAAGCATATCTCCAAGTCTGGGGGTTGGTTTCCCTGCACAAATAAAGAACTTGTTTATCCATTCTATATATTCTTTGCCTGTTTGTTTGCTGAGAAACTCAAATCTCTCGTCTTTTATTAGAAAGGTATTGGAGGAAGATTTTTGGACGAGGAAAATGCTAAATGTAGTCTTACATTAGTACAATCACAGTTGCAATCTCAGTTAATGTTCACACTCAACACTCGGTTCTATGTTTTTTTTTTTTTGGGGGGGGGGGGGGGGGGCGCAATTACTCGGTTCGGTTCTATGTTTATCTGTAAATTATGGTTTCACATGGAGGAATTTCGTGATGTTCTACTGTTTGGATAGCTATTCGTCTGTCACTAGCTGCATCATTAAATAATAAGAAGAATTGATTAATATATATATATATATATATATATATATATTTATTTATTTATATATGGACTGATTATAAGATTTACTACGAAAACTTTTATCACATTGCTTTTGCTTCGTGATTGATAAGCATAGCTTTATTATTAATATTATTATTATTATTGAAAAAGTGGCATTATATAATTCCGGAATGTAGCAGGCTAACAGCGAATAAGTTTTTTTTTTTTTTGAAATAACTGACAGCGAATAAATTAAATTGTACATTTATCTTATTTTTTTAAATAAAAAAAATTTAATGATGAGATATTCAGAATAGTCAAGACATCCTCTAATTTAAGAAACAGAATTTCACTCGGAGGTGAATTTCATGATTCAAGTATTAATAATTAATCGCACGGTAAATATTACTCTGTTTTAAGTGAAAATGAGAGTCACTTCTACAAAAAGTGTCACTGGAGATCGTTTTCTAGATACGTTACTTACCTCAGTGGCATATTTTCGTCTGAGTTCGGATCCGATTAAGTAAATATTAGTATACTTCTAAATTTACTTGCTCGATTAGGATCTAATTCAAGTCGATTATTTGGTACTTTTAACGGATTCCGATATGATTATAATTTTTTTGCGGCTCAATAAGGATCCGATCTGATAATGTAATTTTATAATATTAAATATCACAGATGATATTATAATATTACACAAATGTAAAATTCGTATAATATTATAAATTTTAAATATATAATATTATCGAGTCGGGTCGAATAGTACACGGGCACAAATATTGGAGCGAGTTTACCCTCCCCCCCCCCCCCCCCAAAATTGGGTCGGAGAAGTGCACTATTATCGGACTCAAGTGTAGTCTTGGGCAAAGCTCTAGGGGTCATTTGATAAATTCTAAAAATCTTCAATTTTTTTTTACTAATTTCTAACTTTTTTAATTTTTATTTTTTTCTAACTTTTTCACTGAAAATTATTAAATAACTAAAAAAGCTACCACGTACAAAATCACTCATTTTTTTTAATATATTCTAATTTCTTTTAACATTTACTGATTTTTATTAAACGCATAAAAATAATACGTGTTAACTTTTGACCCAAAAAAAAAAACAAACAAAAATTGGTACACTAACACGCCCATAGATAAAGTTAAAATACGCTTGTTAACGAATGAATGCATGTATCCATAGTGGTTTTAGTACTGGGAGGCATAGGCTCCTATCCCCACTCACTTTAGAAAGTGACAATGAGTGGGGTTGGGTACTAATCTTATTAATTGGGGTATACACTGAGATTTGAGATAATTAATGCGTACTAATTAATTGATGATCATGTATGTCACTTTAGTTTTTTATTTTTATACTGAGTAGTAGAGGACTAGCTCATTCTCCTCATTTGGATCTAGGAGGAGTTCGAATTGAACACTAAACTGTAGTTGAGTCCAACTGCTCCGCATGCATGGATTTATATATATCGACACATTTTAGATATTTATTTTTAATCAAATAAGATATTATAGCTCTGTTTAGAGTGACGAAAAATTCTAAAAAACAGTGAAAAATTTTAAAAGTTATTCTTTTTTTTTAAACTGTACAAATTACAAATTCATAATTTATCTCATATTTTGTCACTCCAAACATATACTATTGAACCGAAATCAACATTGGGTTAACTTTTTTCACAAGAAGCCTACTGTATATGAGATATCTGCAGAAATAAGAAATGGGCGAAATTTTCATTCTTTGACATTGTTAAATGAGATCCATGACTTGTTCAGAATGGTGTAAATTTTGATAAAATAAGATAGAACAGCCTTCTGATTAACACTTATTACTTAACTACAATTTAAATCAAATTTTATATAAATTCCATCGTTTAGGCCGTCAATCATTGATTTTTTTTTCTCTTTTTGAAAAGTTTTGCGAGCTTAATAATTTTTTTTTGTAAAAAAATTCAGATTTCTTTTTCATTTGCTTTGACAATCTTATATTTTCTTCTAGTTTCTCATTATGTGCTTAACTAGAGTTTGACATTTTTGAAATATTTCCGATTAATTGTCAATTAAAGTCCAATTAAGATTATGATTTTTATTTTATTTTATTTTATTTTTTTTGGGGAGTTCTCCAGTTTTTAAATAGTGAAGTGCAGTACTATTAAAAGACAGCTTTTCACTTAATAATATATAGAGGTTACTTGCATTCTTATTGTTGATTTTTGTTAAACCCTTACAATAAATGTGTACTTGTTTGGTGTTTCGATCTTTTCAGAAATTAATTCAACAAGCATGTGGAAGTAATATAATATGTATTTTATATCGCTGTACTATGATTAAAATTCAAAATTTTAGACTTCCATAAAAATTACATCAGTTCCGAATTATTATTATTATTATTATTATTATTATTACCTTGTCGTCTCATGGAAAGTTAAAACAACCATTAAGTTAATTTTATTCAACACTGCAGCCACGCAAATTGCTAAAATGAAACTTTGATATATTAATAAGCAGCACTCTTATTGATGCTACATATATATATACATAAAACATGTAATAATACATGAATGACTTGGTACATACGATCATGATTTGCAACTGAATATATATATATATATATAGATAAAATAAACCAAAAGTCACCAGGAAGTTTAAACCAAGCCACTTTTATCTTAAAGTCATGACTAATTTTCCCAGCCTTCTCTTTTCTTAACACAAACAGCTACCAACGCTGTAATAATTTTTGGACTAAAAACGAACAGTTGCTGCATCAAATCCTGCAAGAACAACAATGCATAGCAAGTTAATTAAGTTTCTAAAAAGACTGAGGAAGAGGAGGAGGAGAAAGAAGAAGAAAGATTGATATTGTTGTGTACGTACTGGATATACTCAATGTTGATTTTAGTGTTAGGAGAACGCGAGACAGCGGCGAAAGCGTCTTTAGACATGACGATAGTAGAAGGGCACGGCCTTTTGGAGCAGAAATCGACCACCTTCACGTCGATGGTGTCGTCCTTACATGGTTTATTGCTGCCGCTTATACACCTCAACCGGTAACGTCTACCGCAGGCAGCTCCGTTATCCCACAACCCTTCACTCACACTAACGAATAGATTCCCCGGTGGAAATTGATCTTGTCTATTTCCATTGCACTTTGTTGCTGCCACCAATATAGAAAACAAAACAAAAAATATTAATTAAACTAATAGCTAGTATGATTAGCAGGAGCGTATCAGAATTTGGGTTTGCCAGTATTGAACAAAAGATTTAAAGATAGATTGTATTGTACTATAAAAATTTAAACTGAACAAAAAATTTAAAAGCATAGTGAATTTGATTACAAAAATTTAGAATGAGTTAGATTTAAAAGAAAAAATTAAATTAAAAAGATTTTGAACCAAGCTATCTAATTACTGTTCAAGGTTTACTATTTCTACTATTAGTATTATTATTGTTGTTGTTGTTGCTGAACCAGTTGTAAAGTTTTTGTTTAGTGATATATTATGATTTTGTTTGGAGTAACAAAAAATTTTGAAAAATTGTGAAAAACACTAAAAAGTTTTAAATTTTATTTTTTATCTCATTATACGAATTATAAATCTACAATTTACCTTACTTTATTTTATTTTATCATACTTCTTATTATTTCAAATGTACACTATATATATTCATGTGTGTGTGCACGCGCGCACGTGCGTGTAAGTGTAGTAAAATCAATTATTTTGTATAAAGCTACTTTTGAGCTAGAAATATGTACTAGTACTCACGTATGTAGGGCGGACCATAGGAAGTGGCCGTGCCTATGTCCCCGACGACCATGCTTGCTTTGTACATCAAGCTGAGGACTATTAACATTCGGAGTCCCATATTTAAGAACTGGTCGTCGATCGAGAAGCAGGACAATGAATTCTGAGGCTGACTTACCCTCTTATGGTGTCATATTTATAGCCCAAACACACACAGCCTCTTGTAATATATAGTGTCTAAGAAACCTAGAGAGAGAGAGAGAGAGAGAGAGAGAGAGAGAGAGAGAGAGAGAGAGAGAGAGAATATCTTGCCATGTGGATTCCATACTCATAGAGATGGTAGAATTTGTCCACAACCATTTCAAAGGCACAACAAATTGCCCATTCATGTTTTGGGGTAGAAGAAGTCAATACAAAAGTTGTGGCTGCTTAATTCGTTCCGCCTTTTGTAATTGGATTTTGCGGCTGCTGTTCTACCTTTTTAATATAAATATGAGAGCACAAGGAAGGGAAAATCATCCCAAACTAATGAAGTATTGGGTGAGGCGAAATCAGAAAATTTTTTATTCTGAGGTCAAATTTAGGGTTTTTTTTTTCTTGAGTTAAAATTAGGTCTAGAAAAAAATTATATATAATTAATATTTTGAATTATATTTATTAAATAAAAATATATTAATATTTAAAACTTAATTAATATATAACAGTAATATATCACTAAAATTAAGTTTTATATATAAATATTCATGAATAAAATAAAGCTTCAAATGCATCTCCTAAGATTTTTATCAATTAAAGAGACCATCAACGATTTTTATGTCATGCAATTTATCCATCTTTTTGTGAAAATTTATTTTAACAAAACTTATAACTTAAAATGCATGCATTGTAGTTGTAATAGAAATTGATATTTTTTTTTTTTCATTTTGCATTAACTAACCTTGCATTCTTTGATTTTTATTTTTTTATTTTTATTTTTCTTTTGTTTCTCAAACGTTATTCAAAATGCGTTTAGAGTGACAAAAATTGAGATAAAATGAAATAAAATGAGATAAGTTGTAGGTTCGTAATTCGTGTAGTGAAATTAAAAGTAAATAATTTTTAAAGTCTTTTAGTATTTTTCACTATTTTTTAAAATTTTTTGTCGTTTCAAACGGAGTCTCAATATCTAGTTGTTTATAATTGGTTTAAAATTTTAAAATATTTAAATTAATAATACTTTTATATACTTAAATTTCTAGGGGCATTTAAATTTTATATATATTTTTAATTTTAGCTTTTTATGTCATCAACTATAATTGATGGATTGTATTATATATAATGATAAAATACTTTTTAATTATGAAAATTTTAATTATAGAAAGTCAAAACCACAAAAAGAAAAATGTAGTAGAATGAATCTTTTGATATATCATGCAATACCCACTTTATATAAATAAATAAATATATATATATATATATATATATTTGTCCCACTCATTCATCTATTTTTACTTTTGTATTTTTAATTCACTATACCCACTGCTGTGCGGGGCATATATTTTCATCTTTTCAGGCGTGAAAATAAGTTCCATTTACAGACGAAGATCATAAGCCATTACATCACGGCCGGTGGGATTCTTATTCCCAAATTCGTACTCAAAAACCATGAAAGCTATTGCAGGAAAGAGACGGGTGAATGGAATTTCAGCTGAGGACCAATACCCATCAGAATAATTCACCATTCTTTTCACATTATATATATATATATATATATATGAAAGCACAAACTTACGCATCCAGAAGAAGGAATTAATGCACTTGTTTATTAGTTTCTGCATGGTAATAGAAAAGGAAAGCAAAAGTGACTTTTCCTGCACGCACACCATCCAGATAGGTTGAAGTTAGTAGCCAACCTGACACCCACTGTTAACAGATTTAATTAACAGATATGTTCGATGTAAAGAAATAATCATTTTTTTTTTGGCAGTTCAATTTATATATGTGTGTGCGTGCATATATATATATATATATATTACACACAGGGGGCATCACTTTCATTTTTGAGATGGTGATTCTGTCACTGACAATATTATTATAGAAAAAGGAACTCCGAGCTCAGCTGAGGCTAATCCAAATGAGTACTAGAGACCCACTTAGATTGATTATTAACTTATGAGGTATGGATTGAGAAAATTTTATGATCACTTAACCAAACATTTATTTATCTGATTACTTTAATTGGTGGTTTGATGAGCATAGACAACGAGCTCTGATATATATATCCACGTGTTGGGGGGGGGGGGTTGCTGCTAAACGCGATATATATATATAGCCTGCTAGTTCAGCGTAAACCCAAATTATAAATAAAATTTTAAATTTTAAAAAAATATATAAAATACAATAAAATATAAAATATTATACATTGATATCAAATATTTCTTTATATAAAATAACTTTCAAATTAACAAAATAAAGTACAATAATCTCTCTCGTTTTTTCATATTATGAAAGCGTTACAATTTTTTTTTTATAAAAATAGAATGAATATTTTTATTCTTTTACTTATTATCAATTTATGTAATAATAAAATAATATTAATTTGAATTTACTTAAAATAAAATCAAATAAAAAATTTTGAAAGTAGAATGAAATATAGATAGAAAAATAAAATTCAAATATAATATAATATAAAAACGTGAACCTAAAATTGATACGATTTAAAATAATTTGATCTAATTATAAATTTAATTAATTAATTATTAAATATATTTATTAAACTTTAAAATATTTAAACATTTATATATAAATATGAATTATCATTCTTAAGACATAAGTACAGATGGAGGTAATGATAGTACCGTTACAACATAATTTTTTTTTTTTTAATTAAAAATTAAGCGTAAGCCCTTGCACGTGGTTCCGCCACTGGCCATGTGGTAACTCAATCCCTATCTCCCACTTTTGAAAGTGATAATAATTAAGCAATGTGCATGCATTTTAATTTGTTGATTAATGCTAACGCATGATCTTCACTAGCTGATCAGAAAGCTGGGTCTGCACTGAGATAATGCCCATCAATCATTCTACCTCGCCTCTCGTCTTTTTGTCATTCTCCACATTGTATGGCTGAACAAGCCGATCGAGTCAAAGGGGAAGGGGGCATTTGAATTGAGCACCACTTTCATCGAATCAGACATGTATAGTGGTGCAAATATACCCACAGCACATAACAAAAAATAGGATTAATTTTACTTATCATGAAAAAAACAAACAAACAAATTATCTTAATACAAATTAAATTTGGAGTAATAAAAAATAAGATAATTTGAAATAATTTGTGACTTCTTTAAAAAGTGAATAGAGTTTTAGTGATTATTAAAAATTTTCAACGTTTTATATCGCGTTAAATGGAAGAGTAATTTCATCCCACGTGGTTTAGCTGACAATTTAATTTATTTTCCTGATAAAAAATTATCTTATTTTTACTTAATGTTATTTTATTAATGAATCATATTTCATTTCTTGGAATTTTATTTTTAATTTTAATACAATTTTTTTTATGACCCGATCTCCGAGCCTTGAACGGCCGAGATGAGAATATGAAACTTAAATAAAAGCACAAAAATCCACAATAAAAAAATAAAAAATAAAAAAAATTAACCCAAGTTCAAGTCCACCTCTGGGGGACTAGCTACAATCACCTGTCACAATTAGGTTAAATTACTATAGTATTTAAAGCACTATAAACATACACCCCCGACTCCAATATGGATACTAACAGCATAATAAAATCTAGGGTTGTTATCTGAGCCATAAAACGACTCCAAGCCTTGTATAATACCAGAGTGTAAAGTTTTATATCAAGGAATACCAACAAGCTAGATTTAAGAGGCACATAATGCCTTATAGTCCCCAGTGGTAAACCTAGCTTGAGATGGCTGCTCTCGGCATTAGAACTTGGGAAGGTGTGAGCTTGTCAGCTTGGTTATTAGAATGGTGTGGGTATACGAAAGTATACAATATCATGCGAAACTAATCACCGAATGGCCTTTCATCTTACGAAAAATAGTTTAACTCTTAGCACAATACATGAGATTACATACCACACCATTTCTCAGTTTATAACGAATCTTGCAACACTTAACATAGCACATAGGATCACATTCCCAAAAAAAAAAAAAAAAAAATGAAACGTTTATGGTAATAGAAGAAATGTATATTTGTCAGCTAGTTAGGAACAATTTCGGGACAGTCTAAAAAATTAATTTTAAACAAGAATAACTAGTTTAATAATTGAAAAAAAAAAAACACTTTACTTATAGTCAAGGTTATGAGTTCGGGATATGTTAATTACTAATAGTAATTAAAAACACTTTACCTCTTTGAGAATTTGATCCAAAAAAAAAAAAGATGACCCCTTGTCTCGAACACTTCTCAAAATAGCCAAGTTGGAACTCATTCAAAATCAATTAATGTCAAAGAATTCATTCAAGACTTTACATAAACATTTTCTTAGAAAAAAAAAATTACTAACAATATCAAAGAGATCTGCAATTCTATAATCAAGTTTTCAGAATATATCTCTCGTGATTGTGTATCTTCAAATTGTCTGAGCCAATATATATTTGTAGATTACATATTATTTCACAGTCAAAGCTTCGAGCTAGATACAACCAAGATGCGATCTCTTCGCGGTCTAACCTTCAAGCAAGGTGCGAGCATCCTTCGGGGTCCTCACAGGCTCGGGTTGGTTGGGCTTTGGCTGTGAGGGTTACTAGATAAAGCTGCAGGCTTGTCGATCCTTCAACCAAGCTGCACGTGACACTGCTCAAAGTTGCATCATGCTCGAGGAATCGAGTTTGCCTTTTCGAGATGTCGTAGTTACCTTCGAACTCGAATATTCACATTTACATTAAACTTTAACCTAACTCTAAATTTCCTAACTAATTTAAAACTTGAATTATATCATTCATACAACTATAATTCCAGTGTAACTTTTTACGATTATCTTATACAATTCACTAATCTGTGTTTTGTTTGGAATATGCTCCTTTAAATTTTACAATCTCCATCATTAATCTTTGTGTGTGTGTGTTGGTGTGTGTGTATTTGAGTGTTTGGTTTTATTCTATACTGATTGGATCCATTATTCCTATGCTCCTTTAGATTTTACAATCTCCAACGTTAATCCTTGTGTGTGTATTTGACTGTTTGGTTTTATTATTGATTACATCTATTATTGCTCAAAGAGCGACTTAGGGATTTCAGTATTTCTAACATTTCCACTTCTGAAAGATTTTTTTTTTTTTTTTAACATTCTTTTGGTTGTTTCAAGGAGATATTTGTTTTAGGAGTAACGGAAAGTAAATTTTACTAGGGTAATTTTTACCCTTCATTACATCAGTTTGGATGAAGGGGTAATAATTACACTAGATTAACAATTACCCTTATATGAGGGTAAATTTTAACTCTAGGGAGAGGTGGGTAATGAAAAAATTTTTATCTTTTCTCATTATCCCAACAAAATATTTCTTTACCCCCATATAAAACCTTAAATAATGTTTTCCTATAAATAATTATAATAAATATTATAAAATAATAATATATTTAATCAACCTAAAATTAATTAATTATTAAATTACTTTATCAAAATAATATTTAATAAATAATGGTTTATTATTGAAATAATTTATTTTATTAAAAATGATACTATGGAAATATTAATTTACAACTAAAATAATTTATTTTTTCAAATTAACATTAATGTTCAATAAATAATAATGACTTATTTAAATAATTTATTTTATTAAAATATTTTATTAAATAAAAATTATATCTCATAAATAATAATTTACTAGATTATGTATTGTATTAATATAATTTATTAAAATCAATAATTTATTAAAATAAACTAAAATTATTTGTTTAATTTTATCAAAATAAAAATTATTTTTAATAAATAATAATTAACTTTAAAATCAATTACTATTGAAATATTAATCTATGATAAAATTATTTTTTATAATTAATATTTTTATTTAAAAGTATATATTTTAGTAATATATTTTTTTATTAAAATTAATTGTTGTTAAAATAACAATGATTATGATGATTAAGTTTATTATAATATTTTATTAAAATTAAATATTAATTTTTACTTTTGGTCAATTTATCCTCCTAAACACAATTAACTTTTACTACTTGAAAAATTTTTAATATTCCAACCATAAAATAATTATTATCTAGTAATATTTATTTTCTCATTCCAAACATAAGTACCACGAACTTATTACCCAAGTAACCATTATCAGGATAATAATTCCCACGCAATCTTTTACCTCTTAAATTTTTCACCCCGTACCAAATATGTCCTAAGGAGTTCATATTATTTGTTTATTCATATTGTAACGTTGGATCTCTTTCCTCTTTTAGTTGTGTTTAATGAAACGCATGAAAAAAAAAACAGGAAATGAAAATTTGGAAGGAATTAGTTTTACTTTCCACTAAAATATAAGGCTTACCTTCTGTGTGGGGTGATCTCTTCTCCTTAAGTTTAGACTCACGATCGAGTACACGCGACGCAAATCAGTTGAAATCCAATATTTTATAATTAATATTAATTATGTATTATATTTTTAATGAACTCCAATTTTGCAACTAATTATCACTAATTTAATTAATGATCGGTGGACAAGCTTGCTAATCAATGAGCATAATTAACTATACAGTCTTGTGTTCTTCATCAATTAATTCTTAATTTCCCTTACACACATTTATGATACTGCTACTAACACCCGCAGGATCATATTATATGAATGAACATATTGAACAAGGCCCAGCAGAGTTTTTAAGAAACTCTTGGTACGTCCGTGTATATATAAATCTTGAGAGGTTTTTTAATTGGTAAAATTTTGAGTTTATTTTCTAATGATCATTAGTCTCACTTCTTAAAATTATTGATGACTTATTTAATCATTAATTTTAAAATTTTAAAAATTAATCGAGATGCGCGTAAACTGTTTATTTTTACCAAAAATAAAAGAAAAATTTTTACTTCTATGCTTGTGTATCAAGCGCAGTCTCGTATTCTTCTATATATGGTTGATTTGAAGCATCCTCCAAATAATGTCTATCTGTTGGGCAAAATAATACTAAGCTGTACTTGTGCCGAACAAGTGTAGTCTGGCGCCACGTGGCCCAGTGCCGAGCATACTCGTGTGAGCCACATAGTCATTTGCCAAGCACGTTCCGTCGTGACACGTGGCGTCCTGCCGAACAACTGATTAATGGCACGAGAGTTCCACGTGAGTGTTATACGTGAACACATGATTCAGAGTTAGTATTCCAAAGAGTACCCTGAACCTCAGCATCAATGAACAGTGTATTGCCACGTGGCTATAGCCGAGGATCTTGATAGCTAGTTTGCTCGGCCTATCCGTTGGCAGCTAGTAAATGTTGAACCTGGGACCCACAGCCTTTAAAGAGGGCTCGTGACCATAAATGCACCATAGTTAAGACTGAACTGGGTATTTGTCTCTGAGGAAGTAACTAAATCGGTCTATCTCGTCATGAGTTGTTGGCTGATGTGACAGGAATACAGTCTGACCCTGAAATTCTGGTTGTAATGCCGTGTTAAGTCGCCAGAAGCATTAAATGAGAGGCATGGTGTATTAAATGAGGGGTTTGAGGCATTAAATGAAGGGGAAGAGTATTTAAAGCAAGGATGGAAAAGAAGGACACGGCAGTGTGCATAACGTCAAGTCGCATGTATGCTTTAATCATTACTCGGACTACTATAAATAGGATATTCTACTCAACCATAGGGGTAAGCTGACTATTGCCAACTTAAGCTTTTACTCATTTGTTCCCCAAAAGTTTCTTTCTTTAAGCGACTTGCTGACTTAACCATCGGAGGGTTTTCCGGCCAGAGACCTCCTCTCCGGCCGTCACCTTTCTTTCTGTCTTTGTTCGGCAGGTCGGCGATTGCATTTTCGGTTGGCGTAGTCAGCAGTTCCAACGGTAATTTTTGCTGCCGAACACTATCAATGCCCTTCTTTAATTTTCTTCATATATACTGCATATAATTGTTTGTGATCGTCAGAGGGCAAATTCCATCTTGCCATGCATATACTGAATATAATACCACTCATGGTCAATAGGCTACTAAAGGAATTCACTACACAATTTTTACAAAGGGGATACACACACACACTATATATATATATATATATATATTTATACACCTACTATAAATTAACTAAGCAAACTACATATTGACTATATATTGATGATCGAGCTAGACTTGTATTGATTATAGTTGGCAAATCAGATCCGGCAAGAACAACAATGGAAAGTAAAATTAGCGGACTAAAAACAAGAAAAACAGTAGCGAGAACAAAAGCAAGAAATTAATTAGGGATATAATTGTGTGTAAGTACCGCATATATTCGACATTAATCTTTGTACGAGGAGAATTCGAGACGGCTGCAAAAGCATCAGTGGACATGACGATAGTGGAAGGGCATTGCCTCTTCGAACAAAAATCCACCACCTTAACATCGATGGTACCATTTTTGCATGGTCTTCTACGGCCACTCAGACACCTCAGCCTGCCTCCCACAGGCAGCCCCATTATCCCACAACCCTTCACCCATTGCAACAAATAGATTTCCCGGAGGGAATTGATCTTGTCGATACCCATTACACTTGGTAGCTGCACGATATAACTTGCGTATATAGTTACAAATACATAAATAAAAAATAAAACAAAATAAAATAAAAATTCTTTTACTAATGTAAATATTTGTTGAGAGTGTTCTTATCTGTTGTGAAAGACTAGATATGACTATGAGAAAAAATCATGCTTCGTGAATGAACTTTAAGATTGAAATTGACACAAGATGACACATCACTGGTATTAGAATTCTGATTTATTATCAATCTCATAAGTTAACTTTTTTCGGTTGAGATAAACCCAAAACCACTTATTAATATTGGTTATATATATATATATATATATATATAAAAGATGAAGAAATGGGTACCCAGTACCCACGTATGTATGGTGGATCATAAGAACTCGAGGTGCCTATATCGCCGAGGACTCTTGCCTCTCCAGATAAGATGGTTAGTATTAATAGTACTGCCATGGCCAGGTTACCCTACCCATGATACTGAAGAACTAACCACAATGAATTCTGCACAAATTAAGGTACGTGGTATTGTCATCTTTGTAGGGGTGGAGGGTTTAGGTGTGAACACGTATAAAACATTCTTGTGACAAAGCACCTAAAAAATCACTAGATTCTTATACCAAAGAGAATTGGAAGAAATTATAATTTGTGTGAAGGGTATCTGCTGAAAAAATGATGGGGGGATCAGTACTGTAACTTAGTTTATTTCTTGTGTATTACCTCACTTGACGTTCGTCTGGGCATAATTCACATCACAGCTGCGAACACCGCCTTCTTTTCCAACGCAATCATCAGACAGTATTAAAGAGAAGAGTCTCTTAAGAGAGGAATATATATATGTATATTATATATATATATATATTAATATATTAATACATATATACTCGGCAGAAAGTTAAATAAAAAGACACCAACCATGTGGAATATTCAGTTTCTTAATTCAATGGCTGACAAAGATTGATGCAACTTGTACAGGCGGAAGCTTCGTCCAAGAAACTTCTGTCACTTCAAATATGCATATATGTGTCAAATACAAACCCAATGTTGTTCTCGGGCAAAATAAATATATTAAAAAAAAAAAAGAATGTGAAAAGGAATTTTAGTTGCAATATTAGACTGGCATATTCTTTTATCTAAATTTATAATTAGTAAGAATAAATGTATAATTTTCAAGCCAATGAAAAATAAAAATAAATGTATGATTTTTAAATAAATAAGAGTAAAAAAAAATAAAATGCATAATTTTTTTAATTGAGTGATGACAATTACCTTACTAAACCATGTGTAACTCTAGCTTTAACAGCAATTTTTTTTTTTTGGCAAGTAATTTTTTAATTGAGTGATGACAATTACTTTACTAAACCATGTGTAACCCTAGCATAAACTGCAAAATTTTTTTTTTTGGTAAGTAAGGTTGTATTTGGATTAATGGGAGAATTTTACATAATCTTGAAAGCATACTCTCGTATTACAAATGCTATACGTAATACTCAATACAAAAATTTTTACAGAATTATGTACAAATGATTATCTTTAAATTGGTATTTTAATCTTACTTAGTTGTAATACCTTCAGTTTAATTTTATACTTGATTCTTTCTACTATGCTAGACACTGTGGAGGAAATCCCTTAAAAATTCTTGTATTCTTTTCTATTCATATGTGGTATATCATAGCAGCATATTGGCAAAATTCTTTCCACTAAAATATCTAATATATGGCCCATTCAATTTCAGCATTTCAGATTTTTGAGTACTTTAGTTAACCATGCAAAGATTATTTATAATACATCTGATTTCTTTAGAAAATAAACATTTGAAAAATAGATGATCTATTCATTCAGTTTCTTTTCCACATAACATGCAAACATTAGAGTGAATTAGGCCCCAACTGAATAACTTGTCTTTAATATTTAGCCTACTTTTAGAGGGTGTTTGGTTAAAAAAAAGTTGATAAAAAAGTATAGAAAAAGTACAAAGATTTGATATAAAGGTGATATGTGGTAAAATTTAATTAGAAGAAAATATAAATTTTTTGTAACTTTTGATAGATTTTGGTATTTGATTGGTGGCCAAACAGCCCCTTAATAGCCAACCAAAAATAAATTTATGCCTTGAAATGTGTTTGGAGAACATAACAATCTATACTATTGTGCCTTAAGATATTGTTGCCTCGATGCCTCCCATGTTAGAGCTGCCCTATACTTTCAATACTTGGATTGGTGAGTATGTAAGTTTAACATATGCATATATATGTACGCTTTTCCATTAATTGAAAGTAATCTCTTATTTTTTATTATTTATTTATTTTCGGTGGGGGGGGGGTAGGTGATCTCTGCTGGAAGAAAATCTCTGCCGTGCACTCCAAATTTGTGCATTGCGTTCAATCAAAGCTTGACTTGGGGATCTCTTTCTACGCAGACGGAAGAGATAACGAGTTTTATTTGAAGAACAATCCATTTTGTGATTGAAAGGATTAGTTTTGTTTTTTTTTTTTTTTTTGTGGGTCTTATATGATTTGTTTTGTTTAATAATTTTTAAACAAATTATTTATATTCATAAAAAATAAATTAAAAAATAATTAAAAATAAAAAATTCGTATAGAAAGCCATCTGTTTCACTTGGATGGACAAGCTTGCTAATCATTTTACCATGAGCATAATTAACTATACAGTCTTGTTTTCATCATTAATTAATTCTTAATTTGCCTTACATACATTTGCGACGGTACTACTGATACAAGGTCATATTTCATGAACGAACAAATTGAACAAGGCCAAACAGAAATTTTAAGAAACTCTTGGTATGTATTTGTGTTTATATATATATATAGATACTGTTCGGCAGCAAAAAATACCGCCGAAACTGCTGACCACGCCAACCGGAAATGCAATCGCCGACCTGCCGAACAAAGACAGAAAGAAAGATTACGGCCGGAGTGGAGGTCTCTGGCCGGAAAACCCTCCGATGCTTAAATCAGCATGTCGCTCAAAGATTAAAACTTTCAGAGAAGAAATGAGTAAAAGCTTAAGTTGGCAATAGTCAGCTTACCTCTGTTGTTCAGCAGAATGTTCTATTTATAGTAGCTTGAATAATAATTAAAGCATACATGCGATTTGACATTACGCACACTTCCGTATTCCTTTTTTCCATCCTTACTTTAAATGTCCTTCCCGTTCATTTAATGCCTCAAACCTCTCATTTAATACACCATGCCTTTCATTTAATGCTTCTGGTGGCTTAACACGGCATTACAACCAGAATTTCAGGGTCAGACTGTCTTCCTGTCACATCCGTCAACTATTCGTGACGAGATGAACTGACTTAGTTACTTTCTCAGAGATAAATACCCAGTTCAGTCTTAACTACGGTGCATTTATGGTCATGAGCCCTCTTTAAAGGCTGTGAGTCCCAGGTTCAACATTTACTAGCCGCCAATGGATGGGCCGAACAAACAAGCTATTGAGGTCCTCGGCTATAGCCATGTAGCAACATACTATTCATTGGTGCTGAGGTTCAGGGTATCCTTTGGAATATTAACCCTAAGACATGTGTTCGTATATAACACTCACGTGGAACTCTCGTGCCATTAATCAGCTGTTCGGTAGGACGCCACGTGTCGTCATGTAGAGTGCTCGGCGGATGACTACGTGGCTCACACGAATATGCCCGGCATTGGGCCACGTGGCGCATTGATTACACTTGTTCAGCATCCGTACATTTAAGTATTATTTTACCCAACGGATACAGAGGACAAATTCCATATTGCCATGCATATACTGAATATATAATACCACTCATGATCAAAGGGCTACAAAAGGAATTCACCACACAATGTTTACAAATAGAATATATACACACACATATATGTATGTATCTACAACAAATTAACCATGCAAACTACATATTGAGGAGCTTGGCTTGTATTCATTATAGTGGGCAAATCAGATCCTGCAAGAACAACAAAAAGTGGATTAAAAAACAAAGAAAAGAAAAAACAGTAGGAAGAACAAAGCTATAAGAAATTAATTATTAGGCATAAAATTGGGTAAGTACTGAATATATTCGATGTTAATCTTTGTACGAGGAGAATTCGAGACGGCTGCAAAAGCGTCAGTGGACATGACGATAGTAGAAGGGCATGGCCTCTTCGAACAAAAATCCACCACCTTAACATCGATGGTACCATTTTTGCACGGTCTTCTACGGCCACTCAGACACCTCAGCCTATAACGCCTCCCACAGGCAGCCCCATTATCCCACAACCCTTCACTCACTGCAACAAATAGATTTCCCGGAGGGAATTGATCTTGTCGATACCCATTACACTTGGTAGCTGCACAATAACTTGCATATACAGTTACAAATACATAAATAAAATATATATATACACATATATTCTTATACTAATGCATATATTTGTTGGGAGTGTTTTCATCGGTTGTGGCTGTGGAATGACTAGTGTATAAGTGTGAGAGAAAATCACATTACATGAATTAATTTTTGAAATTGAAATAAATGCAAGACCACACATTATTAGTATCAGAATTTTGGTTTATCATCAAACTCATGAGCTAACTGTTGCGATTGAAATAAGTCCAAGGCCACCTATTAATATTGGTTATATATATATATACATGTACATATATGTAAGATGAAGAAGTGGGTACCCACGTATGTATGGTGGATAATAAGAACTCGCGGTGCCTATATCGCCAAGGACTCCGCTCGCCTCTCCGGACAAGATGGTTAGTATTAATAGTACCGCCATGGCCAGGTTACCCATGATATTGAAGAACTAATCACAACGAATTCTGCACAAATTAAGGTGCGTGGTATTGTCATCTTTATAGTGGAAGGTTTAAGGTGTGAACACGTACAAACAATTCTTGCGATGGATCACCTTAAATATCACAAGATTCTTATACCAAAGAGAAGGAGGAAATTAGAATTTATGTGGAGGGTGTCTACTAAAATAATTTCATATGAATTTAGAATTTATGTGGAGGTTATCTACTAAAATAATTTCATATGAATTTATTCCCCAACCATGTGGCATTTTCAGTTTCTCAATTCAATGACTGACAAAGATTGATGCAACTTCTACAAACAGAGGCTTCCAAGAAATTTCGTTTGCTTCAAATATGCATATATGTGCCAAATGCATACCCAAAATTCTACTTACAAAGTCGAAAAGAAAAAAAATGGTGAAAAGGAATTTTAGTTGCAACGATAGATAGGTATATTTTTTTTATCTAAATTTATAATTAGTAAGAATAAAAAATGTAATTTTCAAGCCAGTGAAAAAGTAATAAAATAAACGTTAAATAAGAGCAAAAAATAGTAATAAAGTACATATGTAATTTTTTTTTTTTTTTTTAGAAGAGTGATGGTAATTACCTTGCTAAACCTCGTGAAACTCTAACTGCAAATTGGTGAATATATAAGTTTAATATATGTATGTATGTATTGTACGCTTTTCCATAAATTGGAAGTAATCTTTTCTCTCTCTCTATTTTTATTTATTTATTTTTTGATAGGTAATCTCTGCTCGTAGAAAATCTCTGCGTGCACTCCAAATTTGTGCATTGCGTTAAATCAAAGCTTGACTTGGGATCTCTTTCTACGAGGACGGCGGAGATAACGAGTTTTAACTTGAAGAACAATCCATTTTGTGATTGAAAATGAATTTTTTTTTGGGTATTATATGATTCTTTTCATTAAAGATTGATTTTTTTTGTTTAATAATATTTAAACATTATTTATACACATCAAAAAGCCATCCGTTTCCACATTTACCTCAATTTTCTTATTTTGAAATATTTTTCTGATTGATGTGAATAATTTACCAAAAAGCTACTAAATAAAAAAAAAAAAAAGAAAAGAAAGAAAGAAAGAAAAAGAAACCAAAATTTGATAATATGGGGTGCATTTGACACACTTAAAAACACTAAAAAATTCTAAAAATCAGTTAAATTTCTTAATATATTTTGCACACCTCGTGTTTTGTGAAATTTACATATATTTACATATTTCAACAAATTTTTATAAACCCCAATAAATTTTTTATAATCTCTAATAATAATTCTACAAATCCCAACAATTTTTTTACATATTTCAAAAATTTTTCAACAACTTTCCAAAATTTTGATCAAAATTCGTCGGAATGGTTTCTCTCTTCGACATTCTAACGCAAAAGTCAAAAAATTCAACAACTTTCAAAAAAGTTTTGATATAAATCCATTGAAACAGACCCAAAAACTGTCAGAACGGTTTTTCTCTCTAACATTCACACACAAAAGTTAAAAAGTTATATTGTTTATCCCTGAGAAGGTAATTTGGTGACTATGTGCCAAACGCTAAAAATTACTCAAATAATATTTTTAGTTATTTTTCCTTAATTTTCGACATTCCAAACACACATACATATATATGTATATATGTATATAAGAATGAAAAAATTAAAAAAAAAAGTCAGACCTGATCCTTTCCAAACTACAGAAGTAAGAATTTATCCACTTAAAACAATTTTCATGCTATATTTTGCATTGTTTTTTTTTTTTTTTTAATAAATTTTTGATTAAACAATTTTCTATTTTACGTTTAACCTTTCTACCTGAAAGTTATATGTCCTCCTCTTAATTGTATTTTTCAAAATTTGAAACTTACCACATGATCTATTGAACCTTTTCTCTGTAATTAAGCAATGTTCTAAATCTCCTATGCTCCAAGTATATATTGGCTAATATAACCCTTTTATAACAATATTATACGGAACTGTAGGTGACAGATCCAGATCCAGAACGTGATGCTTAGAAGACAAGGTTAGAAAATTATGAACGAAAATGCGCTATCAAGAATTTTGGAAAAAAAAAAAAAAGTTTTAGTAGGCGAGCTTTAAAAATATTCAAAATTTTAGCCAAAATTACATTTATCATAATTGTTACTGTTCGGCAGTAAAAATACCGCCGGAACTGCTGACCACGCCAACTGGGAATGCAATCGCCGACTTGCCGAACAAAGACAAAAAGAAAGGTTACGGCCGGAGTGGTGGTCTCTGGTCGGAAAACCCTCCGATGCTTAAGTCAGCAAGTCGCTCAAAGAAGAAAGCTTTTCCAAGAAGAAATACGTAATAGCTTAAGTTGGCAATAGTCAGCTTACCTCTATTGTTCAGTGGAATGTTCTATTTATAGTAACTTAAATAATAATTAAAGCATACATGCGATTTGACATTACGCACACTTCCGTGTTCCTTTTTTTCATCCTTGCTTTAAATGCCCTTCCCGTTCATTTAATGCCTCAAACCTCTCATTTAATACACCATGCTTTTCATTTAATGCTTCTGGTAGCTTAACACGGCATTACAACTAGAATTTCAGGGTTAGACTGTTTTCCTGTCACATCCGCCAACTACTCGTGACGAGATGAACTGACTTAGTTACTTTCTCAGAGATAAATACCCAGTTCAGTCTTAACTACGGTGCATTTATAGTCATGAGCCCTATTTAAAGGCTGTGGGTCCCAGGTTCAACATTTACTAGCCGCCAATGGATGGGCCGAACAAACAAGCTATTGAGGTCCTCGGCTAAAGCCACGTAGCAACATACTATTCATTGGTGCTGAGGTTCAGGGTATCCTTTGGAATATTAACCCTAAGACATGTGTTCGTGTATAACACTCACGTGAAACTCTCGTGCCATTAATTAGCTGTTCGGCAGGACGCCACGTGTCACGATGCAACGTGCTCGGTGAATGACTACATGGCTCACACAAATATGCTCGGCACTGGGCCACGTGGCACCTTGACTACACTTGTTCGGCACCCGTACATCTAAGTATTATTTTGCCCAACATTTTACCCCCACTCTGGTTGGAAAAGGATGTTTTCCGAGCAGAGTAGCAGAGCAGAAAAGCCTTACCTTACCAATCCGTTCCATCTTCCTCATGCGATTTGTCGTTTAGTGCCCTCCTGACGCGCTTCTAATCTGATTGGACCCTTCTCTCTCTTGGTAATGACACGCGTAGTGCCCTTTTAGCTTTTCATCTGCCGCGCCGCTTACGCGAATCCCCAGATCCGGGGTGTCAAAACGTGAGTGGTCAGAAATTTGAAAACTGGGGCGGTAATAAATGCCATTTTTGCCGCTCGTTGCTTTTTTATTGGTAACGCTTCGGTTCCCCCCACAGATACACACACATATACATATATACTGGGTTCATCTTCTTTTACTTCCTTTTCGCGATTCGAGCCATCAGATTTCCTTTGCTTCTTTCCCTCTGAGTTTTCATCTTCTCGAGCTTTCATCCTTCCCGTCGTTCTTCGTTCCTGGTGAGTTAATCCTTTTTATTTCAAATCTTCCATTATGGGTAGACTCGCAAACGAGCTAAACTCTGAAGAAAAAATTAGGGTTTTCAAGGAGAAATACCAAATTCCTCAGAACATAAACATTAGGCTCGCCGAACAAGGCGAGCGCAAAACAGGAGAGTTCCCCATAGTGGCCATCACCGAAGGTGGCCTTAGGTTCCCCCTACACCTTTTTCTTCGCTTTATGATGAGCATCTTAGATCTTGGCCCTAGGAATCTTACCCATAACTTCTACAGGATAGTCAATGGGGTGATAGAAATAAATAGACGATACGGATTCCACATATCCGAGTGGGATTTACTTTATTGCTATTCCATCCAAAAGGTGAAGAGGGATGAGAACAGGTGGTATTTGAAATCCCGACCAAAAAAAGCCTTGGTCCATATGCTGCCTGATACGATTAAGTCAGAAAGTGACCTGTGCATTGTCACGGGTCACTGGACACACGATCCAGACGAAGATCGTTTTCCAATCGACCCTCTGGTTTCTTTGGGCCCAGGTTGGTTGATTTCGAATATTACCATCTCTCACTCCTCTTCGACTATCTATTTTTTGAAAGCACACTAACTGTTTGATTTGATTTCTATACAGCCGATCAAACAAAGAAGTTCTGGGCCACCGATTTTCGTGCTGACAAAGATCACCTCGAACAGGTGTTCAAATTCCTTGGAGGTCCTGATCTCTATCCATTTGCCAGAGCAGTCCCTATCTTGTTCAGCTTCACCCCTTCTCACCAAACATTCATCGCTCCCCCTCAAGGTTTCGCCACCCCAGAAGCTATCAGGCGTCTTCAGTGGTGGTTCCGGGCTTCTGCTGAAGAAAAAGAAAATTACTACGCCTTGAGGCATCCAGAGTGGGTCCGTCCACCTCCGTTTGCTATCCCGTTGGTTGCCGAGCACACTCCTACCCCGGAGGCAGCGATTCCCGAACCAGCTGAGCAATCAAGGGGACGGAGACTCGTTCTTTTGGACAAGAAGGAAGAAGAAGAAGAAGAGGTTGAACCACCCCCAGCCTTCGATTACTTCTCCGATCCAGTAGAAGAAGAGAGAATAGAGATGGCCCCCAAAGTCGATTATAAGAAACTCGCTCTGGCCAAAGCCAAGGAGCAAAGAGTCGATGAGGAGAAGAAGAAGAAGGCCGAACAGCATAAGGCTGCTGGGAAGAGGAAGCTTGATGAGGGGAAGGCCCCTACTCCTACAACCGCTGATCAAATACTGAAGGTAAAAATAGAGAAGGGGAAGGAGCAGGAGGCAGCTCAAAAGAAACCCTCTGGTCCCCCTGAGTAGAAAAGGGCCAAAACACAACAAACCGGAGAGGTTCAAGTCGCCGAGCAGTCAAAAGTGCCAAAAGGGACTGCTGGGTAGGGGGAAGCACCTTCTAAGGATGTGCCACCGAAGACCTCTGAGCCATAACCTTCTCAGCTGATTGGGCCTGTGCCTCTTGCAATTGAGTACCCAGCCAATCCGGTTCGAGACGCCCCTCCATTCGTCCCAGAAATCCTCATTCCCAGTCTTGAGTTCCCTCGAGGCAGACCATTCACCATCCAAGATTCAGCTCTCAACCATGCCGAGGAGTATCTCAAAGGTGTCCTCCCTCCTCGGGATGTCCATGCCACGCGAAAAAATTAAACGGAGGACATCCACAAGACCTTAATGAAGAATGCCATCTCTGTAAGTGTGACGACGTTCTTTTCTGCACATCCTTTTTCCATTATGCACTTTCTAACTCTCTGTTCTTTCTGCAGACTTTTCTCTATACTATAGAGCTAATTGCTCGGAGTCAAGCCTCCAATGCCAGAGCCGAGCAGGATAGGTCAAACATAAAGGAATTAAAGGCGAATGTGAGGACCTTGGAGAAGGAGAATAAAAATCTCCAATCCAGCAATGACGCTCTGACAAAAGAGAGAGGCGAGCTTCGAGACGAGAGGAAAGAGCTCGAGCAGCAGCTTAAGGATGCCCTTGGCCAAGTAGCAGGAAGCAAAGCTCGTGTGGAGTCTATGGACAAGATCCTGATCCGCAAAGACGAAGAGCTACTAGAGGTCAAGGGAAAACTTTCAAAAGCTGAGATTGAGCTATCCTTCACGAAGATTGGGCAAGAGATATTTCTTAAGGAGCTGGAGACTTCCAGGGCCGAGCAGACCAAATCGAAGCAGGAGCTTGCCAACCTCCGAGCAGAGCTCGTACTTAAGACTCGGGCCCTGGAAGAAAAGGAAACTGCCCTCCGTGCAGCCGAGGAGAAGGCCAAAGCTGATGTGGATGCGCAGATTAATGACTGCATGGATCAGATGAGGGACGCTCACAACGATTTTTTCCTCGAGGGTTGGGAGGCTGCAATGAAGAAGAACAACATCGATCACACCAACCCCATATACACAGAGATCCCTTATCCTGATCCTGAATGCCCAACTCCTCAATTCAGCTTCGAACGTCCACCTCAGACTCCCTCAATTCAGACTGCCGAAGAAACCATTGACGAGGGGGAGGTTGAGGTGGACAATGCCCAGAAGGACACCTCCCAAGCACCTAAACAGATTGATCTGGTTGTGGAGAGTGATCCCACTAAAGAGGGAGAGAAGTGAGCCTCTGTGTATTTTTGTTTTGCTTTTTTATTCAATTCAGACGTAACAATGTGACGAATTATGTAAAGCTTTTGACTCTGAATGAATGAAAATACTCTAGTCTTTCTCTAATCTCGCTTCGTTTTCCCATGTCTTTGCTTCTTTAGAACTACTGATGAATTGATTGAAGAATACTTCGACTTGGTTGCTGACGAAGTTATGGGGAGTGCAGCCGAGGAGTACCTTGATGTTTTTTCATACGAGATAGCTACAAACCCTTATAACAAATGCTAATGCCTCATCTTAGGTTTAGGATGGCCTCTTCGGTTGACAATTATGTAAAGTATATTGTAATTGTATTCTGATACACGTAATAAAAGCTTTTGGATTGTTGTCATTCTCGCTTTCTCCCATTGGGATTCTACGTTTATATTTCTTGTGCTTGTGTTGAAGTACGTACCTTGGATAAATTCGTACCAATAATCAAACAATCATAAAATTGAACAGAATTGCTTTAAGCATCAAGCCTTGAATAACAAGTTCAAGTAGTAACTTGCTTTTCATCAAGTAGTTTCAAGCTTTGACTAAAAAGGCATAACTTTAATAAATCCCACATACCTCGATGAGCTCAGCTGTCCTCCAGCTTTCATATAATAACGGATGAATCTACCTTTTGACAAAATTTCACTTTTCAATTCCATGCCGAGCATCAGAGAAGTGAATCTTTATGACACGAGGGCTTTTGCACGTCAACGCCGAGCTTCTTTGAGATGATTCTTTGTGTTGTGAGAGCTTCTGCTTCCATTGTACCAACGCTAAGGAAACTGAGCGTGGCTTCTTTTCTTTCCCAACTAGTAAACCGAGGAATTGAATCCTGGCTTAAAGAACGCGTCTAGTCAATGTTCAAATCATGATTGGGCCAACATCAGAAATGATGTGGATTCTTATACCAGTTGTCGGCAAGCCGAGCACGGTTCCTTTTTGATAATCTTTTTCAGAAAACTGGGAAATTGAATCCTAGTCTAAAGAAAATTCCTGGTCAATAAATAAACCAGGATTGTACCAACGCTGGGCAAGTCGAGCGTGGCTCCTTTTGATAATCCTTTTCAGAAAATCGAGGAATTGAATCCCAGTTTAAAGAGAATACCTGGTCAGTAAATAAACCAGGATTGTACCAACGCTGGGCAAGCCGAGCGTGGCTCCTCTTGATAATCCTTTTCAGAAAACTGGGGAATTGAATCCCAGTTTAAAGAGAATACCTGGTCAGTAAATAAACCAGGATTGTACCAACGCTGGGCAAGCTGAGCGTGGTTCCTTTTGATAATCATTTTCAGAAAACTTGAGAATTGAATCACATTCTAAAGAGAATACCTGGTCAGTAAATAAACCAGGATTGTACCAACGCTGGGCAAGCCGAGCGTGGCTCCTTTTGATAATCATTTTCAGAAAACTGAGGAATTGAATCCCAGTTTAAAGAGGATACCTGGTCAGTAAATAAACCAAGATTGTACCAACGCTGGGCAAGCCGAGCGTGGCTCCTTTTGATAATCCTTTTCAGAAAACTGGGGAATTGAATCACAGTTTAAAGAGAATACCTGGTCAGTAAATAAACCAGGATTGAACCAACATCCAAAGGGATGTGGCATCTTTCTGTACCAATGCTCGGTAAGCCGAGCATGGCTCTTTTCTAGACCACCACTCAAAGAGATGTGGCGTCTTTCTGCTAAACAGGGAATAGGCTTTTGAAATTGTTTTATTTGCTTAAACAAAAGAATGACTTTTTTAATAAATGTACAGAGTTTTTAATAAATGTACAGTAAGATTAGTGATAGTACAACTTTAAATGGGCTACATTCCATGATCTTTTAATTGGCTTTCCTTCCACGTCAGTTAACTTGTAAACACCATTGCCGAGCACCTCCGAGACGACAAAAGGTCCCTCCCAATTGGCTCCAAGCTTTCCTTTGGTTTGATCTTTTCTGCTTCCCATCAATTTTCTTAGCACCCAGTCGCCAGTGCCGAATTCTCTATGTTTGACCCTTTTATTAAATTTCTTCCTTGTCTCTTGTTGGTAGTTAGCTAACCTCAGCGCGGCCAGTTCCCTTCTTTTATCAATCAGATCCAGACTCATAGCCATAGCTTTATCATTCTCTCCTTTATCAAAGGTTAGAGTCCTGATGCTCGGCATGCCAACCTCTAGCGGAATGACAGCTTCAACTGCATAAGCCAGAGAAAAGGGAGATTCCCCAGTTGATCTTCTAGGGGTTGTTCGGTATGTCCACAGCACTGACGGCAATTCATCTACCCACTTCCCTTTTGCTGCTTCCAGCCTTTTCTTGATACCACTGAGAATGACCTTGTTTGTAGCTTCGGCTTGACCATTGCTCTGGGGGTAAGCTGGTGTTGAATAAATATTTTTGATTCCATATCTAGAACAATATTCCTTAAATGGGACACTGTCAAATTGCGTCCCATTGTCAGAAATAAGTGTCATAGGGATGCCATACCTGGTAATGATGTTCTTCCAAACAAATCGAATGGTATCGGTATCTCTGATGTGGGCCAAAGGTTCTGCTTCCACCCACTTAGTAAAGTAGTCAGTGCCGACCACTAAAAACTTTCTATTTCTCGAAGCAGTAGGTAGGGTTCCCACAATGTCGAGCCCCAACTGAGCGAATGGCCAAGGACTGGTCAACGGACTGAGTTCTTGGGCTGGCTGGTGAGGAATGGAAGCAAACTTTTGGCATTTCTTGCATCTCTGAATATAAGCTTGAGCATCGTACCCCATCTTCGGCCACCAATACCCTTGTGTAATTGCTCGATGAGCCAATGATCTGCCCCCAGTATGTGCTCCACAGACCCCTTCATGTAGCTCATAGAGGAAGTCTTGCACTTTGTCAGGATGAACACAAAGAAGATAAGGGCCTGTGAAGGATTTTTTGTACAACTTGTAATCAGGAGAAAGCCAAAACCTGGTAGCCTTTATCCTCAGCTTCTTCGCTTCTTTTTTGTCCTCAGGGAGAGTCCCATCCTTTAAGTAAACAATGATTGGGTCCATCCAAGATGGAGCCAAATCAGCACACATTACCTCTTCAACTTTCGTTATGCTCGGCTTCTTTAGGACTTCTAAAAAAACTTGATCAGTCAGCCTTATTCGAGAAGAGGCAGCCAACGTTGCAAGTGCGTCAACATGAGCATTATGATCTCTCCCAATGAGCTCCACGCTAGCTTTATTAAAGCTTTCAATTTTCTTCTGTGCCAATTGCAAGTACTCTGCCATCCTCTCACTTCTAGCCATATACTCACCCTTCAGCTGGTTGGCAACCAACTGAGAGTCAGTCCTTATTACAACATCGTTTGCCATCAGTCGCCGAGCAATGTCGAGTCCGGCCAGGAGAGCTTCATACTCTGCCTCATTATTAGTAACCTCGAACTCGAGCTTTATTGCATATTCTATTGAGACCCCTTCTGGTGTAGCCAGGACGATGCCCACGCCGCCTCTTTTCCTAGATGAAGATCCATCAACCTCAATTTGCCAAGGTTGTTCTGCGTCAAAGTGTTCGGCTGGGACATACTTTATTTCAACTTGCCATACTTCTTTTGTTGAGGAGCTGGTGTGGTAAATTTCGCTACAAAATCGGCTAAAACTTGAGCCTTTATTGCGGTTCTTGGGATGAATTTTATGTCAAATGCACCGAAAAAAACTGCCCATTTTGCCACCCAACCAAACACATCGGCCTTCTTTAAAACATGGCCAATTGGCTGATCGGTGACCACTTGAATGGTGTGTGCATGGAAGTAATGGGCTAACTTCCTGGATGCCATTATCAATGCCAAGGTCAGCTTCTCTAGGGGAAGGTATTTGGTCTCCGCCCCTTGCATTGTTTTGCTGACATAGTAAATAGGATGTTGCTTCCCTTGTTCTTCTCTCAGCAGGACGGCACTGACTGCATGTTCTGAAACTGCCAGATATAGTTGCAAAATATCCTCCGACTGCGGTGTTGATAATATCGGGACAGTTGTCAGGTACTCTTTAAGCTTCTCCAGTGCTGCGTCTGCCTCAGCATCCCATTGCATCTTGTTGGCACCTTTTAGCAATTTGAAGAATGGTCGGCATTTGTCAGATGATCTACTGATGAATCGATTGAGTGCCACCACCATTCCTGTGAGCTTCTGGACTTCCTTTTTTGTGTACGAAGGAGAAACAGATTGGATAGCTCGTATTTGATCGGGGTCAGCTTCAATTCCTCTTCTGCTGACCAAGTGGCCCAAGAATTTGCCCGAGCCAACTCCGAAGGCACACTTGGCAGCATTTAGTTTTAACCTATACCGATCAAGGGTCGAGAAGACATGCTGAAGATGTTGCAGATGCGTGTTCGACTCCTTACTTTTCACCACCATGTCATCAATGTAGACCTCCATCGTCTGCCCGAGGTCTTCTTTGAATATTTTCGTAACTAACCGTTGATAGGTGGCTCCAGCGTTCTTCAATCTAAATGGCATAACCCTGTAACAGTATATGCCTCGCGGGGTTATGAAAGAAGTCTTCTCTTCATCAGGGCCGAACATGGGGATCTGGTGATATCCTCTGTAAGCGTTTAGGAATGACATCCTGGAACATCCAGCGGTTGAGTCAATGAGTTGGTCGATCTTTGGTAGGGGAAATGGGTCTTTTGGGCAGGCTTTATTCAGGTCCGTGTAATCCACGCAAACTCTCAATTTCCCATTCTTCTTTTTGACCACGACTGTATTGGCTAACCATTCCGGGTATGAGACTTCCCGGATGGTCTCAGCCTCTAACAATCGACCGACCTCCTCTATGACAGCCTCTGCATGCTAGAGAGCTGACATCCTTGCCTTTTGTACCACAGGTTTTACCCCCGGATTCA
Organism: Vitellaria paradoxa; assembly: GCA_019916065.1. Lineage (NCBI taxonomy): Eukaryota > Viridiplantae > Streptophyta > Magnoliopsida > Ericales > Sapotaceae > Vitellaria > Vitellaria paradoxa. The sequence continues at coordinate 2,773,861 of CM034242.1, forward strand.
CATTCAACTTATGAGTCATAATTTCGGGAAAAATACCTAGCATTCCATGCGGAGTCCAGGCGAATGTTCCAATATTCTTCAAGAGCATCTCTGTTAGCTCCAGTTTCTCCTCGGCGCTCAGGTTTGTGCCGATCAGGAAGAATTTGTCATCCTTAGCAGGGCCAATCTGATATTTCTCCAAGCCTTCTATGGCTTTCTTCTGTGGATCACCGCCGACATCATCGATCTTCGGGGCGTCCTCGGGAAGCTCCGTCAGTTGGACTTGTTTGGGAATGGTTTTGGATTTCAGGGCTGCGGTGAAGCACTTTTGAGAAATGCTTTGATCTCCCAAAATAGAGATCACTTCTCCACCATAGGGAAACTTCAACACCTGATGGTAGGTTGAGGGGACCGCCTTCCAAGCATGAATCCACGACCTTCCCACTATAGCGTTGTAGGAAGAAGAGGAATCCACAACAGTTAACTCAACCTCTTGCTCCACCGGGCCCACGCGAACGGGGATAACAACCCTGCTCAGAGGCTAGACGGGGGCAGAATTGAATCCTATAAGGGGGCACTCTGCCGGTTCCAGATCTTCTTCGGTCAATCTGAGCTTCTTAAATAAGCTCAGGAACATGACTTCGGTTTAGCTTCCCGCGTCTACCAAAATTCTCCTCACCTCGGAGTCGAACATGCCCAAGGTGATTACCAAGGCATCATTGTGCGGTAGCTGAACACCAGAATACTCATCTTCACGAAAAGTGATTCCTTCCGTGGCAGCTTTCCTCGGGCGTTTGCTCGGCTGGCCTGCAACGCCCAAGATTTCCTGACTTTGTGGATTAAGGGCATGGTTGATGACACTCTGGGGCCGTTGCTCCATATGGATCACGTGGATGACTACAGGTCTTGGAACATCTCTACGTGCCCTAGCTCTTGGTGGGGGTTGCACCTCCTCGGCAGTCTCCTCCCCTGCAGTCTCCTCTCGCTGCCTCATTGGCTCTCTATCCTGTGGGGGTGCTTCCCTAGTTCTGCCCTCGTCTATGTATTCTTTAAGATGGCCCTTGCGTACCAGTTCCTCCAGATGGTGGCGCAATGATCGGCAGGCTCCGGTACGATGCCCCCTGTCCTGGTGGTACGCGCAATAATCTTTGGAATTCTCCTTCCCAGGGAAATCTGGCAGCTTCCCGGGCCATCTGAAATATGGCTTATTTCTTATCTGTGGGAGGATCTTGAAGATCGGCATTTTGAATACCGTATTGACCGCCTCGAAGACGGATTTTTCTTCATCTAGGAGTCGACGGCCTCCTCCCCTGCTTTTATCTCCTCGTTGGCCTTGGGATCTTCTTTCTTTGTGTTCGGCCGGCTGTGTCTCATCCTCCACCTTGGCGTATTTTTCAATCCGGCACATAAAGTCTGACATATTGGCCGCGGGCTTTTTGGTCAAGGAGAGCCACAGCCTATCCTCCTTCCACAACCCCAACTTGAATGAAGTCACGGCCAATTGCTCCGAACATTCTCCCACCTCGTTGTAGAGCTCCAAGTAGCGGTGGGAGTAATCTCTCAATGATTCTCCTGATTTTCTTTTCATCGTAAGGAGAACGTCAGTGGTTTTGAGCTGTTTTGTGTTAGCCAAAAATCGGGTGACGAACTCCTTTACCAGTTGCTGCCAGCTCCGGATACTGCCAGGGGGCAGTTTATGGAACCACTGAAGTGCTGTATCCCCCAAACTGGAAGGGAATACTCTGCACATAAGATGGTCATTGCTGCTCCATAATGTCATGGCCTGCATGTAATGGCGGTAATGGGCCAGGGGGTCAGTTCTTCCATCATAGAGATTAAGCATCGGAGTTTGGAATTTCTCCAGAGGCTCTGCATCAATTATTTTATCAACGAATGGAGAGGCAGAGATCCGCCCCAAGGCTTTCCTTGCCATCATGCGTGTGCTCTGGCCCTGAGCACCCCATTCCTCTTCTTGCCCCCATTCATCTACCTTTGCCTTTCCCGCCTTCTTACGCTTCAAAGTTACCTCTTCTTGGTCTGAGCTATCCGCTTCTTCTGAGAGTGCCTCCGGGGCCCTTTTGGAGTAACTCTTTTTATGGTGCACTTTGGCGAGTAGGTTAGCATCGGATCTTGCGCCACGTTTTGTTATTATTTTATCGTGACGCGAGCCTTTTTTTGGAAGGAGTGACATCACGTCGTGAGCGGGAACGTACCTCCTCTTGTTCATGAGTGTCCCCGTCATCTTCTTCAGTGGGGTCCTCGTAAAGAGCATCGTAATTTTCGTCAGATTCTGAGTCAGATCGATCAGAATCGGCTGCATGGCTAGCAGTAGACTTTCCCTTCTCCTTACTTAATTCCAGCAGAATCTCCTCCAATTCTACTTGCTTCTCACTGGCCTTAGCCATCAACTCCTCTCTCCGTTTCAGTGCCTCTGGGTCCTCCATTTTCTTTCTCCTGGCATGCTCCAGACCTGGAGTCCGGATAACCAGCGCACTCCCTTTAGTTTTGGCAGGAGTGCAACCGTCCCCTACCCGTGGAGATGATGGTGGAGTAGTGTTTCCTCCTGAAGTCATTATGTGGACAAGTACTAGAAACTTGACAGAGAAATGAGAAAAAAGCTGACGAACAACAAGACTGGGCTAAACAACGAGCCCCACGGTGGGCGCCAAATGTTCGACAGCAAAAAATACCGTCGGAACTGCTGACCACGCCAACTGGGAATGCAATCGCCGACCTGCTGAACAAAGACAGAAAGAAAGGTTACGGCCGGAGTGGAGGTCTCTGGCCGGAAATCCCTCCGATGCTTAAGTCAGCAAGTCGCTCAAAGAAGAAAGCTTTTCCAAGAAGAAATAAGAAATAGCTTAAGTTGGCAATAGTCAGCTTACCTCTGTTGTTCAGTAGAATGTTCTATTCATAGTAACTTGAATAATAATTAAAGCATACCTGCGATTTGACATTACGCACATTTCCGTGTTCCTTTTTTCCATCCTTGCTTTAAATGCCCTTCCCGTTCATGCCTCAAACCTCTCATTTAATACACCATGCCTTTCATTTAATGCTTTTGGTGGCTTAACACGGCATTACAACTAGAATTTCAGGGTTAGACTGTCTTCCTGTCACATCCGCCAACTACTCGTGACGAGATGAACTGACTTAGTTACTTTCTCAGAGATAAATACCCAGTTCAGTCTTAACTACGGTGCATTTATGGTCATGAGCCCTCTTTAAAGGCTGTGGGTCCCAGGTTCAACATTTACTAGCCGCCAATGGATGGGCCGAACAAACAAGCTATTGAGGTCCTCGGCTATAGCCACGTAGCAACATACTATTCATTGGTGCTGAGGTTCAGGGTATCCTTTGGAATATTAACCCTAAGACATGTGTTCGTGTATAATACTCACGTGGAACTCTCGTGCCATTAATCAACTGTTCGGCAGGACGCCATGTGTCATGATGCAACGTGCTCGGTGAATGACTACGTAGCTCACACAAACATGCTCGGCACTGGGCCACGTGGCGCCTTGACTACACTTGTTCGGCACCCGTACATCTAAGTATTATTTTGCCCAACAGTTACTTTAATAATTTTTTGAAATTTGAGAGCGATAGTTCCTCCATCCATTAAAGATGACATTTATGAACTATGCCACTTAAAGTAGTTTTGTATCTCAAAAATAAAATAATTCCTAAAGAGTTTATATTTTGAAAAAAGTAATATTTTTTTGAAAACATAATTACTATGTTTGAATTTTTTTTAAATTGACCGTACATTAATTGAATTTTTATTTTATTAAAACGGGTTACATCCAAATTAACAATGAAACATGCATAATAAAATCATATTGTAGCGATACATTTAATTTGGCCTGTGTATACTTAATAGGATAATGTGCTTGGATGGTTAAGTATGAGAGCCCGTTTGGCAGTTAAAAAAAAAAAAGAAGAAAGCTCAATTTTTGGTAGTTTTTTGGGTGTTTTATTTTTTTGCATTTTTTTGTGTGTTTGGTTGAGCAAAGTGTATTTTTTAGCATTTTTTTACAACTTTTGGGTGTTTGGTAAATTTTTTACTGTAACAAATAAAAAAAGTGACATTTTTTGTGTGTTTGATATGTTTTTTACTGTAACAAATAAAAAAAGTGACAACTTTTTGTTTTACTTTTTACTGTAACAAATAAAAAAGTGGCAAAATTTATCATTTTACCAAACACACCAAAAGTTGCAAAATGCAACTTTTGATATTTTTTGGATAATTTTTGAGTTTTCAAATGAACTCTGAGTCAAAATTAACCCATTATTAGTTCATTGTGAGTCTTTTATAGAAATGCTCAGTGTTTGGATGATTAAGTATGAGTCAATATGAGCGTGGCCTATAGCTCAGTGATTAAGAGTTTCTTCTGTCTGCTCATAACTCGAGTTCGAGTCTTTCCTCTCTCCTCTTAAAAAAAAAAAAAAAACTTTACCTTTCAAAAAAAAAAAATAAATATGAGTCAATATTAGCCCATTATTAGTCTATTGTGAGTATTTTATAGAAAGGCTCATGTTACCAGTGTTTTCTTTTACATATATATATATATATATAGGTCCCCTCATATTAAAAACAGACATACGAACCTAATTTTAGTAAGATTGAAAATTAATTAAAATAAATTAACAAACAAAATTTGCTTGGTTTATTTATTAAGTATATTTATTATATATAATGTTATTTTTTCATCCCTTAGAAGGGTGACCCGTAGATGCTTGGATTCGATATACTTCTTTATCTCTCCGTTGTGACAAAGAGAAAGATCTAAACCCCCCTCTCTTTTTTTTTTTTTTTTAATCGGCTCGGTTTCTTGCATGATCATGGCACAATAAAAAAAAAAAATCGGTACGCTTCCATTTATATTTGATTAATTTTAATATTTTATAAGTTACATATTATTTAGTTTTATTACTTATATATATATATATTCAAATGTAAGGAGAGAGAAGTAAAAGTAGTCCTACAATAAATTATTTATAATTTTCAGGTTATTGAATCTCTTAACTGTTCTTACCCTATTAAGGGCGTGTTTAGAAGGACATTTTAGTTGAAAGTTAGAAAAACATATAATGGGTTAGTTACTTTTTGGTGTATGAAAGATAAATTTTAATTTTTTTAATAGGACCCATTCGAACGAATTTTATATGTTGTGTTAGACTTTTGAGTTGATAGAACCCATTCGAATGTCATCGAATTAATAACTCGTTCAGACGATTTTAGTTAGAAAAGTTATCAAAAAATTGATAGAAATTAATAAAAGTTAATAAAATTTTGTAAGAGTTAGTAAAAATTTATAAAATTTAGAATTTTTAAATAAATGTACGGAAAATGAGAATAGACAAAATTGATAGAAGTTTGTAAAAGTAATAAAAAAATTGTAACTTTTTGTAAAATAAGAATTTCATTATCTGTTAAATGATGAGGAAATTCATTATCTATTGTATTTCAAATGCGGACGCAATATGGGTGCAGCTAAGGTTCAACTTAATCAAGATTCCAAGTTTCTTTTTTTCTAATGTTTGGCACTTGCGCCCGCAAGCTATCATAGATGGGGCATGCACAAGTTGTTGGAATTAAATTTGAAGATACGTCGTGAGTTCGAGACTTGATAATGAAAATGAAATTGGTCTATATTTAACACTTTTAACTTTGGGCAAAACTCTGACCACTATGACGACTTTTGAGTAGGTTTATGATTTACTTAAAGTTGGTAAATTTGAGCATTTGTTAGTCTCCAAAATAATTTACGCTCTGACTTTGTTTGTTACCCAGATAAAAGTGGGGCATTGGACAAATCATCCGTGGGGCCAATTGTAAAGTGTTTGTTTAACAAATAAACATGCATCATATGAAATCCTGATCAGAATTTTAATCCTTAGAACTAGTGGACGAAAAAATCCCAACAGAAATGTGGTATTAGCAGTGAAGGAGTTAGGGATTAAGGGTAAAGTTACCAATATACCCTCAATCACATGAAGATTCAAACAAAATCAGTCCTTCCCGTGCTTAGCAATGGTGGATGAAGCCCCTTCTACTACACCATCTTAAAATGAGATCAAGAAGCAGCAAGTAACTCTGAATCATAATCAACAAGACGTCACGGTGGTGCCCAATCGAGTGTTTGTGGATAGCTACAAGTCCACGAAAGGCATTACCGTCGTGGTTGTCGACGCCAATGCCATCATACAAGGTAAAGAGAGGCTTCACAACTAAGCCGACAAGTTTATTTTCGTCTCCAAAGTCATGGACGAGATCTGAGATCCTATGTCTCGTCATCGCCTCAATTTCATTCCTTTCACTGTTGAATTTGTTTGTGCGAACATCTTAGCTGACCAGTGTAATGAATTCGGATGAATAAGAATCTAACTTTCCTATTGATTTTATTGTAAGGATAATAAAGTCATTTCATGCACTTATTCTATTATTTATACCATTTTCCTTTATACACACTAAACACGATATTACTTATTCTCTATCATATGATAGTATAAATCATCCTCTATTTGTCATATCACAATATTATTAATCCTCTAGTATTACTTATTCCCTATTTTTTATACTCTCAAACAAATGTAACCTTTAAGAATGAGTTCGCATAACTCTGCCTAATATTAATCCTCGCACGTTATCCCAAAAAAAAAAAAAAAAAAAGAATGCTTGGCAATCAACTAAAAATAGGACGTTAGGCAAGCTCTAACTCCCATTTTCTGGCTTGTGAATTCCGCTGAATCATCGGTTTAGGTTGATTAAACAGGTTAACATAAGCCACATCCTTGTCACAATTCTTTCTGGTAAAAGTAGCAGCTTTTTCCTCATACAACGGAGGCAACCAATACATTGATTGAATGACCAAGAAATTGAAATTATGAGCTCCCTCCTCTCTCTTTCTCACAACTCCTTACTCAGCGTACTAATTGCGGTGACTGCTTGTTTAATTTGGGCTTATTAAGGCTCTGTATAGAGTGGCAAAAAAATTTTTAAAAAATAATAAAAATATTAAAAAAATTTTAAAATGATTCATTTTTTATTTCACTGTACGAATTACGAATTCACAACTTATCTCATTTCACCTCATTTTATTTTATTTTTTATCATTCTAAACACGTCCTAAATAAGTTCGGTAAAATTTTGTTATTATTTTCTTCCAACTTCAGTATGTCTCCTCTGCATACCTCAGCTTTTACTTTTGTTGACTAATTAAGAGAATATTCGGTTTGTCAAATTTTATTAAAAAGAAATTAAGACCTCATTTAGTAACATTTATATTTATTTTTATATCTATTTTACTTTTTCATTAAATGAAATTATACAACTATTCTCATTTTTTTAATAAGATATGTTATACAATTTTAATGTCATAAATATCTTTTTGCAAAAACAAGAGTAATTGTGTAATTTCATTTAATAAAAAAGTAAAGTGGAGTGCAAAAATCCATTTGAAAAGTGCAATGGGCTTATCCTTTGAAAATTGATAACAAAAATGTAATTGTTAAACTTATTTTTATTTTTTTATTTTTAAAAAATAAAAACTTAAATAAAAATATAAATAAAAAAGTATTTTTTACTCTCTTTTTTTGGTTAGGAACATTTTGTCAATTTTAATATTTTTTTCATTTTTGTTACATCACATTAAAATAAATTATTTTATTCAAAAATCTTATAACTAGATATTTTTAATAAATAATATAATTAAATTTAATTAATTGAATTAATATAAAATATATTTTATTAAATTCAAGAAATTTTTTAAAAAATTAATAAAATTAAATATTTTATTAAATAGAAATTAATTATTGTATATTAAATTATATTTTCAAACACAATTTCTCTTTTAAATTAAAAAAAGGCAACAAAAAATAAAAACCAAGAAACATAAAGAATTAAATATAAAAAAAGACAGTATTATCAAACGGAACTTACTTTTACTAAATTTTCTAACTTTTTTTAATTTTTTTCACTAAATACAAAGATAATTTTATTAGTTTTGAATAATTTTTATTATTTTTTAATATTTACTAATTTTTTTAGATGGATGCTATAAATCAGTCCTATAATAGGGAGTGTTTAGAAATGTATAAATTTATAAAAATTAATATTTTATACTTTATACAGTAAATAAAAAATTTATATTTTATAGTTTCATATTTTGTATTTGTAAAAATTTTTAAAAATTTATATTTTTTTAACTGTAAACAGTGTCACGTAGTCCTTGCAGCGATGGCTCGTTTTGTAAGGTCTTCAAAAAGTTGCTTTATAGCACAGCGGGGCAGCCTCCATTGTAATAAAAAGAAAAAAAAATGAAAATAATAAAGTAAAGAGAAAAATAGGACGAAAGCCATGTCAATATTAGGTTTGTTTGAAATTGTATAATTTAATATAATTTTGTAAAAATTATAATTTTATAATTTATACTATAAATTAAATAAATTTTAAATTTTGTAAAAATTTTTAAGAATTTGTAGGTATTTGAACACCTATGATAAAATCTCTACTTTAATCGTTCTAAAATAATATATATATATATATATATATCTAGTTACTGCAAGAGTAGGAATATTAGTATTCGTTCAAAAGTTTTTTTCATTTCTTATCATTTTTTTTTATAAAATGATAAAATTAGTTTTATAATTAATGGAGGACAATTTATACAAAACACCTCAAATATTATAATTACGCTTCATTTTCATTTTTTTTAAATTGAGAAAGATCATTTCCTTTTCATTTATTATCATAAAACTAACACACCATTTTTCACTTTTCTTTAACTTCACTTTTCATTTTTTTAACTACAGTTTTCATAATCTCATGTATACTCTCACTCGTATATATTTTTATTTAATTCATTAAACTTTAAATGAAATACTATGTAAGATGATTCCATTGAAGCAAAACTTTTAAACGTGATTAATTTATTTTGGTACAAGAAATATGGAGTAAATTTCATATTATTATAAATTATCAAATCTCTCAAATAATAAAGCAACTATTAACTTTTTTTAATTTTTCTCTTTTATGTGATTAATTTCTTGATAGAATAATATGAAACAAAGTGCATGTAATATTTCTTTTTTTTTTTATTTTTGTTAGTGTATATGGTATTACATTATTAAGTTTTTTTTTTCCATTAACTTTTATATATATATATATATACAGTTCTTATTTGTAGTATTTTTCTTTTACTTAATGGTTTATAGAATTTTTTTTATTAAAATTATTGAATTGTTTTGAATAGTACAATTTTTTTTTTTATTTGATGGTAGCTAATTTTTGAGTATGAATGTTAAGATTTAAATTTTAATTTAATTTACCTTTATTTTAATTATTTTTATTAGTGTATGAATTGATCAACAATTATGATATCTTACTTTGTATCTATTAAAAAACAATGATTGTTTATTTTTTTTTTATTTTTGATAAAATAAACTTAAAAGATATATCTACAAAGTTAATTTAAAAAAATTATTAAAAAAAGCTCTCTCATGCAATTTCATGAAATTATAATCGATAGTAAATTTTTGATTTAATATGTAAATTAATAAAAAATGGATGATGTTATAGAAAATAAAAAATGAAGTATATTAATTTTTTGTAATAATAAATAAAAATGGAGGGCAATTAGAATATTTAATGTATTTTGTATTAATTGTTCTCTATTACAAGGTTAGTTTTGTAATTTTATAATAGTAAAAAAAGGGCAAAGAATGGGAGAAATTTTTGGAGGAGTGTCAATATCTCCACCTCTACCAAAATTTATAGTCAATACCTTCACAAATCAATTCAAGAGATGTTTATAGTGAAAAAAAATTATAAAATTTGATAAAAGTTCGTAATTTATATAGTGAGATAAAAATAATTAAATTTTAAAAATTTTTAGCATTTTTTAGAGTTTGAGGGGCTGCAGTGAAAAAATTAATTGTTAGGGTTGCAGTGAAAAAATGAAAGGCTAAGATTGATTTGTACTTTAATGACATGTGATTTTTGACATTCTGTATTAATTGTGTTCCAATCAAATTTTTAAAATTTTTAGTTTTATTTTAAAAATAATTTTAATTAAATTAAATATAAATAAATTTTAACCCTTAATTTTTCAGTTAATTTTTTTATTGCAACTCTCTGTAACTCATTTTTCAGCACTCCAAACGAAACGGTTTTTTGGAGGTTGCCAAACGGTGACTTCGAGTCAAAAATTCAAAAAGCTGCCAAACGGTGATTTCAAGTCAAAAATTCAAAAAGCTGCCAAACGGTGACACGAGTCAAAATTCAAAACGAGTCTAACAAAAGTCACCGTTTGTATTTTCCCCTAATCTTTTCAGACAAATATCACCTAAGCATCTGAGGTTTGGTATTTTAGCGTGCAGTGGTTTGGTGCCACTAATTTTTACCAAAAATAAGGTGCGTTTAGGATGGTAAAAAATTATAAAATTTGATAAAAATTATAAATTTATAATTTTTATAGTAAAAAATAAATAATAAATAATTTTTAAAAATTTTAATATTTTTGAACAATTATTAAAATTTGAAACAGAACTTATGTCTCCGATTATACGTGACAGTTTAATGACTAATCGAGTATTTAATAAAAATTTATGAAAGTTGAAAAAAATAAGAAAAGTTGAGAAAATTAATTTTTTGTTCGGCAGTCGAAGTTAGAAATATTTAACAAAAACTAATTTTGTATTTAGTAGAGAAAATTATAGAAAATTAACATAAATTGTTTTTCCTTTTTGGGTGCACGAAACGGTTACGTTAGACTTTTTTTTATCTTTTTAAAATGGGTATAAATACTCCTAAATAAGATTTAAACTTTTGACGTAAAATTAATCCTCCTACTTTTTATTTTTTATTTTAATTTGAATAGTTTAACCAATTTGAATATGTGAAAACTCAAAAAATGCCATAATAAAATCGAAAATTGATTTCCTTTTTTTTTTTGTTTGATAATTTCTAGGTTTATTATTTTGAAAAACACAACACGCTCATTCTAAAACATAAGTCCAATAATTTACAAACCTATTTTATAATACCAAACTGTGAATTTTTTTTAAATTACAAAAAAAAAAAATATGATTTCATTTTTATTTTTGTTTGGTAAAATATATTTATACTAATATATAAATTTATGTGTTATTATGTTTATATGGGTGTACAGTATTTTAGTCTAAGGGGTTGTTTGGTTGAAAAAAAGTTGAGGAAAAAATATAGTAAAAGTACAAAGATGTGATATAAAGGTGATATGTGTTAAAATTTTATTGAAAGAAAATATAAAAAGTAGTTAAAATTTAGTAATTTTTAATATTTTTTGGTCGGCCAAATAGGAACTAAATATAATTACGCATGTCTAAAATTTATCAAACAAAAAAAAATAATAATAAATTAAATTTCAATTGTCCGAGGATGTTTTTGATTTTCACATGGTCAAATTACTTGGACCATTCAAATTATTTTAAAACGTAATGACGAGTGCCTTACTGTCGGATCTCAAAAGTCAAAATCTTAGATGGTCTAAGTGATATTTGTCCTTCATTTTAAATATTATAATATAATTATTTTTAAGAAAAGTAATCTATAGTTAATTTATCAGTTTTTTAAATATATTTATTGATATGTATGAATTTCAAAATTTAAAGTCTTATCCCTCTTAAATACAATTTACAAAAAAAAAAAAAATTCCGATTTCAAAAATCAATTATTTAATTTATTTTTATTATAAGTTCCAAATTTCAAATACTTTCACGGAGAAAATTCAGAAAAATAACATTAAAAGAAATAATTAAATTATATTAAATAATAAGTAATAAAACAAAAAATAAATATATATAATAAACAAATAATGGATTATATATTACATTTTTTTAATTTGAGATTATCATATTATAAAAATAAGATATGCAAGATATTTATTTTAAAAGTTTAAAACTGATTTTTTAACCTTTTTAATTGATTTATTAAAAAATTACAAAAAAAAAAATCACTCCAAAAACCTTTTTCAGGATGAATTTTTAAAAATTGTACTTGAACTAAAAGCACAAACATTTAGAAAAATCATTAAAAGGTATTTTTTTTTTATCTGAACAGAACTTCTAAGGACTTGTTCGAAAAAGTTGTCCGTTTCTAATAATTTTTATGTTCAATTCTTTTTTTTTTTTGTGTTTTTAACACAATTATTAATTGATAATTATAGTTTTGAATAGGTGATGATAGTGTAATTAAAGGGAGGTGGCGAGAGTAGGTGGTGATGGTAGTTAGTGGCGAAAGTAGTGGCTGATAATGGTGGGCGGAGGTGAGTGATAACTAACAATGGTGGGCGGAGGTAGGCAGAGGTGAGTGATAACTAACAATGGTGGGCGGAGGTGAGTGATAACTAACAACGGAAGAAAGATGGCCAGCGGCGATGATATGATCAAAGGTGGGTGGAGGGTGACAATAGAAGGTGGTTTGTAACTTGTGGTGGAAAAAATAAAAATTTGACAAAATATATCTTTTTATATTTTTATAATTTTTAAAAAATATGAAAATAATTTTTTTTAATTTATAAATTTATAATAAATTTATCAAACAAATTTTTGTTTTAAAAAAATAAAAATAAAAATAAAAACGAAAACTGAAAACTGAAAACTAAAAAGAAACGGAGCCTTGAATGTTCAGCTACACGTGCACAAATCATTTTTTTTGGTAATTACACGTGCACAAATCATGACTTCTCATTGGCATTGCTTGCTAATAAATAAATATTTAATGTTGTTAGAAATGAAAAAGAAAATGCTCACAGGCCCATTCCTCTCCAAAAAGATAAAAAAAAAAAAAAGCCTTGGTTCTTTTTTCTTTTTGATAAATTATACTTATCTTTTTTAACATTTGAGTAATTATATTTAGTATCTACAATATTTAAAATCTATATTTAACTTTTTTATTTTAAAATGTTTTCAATTTTGATCCTTTTACGATAAAATTAATAAATTAAAAATTAACATAAAATATCAAACTAACTAAAAGTTTAGTTTTTTTTTTATCCCTTATTCGTTCACATCTATTCAGTTTTCTTTACAAAATTTTTCAAAAATTTTTTTATTTTTACTTTATTTTTACTTATTTTGAGAATTTTTGTTAAAAAAATAATAAAAATGTGATAAATGAATGGATAAAAAAAAAACCTTAGTTATTTAAACACTTTTTGTTAAATTTTAACTGTTGATTTTATAAAAATAAGTCAATATTAACAAATTTCAAAATAAAGAAGATAAGAGTAACTTTTAAATGTTACAAGTTTCAAATTTTTTTTGTCTTTACTTTTTTTTTTTTTTACTTATTTTGAGAATTTTTGTAAAACAAAAAATTAAAATGTGATAACTGAATGGATATAATAAAAAAACTTAAAAATTTAGTTATTTTAATACTTTTTGTTAAGTTTTAATTATTGATTTTATTAAAATAAATAAATATTAACAAATTTCAAAATAAAAAAAATAAAAATAATTTTTAAATGTTACGAGTTCTAAATAAAATTACTTAAAAAGAAAAGTTAAGCGTTGTTTATCTTTATTTATTTATTTATAGCCAGCCTTGGTTCCTGAAGTGCCAGTCGGTGCTTGACATCCTACGCCGCCCGGAGAATTTTGTCTCTACGCGTTTTTGGAAATCCAAACACGGCCTTATTGAAATATTCAGCGCTGTCCCAAATAGTACCCCCAAGGCCCCACTCGTACCCACCATCGTGCGTTCAATATTTATATATTCTCACAGTGCTATAAAAACATAGAGATTCACCAACCGCCTCCTCTCTCGCTCAGGGGTCGAAGAGGAGAAGCAGAGGGTTCGCTTCCAGCCGTTTCTCATTTTTCTTCCTCATCCCAAGGCCCTCTCTCGACTGCATCACGCCTCTCTCTATCTCTCTCTCTTAGAGATTCCTTGATCATCGTCCGAATATCTTGTATTAGTATTCTCGAAACAGCTCGCTTTATCGTCTTGTCGCTTTATTCTTATATTCAATAAATGGAATCTATTCCATCAGTTTTATCGTACACACAATCGTCATAAATAGATTTCTTTTAACTACTCATTTGCCCAAGATCCAACATTTTGCTTCTGTGTCGCTCAAAACCATGGAAAAAATGGATTCGGCTGCGTTTTAAACCCTAGGTAGAGTCTTTTATTTCGAGATTGTCCTAAATGAGTAAGAGAGAATTTCAAGTTCTCGAGGTCAAAAAAGATGGGTTTTTCTCGGGTTCTGGATTGGGGCTTCAATGGAGTCTCCCAGCTGGGGGTTCTTCTTTCCACCCAGGTGGCTTATTTGCTAGTGTTGGTCAAGTGGGTGATATGGGTTTTGGCATTTCGTCAAATTCCCAGGACAACAGTGGTGGGTTCAAGCTCCCTTCCCCAGATTTATATTTGAAGTATGTGTCTTCGCCGGAGGGTTCAAAAATTGTTGGTGTTCCAGAGGAGGACACCGCCGAGGAAGATGGAATTTTAAAGACGAAGAAGAAGAAGAAGAGCCGGCTTAAAACTAAAATCAAGATTGCGAATCCTTCGTTGAGGAGGTTGATGAGCGGGGCTGTTGCTGGGGCGGTTTCACGGACTGCTGTTGCCCCGTTAGAGACTATTCGGACCCATTTGATGGTTGGGAGTAGTGGGCATTCTACCATTGAAGTGTTCAATAATATTATGAAGACTGATGGGTGGAAAGGACTGTTTAGGGGTAATTTTGTTAATGTGATTCGGGTTGCTCCGAGCAAAGCAATAGAGGTAATATGAGGTCCTGTGATTCGAAGCTTTGATGGTTTTCTCTGTTGGATTGATTGGGTGTAAATTATTTTCTGTTATCTGTGTTATTGGTTTAATCATGTTTGTATGATATGAATAGATTTTTTTGGTTGTGATTTGTTATCCATCATGACATTGATTAGACGCAGCTCATAGGTTGAGGTTAAAATCCTGCTTTGCTGTAATAATTTTCTGTAAATCTGTTTACCTTATGTTATTGTTCTATCTTTGCTGGTATTTTCCTTGTGTTTGTTTATTTGTTTTAACACTCAAAGTTCATATTTCTTTTTTTGTTCAAAAGAGAATTACTGATATAAAATGCATTACCCGTTTCTGTTGATTTTGCTGATTGATTTGCTTCTGATAGTTTTCTGGTCCAAAATTGGCTTGATGGAATTCAATATGTTAATTGAAATTTTTTGTGTTTTACTATTATTAATTATACAAAATATGTACTCAAGGGTTTTTGTAGCTACTCATCTTACTTTCATATGTTACCAGTGCCTAGGGATTCCTCTGAAAAGAAAATCCTCATTTCCTTGTAGTTCTTCCATTTAAGCCTAATTACCATGGGAACTAGTGCTTTGGTGTGAGTCTCTTGGTTGTTGGAAAAAATCACTTCAAGCCATCATTAGGTTTTTTGTTGACTGTTTTAAGGAATTTTACAACCTCAACTTTTCTAGGGGTGTGACAAATATATTGTTTTATTGCTCAATATTGAAACTTTTAGTCAACTGAAGTTAGTTTTGCCTTTGAACTTGCCGGCCAGCCAGCATTGTAGTTGCCTTAAAAAGCATCTTCTGGGTTCAATTGCTTATGTATGGTAATCCATCTTATATATGTATTTTAAATTTCCATGCTATTAGATTAATACATCCGACCTTCATAATCCTATGAAATAAACACCCCTGGTTGACGCTCTTAAATTTTTCACCAGTTTGATGGCAAAATGGAATAAAAATCTCTATGGGAAAATTCCGAAAAAATGGACTTCTACTAGGAGTTTCTAATCACTTGGAATAATTGCGCTTTGCTAAATAGAGTGGTCTAACCCAGATGTGTTTTGAGCCTTGTGACACAAGTCTTTGAAGAAGCATTTGTAGATTGTTGGGAGTCTTGAGGAATTTCATTTCCTTAGGGTAGGAGATGGCGAAATTTTGGAGCTACCCGCATGTTGAAGATGGATGATTAACAGGTTCATTTTTAGATTCTTTTGAGTTAGCAGTGGAAGATTTTTTCTTGATGGGTGGTTTATATATTGATTGGAATATCAATCTTCACATAGATCTCAAAGACTGGAAAGTAGAGATTTTCTCAACTTAAGATTTTCTCAACTTACTCCAAATGTTGCATAAAAAGGTTGGCATTGGAGAGGATGGTATTTGATCTGCAGCCTTTTTCCGGGATGTTTAAGTCTTTTCAAAAGGCTTTAGAGGACAAGGAGTTTTTTTATTATTTATTTATTTATTTATTTATTTTTGGTTGGGGGGGGGGAATTCGGAGTAATGTAGCTCCTCCAAAATTTGTATTTCTTATGTGGTGATTTGTTCATAGCAGTATTTTTACCATTGACAATCTGATAGCAAGGAGGAGGATATGATTAATTGGCATTGCTTATGTAAAAAGGGATGGTGAGTCGGAGTCCATTAACCACTTTTTTTCCCCACTACACTTGGGTTAAGAAACTTTGGTATTTAGTTTTATTTTGTTTGGAATGCATTGAATGTTTCCAATGGAGCTTAAAGGAGTTTGTGAAACTTGGTAGGGCACTCACGTGGGGCACTCGTGTCCATAAAAGAAGGATAGAAGTGTGGAGAATCATCCCTTTTTGTTTAAGGTGAATCAACCTTTTTTTTTTTGGGAGCCCAGGGGTTGGGGGAGTGGACAGTCATTTGAAGGCTTGAAATTTCCTTCATATGGGTATAGTTGGAACTCAGGGGAAAAGAATTTTGATTTACCTCCTCTCTTTCATTTTTTGTGTGTGTGTGTGTGTGGGGGGGGGGGGGGTTATTGGATGGCATTCACTGGACGCCTATTCAATATAACTTATTTAATACCAAAAAAAAAAAAAAAAAGAACTTGTTTGACCCTTTTAACTTGGTACATGAACTTACTGCCATGTTTAGTAGGTTGAAAAGGAATAAAAAATAAGGACATAGAACGGGAAATGGAATGCTATATTCACTCGTTTGGTTTAGAAAGAAAGTGAGGTTAAAGTTGCGAAAATATGACAATTGTTATTTGATGTGATTTTACGTTGTGTCCAATCTTAGTATATCCAATGTTTTTCTCCTCAAATTTCTCCTCATTTGTTGGGTTCTAGAGAAAATATTTTGAAATAATTTACTTCTTGATACTTATAAAAAAAAAATTGATTGTTGATTTCCCATTCTCTCTTCTGAAGGTGGAAGCAAACAAGAGGAAGAGAAATAAAATTGCATTTTATTTACAGTGGCAGGGAAATTGACAACTTTCTCACTCCACCGACCCTTCCCTTATAATTGTCATTTCGCTCCATCATAGCTTCCTGTTGCTATAAACAAAGGACCTGTTGCCTACCTATTGTCTGCAGTAACTTAACTTGTTCTTCAATCTACACAATATATCATTATTTTGTTCACGTTTGTAATTTATAGTGGGGAGCCAGGAAACCTTCAAATTGCCTAGCTTTGTAAACCTTTCCATTGTCATCTGGTTCATCGAGAAGACCGTTTTGGTTGAATGTGATTGCTCCTATTGCCTAAGGCAGTTTGTGTTTTTGCCTCTAGCCCAGTCTTCGAAGAAGATGATCATTAGTTATTCAGATATCATTTTGGAAGCCAAAAGTAGATCCAGAAGTTGATCAACAATTTGAATGAAACCCGTTTCATTGACTAAATTTCCCTTTAGTCCAGATGGCTATTCCATGTTTTCCATTGCATAACCATTGAGCCACTAGCAAAGTTTCCACTTATTAGAACATTCTGTCTGCGAATTATATATACATATTCATGTACCATACGAAGAAGACACAACACCAAGTAATGCTTATCATAAAACTACGTTTGTGAAATCATCTTTTGTTATTCCATCTTTTGCTGCTGATAGTTATCTTTGTGTGTGTGTGTGTGTGTGCAAATCTTAATTTTGCTATGGAAGTTACTTCTGCTTTATGGCAGCAACTTCATTGCCCTACTTCAACATGTAGTGCAAAGTTTTAATTGAGCTGCCTTTTGCTGTCTGCTTTCTGTCAAATATCTACATGCCTTGCAGAAAGGAATTACCTTTCGTTGGTTTCAGATTAGAACCCATCCATTCTGTGATTGAAGTGATTTGCATTTTTCATTGATTGATATTCAAATAAAGTTTCAATCATAAATTGCATGATATTTAATTGATGCTCTGCATATTGTGGTGTGTGTACTGACATCCTTTTCTTACTCTTTTGCAGTTATTTGCTTATGACACAGTCAACAAGACCTTGTCACCAAAACCAGGGGAGCAGCCAAAACTCCCCATTCCTGCCTCACTAGTTGCGGGGGCCTGTGCTGGAGTTAGTTCCACTTTGGTCACATATCCACTTGAGTTGCTCAAGACTCGGCTAACCATACAGGTAAATTTGACCCCAATCTAACAATGTAGTTTTCAGGTTGAGTTTGGGAAGGAAAAAAGCTAAATTTTTTGTAACTAGCTTTTTTTGTGTTTGAGAAGGGAAAAAAGTTAGCTTTTTAGTAGTTAGCTTTTTAACTTTTCATTAATTTGGCATTTTTGCCTTTTAAGGTTTAAAAGAAGTTTTAAAATGTAAGAGGGTAAATTTGGTCATTTTTTGAAAAGCCTTCAAAAGCCAAAAAGCTAGTAAAGTTACCAGCTTTTTGTTGCCAAACGGAGCCTCAGTATGAAGCTCCGTTTGGGAAGCCTTAGCTTTTTTACTTTTTCTGAAATGACCAAATTTACCTTTTTACATTTTAAACTTCTTTAAACCATGAAAGGCAAAAATGTCAAATTAACAAAAAGTTAAAAAACTAACTGATAAAAGGTTAGCTTTTTTTCTCCCCCCCCCAACACACACACAAAAAGTAACTTTTTAGTAGCTAATTAGTAGCAAACTACAAAAAAGTAATTTTTTTTTTCCCCAAACTAAGCCTTAGAGCAAGACTTTTGAGTTTAACAGAGTTCTATATTGAGTGGTTACGTCGGACATGCAGGGGGATGTTTATAATGGTCTTTTCGACGCATTTATAAAAATATTACGAGAGGGAGGACCTGGGGAGCTCTACAGGGGTCTCACCCCTAGTCTTATTGGGGTAATCCCATATGCGGCCACCAATTACTTCGCTTACGACACGTTACGGAAGTCATACCGGAAAATTTTCAAGCAAGAGAAAATCGGCAACATGGAAACCCTTCTGATTGGATCGGCCGCGGGTGCTATTTCCAGCAGCGCAACCTTCCCACTGGAGGTGGCTCGCAAGCACATGCAAGTCGGGGCTCTGAGCGGGAGGCAAGTTTACAAGAACGTGATCCACGCGCTCTCGAGCATACTCGAGCAGGAAGGAATACAGGGTTTGTACAAGGGGCTGGGTCCCAGCTGCGTGAAGCTGGTACCTGCAGCTGGGATTTCGTTTATGTGCTATGAAGCTTGCAAGAGGATACTGGTGGAGAACGAGGAGGACGAGGCATAGAAGAGAGTTTTCTTAGGTTTTCAAAATAATAAGTCAAGCTGAGTTATAAACAGTTTGCGCCGTGGGAGCATAATAGGTGAAAGGTACAATTTTTTATTTTCGGTGAGTTCATTCATATTGCATTTCATTTTTTTTTTTTTTTTCAATCTGGAAGCGGGATCTTTTCAGCCGGAGGAGCCTGGTTTTATGAGGTCCGAGAGTTGATGCTTGTGTTATTATTTTTCCTATGCACTTTTTCACCTTACCTAGTGGAGCATAAGACTTTGAATACTATAATCGTCTGGTAGATGGTCTATTTGTCACCAACTGCACTGATGATGTCAATGATTGCTCGCCTGTTATTGGGAAGAATGAGTATAACTGCTTATATGCAGCTCAAAAAACCTAAAAATTTTCATCTGCTCATGTTCTGGCACTATATACATCGTTTCAACTTTCAATTGTGGTGATCAAAGTAGAGAGGATTGAATTAAGCAATGTAAGGGGGTGTTTGGTTGACTGCAACTAATTAAAATTTATCAATTTTTATTAATTTTTTGTTACTTTTTTCTAATCATTTTTACATCAAATTTTACTCTTTTTACTCGTGTGCTTGATGATGTACTTCATTTAAATTTAAATGGATTAATATTCATTGATTTTGAGGGATTAAATGTTAATTTTTTAAGAAATAATATATAAAAAATTGTAACAAATAATAATAGTAGAGGGTTAATAATTATGCCATTAACATTTATTACTCTATTAAATTGTGTTTGTATTTATGAATTTGAAATCAAATGATTTGATACTAAATAATTAAAAAAAATTACTCAAATATAACTTTGCTAATTTAACTAAAGATTTTTTCATGGATTTGAATAATTTCAACAAGATAATTTGCCAAGGGATTTGAAATTATTACAAAAAAAAATAATTGTTTAAAATTCTTTACAATAAGCTTTACTATTTTAGGAAGTAATGGGTATACTATTAATTTTAATAGTTACTAATTATTGAATTTGAAATCATTACCAAAAAAAAATAACTATCTAAAATTCTTTATAATGGTAGGTTACATAAATAAACTTGATCAATTATATTTTAATATAATTTAATTTTAAATTATATTAATTTAAAATTCGTAAGTATCGAAACAGAGACTTAATTTTCTTCACCAAACACAATCTTAGTAAAATACTAGTTTCCAACTAAACTCTTGACATTTATGCTTTAGATTTGGAACCATACATGACAAAAGAAAGGCCTCACAATCTCCTACCTTTGACCCCATCACTCTCTTTTTGTACTTACACATGCAAGTCAACACAAACTAATAGGGCTACTTCCTCCCCTCCTGCATGTCTGCTGTTGTGTTCTTCAGAATCTGCAAATTTGATTACCATGCAAACCAGGTCAAAAACTATTGATCTAAAGAGAAAATTAATAATAGCTCAAGCAAATGTATTTTAAATTTTGCTGATTTTTTTACTAGCAAAATTTGGAGTTCTGTATGGATAAGTAGGGATTGTAATTAATGAATTTGAAATTAATTCATATTAAAATATAATTAGAAGAGTTAATTTATGTAATTATATATGATTTTTTCATTTTTTTTTCCTGATCCACTTAACAAAGATTTTAAATAAATATTTTTGACCTAAATCCACTCTATTACCTGCTAATTTTAAAATATCCAACTCTATTTTGTCAGTTTAGATCTGTACAAAATGACATCCTAGAATAATTTAAGAAATTTATTACAGAATCACTTAAATAGGGAAGTTATAAAATATGAAATTGATATATTTTCAAAATAATTTAAAATTTTTGTTTAAGGTATATGACAGGGGGATGCCCATGCCATAAGCAAATTTCGTGTGAGATTAATTTTTAATATTTAATCAATAATATCTGAAATAAAATAAAATAAAATAAGAGATAATTTTATAATTTTAAATTTTGACACAGAACCTAAAAGAATGGATTTGATTTTCAAGAATAAAGAATACACTCTAAATATCGGATAAGGAGAGGGTTGCCAAAACTGAAGCCTAAAAGAATGGATTTGATTTTCAAGAATAAAGAATACACTCTAAATATCGGATAAGGAGAGGGTTGTCAAAACTGAAGCGTTAAAATAGAGGGTCATAATTTAATTAAAATAAATTTGATTGACTGTTTATGCTTTAACTCTTGCAGTGTATTTTGCACTGCAGAAACTAAAATAACCTGATAAGAGGACTTAAAGTTATTTTCAAATTTAAGTTTTTAAAATTGAATCTTAACAATTAATTAATGTGAAATTGATAATTATATTTTTAATTAAATAATTAAATTGTTAATTAATAACTGAAATTCATTTTTAAAATCTAAAATTGAAAAGTAACTTTAGTCCGTCGTCTTCAAAAATCATGATAATTTGTCTATCCCAAACCTTAAACAAGGTGAAATCGACTTGTATCCATCAATCAAGCATGTAGTCTTGCGGGATCATGACGATTCATGCAGGTCGGTAGACAATGACCTTCCTGACCGTTGGACTTTGTTCACATGTCATTGATATGGCATGTAGATTTAAATGCCTAAAATGCCCTTTATTCCTTGTCGATTATGACTGTGGAACGTTGATTAACTAAATGCCATGTCATTGTCATGATGGTGATGAAGGATGATGCACATATATATATATATATATATCAATGGATGTACTTATATATATATAAATATAGAGAGAGAGAGAGAGAAAGAGAGAGGAGTGAAATTTAACATACATGCCTAAGCATCTGGTTTTCATTCTGCAATGCGGACACTCTCTCTTCCAGCTCAGAATTCCTCTTCTCCAAGTCTTTAACCCTTGCCTCCAACTCTGCTAGGTATTGCTTCTTCCTTTCCCTTGCTTGTTGTGCAGAAACTCGGTTCCTCAACAACCTTTCCCAATTTTTTGGACAACAATCAAAATAGCATCAGCCAAACAAGGCCTAATCAGAGCCCCCTCGTACGCATGATTAAAGCTGAGTTCAAGGGCCTGCAGTGAATCCTTTAACTAGCAGTGAAAATTTCGCTGCAGGAGCTGTAGCTGTTATATAAAAATGAACGGTTGAGATTTTTTTATCCTTTAATTACATATAATCTTTGATATTTTATATTAATTGTGTTCCAATCAGATTTTTTAAACTTTTATTTTTATTTTGAAAACAAATTTAATAAAAATAGATTAAAACCATTAAATTAAATACAAAAGAATCTCAACCGTTCATCTTTCTACTACAACCCCTGCAGTAGATTTCTTCACTACAGTCCCTGGAACTCTAAGAATTACAGTAGAAGAATCCACTGTAGGGATTACAATGGAAGAATGAGTGGTTAAGATTTGTTTGAACTTCAATGATATGTAACTATTGATATTCCACATTGATTGTGCTCCAATCAAATTTTTTAAACTTTTATTTTTATTTTAAAAATATTTTTAATTAACATAAATTAGAACCATTAGATTAAGTGTAAACAAATCTCAACGGTTCATTTTTTACTACAGTCCCTGTAGTGGATTTCTTCACTGCAGTTCCTGAAACCCTTAAAGCTAGGGGCAGCAGCCGTAGCTCTACCCTTCCAGCTGGCGACACGTCAGAACGCACTAACTTTTTGGTGGGCCCAAATGCGGAGGAGGCATGTCCAGCTGGAAAATATCAATATCTAAAGAGACTCCGGTTCGGCTTACCGTTTCAGCCGCTTGCTTTCCCTGTCGGCCGGATTTCTTCCTCTCTTCCTCGGTCCCTTCTCGGAGGCTTGAACCCGTTCCGAACCGGCCGTCGAACCGGCTTCCCTGCTAGATGTCGAAACACCGGCAGCTTCTCCGCCGAACTCCGGCACTTTCCTGATCTCTTCATCGCTCTCCATGCCTTCAAAGAAAACAATATTTGCATCAGCTCACCGGGAAATTTTAAGATTAAAAAAAAAATGGTGATAATCTCGAGATCTTCGTTTCAAATCAACTATCCCCGGAAAGCCAACACCAACCCCAGATGAGAAATTGTGACCCAGGTCCAAACCCCAAATATCAGTATTGGCTTGCTTAGTGTCAAAATAAAATAATATAAAATTCTACAAATATGAATTACGAGAGAATAAAATTTAAAATTTTTATTCATTATATAAAATATGAGATATTAATTTTTATAATTTTATACAATTCTAAACATACTATATATTTGTTCACCATGTCAACTCCCACACATACGTACGTACCTATATATATATATATATATATATTTATAGTGTTAGAACCATAGATAGAATCCGATCCAAATTCGTGCACGAAGCGCAGGTTACATGCACTGCCTAAAGTTCACTAACCCCATTCTGATACTATGTCAGAACTATAACTAAAACTCAATTTAAAATTACAGTTGTAAAGTGAGGTTACACAAATTCTTATTAAAAAAATAGGATCTCTTAGCACAGATAAATTTTTAATAAACTTTTGAAAAGACCACGTTTTTGGCAACAATTAAGCGTTCGTTTGATTTGTTTTTTTATTTTTTTTATTTTTTATTTTAAACTTATTTTTTATTTTATACTTTTAAAAATAAAAAAAATAATTAAAAACTCATTTGGTTACTTGTATTTTCAAAATTTGTTTTAAAAAATAAAAAATAAATTTACGCATAAAATAAAAAATGATAAAAAAATTATTTTAAAAATTTTTAATTCAAAACAAGAAAAAATTTCGAAATAAAAAAAATCGAACATTTTTTATTTTTTCGTTTTAAAATTTTTAACAAATAAAACTAAAACAAAAAATAGAAAATAGAATATAAAAAATAAAAAAAAAAAGTAAACCAAATGATTCTAAAAGCTAACATATAGATTCTTAAGCTCAAATATAACAGCATGGAAGCTGTTAAATTGCCCGATGTGAAAAGCTGTTATATTCTAAAGCTCATCCCCTCTTCGGCAACGATTAGCGCCGGCAATATGACAGCATGGAAGCCAACATATGGATTCCAAAACTCTCTTGAAAGTGAAAAATCCTTTTCATGGTACATCGCTATGTTAAAAGAATCAAAAAATTTGAGAATCCCAGTCAAGATAACGTGAGAGGAAACTAAGTTTTATTAAAATCAAGATTTTACTTAAAATTGATAAGAATTTAAAAAATCGGATCATAAAATCTTAAAATTTTACTAAATGTTTATAAAATAAAAATTGTAGTCTATTAGACTATCATGCTATAATTTTTTATTTAGAATTTCTATTTATTTACTTTTTTTGAAAAGTAAATAATTTTATTTATAAGAGGATAGAAAATACATGTATCAAGAAAAACATTATACACAGAAACTTATTCATATTAATAAAACAAATTATCAACAAAGTTCACAAAATATTTTATATATGGTTCTCTATTCCATTTACCAACTACACAATTGATGCCGTTAAAATATTTGATGTAATCTATATAATTGATATTAAAATATTAATTTTATTTTATTTTAATTTTTTATTTAAGTGAAAATATATTTGTAATATTTTATCATACACCACTTGATTTCTATTCTAATTATTATATTTAATTTATAATAGTCAATTTAGTATAATAACACATGTACTCCTCAACTAGTATAATATAGTAAATAATAGTGTTATAAAATAAAAAAAATCTAAAAAAAATAATAAGTAAAATAATTGTGACATATTATTTAAAGAAATTATAAAAATATATTTTATTTAATAAAATTATATAAAAATTACTTAATTTTTAAAATTAATAAAATCATCTTTAAAATCAAAATTTTATTAATTTTACGATCTAAAACTAAAATTTTACGTATTTTATTCTTATTAAAATTTTATATAAAATCGAGTAAGCGTTTTGACTCAAACACCGTAAAATCATAAGGCTTTAAAATTTAAATCAAAATTTTAACAAAAAAGGAAATAATAATACCTTCTCTGGCTTCAAGCTGAAGAGCGGAGCTTGAAGACCTTTCGCTGCTTGAAGGTAGAGAGCTTGGTGCAATGGAGCTCGTCGCTTGTTCTTGCATTCCCTCTGCACAAAGACACAAAGGAGGGGGAGATAGAAAGAGAAAGAGGATGGAGATGCAGAGAGAAGATTGATATGTAGAAAAAGAGCGGGACGTTAATGTCAGAGAGAGTAAAGATTATAGAGATTGATGGGATTACAGCGGACGTCCGATCAATGCACATCGGACAGCGTTAAAAGGACGAACGTGGAGGTCAGCAAACCATAAGGGCCTGAGTTAATCAAAGGCTGATGGATAAAGATCGTGGCCTTATTTTACCGGTGGGATTAGAAATCGATCTGACGGTCACTGCATAATGTTAAAATGAGATGCCTTGGACAAGGACCGTGAGATGTTTATTCAGGGCTGGACAAGTGCTCCGTGCTTCTCGCTTTCCATAAATCATGATTTTACTAAAATACCCTCGAATCACAACCAAAAAATTAAAAAAAAAATTAAAAAAAAAAAAACTTAAGTAGGCAGATATGAGGCGGTTTGGTGTTGTAGTTTTTTTTTTTTTTTAAATCTTTTGTGTTTGTAATTTTTTTTCAATAGGTAAAATTTTGATTTTTACTTATTTTTTTTCAAAAATTATGTTTTATCAAATTCATAAAAGTTATTTTACACATTAAATTTACAAAAATTTGAAATTTTCAAAAGCCAGTAAAAAATTCTAAAATTTTTATTAAATACATAAAATGTTATATCTGTAATTTTTTGTGCAAAATTACATAAAAAAGTTATAATGTTTAAACTTGTTTGTTAACTCGCAAGCTCCAATTAAGTTTTAAACGAATTCAAAATATTACGTGTGTATTTGGAGTAATAAAAGTGAAAAAAATAAGATAAAATAAGAAAAGTTGTGAGTTTGTAATGCGTACAGTGAAATAAAAAAGTTTTAGAGTTTTTTTTTTTTTTTTAGAGAAGTCAAACGGTGCCTACGTTTTTGTTTTTATTTGTTAATTTTATTGATAAATTTCAGTCAAGATCAAATTTGTTATTTACAAATAAGTTTTTTTTTATAAATAAAAAATTATTTGACTTCACAAACAAATGATAAATTAACTAATACTAATTTATAATTAGTCTAAATTATTAATAAAAAAGATAAATTAATAAAATCTTGTAAGTAATCTCAACTAATCTAATTATAAATATGTTCATAACACTTAAATATTCATATTTTTGAGTTGTGAACAAAAATATTTATGAATAATAATTGAGCTTGTTTGTCAACCTTATTGAATTAAAATTACTTTAAATAATAATAATAATATATTATATTTTACAAAAATAAAAATATTTTTCAAACCAAACACTACCACTTTTCTTTTCTTTTCTTTTCTTTTTTTTTCCCCCATTTCCCTCCCAACCCTAACTAAATGTAGTGTAAAGGTTTGTTTGGACAGGAGGTATCTGCCAACTCCCGCACTGAATTATATTCCTTACATTTTCCAAAACTCTGTTTGTTTCTGTCTAAAAGTTTGGAAAAGTTTTCGCATTACATTAAATAAATTACATGCATACACAAAAGCTACGGTGAAAACTCCGTTGCCGGCGGGGAATATGACAACAGTTGACTACAAATTTAAATTAATTAAAAGACAAGTTTATTTATCACAAATTTAAATTAGAGATGTCAAATATACCCGTATTCAGTGGATACCTGTTTCACCCGTCTCATTCAGAGAGGGTTTGGGGATATTAGTAGCCGGGACGGGGACGGGTATAGGGATTTGAGGTGTTACCCAAACAGGTACGAGGACGGAGACAGGTACGATAGTCCTCACCCCGCCCAGTACTCGTTTTAAATATTTATTTATTAATTTATATATTTTTTTTAATTTTTATTTAATATATATAATATTTAT
Source organism: Vitellaria paradoxa (assembly GCA_019916065.1). Lineage (NCBI taxonomy): Eukaryota > Viridiplantae > Streptophyta > Magnoliopsida > Ericales > Sapotaceae > Vitellaria > Vitellaria paradoxa. The sequence goes on from CM034242.1 coordinate 2,801,159, forward strand.
AATAAATTTAAATATTTACTTTATACATATAATATATAATTTATAATAGTTAGTATACTTGACAGGTAAACGGGGACAAGGATGAGTAAGGGTATTGTTAAATAGAGACGGGGACGAGAAAGATCATCTCCGCCGGAAAGGTCATCCCCGCCCTCATTGACATCACTAATTTAAATTATTTAACTAGCACAGTACTCAATTATTCTAGGGTTAATAATTGGAGTGAAGATTTTTATTTTATTTTATAAATTAGGAATTAGAAACAATTATCGATCATCAATAATAGTGATTAGAGAAGAGACAATTAATCAATATGGCAAACTCAATTTTAAGTGTGTTAACGTGCACTCTTAATTACTTAAATGGCATTTGGTTTGCACTTGTATATTTTATTTTTTATTTCTATTTTCTACAGTTAGCAATTGAAAAACTACTTTTTTTGTATTTAAAAAAAGAAAAAAATAGCTTCTAATACCTATCTTTTTAGTTTTTTTTTTCATTTGACGTACTTACTTTTCATGATTTAAAAAAAAGTTTAAAATATAAAAAGATCATTTTAATCATTTAAAAAAAAAAAACAAAAAGTGAAATTAAAAGCTGAAAAGCTGATTAGACTTATCAAGCATAACATACCCGCACGGGTTAGCTCAGTGGAGCAGGGGCCGGCTTGGAGAGTGGGTATGCTTCCCACGTCTCAGGTTCGAATCCCTTCCTAGGCGCTCGGTCTTATTGGTGGGCGTGTCTTGCGGGGTGGTGCGCTCGCCCGGAGGTTTTACTCGCGACGGTTCACCGGCGAGAGGTTTTCTTCGTATAAAAAAAAAAAGCATAACATGTTTCAATTCTGCTATCTCTCTACACTCCTGTTCCACCGCCACTTTAGGAGAACAAATAGAATCCTCCGTCACCTCCTCGAGCAGGGCCCCTGTACCGTGTCATGTCCTGACATGTCAGCACCTACTTGGCACCTTGCAAATGGTTACACAACCATAGTAAGGTGGCATTACTCCAAAATTTTTTAGAAAGTTTTAGGAGATACTAGGTTAATCTTGTATATTCTAGAACTTTTTAATATATTTTAGGCTACTCTTGTAAATATACTAGATACTTGTAGAGAATTTTAGAATAAGTAGAAAGTTTCCTTTGGAAACTCACCATATAAATATCTTACTTATTTTTGTGGGGGATTAGTCTAGAAGATCAACTTCCACTGTTTAATCAATTAAAGCTCCACCCTCCATTGAGGAGGTGAAATGTTATAAATAAGAGTCATCTTCTTATTTGTAACCATCCAAGTTTGAGTGAAATAAAGTATTCTCTAAGTTTCTCTTACTTTGTTAAGCGCCTTTTTTACTCAATTTTCTTGTAAGTTTTGTGAGTGTTCTTAGCTTGCTAGTAAAGATTTGAGTACCTTTTTTACTTGGTTTCCTTGTGAGTTTTGTCAGTGTTCTTAGATTCCTAACGAAAATTAGACTAACTTAGCCTTTCAATAAAAGGTTAAAGTGTCTAAGTGTCTCACGAGTATCAATTATACCTAAAAACGAATCAACAAAATCATCTTAATTTTAAATTTAAATGATATTTCAATCCAATTGTAAGGCATGAAATTGTAAACCCATGACAACTTTCATACGACAATTCTTCGGTTAGAAAATTGATATGGACTTGCATATTTTTCCAAAATTCTTCAATTGGAAAATCTATATCGACTTGCATATCTAATATTGTAAGATTTCTCTTCTCATCGTTTAATCTACACCACAGCTAAACTGCTCTTTCCTATTTAGATTTTTTCACCAGTCGTACATTCAAAAAGCAAACGCGTTGTGATTGAATTGTGCTCGTATGTGAACAACGAGAGGTATTTATAGCCATGACTAAGTGAAAAAGGCATTTTTTCCCAACTTGTTGGACTACCTTGTCGTCATTTTTAGCCTCTTTACTTCTTCTCTTCCATACACCCCAAATAAGTTTACGAATCTCTCATTACCTTCATTACTCTCCTGAAACTGGTGTTCCAATGAATGATATCAAAAGTCATAGAAAGTAGTAGGTAGTACGTGTTTTGTATTTCAGTTATGGAAAGGCGATGACATAAACCGGGAAATATCATCGAAAAAATTTATTAAGTTCATCGTTGCAAAATAAAAAAAAAAAAATCATGACTATTTAGTTTTACACATATATACCAGAATCTCTTACGTTTCTATGAAATCATGATTCTCGTTTAGCCTTAATCATGATTCATTTGTGTATGAAACATGATGATCCCAACAAAAGATATATAATGTATAAAGAAGTGAAAGAAAAAGAGAAATAGAAAATGAAATAGCAGAAACATAAAAGTGGATGAATGATCAGGTCATGAAAGAAACATCATTTTTCTCATTTCCTCTTAATACAAGTCAATACAATCTTAATTGCCAAATAAAATAGTAGTAAGGTAAAATAATTAGTATTGCCTATACCTTATAGATTTTATCACCTTTTATTTTACTGATACGTGCAATGAATTAATGGATATGGAAAAAATTATTGACTCTAAGAGTGGAGATAATATTAAAGTGTGACTGTTTTGGCACTATATGGTTGGCATTTATGTGATTAGTTTAGTGTTTCTCTTTATTCTGAACTCAGCCCTTTACGTAAAAAGAATAATAAAATAAATCAACACGAATTCACAAAACATGCAACTTGATTTTGGTATTTTTCTTTTTAAAAATATTGAAGAATGATATATGAATAATTATATACCTCTTTATATATTTTAGACTTTACACCAAAATTAAATGAAACTCGAAATCTCGATAAGATTTTAATCATGTAATTCATTCTAACTATTTAAACTAATCATCGAACCATAACTTGTTTACACATCAAAATTTGTTTCTTACACTCTCCAATCTTTCTTGTACTCAAATCAAATCAAAGTAATATGTCTGCTTAAATACCGTCGCTTTACTCTATTTTGCTTGTTCCATTGTGCTCCGCTCTACTCTATCTAAGATAATTAATGAATTTATTATTTTATGAGTTTATTATTTTATTGATTGTGTATTGAAACAAATTTTTTCCCAATTAATCATCATCCTTTGGTCATTTTTTATCTTTATTTTTTTTTGTAAGTTAAAAACTAGTGGTATTATGCAAATTACATTACTAAAATTTCATTCACTCCCTCTCAAAAAAAATCAAGTCGAGATAAGAAGTAACTTGCCTAAAATTGAATCGTTAAACTTTTTAGCTGAGTTTTAGTTGAACAAAACTTAGGTAATTAATAAAGTTGATTATTCAGTATAAATTTGAGTTTATCAAGACGAACTCAAGCTATAACTTGCATTTAATTTAACTTTAATCTATGACAAGACAATGCTAATGAACTTGTGTTACTTAGTGTGCGTTTGGACTTTCAACAAACAAAATAAATCATTATAAATCTCCAATAACCTCTGTAAATCACTTAAAATTATCTATTACACGTTTATACATTCCCGCCTTTACTTATTTTAAAAAATTTCAACATTTCACTAAAAAAAATAAAAAATTGGGAAAGATGTTAATCGAATGCATAAATTTTTTTTTGGCAATCATATTCTTTGAGTCGAAAGCTTTCAAATGAGTATTATTGTCACTATTTTATACTGATTTTTTTGAATCTGTGAGAAACGATTTGGAAAACCATTCTCACGGTTTTGGCGCTGTGCGTATATAGAGTGTTGATTGTTTGAATCCGTGGGAATGGTTTTGGGACAATCGTTCCCACGGTTTGCTACTATTTATCTCAAAAAATGCGGCAAAATTAACCACAAGCCACGTTTTATCTCAATTTATCTTATTTTTTACTACTTCAAACGCACTCTTAAATGTGTTATGTGCACTCTTTTTTGTTTTTTAAATTACGGCATATGTTATTTTTAACTTTTTTTTTTGTTAAATGTGTTTGCGTGTGTCTTTATTTTATTTTATTTATTTATTTATTTTGTGTTCCTGTCATTTAGACGTTTCTATTAGTTTTCTCTCTCTTTTCTTTCTTTTTTTTTTTAATTATCGCGTTGGAGTGTAATTTAAAAGTATTCATATCTTCATTTTTTTTTTAAATTATTTTGTTAGAGTGTTAGCACATTAGTATCGTGTCCTACTCTTAAAAATTTTTTAATATCATTTTATGTATTTCAATCATAAAAAATTTATTTAAAAGGTTGATAAAAGTTTGAGGTGGGTTAAGAGGGTGTTTGGCCCCTTATTTATCGGGTTTGGACATGTACATGTATGCATTGTTTACTAGATGGGCTTGTACCCAAAAACAAAAAAATAGCCCGACTATTTTTGCAAGCGAAGACTTCAGTTAATGTAAACAGGCCCAATATGCCTTTATTTTAAAATAAATATAATTTTCTAAATTTTATATATCGTGTTTTAATTTTACATTATATATATGTAATATATTCTAAAATATTTATTCTCTTCTATTATTTTTTTTATCCTACCTTAGATTTATGGGCGGATTTGAGATTTATTATTAATTCTGCACTGGACTTGAAGTTTGAATGCACTGAGAAACCATATCTACTGGATTGTGTTGCACTTGGGCTGTCACCGGTCCAGCCGACAATTGTCCCAACGAACCCTTGTTGGGCCCCAATCCAACCCAATTAATCCCTAATTACCTTGATCAATCCTCGGTCTTGCGCAGAACAAGTTACACCGTCAATTAGTAGGATGCACTTAAATACTAATCCTTCGCATATACAGAAATTATTCACGTAGGGTTCGTTTGATTGGGGACTGAACAGCGGGAAACAACTAATATCATAGATTAATATTTAGTTTGCGCTTGGTTTGTAGGAGGTAAAATGGGATAAGAGATATATTTTAACAAGATATGTGACACAAAATAATTTTCGCGCAAGTTTTAGATTTTGACGGAAAACAAATTCAATAATAGAAATATACAATCCCATCCCATGGTACTCCTAGGTTCCGTTTGAAAACCGATAGTTGGTAATTGAGCTACCAGCTATTAGCTTTTTGACTTGTTCTACAATGACCAAATTTACCATTTTATATTTTAAATTTCTTTTAAATATTGAAGGGTAAAAACGTCAAATTAATAAAAAATTAAAAACATTAATTATTTTTTCCTTCTCAAATACAATAAAAAAACTAACTTTTTAATAGATAACTAGTAGTTAGTTACAAAAAAGTTACAAATTTTTATTCCCAAACTCGATTCTAATCTCACATTTTATAGGACTAGTAATCCAAAAGGATTATTAATCCCCTATCCTTTTTTATTTATCAAACATGAAATTTATAGTACCCACCGATGAGAAATCTAATCCCAAGTTTCATATACCCCAAACAAACACATTCATAAAGTATATGATAAAATCAATTCCATTCAAAATTAAACTACATGTGAATTTATATATAAAAAGAATTCTATCACAATTATTAATTTTTATACTAATATACAAAACAGGCATTGAAATTTTAAAATTAATTTATAAATTTAACAAAATCAATTTGGTGAATCTTTTTTACAATAATCCCCAAAATATCCCTAATTTAACTCACTACACAACTTTTATTTTATTTTGACTGAATCCATATTAATTTCTCTCCTCCTATTATTTAGTTAATTATCAATGTAGACAAGAATTTAAAATTTTGTATTATTTCCTCTATCCTCTCATTATTTTTTTAGTTCACTATCACCAGGCACGCAAGCATACAACTGTGTGCCGTATTTCTTGTTTTGATAAAGGATATGAGAACAAAAATTTGACTCGCGATTAATAATTCTCTCACATTTTGTCATTTTTTTTACAAATATTCTTAAATTTTTTTTTTTTTTACTTTTTTAGCTTATTTTTTTAGGTTTTGTAAAGAAAACTGCAAAAATGTGAGAATAAGCGATAAAATAAAAAATACTTAAATTTTAATTATCTTAACATTTTTAATTATTTTAACATTTTCTGCTAAATTTTAATGGTTGATTTTATTGAAAGGAGTACAATGTTAATAATATTTCAAAATAAAAAAAATATGTAATTTTTAAATATTATCGGTACTAAGTGTAATTGTTCAAACGTTAAGGAGAGATATATATAATTTACACTTAATATAATTCAAGCGCACTCCAAGGTTACACACATATATATATATAAAAGTATATGTCTATAAATCAATATTATTATAAATTATTATAAATCAGTTGTATTTATACTTTGTACTAAAGATATTCATTAATAAATTTTAAATTTTAAAAACTTATATTTACTCCTCTTGTACTTCAAATTTAAGCAAAAATTAAAAAAAAAAAAATTGCTAGATATTACGATTTTAGGTCTTTATAGTAAAAAAAAAAAACATTTACACATCTATTTTTCACGTTTCTTGTATTTACATCCCCAATTGATCTATTTGAATTTGAAGAGGGATATATTAAACTTTTTACTTAAAAATTTAATTATTCATTGATTCACTTTACTCTTTTGAGTATAAGGATTATGTAGCTGACAAGGTTCGACTAGATTAATAGTTCAAAATAATACAATGTTTGATTGTAATATGTATACATATATACGTATATATGAATTACTAATCAAATTGGATTGTTTATCTCCTATGATGCCTCAAGTAGAGAGGTGGGGCAGACTGTCTTGGAAAATGGCATAAGGCAGGTGAATATATACAACATATAATAATTTATAAACTATATTCTAAATTATGTGCGCATATATATATACACTATGATATAATATTTTTTATGAAACTTACAATATAAATATTATTACAATATATTGTTAATTAATTGCATAAAACACAAAAATAATGTAATTATTACCCATAATACAATAATATGGTATATATAATCTTAATATAATTTGTATTGTGTATATATTTTAATATACATATACACCATATCATTAATTTACAGTATTATTTTATATTAGTAAGATATATAATATATTTAATGCAATTTAAAAAATAATTATACTATTATAGATTTTTGTTTAATATAAATTAAATAAATATTTTATATTTTATAATAAAATTACATTTATAACATATTTACTATATTTTATACAATATATATTTGATAATTAAGTATGGCATGCATAAGACATTATATAAAATATAGTATAAAAAAGTATTATATAATAAAATTAATTAGGAATAATATAATCATTTTTCTTATCTTCATCATGTGTTTTTTTTTTTTTTATTGAACTTTTATAAAATAATCAGGCACAACATAAATATTGGGCAACAATAATCTCTTATTCTATTCTATTCTTCGAAAATCAAACACAATATTCTGTTGATAATATGAGACTCCTACTTCAGGGTTAAGGAGTTATGGGACTCACCAAAGTGCAAATCAAGCGAGACTAAAGAGTATATATAAAAGTAAATTTTTAAAATTCACAAGGGTGGTAATAACCAAATTTAATTAATTAGAAGCATTTTTAAACTCGTTAATTATGTAATTTTCAGGCTATAACCTTAAATAATTTACTATTCAATTGGCTCAAATTAAATTAAACATCTTGTTTACAACCCCAGGTCCAGACTATATTTTATATGGGGCTAAAAAAGCACAAACACAAATATATATATATATATATATATAACCTATTGACAACACGAGTGAAAAGATACAAGGCACGAGAGAAGACCAATAAGACCAAATTAATATTTATTGATGGCTGATACGTATACCAAAACAGAAATTATACATGGGATCGGAGGATGTTTTGGTCAATAATCATACAAGTTTTGATGTAGCTGGACACAAGTTTTTTTTTCTCTGCATGCTTGGGCTAATGGAAAGAAAAACAAAAGGTGCCTTTGCCCCTGGTGTGCTACAACCCTTGTGGTAGAAATGTGATAGCACTTTGACTGCTTTTTTTTTTACCCCCCCCCCTTTTTAATTTTCCCCCTTTTTCATGGATATAGTAGTATTTGCCCCTTAATTTCTTTGGGTAATGCACAGCTCTTTCCAATTTCAAATTTTATAGTTTTAGTTTTTAATAAAACTAAATCAATAAAATAAGAAGAAGAAGAAGAAAAACGAGTCAAAAATTGAACTTCAAAGCACATAAATATGAAAAAAAAAAAATCAATGGAAAAAAAAACATTAATAAAAAACTTGAAACCAATAAAAAGCTGCGTCTAGCTAGCGTTGATTATTTCTAATTATATTTGTCATATTCCATAAGGTTAAGTAGATGGGTTAAACTTAATTATTTTAACTTTGTTTGCCTTTTTTAGCCTTTTCTTTTCCATTAAAATATGAGCCAATTTGAGTTGAGCACTTACCTGATAATGTCCATTCTCAACCTGACCCGCCAAAGATTTATTAATTACATGCTTTGCCTTAATAAAAAAAGGGGGGGGGTCACAAAAGCTCAAGACATTTTCCTTTTTCATGCACTGAGGATTGCATAAAAGTGATGCCTCATTTTTTTTTTTTTTTTTGGGGGCTGTCATTTGACTGTCACAGTATTTATCAAACTTCAACCCTTTGTACTTAATCCTGAGAATCGATAGCTTTGGGGGCCAGCGGACATTAAAGATCATAATTAAAGTTGCTCAAGTTCTTCTTTCAAGGGAATGAGGACTCTATCATGCATGTGTCTTTTGTCTTTATAAAATTGAGAGATGTGCTGAAAAAGATAACTACATATATATATATATATATATATAATTTGTAATTAATAAATATTTCCAATGATGAGTATACATCGATACCATGAAATTTATTCCTACTTATACCAAAAAAATAATGATTGAATTCATACATTAAAATTTTGATGAAAATTAATATCAAATCAAGATGAATTTTAATAAAAGAAAATGTATGTTGTTCTGTTAATAGCCTCAAACAACTATCAAGCCCTAACCAGTTATATGAACTCTCAAGTCTAGCTTTGAATTTCTAATTTGTTGCCCAATAAACACAAAGTTGCTAATTCTAATTTGTCTTAGAGGATTGCTTATCCATAGAAAAAGCAACTAATTGTGCTTCAAATTAATGGTTATTAATGTAATCGGGGCCTCTTTAATAAGAAATAATTACTTAGTTAGAGAAAGAAAAAATGTTATTATTTATTAATTTTTTATCTTCTCATAATTATGAGATTGCTTAGCCAGTAATTAAACTATTAACTTAATCATACCTTAGTAAAGAGGCAGCTTAGAACTGCATCACCATAACTTGGCTCTAATACCAATTCGTTGGAAGGAATGCAGCAATCAGTGAAAAGGGTAAAGACATTAATAAAATTATTATTTATTTATTTAGTGGAAGGTGATTACAGGAAGGGCGATTGAAGGAAAACAAGAATTAAAAGTGCTGTTGATCGCGTGACTGAATAAGTCTCAGGTTACCGCTTAAATAGAAGAAGAAATAACTATTCGGACCCGAAAGATACAATTTGAAATCCAAAAAATTATTACACTCTTTTACTTTTACTATCTTACAATAATTCTCTGTAAGGTGGCGTGTGCTTGAATAGTGTAGTCAATCGGCCCTTTACAAAGATCAAGTGTCTATTCACCTTACAAGTGGCTTCTTTCCACCGAAAGTTGTTTGTTACCTTGTGAAGCTGGCTTTGGCACAACTGGCTGATTGCTGTCTTATGTACAGTAGTGAATAAAATCCTAGCACATGGACGGCCAGATTTGTGTGGGGCCCATGATCCTATATTGCTTTGTCCTTTCCTTTAATTTGTTTGAGCAAGTCTAAGGCAGATTCAAAGATATCTGACGGATGTGGTACGTTATCTTTCGGATTCTGAGATTCACCTGCCAAAGTTTGGTTTGGGTTATCCGGGTTATCCAAATCTGGATCATCCGATCTTTTGGATCGGATATCTACTGACATATGAGATTGAGAGTCATTTTTGTATTTGAAAAGGTAAAAAACTAGTTTTTACCTATTAGTTTTTTTTTTTTTTTTTTTTTTGTTAATTTGACATATTTGTCTTTTATGATTTAAAAAACTTAAAAATATAACTAAGTAATTTTGATCATTTTAAAAAAAATCAAATATTTTAAATTAGGCCACAAATATAAAACAATGTTCAATATTGAATTAGATCAAGACTTGAAATCCGAAACCAATTCAAAAACCCAAGCATTAAGATTCAATGTTTGGTTCAAATTCAATTAACCCAACTTGAAAACTAAACTCTAGTAGTATGAATTTAAATCTTCCCATACAATCAACGCATTAAAATGTTGAGTTTGATAAAATTCAGGCTTAGTACTATTGGGTTGGTTTAAAGATTTATAAAATTTTATAAATCCCTATAAAATTTAAATTTCTTATTTTTCACATAAATTACAAAAGTACTACTTTTATAAATTTATACTAATTTTTATAATTTCAATTACCCTTATATATAGGTGGCCGGTACTCAAAAGAGAATTAAAACCCTCGTTTACTCAACCCAACACGTAACTCGTGCCCTTTCACCACTTAAGCTAACATTCCTTGTCGGGAAGGATTTAATTCTTTGACAAGTTAGTCTTTGATTCCGTGCTGAAAAACCCTAACCCTAAGCAAAAATTCAAGCCCGTCTTGACATGATAGTAGGGAGGTGTACTTGACATGAAGTAACATAAAGCTTGCTTAAAGTGAGACAAAGAATCTTGCTAAAAAAAGCTGTATAACGGAGTGTAGTAGGAGACACTTATTAATCAATGTGTTGTTACTTTTTGACCAGTATAAATATCAAAGTTAAGCATGTCGAGAGAGAGGTCAATGAGGAGAGAAAACCCATAAAAGATGACACCTTAAAAAGCTTTGGAATCCTATGTGAACTATGTGTTGAATATGTTTGGGAAAGATTGGAATTGTGCATTAACTAGATCAACCAAGGGTGTATATATATATATATATATATGTATGTATATGGTCCCCTCCACAAAATGGAAAGAGGACTCAAAAGGAAAAGAACTACACCTTACCACGAGCTCAGACTTATCTGGCAAAGGGGACCATCTTCTCTTCTTTGTACATGTTGTTGTGATGGACAGATTATGATTACAGAACTCAATGCTCTAAAAATTTATCTTTCTTATTTGAACTTTTGAATTAATTTCTATTTTTTTCTGTTATCCAATCTTAGTTCATTTGGTCTAGTCCTTATCATTATTTCGTTCGTCCTTATATATATATATATATATATAGCTGCATATGCATTGGCATATAGAGGTTTGATATTAACGATTAATGTGCGAAATGGCAGTTTTTGAATTATATATTGATTTAACTAAGGAGAGAAAATGGATTAAACGCATTTCATTAATTGATCCCAACTTGCTTACATTTCATTTCAGTATTTAGTATTTGATATGAGAAAAATATGCAGGCCAAAAAAAAAAAAAGAAAAATGATCCATCACATTCTTAGAGCAGGAATCCCACTCTTATCCAACCTTGACAGTCTCAAAACATGGCTTGCCAAATCTCCCCCATAAAGTAATCTCCAGGATCAACCCCTCTGCTTCCATCTTTTGCCAAGGTATCTGCTAGTAATTGCCTTTTTGAAATTAATGTAACACTGAAAAGTCAAATCCTGTAGCAAAATAAGCTAGGCAGAGGACTCAAGTTAAACACTGAATTGTGTGCAATTTCTGTATGGTTAATTACCTTCCTACTATAAAAATGCAATGTGGTTTCTTTCACTCAGGGACCATACTAACGAAAGAGCTTTTTTGGGGGGCTTTTGTTTGCCCCCGGGGGGAGGGGGGGTGTTTGGGGGCGGTTGAGTTTCAGAAAATGCTACTTATGTATGTAAATTTTTTGATTAAAAAGAATTTATATAATGATTTGGTCCCTTTAAAATTAAAAAAAAAATAGTTGATTTTAGTGGAAAAAACATCACCAATGGTATATATAAATTTTTTGATTAAAACAATTTAAGTTATAAATCAGTCTCCTTAAAATTTAATTATTTTTTTAATTATTATATATAATCTAAAATTTAAAAATTCAACTAATCATTGTACTATTGATACATATTTATTAATTTATTTTTATTTATTAAATATGATTTATAATATTAATTATAATTTTTTTTTAACCTCCGAGACTCAAAATTAATTCTAATTTCATCCCTCATTTTATAAGCGTGTTTAGAACATTTATCTTAAAAAAAATTAAAGAGAGATGAAGTTACTTATGCGTTCATTTTTATAATTAATTAAATAAAAAATTTATGAATTTCTATATATTTTTCTCTCAATTTTCTAACTTAATTAATCAAACAATAACAATAACAAAATAAATTAAAATTTTTTACTTTATTTGATTTTTTTTATCTCTCTTTTTCATTTTTTTCTTTCTTATCCACAAATTAATTCATTATCCAAACGGAGCATGAGAAAGGAACATTTCTATTTGAATCCACCGTTAGCCAGTACGAGTTCTTGACTTGATTTTATTCTCCCTGGACAACGCCTTAGACCAGCATCATCACATTGTACTGCGAGTACTATTTGCTTAAATTGATTGGATTATAGGAGATTCCCTTTTAAAGCATACATATATAGATCAAAGAATTATAGGAATGCCAAACATGTCCTTGGAAAACAGACTGAAATTCTATAAAGAAAATAAATTGACTGGATTTCAAAATTGTGGCTTAAATATATAGCAGTGCAGAAAATATGATATATATATATATATATATATATATATATATATATAATGGATATGCCATCTTTAAGTAATTAGTGTCATCCTGAAGTTGCATAGATGGAGGAACATTATTGAATCATATGTCTGCGAAGCTATATATGCATCTGATTCTAATCTTGTGATGACTCAACTTTTGGAGATATGATGGTTGAATGGAACACATTTCACTGTCACAGTCCTACTTCAAAAGCAAAACATTTGATACTCATTAGAATCTTAAACCTATTAGTTCCTCTTGCATAGATTTAAACAAAAGTCCCCATGGTGGTCCTCGATGAAGGGCATCTTTAATTGCTTTGCAGATAAGTGCCATTCTGATTTACAGTTATGATTGTTAAAGCAACTGCCAAAAATTTCCTTGGACCACTCCCACACAAATTAGAGCAATTTTGAATCTTAGATGTTATAACATTTCCATGGGGAGAGAAAGAAAGAGAGAGAGAGAGAGAGAGAGAGAGAGCATCAGCTCAGCAACAATATAGTGGAAGAAGAAGATATTTTCAGTATTGTTTAAGAACAGCTCACGCCAAACCATAATGATTAAAACCCTCTTCAAGAGTCAAAACACACACTCATATTAAGATTGAAAGAAAAAGAAACTACAAGGATATATTCGATATCAAATTAAACAGCTCACAAAATGAAAGATTTAGCCCTACTTAATCTCTCTCTCTCTCTCATCATGAACATGAGTTTTCAATGACAATTCATCTTAAGCTCTCTCTCATGATGAGTCTTCATTGATAATTCATCTTAAGCTCTCGGGGAGAGAAAAAGAAGAAGAAGAAATAAATACTACAAAAAGTAAAAGAAAAGAAAATAAATAGAGTGGGAGCAAAAAAGACATCAACTTGGCATATCATATGGGATGGCCTTCCAATTGATTCTCTCCTTAAGACTGCAGTGCCTGAAAAATTAAAGTTGAGCATATTAATTTATAAGTAAATGAAATTGATTATCATCTATATATATATATATTTTTTTATATATGTTATGTGTACGGACGTATAAATCAATATATACACTTGTGTGTCTGTGTGTGTGTGGAGAAGAAGCCTTGACCTTGGCCAAAAATGGAGTCTATGAATATGAGGACTTGCTGCCAGAGTCCCTCGGTGCATTGCATCTGAAACATTCCATTCGGCTAGCAAAGTTATGCTCGTTGCACCCCGACCTGTTTTTTTTTTTTTTAACCGAAAACATATTTACACAAAAATAAGCAACCTTAATTGAATATTTCATTATACTTAAAACTGTCCCTTCCAACTAGAATAATTTCCTAGGAGCAAAGGAAGTAAAATAATTATTTAAGAATTCTGGTGTTTTGAATAATTTATATGAGTTATTACATATGAGATCCAATTAAAAAATGCACTAGACATATATCCATGCAACTGTCCACAGTTACTCCCCCGGATCCATATATATGTGCAAAACTTTACCTGGTGCAAATCCAATCGCCGGATTTCCACCCAGATCGGCTGCCTCCACTGCCGCCGCCTCCTCCACCGAATCCAAAACCTCTGCCACGAGAACTGTCGCTGTCAAAGCCCCCGGACGAGTCGTCCTTGAAGGCCCCGCATTTGAAGCAGCTGGAGCGGCTGGCAAAGTTATGGGCGCCGCAGTTGCCAATGGCGCAGTACCAGTCACCAGGCCTCACGTCAGGGCCAGCAGCAAATCCAAACGAGGAGCCGCCGCCACCCCTCCCGCCAAAACTCCCATAGTCACCTCCATATCTTGACTCCCCACAACGTTGGCACGAATCTCTCCTCTGGAAGTTCAGGTGCTGGCATGACCTGCAGTTCCAATCTCCTGGTCTGCTCATCTTTTCCAAGCCTGTCTCCGGAACAAAGTGATATTTAGAGGTTGTTGAAATATATATATATATATATATATATGAGTAAAAATTACAGTCTTATGTGAATATAAAAAATTTAAATTTTGAAAAAATTTATAAAAATTTATTATGATTTATAGAAGTCCAAATAGTGTATATTATTTTTGAAAAGTCCGAGAATTTCACGTTACTTTTTTTTTTTTTTTTTCTAGTAAATATTTGTGATTGCATTGTATTATCCTTGAATGCAAACGCTACACTTAAGAAGCAGTACCACTAGAATTAACAATGCACTACAGCAACTTGGCAACTACTAACATATCCCAAAAACAAGTCTCTTACTGTAATGCCATATATATGTATATATATGTATGTATATGAATGTATTGTTTTGGTCAAAGAATTTACAAACATGAGTCTTATTAGCTAGCTAGAGCAAAAAGAAACCAATTAAACATGGACAAGGGCTCACCTTTGAGAAAACAAAGAGAGGGTACGCACAGCTTGCAGCGTAAGAAAAGAGATTGCGAGGAAACTATAGCTTGTTGGGTGATTTTGGTCGTGGGATGGTGTGGTTTATATAGCTGCTCAATTAGCCCTCGGGAATCGAGGCAGCCGGCACGGTGGAGGGCTGTGGGTGTTCTTTTTTATATTCTTGACCTGGCATTCTTGAAGGATGGGATGGAATCACCATAAAACTTAAAAAAAAAAAATAAGAGATAAAGGAAAAGAAATTGAGAGAGTAAATATTGTGAAATTTGATAAAACTTTTGCTACAGCTTCTTTCAAGCTTCTTCTAGACGTGGGAATTGTATGGAGGCCCATGTAGCCACAGATTTCACGATGAAGTCACAGGATTGCCCTTGTTCTTATTTCTTTTAAGAAATTTATAAATAAATAAATATATATATTCATGCCTTGTATAGTTTAGGCTTTCTTCATAAGAGTTCTCGTTTACATGATACTTTAAATAATTAGCATTCGTAAGAACATGCATGATGCATTCAGTTCTAGCATACATCGATCCTTTATAATTTCCACAAACAATAATAAGATACATGGTTGAGAAAACGACTGGTCATATGTAGCCAATGATTGTCATATTCACACAGCATGGGAGTCTATATATTCTAAAAGCAGTCAAATCCAAATCCAAATTCCCCTTCTCCCTTGTTTTTATTGCTTTAACGCAATTATATATAGCTCAGATGCCAGCTGCAAATCTAGTGAGCATTGTTCTCCCCTACTTTAGTAAAGCATTAAAAGGAAGCACGTTTGCTAGACAAGCATATTCATATTCATGTACTTCTCTTTTTTCGACTTAATTAAATTGGAACCACCACATGTCATGATTGTATTGAAGATACATATACAACACAAATTGCAACCCCTAATTAAAGTTGTGACGAGCAAACTTAATTGATTTAAATTTAATTTGCCCAAATCATTTTTTTTCCTGTTAAAATGGGTGAGAAGGGTTAACTATCATATTGACCCCTGACTGTGATTGTAAGAAATTTTCACTTCTTACATAATATTTGATTTGAGTCATAACTACTATTTCAAAAAAATTGAGTCCTTTACTGCCGCTCCCACCAAAATTCTATTTAAACAAAGGAACCCCTAGTGACCATCTAATTATCAACCAAAAATCAAGCTCACGTCTTGCAGAAATAGGGGAGTGAATTCACCGCACTTCTTTGCGGCTAACCTCGGTGGTTCAACTTTCTCACCGACCAAAATTCCCCAACTAAAATCACTGCTTATAGTTTAGGCCCTTAATTATTTGCCTACTTCTAAGATAGTATATATATGGAGGCAAAAAATCACTGCTTCTTACCAGACAAAATGAATATTCCTCGAATTAAAATCCTTTGACGAAAGACCCCACTACTCCTTATATTCTTATCTTATATAAATATATATACACACAAAGGAGAGGTCATGTCTGATTTCAGAAATATACCTTATGACCCACAATTTAGACCATCAATTCCCTGGAAAAAATGGTGATTGCTTTTCTATTTTGAATATTCCATTTCTGTACTTGAGACTCAATTTTTACAGACAAGTCAAAAGGGTCTCTTGAGATAACCCTAAATTTCACAATAGTAAACATGGGAGCTACACTAGGGACTTAACTGTCATTTCCGGACATGAATTGTTTTCTCCAATTCTCCTTTTTTTTTTTTTTTTAAAGTGAACATTACGACCCTAGTCTTGCACAGTTTCTTACATCTGTGCTTGAGTGTTTCTATAAATTAGCCAGCTTCAAAAGTCTCAAAACAGATTTTGTCCCATTTTAGTTAATTATTTCGGTTACTATTCCATAAAAAGTCTTCTCGCCAATATTATTTGTATTAAAACAGTGGCTCGTGCATGTCACATTCCATGACCAGAGGTGAACCCAAAATCAAAGCCTAAGATGACGTTACATATCTCAACTTCAAAAAAAATAATAAATAAATAAATAATCTTTGTTTTCTTCTCAAATGTATAATAATTAATTAAATTAATTAATGGTCATGGAGTAATGGAAGAAATTAGTATAATTAGGAAATGGAAGGGTGCAAAAAATCAAAGAAAGTAAAATGGTAGAGTATTTCGATAAAGATAGTCGAAGCTGATGATGGAAGAGAGAAGTCTTCGAGGTCCATTTGACCATCTTTTCTTTTTTTGTTTTTATTTATTTTTTATTTTTTATTTTTTTTATTCCTTTTCTTTTTCTCCTAACGCTGCAATGCCTTTTTTGCTGTCATATTTCTTTTTTTCCCTGCGATCCTCTTTTTTATATTTTGAATGTTTGCTCTCTAGGTGTAAAGGGAATTGCACCAGCCACCACTCTCCAAGAACTGAACATGGGAGATTTTTATTTATTATTTATTTTTTATTTTTAAAAAAGGAAGACGAAAACAACGATGGTAATAAGAAACCCTGAGATATATCACCCACCATTTTCTTGGGGAACGGTAAAGAGCTGTAGCAAGAAAAAAAGAAAGAGAACTGATTCGATTCTCTTTGGGAAATGCTTCCATGCATGACCATGACCAATACCCAATACCTTCAACGTATACGTTCTCCTTTTACTTTCTCTTTTCGATCTAAGCTCCATATATATATATATATATATATAACATGAATATATTTCTTTTCTTGATTTCGATCAAAAAAATAAAAGTATATTTGGAGTGATAAAAAATGAGATAAAATAAAATAAATTGTGAATTTGTAATTCATACAGTGAGATAAAAAGTAAATAACTTTTAAAAATTTTCATAAATTTTTAACAAAATTTAGTGTGCTAAACGCACTTTAAATTATTTTACTAGAGCTAAAAATGATGTAATATTGCCCCAATAAAATGGCATTGTCATACGTTGTTATTTCTTTCACAATGATAGATTTACAATCATATTATATTATTTTGGTTCAAATTTTGTAAAATAATTATAATTATATAAAGTTAAAATTGAAGAGCCATTCGAATTTATTATCAAGTGACCATTTTAAATAATCAATAGAGTTTATTATTAGAAACATGTCCAAGTTACACAATCGCAATAACACTATCAATTGATTATATACGAGGAGATTGCAATAAAATTCATTATTTATGATAAATTATTTCAGTAAAACGGAATAATAGAGTGTAATAAACCAATGTAATTAAAGCATTTATAAATTTAAATCTTAATCATCACCATGTTTTATTGAAATTTTAAAAATTTAACTTTATGATTAAAATTTTAATATGTATGAGTGTCGTTACTTTATTAATTTTATACACCGTGTTATATTAATAATGTGATATCACTGTTGCACATAATATTTTCTCATTGTTCACACACTCATATAGAGAGTCTAAAGTGAAACCCTCGCACATATAGAAGCAGTTAAAATTATACAACGCTGTCACCCATGATTATATTTGGCATTTTCCAATCTTCAATTGTAGCCCTAATAGAATTCAGAGACCAATTAATTAGCATGTTGATGATAACTTTAGCCTAAGTTGGTCCCATGCATAAGTTCAAAAGAAGGGGCTCAGTACATCAACTGGTCAAAAATTGCCAACAGATAGCGTAGATTACAATAACTTTGATCGAAGCATGTGCACAATCTAGTGTTGTTGACTTATATTAGGACAATTTATGTCCTAATTCAAAATTCCCAAATCGATCTCAATGATAAGGAAATTACTTACGGTATGTAGGAAATCGCATTACTATCTATCTGTAGGTTCCCCCCAGCCCCCAAATTTCAAGGATTTTTTGGATTTAAAAAATCATATGAAAACAATCATAGAACAAAAGGATTAATTGAATACAATAAGACTAATTACAAGGATGATATTATTAATCTTAATTTAAAGTTGTGGCTGAAAGGACCACTGATGGATAGTAAGCAGGAATTGCAGTGAACTTAAGTCCAATATAAAAAAAAAAAATATTAAGTAAATTTTAGATTAAAAAAATTAATCTAACCTATTTCCTCAACGGTACAGAGCAATTCAATCCCATCCAACCCTCTATGGGTTCCAATTTATCCCAGTTTAGGACATTATACAATTCTAATTCCGCCCTTGGAAAAAACTAAGAAAACACACCCACCACCATATAATTTTATATTTGCACCCAAAAAAAGAAAAGTCCTTCATTCTATTTATTGTGTGTGTATATATATATACACATACTATAGATCAAATTCTGGTAACTTTTTTATAAAACGCTTTCTAGTAACGTTGCAAATAAAATAAATACAATAAATAAATATGAGTATTTTAGCTAAAATATAAAAAAAATATACCTGATCTTGCATTTTCTCCCTTGAAAATCAAAACAAATTAGTTAATAATTAAACCAAAATTCTTTTATAATGTGCATGTTATATTAATGTAATTTAACTTCCCCTAAACCCAAAGAAAAAAAAAATCTCACCCTCGCAAACAGACCTAGACGAAAGGATATCAATGGAACGGGCATACGAGGGGTACTCAACCCAACCGAACCTAATAAAAACCCGTTAGAAACTACTTTAATGGGATTGGGATAGGTTTGAAATTTAAATTTAATACTCGTGTGAGTTTGGAACGAGCTTGAGATTTGTTTATAGGGTACTCAATACCCGATACCCGTTTATACTTATAGGGTACCCAATTAATAAAATAAAATAAATATTTATATATTTATAATTTTATCTCTAAAATAAAATTTTTGAAATTCTTAAGACAATGTCAATTGGCGTCTTGCTCAGGCTGATGGTTTGGATTTCTTAATACTTTTTGGCAGTTGCTCTTAGTTTTATTGGGATAGTTCCTTTAGACTTATTTAATTTATGATTTGTTGGTATATCATTTTCACATGTCTTGGATTATTCCATATTGGGTTTGAAAGTCCTTTATGAATTGTGATTCTTATACTGTTTCAAGGTATGCCCCTGTATATTTTATATATTTTTACCTTTCAAAAAAAAATTGGTAGTCTTTGACCAATGAATTTATTTAATTTAATAAATTTAACAATTTTGTCACTTACTAATTTTTTTTTTATCTTAAATCAGGTATTTAACGAGTACTTAATCAGTAATTTGACCAATTGAACATAAACGGATTTCACAGGTTTGGGACAGGATGGGGTTTGAAATTCTAATTAAAAAAATAAACGGATTTGAGACGGTATATGATAAGTAAAAAATAAACAAATTTAGTAATAAAATTGGGTAATTAGGTAGGTATCTTACCCGTTTACATCCTTATCTAGACGTCTATTATGAAGCCCATTAACAGTGACTGGTAATTAATTTTGGACAATCCGAAAATAACACGAAACACTTTTCTGACATGAATATAAAATTATTAAAAATAAATATGTATATGGCACTAATACATGAATTTGATTTGATGTTAAAATAAATTAATTAGATGGTCTTTGATTTAAGAGAGAATTTCAAAAAAGTTATTAAAATTTATCCTTCGGCAAGATTTACTTATTATTAGAATAAAAAATAATAATTTAGTATAGAGTTGTATAATGAAAACAATTCTAAATGTAGCAATATAAAAAATAATCAGTAAATAGTTATATGATATAAAATTTAAGTAAAGATAGTATTTAACTTCAAATATAATTTAAAAAAAATATTAGAATTTATTGAATATGAGGTATATATATATGATTTACTTACTGTAATAATAAGAATATTAATAAATAAAAAGATATATAATAAAAGGTTTATTTCAGTTACACTCCCTGTTGTTGCATCTTTGTACATTTAAACCCCAGAAGTTTTATAAATGTGTATATAAACTCCTTAAGATTTGTGTTGCATTCATTTAAATCCCTTCTGTTAGATTTTCCATCCAAAAAGTAATTTTTGACTAATTTAATGCTATGAAATTACCTTTATACCCTTAGTATTAATAAAAATATTTATATTGTGATATGATGTATCTTTTTTATATAAAAATTACATTAAAATTAATTTATTAAATTTTTTTGTGAACCTTTTCTATAATAGTACTTTAAATTATCATACTTCACATATTAAATAAATAATTATACATAATAAATTATCATTAGTTTTTATTAATAATCTAATAAAATAAACATGGAAATAGAAATTATACTAGAATTAATTTATTAAATTTTTTTGTGAACCTTTTCTATCTTAGTTTTTTAAATTATTATATATGTTTCACATTAATATTTAAAATCTATATTATATATAAATTAGTAATTATACATATATATAAATTATCATTATTTTTTATTAATAATCTAATAAATTAAACATGAGAGAGAGAATTTTAATTTCTCAATTTCTTTCTATTAGTTTCAAATGATAACGGAACCTTACTCTTAATTTTTTCCATGCATTTTTTTATATTAATAGTAAGGGTATAAAGGTAATTTTATAGTATTAAATAAGTCAAAAGTTACTTTTTGAATGAAAAATCTAACAAAAGGAGTCTAAGTAGATATAATACAAATCTGAGAGTATCTAAATGCATCTTTATGAAACCAATGGAATCTAAGTGTATAAAGTCGAAACGGGTGTAGGTGAGATAAACCCTATAATAAATAAAGAATGCTAATTATTTACTTAATGTTAGATATTAAGATAATAATAAATAAAAAAAATATATGATACTAAAAAAGTGTCAAGTATTTTATTAAATAATAATAAATCACCCAAAATAGGAATAATAAATATATATCTTCGTCTAAAAAGTTACTTAGGAACCATATGTAAACTGGTAAGCTTTGCATACGCGATTCATGGAAAAAATAATAATAATAATTTATTTTATAAAAAATGATTAGATAAGGGAAAATTTAAAAATATGAAATTATGCTAAAACCTTGTAAACAAATAACAGAAAGAAAAATAAAATACTAAAAAAACCCGCTCAGTTGAAAGAAAGAAAAAAAATTAAAAAGAAAAATATGAAAACTGCAAAAATAAAGAAACATATAAAAAAAATAAAACATTTAAAAACCTTTAGCTGAAAGAACGTTAAAAAAAAAAAAACATAAATGCAAAAGTTATCTTTATGGATTGAAAAAATACACATAAATTTTATTAAAATTTTGAAGTATAAACTATCTACATAAATTTAAAATTTGCTTATAGGGTACTCATTTAGTACCCATTTAATATAATATATATTTATATAAAATATAACATTGATTTAAAAACTAATAGGATCCAAAATATATTCAACTTGTTTAAATTATAAATTTGAAATCTAATACAAATAATTTTTTGTTATGTATGTGTTCAACTTATTTGAGATA
This sequence comes from Vitellaria paradoxa, assembly GCA_019916065.1. Classification (NCBI taxonomy): domain Eukaryota; kingdom Viridiplantae; phylum Streptophyta; class Magnoliopsida; order Ericales; family Sapotaceae; genus Vitellaria; species Vitellaria paradoxa. The sequence continues at coordinate 2,823,506 of CM034242.1, forward strand.
ATTTTCTTGGTATTTGAGATAATTATATTAATTTACTTTATTAGTTTACAGAAATTTAAAGTTACACAAATCATATTTATGTGATAAATTTTCTCTACTATAAAATATGTTTATATTACTCATAAGATATGATGATAAAATCTTTAAAGAAATATTATCCAAAGTTTCCTAGAAATATCACCCAATCTTTATACTATCCAAAATTTTTAATCCTTATCATTTTTTTTCTATACTTTATCCTTATCTCCCTTTTTTCTTTCTCTAAACTCATATTTTACAATCTCTATAACTTCAATATCTTGTTAAATTTATCTTAATTAAAGTTTCTTTTTTTTACTCCCTCAAAATAGTTTGATAAAAACTTTTAAAAAAATACGATAAACTTGAATTATTATGAATTCTTGAAATTTTTTATATTACAGATGTTATAAGAAATCGATCCGATGAACTAATGTAATAGATAATTCATTTAAGGGAAGATCAAAAGCATGATATAAAAATAAAAAAAGAAGTGAAAAGGGAAAAAGTCGTACTCCCTCTCATGTAAATCTCTTCCTTTCATTTCCTCTATGTAACTCAATGGCGGTTCTAGAAATTTAAGATGATGGGGTCATATAAAAATTTAAATAATAATTACAAAATTTTAATGGAGTTAAAGTTACCAAAATATTTTAAATGTAAAAAAAAATTTTTGAAAAATTTCTATTGGTTGATAGAGTTAACTGACCCCCAACGTTTATGCGGCGTCGCCTTTGATGTGACTCATAAATAACACTACACACAATACAACATGAGAAATCCCACCAATAGCTTATTTAATCTGCAAATAATACTACTGAAAACATAGCATGAGAAGTCCTATGACAGTAACTAGTCGGAGAAAATACGACATAACTCAAAATACAACATGAGAAGTCCCATGACAATATTGGTCGAAGAAAATACAACATAAGAAGTAGAAGTTCTATAGCAGTAATATGCCGGGGCTCCGACGCTAAGTTAGTGGTAATTTTCACTATAAAAGAAGAAAAGAGTGAAAGAGAATGAGAGAGATTCCTAGGTTTAAAGCATACCTCTTAGATAGAGTCTCCCATGCTCATGTCGATAAGTAGGAACAATGGGAATAGTGCAGGCTTTTCTTCCTCAATTTTAGGGGGTGTCACACGTCAATGCAATCTCCAAACATATTTTTTGACCCTCCCTAAAGTGAGAGTGTATACTTATATGAAGTAATGTGAGAAATAACATATTTAAAGACAAAAAAAATACAGATATAAAATAAAAAGTGAGAGAGAATGTGTGTTATGCCATGAATTTATTGAAGAAAAATACTTAGAATACCAGTAATTCATATTAATTTGTGGATATAAATAGTTTTAAACGTTATCATCTTTTAGGAGATCATCTTTAAAGAGTTTATCATTAACAAGGCGTAATATTTGAATAAAACTTCTCAAACTACAGTTACATGAGATGATTTGCTTAATCTAACTATTATATGAAAAATAAAAAACAAAAACTGATTTGTTGGATGCAATTTTTTTGAATTTGACTTGATGTTACTTTATAAATTTATTCCTGTTAAATAAGATTTCATCAAAATATTGACTTAATTAAATTTTTAGCTTCACATGCGAACGATTTTTTTGAATTTAAATTTATTTTATTTTACAAATTTAATTACAGATTTATCAAAATATTTACTTCATTAAAAATTTTAGATTCGCCACTACTCTTCCACTTTCCTTATATTAGTACTATGTTTGAGGAGATCATCTTTGAAGAGTTTATCATATAAGTGAAGAGTTTATCGCAATCACACAATTTTGAGTTTATCATAATCACACAATCTTGCAGAAAATTTAAATATTTGAATAAAAACTTATCCGTTTAAACTAGTTATTATAGAAAACTCATTTGTTTAAAATAATTGTTATATGAAAAAAAAATTGAATTTGAATTTATATTATTTTACAAATTTAACCTTGTTAAATAGGGTTTAACCAAAATATTGCACTCCATCATGTTTTTTTCCTTTTGTTAAATGAAATAATTATTCTTTGGCACCAAACATGCAGCATGTATTATTAAAAAATACCAAAAATAATTTATTGGGCCAAGTATTATGAACAAGTGGTACCATTAAGGCTTTATTTGTTTTAATGTAAAATATTTTTTGAAAAATACATTTATTCATATTTTTAAGAAATATTTTTTGAAATATGATAAAAATGTTTCTCAAAAAATATTTTATATTGAAATAAATAGAGCCTCCACGTTTAAATGCATTTTTCTGAGCAAAATTTCAAGTAACTAAACAATGTAAAAACTAAAAAAAAAAAAAAATCTAGAATGAGCATTTCACATGTTCAAAATAAAATGACATCTTCAATTTTAAGGTATTATGAGAATGCTTGAGAAATTCATACCACAAAAATACACATTTCTATAATTAAGGGATGGAAAAATTATCTAATCCTAGAAGATTTTTACATTTTAAATGATCTTCGAATGAGTTTTTGAACAAAGATGGTGATCATAGTTTTCACTCTATTTTGTTTCCATTTGTATCCCTATTTGTATATTAATAATATATTTTATATTATACAATAGTGTATATTAATAATAATTTTTCTGTTCTTAAATTAGAGAAATGTAATACAATTTTTATGATATGAGTTTCTTAAGTATTCCTGTAATAGTTAATTTAATGTATAATTTTATTTTTGAATATGTGAGATGCTCTGGCTAATTTTTTTTTTTTTTTTATTGCAAAGAATGCATGGAAGAATAGATGTATTTGAGCATTTAATATGTGTCTATTTGGAGAATATTTAGCCTCGATAAGTAATTTGGTATTTTCAATTAGTAGGATGTTTTGTACCAAGGGCTAGTTTTGTCATTTCGTTTAACAAAAAAATGAACGTTGATCGAACCAGGCTTTGAAGCCCAAATGTGTTTCCCGGGGCTCCAAGTGGAGAAAGCGAATAAACCCAAGCCCCGCGAGCATCGATAGTTTCCCGCCCACGGGACATTTCCTATTTTGATGCAAGGTTCATTCGTATTTATCATCAAATCATCAGTTTCGATAGAGACAGGAAAGAAAGAGAGATTGGGACGAAGGTTGCAGAAAGACTGCTTCAAGTTTGGGGTAGGGTTTCAACAAAATGGACTCCTCTGAAAATATCATCACTACCCGCAGCGCCACCGCCCCCGCCATCTCCGCCGCCACTTTGCCTTCACACACGGTTTCAATCCAAGTATAACGATTTCCCAATCTCTCTATTTGATTTACTCTTGTCGGTTCGTTGATTGTACGATCGTAGTCAATCTACATGTCAATAGGGGGAGGAATCACTCTAAAATGACAGTCACTTGATTTTTATACAGGATGAAATAAATTTTGTATACTGCTAGATTGCTAATCAAAAAGAAGAAAAGAATTCAAGACTTGCTCTATACCCCTTCCCCCAACACAAGAGAGAAAAAAAAAAAAAAAATTAGAAGAAGACATTAACTAGCTATGTAATTGTGAAAAAAGTGAACATTTTAGATTCTCTATGCATTGGTTGTTCCACATTTTGGAAGGTTCTCTAATTTCTTTCCTTCCAAATCAACCGAGGAAAAATGGGGCTACTCTCCAAGTCTTCCTTTCTTGGGCCCCTATCTTGAATTTTCACCAAGAACTAGCCACATTGTTCACATTATTTGAGAACACTCGACCCCAAAATTATTGAGAAGGATGTCCCATAGCTTCTTCTTATTTTTTTTTTATTTTTTTTTGATAGGTAAGCGGGGGAGGGGGGAAGGACTCGAGATTCGAACTCGGGTAGTGAGTGGGTAAAGAATTGAGCTCAACCACCGAGCTAAGTGCCTCACTCTTCCCATAGCTTCTTCATCCAACTACAATGAATAAACAAATAATCCATAGTCTCCCCTTGGCCTTTACACAAGCAACACCAGTTGGCTAAGACATGACCTCTCCTTGGTAAATTAATAAAACTACTTTTGGGGTCATATCTTCTTCCAAGGGAAATCAATCTCCCTATTTCCACCTAGAAAGAGATAGAAATATTTTACATTGAACTTCCCTTCCTTGTCCTCTCCCAAAACTGCATCTTGGAAGATCTTTATAAAGTCTACAAAACTTTCAATCTCCTAATCATGCAAATTCCTCTTGAGATAAACATTCCACTACGTGCCTTGGGTACCAAATATTAAATAGTCAGATAATCCGGCTTCCTTGTCCCATGCCAATTATCAAACTCTGAGTACAAGTCTTTTAGAGGTCTCTTGAGGGCCAACTGTGACCCCAAATTTTGGTTTTTCCTCTTGTACCAAGTTTCCAGTGAATTACTTCCTCAAAACACTTCCATCCCTTGCAAATGCAGAGCCATAGCCTGGTACCACGTGAGTGAGCTCCAGTGAGGGTGTTCCAATCTCCCCAAGCTGTCCCAAATTTGTAAGAAATAATCTCTCTCCACATTTTGTTTCTTTACTCAGCAACCTCCAGAGCCATTTCTCAAGCAAAGTTGAGTATTTTCAAACTTCAGATGCTTAGTCCTCCTTCCTGAATGGGAGTTCAGACGGTTCTCCAATCCACTAGGTGATCCTTTATGTCCTGTCCCCACCCATAGGAATTCTTGCTGAAGCTTCTCTAGCTTGGTCACGACCACTGCTGGGGCAGTGAACAAGGATAAAAGGTAAACATGCAAGCTCGATAGAGTACTCTTAATGAGCATGACCCTGGCCCCTTTCGGTAGGTACTTCTACTTCCAACCACTTAGCCTCTTTGCATTCTCTCTAGCACCTATTGGAAATATGTTTAGACTTGAAGGGAGGCCAAGATATGAAGCGGTCAAGGCTCCAATCCCACACCCTAACACTGATACTAATGCTTCCAAATTGGTTACTGTTCCTACTAGAATGATTTCAGATTTGGATAGATTCTAAGCAGCACGGATATGAATACAAAAATACGGACATGATTTAAGTACAGATACAAATACATCGATTTTAAAAAATAAGGATATAGACAAGGCGAAAATACAACATAAATATAATTTTATATATTTTGATTGGCTATATATACGAATATAATATCCACATCAAAAATAATTCAATATATTATTTCATATATAAAATATAAGATATAAACTTTTATAATTTTGAGGATTTTGGCTACTCAAAATTAAGTTTGTCTTAATTATATATTTGAAAAAAAATAATAAAATAATTAGATACGCCACGTGGCATGTTTGACATATATCTCAGAATGTCCAAAGAGTATGTGTGCCTAATGCGTATTGGATACAGCAACCATTAAAGGGATTGCCTTGTCTAGTTCTTTCGAAGCCTCAAAAAAACTTGCATGGGTCCTATTTATCAAAATTGACAACTTTACCTTAGGGATGCAGCATTTGATCAATTTCTTCCGCCTCCCTCCAAAGCCTATTCTATCCAGCAAATAAAGCAAGAAGTCCCAATTAACATGACCGAATGTCTAGTCTCCAGTTTACATATGACCCCTAGCAAGTGACTATTCAATTTAGAGTCCACAGTCTTGTTAGCCTCAAATGCCGCATCAAGGATTTGCCTATCTTCAACGAAATCATTTTGATATTCTGAAGTTGGGATAGGTATAGGCGGTTGGCCAACACTTTAGCTAGGAGTATATACCAAGGCCAGCCATGAGTTTAGCTTTTTTTGAGCTGCTCAACTCAGCTAGAAAAAAGCTCGGTTCAAGCTCGGTTTGTGACTCATTTAAAATCGAATTCTAGCTTGAACTTTCAAAAACTCAGCTCGAAGGCTCGTGGGTTAGCTTGATAAATTTATATTCTATATTTTTTTAATATTTTTTACAATGTTTAATTTATTATATTTTAGACCAAAACGATGTCGTTTTGGTTTAATTGAACTATTGGCGATCCAATCTCGAGTTTAAATTCTTATTCATGGAGTCTAGCTCGAGCCTATATAAATCTCGAACCAAGCTCAAGTTGAGTACAAATAGCTCGAGCTGAGCTTGAATAAGTTAAAACTACGCTTGATTCAGCTTGAATCCACCCTTAATTTATACAGGTAATTGACTAGACTAATGGATTTGAAGTCTTTTCAGCCCCCAATGCTCCATTTTTTTTTTTTTTTTTGGGAATTCAGGCTACAAAAATGGCATCTGAAAAATTAAGCACTTCTAAAAGAATCTATCAAGAAGCTCAACTGCACATAAGAAAAGAGGCCTCAATCTTAAAATTCAAGTGTTAAGGTGAGGGAAGTCCATCTCTTATAGTAGAGAAATAACTTTTCTCATGGACTGATATGGAATAACTTCTAACAGCTCACCCTCATGCCAGTCTACATAAACATAGGCACAATGTGAACCGTGGTGAGACCCTGTTGAAAACCTCTGATATCATATCAAGAAAACCAACAACACATAAGAAGAGAGGCTTGTTAAGTTAAGGAAAGTCCATCTCTTATATTGAAGGAATAACTTGTCTCATGAGCCAATGTAGGACAACTTCTAATAACCTACGCTCACGTTGGCCTACATAGATATGAGCACAACGTGGACTACGGTGAGACTCAATTGAAAACCCACTCCGATACCATGTCAAGAAGTCCAATAACAAATAAAGGGAGACGCTTCGAGCTTAAAATTTAAATGTTAAGACGAGGAAAATCCATCGCTTATATGAGAGAAATAACTTTTCTCATGAAATAATGGGGGACAACTTTTAACAGAATCCAACAAACCAGCCATCCGAACGGTTTGTCTCCTTCTAAAGAGGATAGGGCCCTTCACACTTCCTCTTCTGTTCTATCTTGGTGAGAGATGGAGTCAAACTCCATGACTTCCAATCTAAGCCTCCACGTCTCCCTCTCTGTGTAGAGATTCTCATACTACTCCACCATATTCTTATGATTTGATCCACGCCCTCTAGTATCCCATTATCAACTGATATTATGGTAATGTGGTTGAATCTTTTATGAGCATTGGCTCTTCTATCGAAATTGCCCTTGACATTTTGTCTATAATGGCTGAGTTCTGGTCCCACATTATGATGGCATTATGGAAAATGATCTTTATTTTTCATACGAGAAGGATCGTATTTGTTTCAATGCCAATGCAAACAAAACATGTGATCTAGATTTTAAATTTTGTATTTTATCATCAAATCCTTCTTGCAGATTTCATATTTCTGCACTAGAATAACTGCAACGATTAATGTAGGGTCAACAGCACTGTAACATGCATGGACACTATCTTCGGTTGGAAGAGGCTCAATCAAATATTTTGGCAAAAAGCCCTGGTTTACAGAGCCCATCAAGTATTGTAACTAGTTTAGGGTTGCTTGCTAGTCCTGCAGCCTTGGAGGTTTTTGAATCATCTCATCTCGAAGAAAGTGCTACTACCAGTTGTGAAAAACTGATTAACTTGACCCAACCAATAATTTCCATGAGTGCTGCTAGAAACAGTGAAAATTCTAGATCAATAGTTTCCAAGCCATCAGGCATTGGCTTACAATTAGACAGCGTCATTAATGCCATGCCAATAGGTTGTGCTACTACCGGAGGCATGGTATCAGCTGAAAGACATTACCTGAACATAGAATGGAGGAAAGTAGTATCTATTATGGGCTGTCATCAACCAGAAATCTCAGAGAATTGCTCAATTTTATCGAATGTGAGAGAAAAAGTCTCTGCAAACAGTGAAGATGGTATCCATGAAACACAGGCCTCGGTGGCAACAAGTTCTATTGTTTCTCAGCCTCCGCAATTCGTGAAACATTCAAATGATCCTGCATTGTTAAAGCAATGTGAGTATCAGACAATTCCATATGACAAAAGGAAGTCCACCTTTGAACACGATGATTGCCAATCTAGCCCCAGAAGGATAAGGCAAGCCTGTTGTTTCCTCTCATGATTTAATCTTTCAATGCTTCACAGAGCCTTTTTTTTTTTTTTTTTGTTCTTTTTTTTTTTTAATGGGATCAGCATGTTTGTTTAAGTTCAGTAAGAAGCCATTGGCCACCAATTATGGTGAAGGATGCAAGCATTGCAACTGTAAAAGGACAAAATGTTTGAAACTGTAAGTTATTTCAACTTTTGAATAACAAGCTTTGCACTGCCGTTCTGAATCAATTTAACTTTTCTTGTTACAGTTACTGTGACTGTTTTGCCGCTGGAATATATTGCGATGAATCTTGTTCTTGCCAAAATTGCTTTAACCGACCTGAATATGAAGATACAGTTCTTGATAGTAGGCAACAAATTGAATCCCGAAATCCATTAGCATTTTCTCCAAAGGTTGTAAAGCATGTCACTGACATTCCTGCAACCAGCTACATGGTATTGAACACTCACAATTTTAAACTTTTAGTAGTACTCTTTTACATACCACCTGTAATAAATTAAGTACTTACTGCAGGAGGATAGGAATGAATCAACACTGTCATCCTCTAGGCATAAAAGAGGGTGCAATTGCAAGAAGTCGATGTGCTTGAAAAAATACTGCGAGTGCTATCAGGTTTTTCCTTATTGCCTCTTGACTTTATCTACGGTATCATACTCTCTTTTGCCCTTGTTCTCATTGGCATATTTTCTGATAATCTCAAAAGGCTACTGTTGGATGCTTTAATGGATGCCGTTGTGAAGGATGTAAAAATGTGTATGGTAGAAAAGAAGGTAATATTTCACAAAATTCCTTTTCTTCATAATCTCTTGTGCCATTCTAGCCGGCATTGTATAATGTTTACGTTTGGTGATTTCTTCTACATGTGAACATTTATTCCATGTGTGTCCTCTTGGACTCAATAAATTTCAGAAGGAACGAAGATTTAAAAGCATGGTTGGGATGGATGCATGTGGTCTACCTTAGTTCTGATGTTGTCAAAATATACACTCAAGATTTGACTTTGTTAGAAATATTATAAATATAGAAATAGGATTAGATTGATTTCTAGATTGATTGTTTTCTAGAATAGGAGATGTGATTAGGAGTGATTGATATAATTGATCATTTCCTAAAATTATAACATTCATGTATATAAATGTACACAGTCTTACGTATAGTGGGTTTAGCCATTCCATTCAATATTTGTTCTTGACATGGTATCAGAGCAAATATCCTAGTTTTCTGTATATTATTTTTCTTCAAAGTCGACATCGGTGCCACTTCTTCGTCGGCATTGTACTTCTTTCTTGTCGGCGTTGATCTTCATTACAGTCAGACTCGACTCGTAGCCTCCTCTCATCATCGGCAAGCCATCGTTGCAGGCTCCCCAACTGTAGTCACAGCCTTTCTCAAAGTCGCAAGGCATTGTCGATCTTTGTCGCACAGTCTTTCTTGAAGTCGGATTAGACGCATTTGTAACTAACTTGGAACGTATGATATATATCCTCCAACTTGAGAGGAGTGTTAGAAATATTTTAAATATAGAAATAGGATTAGATTGATTTCAAAATTGATTGTTTCATAGAATAGGAGATGTGACTAAGAATGATTGATATGATTGATCCTTTCCTAAAATTGTAATATTCATGTATATAAATATATGTGATCTTACCCATTGTGGGTTAAGCCATTCCATTCAATGTTTGTTCTTGACATAGTTGTACTACATCGCATGCACATTGGGGAAATTCTAAAAAGAAAAGTGGGTTCAAGGTGAGAGTGGGAAATTTTTGAAATTCATTGGGTATTTGTTTATCTTGACTATTTTGACTGTGATATGATGTATGTCTTTTGTAAGAACTTTTGAATTGTAATTTTACATATTGCAACGTATCTTTCGAGGACCTATTAGATATTGCAATCCTTTATTTATTCCAAGGGGTTGCCAGAGAGAGTGATCAACATAGGCTAGCATGAAGAGGAATATTTTTGTGATTAAATATCTGTATTCTTATGATGGGACAAGACCAAATTACTCTTTTTTACAATTATGTCTAAACTAATCAATTTCTTGTGAACGAACCTTTTTCCAAATCCGTCATTTTTTATATGCTTGTAACTTGCATGCCAAACTTTGTTTACTAGAGATTTATGGATATACCATCCCAGTGATATTTTATTCTGTAGTAGCACAGGTGCAGGCCTTTCAACCAGCTACCTACTTGCATCCAGTCAACTTGATATTTGGTGGGCATGGAATGAGGGCTGTAAGCAGCTTGAGCTTTGTTCATGTTTGGCTTGTTAAAAGCTCATTCAGTATCTATTCATTGCAAAATCAAGTCAAGTTTGAACATAATTTGTAGCTCATTTAGTTCTAAGCTTCGCTCAATAAGCTAAAATCCATGTATAATAATCAAGCTACTCGAACCCAACTCAATTAAAGCTTGTTTGAGATCAACTCAAAAAATTTAACAAGCCAATCTTGAATACATTTTTAGGCTTGATAAGGTTTTCAAGATTATCTACTAGCTCGCTCTACTCGGTTTGGCTCATTTACAACCCTATATGGTATGCATATGAATCTTATTATGGACTCGCAACTTAAGTAAAAAAGTTGTATATGCATTCATAGATATACATGTAAATGCATCTTTTTTGCACTGAGGCATGTCAAGATAGCAATTCTTACATCTGGTTTGATTTGGTTTTTCATTGGAATAGATACTTAATAATTTCCTCTTCTGGGACCTGATTATTTTAGTCGCTATAAACAAATTCTCTTCCAGAACATGATGTAACTCAGGATATGTTGAGCAAAGGACTCATTCATGAGGGATTCAAAAAGATATTTGATGAGAAGCAGGAAATGGTATCAAGCCAAGATGGCTTTCTCCCTAAGTTGTGCAACCCTCACAACTTGATGCCTTTGACACCATCATTCCAGTTCTTGCTGTAAGTTTTCTTTCAATCTGCTGCTTTGAATTATTTTGAATGTACTTGATTTTTTCGTGCAATTCTCTTTTCACTGATTGCTCCTAATTTTATTATCTAGCCATGGAAAGGATGCACCAAAATACCAGTTTTCTACCCAAAGATCTCACCAATCACCTGAATCCAACCTTACCTTCTTCCCACCCTATGAAAAGTTATCAGGATCCTCTGGACATTCTGAAAACTATGAAATGTTAGTGGAAGCTAGTAAGCAGATTGAATATATAGCTTATTGTCATCAGGAAAGGGATTATAGCAATGCGGAGACAGTGGATCAATTATCACGAAGATATGGGAGTGACAGTGCATTTAATCTCAGTAGACTGCCTTCTTCAGTGTCATCAACTATTTCAGGAGCTCCATTATGTCCTGGAAGTGGCCACCTATCATCAATGAATTCACTTTATTGGCATGGTTTACCAAACACTGCTGTTTCTCAATTTTGTGGGAGCAACCTTTGCCAGGGAGCTGACTCTATCAAGGAACTTCATAATATACTAGAGGATGACATGCCTCAGACACTGAAGAACATTTCTACACCCCTCAATGCAGTGCAAGTTAGCTCCCCAAATAGAAAGCGTGTTTCTTCTCTACGCAATAGCTTGCAAGTTCCTGGGTCTAGCTCTTCCACAGGCTTGGGAAGTGACCAGACATATATTGCAGGCCCTGGCTTCTATCCCAGCTTTTTCACCGATTCTAAAGAAACTAAATATAAATGATCCACTAGCTCATTATTGTTTTACACAAACATATATTGCCATACTGCTACAGTTTCTACGTACATAGCTTAATGAATCTTTTTCTTTTTTGAACCTTTTTTTTTTCTCCCCCTATTCAATTCCTCGAATTACTTCTGGATTATAGGATATTACTTGCAATACCCTATTGGGTAGTGTCCTCAAAGTTATGTCAAATGACATGATTATTGAAAAGTCCAAAGAAGAATACAGGGCCTGCAATATTACACTGCTATTGTTGCCAATCTGCTTCCCTCTTATGGATTAGTTGCAAATGATTATACATTTGACTTATGGTTTACCATTTTCCTTGAAATGTTTTCAGAGTGAAGATGTGTTCTTTCATGTGCTTATATTGTTTTTGAAGTCTGTTTAGCTGGAGGTGCATCCATTAATGTGTTAGAAGATTTGATTAATTCAAAATTAGTGAAATAGAGGGCCCCATATTGGCTAGCTACAGCTGAATTCTCTTGATATTCATATGAAGTAGAGTGAGCATTTGCCTTGGAAATATCAACTTTTGCCCTATTTTGATAATTTCAACCTGAACCTATTCTAGTATTTATTGGGTGAGATGGGCCCACTGGGGTAAGAAAAGGGTGAAGGCTGAAGTAGAAAATGCTATCAACAATCATAAAAATAATTTATCATATTATAAATCAAAAATAGTTTAATTCAATTAAATTAAAATAATTATATTGTTTTATTTAATTATACTATCTATTAAAAATTTAATAAAACAAATATAATTTAATTTAATTACATTATTTATTAAAAATAATTTTAATTCAATAAAATATTTGAATAAAATAATTCTTATTAAAATGTTAAAATTGACCAAATGTTTACAAACACAAAAGAAAAAAAAAGAGAATAAAAATACTTTTTTTTTAGTTTACGTTTTCTGTTTAACAAATATATTCTTGTCAACAGTTTTTCAAACTTTGTAACATAAAAAGAAAAACAGTAAACGTAGAAGCCTTACAAACATACGTGAAAATAAATATGGACAAATATGTAATTTTTACTAATAATAAAAAACACAGTGCAAAAAACTAAAAACTATTTGTAAAGTGCAAATAGAATCATCCTATAACAGATTAGATTGACTCATTGGAAAACAAAAGGACACAAACACTTTCAAAATGCAAACTGTACCTACTCCATAAAATAAAACGAAAGGCCACTGGTGCATGAAAATAGTAAGCATGGCCAAATTCACCCAAAGCTCATTTCACATAAAACCAAACTCCAAAAATGTCACCTCATTATCTGCCGCGACCAAACGAAGGTAAAAGCCTCAAATAAAACAATCTTTAGGCAAACGGTAACTTCAAGAATCTGCGCAGCCCACAAATACCAAACATAAAAGCAACATCCATAATGCAACATACATGTACCCAAAAGTTTTATAACGATAAAAACATCAACGCTTAGTCCATACATTAAGAGCAGAAAGTGCCTTCAAACGTAACAAATCTCCTCAGAGCCTTCAGTAGAAGAAAGGATCACCACAGAGCTTGTCAAGACCACCTCCACCATTAGAACCATCACCATCGACATCCTTTACCTCTGTCCTGAGTCTGGAGATCCATCTCCATAGGAGACCAAACCCTTCTTCCCTGGGGGACTTCCAGAAGAAGACCTTGACCTTTCTTTACTTGCACGTTTACGTGGCGGAGAGTCAAGCGAGGATACTGAGACTGATGAGCCCCTGCTACGCGAAGGTGACCTCTGCCTTCCAGCACGTGGGGAATCACGGAATCTGGACTTCTCTATTGGAGAACGACTGCGAATAGGACTGCGAATGGGGCTGCGGCTATATCGGCGGCCACGGTAGCGGATTGGGCTCCTTGATACAGGACTCCTGCTCCAGCTTCTTCTGCTTCTGTATCTGCAAATGGGTTTTTACAGAGTAAGAAGTTTTACAATAGCAATTGTGATGAAAGAGAACAGTGGTTGGTGCTACTACAAAGTCATTTGACTTGGGGGATTCACTGGTTGGCATTGTAATCGGATACTGTACACTACTTTTGCAAATGAGAGAGGTAAAAGAAGAAGAAGAAGAAGAAGAAGAAGAAGAAGAAAGACAAAACAGCACCGTATTAGAATCTCTACAAATTCAGTAAAATAGCAAAGTGCTACAGGGCTAATCATCAACTCACCTTTTTTTCCCCATTTGTCACCCAGCACAAAAATAATATCAGAGAAATATTATAGTGAACATGGTTTTTATAGAACCTGATGCGAAGTATTGTACATAGAGAATCTACTAATAGTTTTACAATATTTTAGAATCTGACATGGATGGCCTTTAACACTGAACTTTATTAAAAGAGATGCATAAATAAAATTAGGAGTTGAAGATGGACCCTTGCAGAAACATTGAACCAACAGACGACAAGAAGATCACATTGTCTAAATAGTCCACACAGTAAAACATAATTCAGGCAATAGTTAACAAAATTTGCATAAAGATACCCCAGAGAATAAACAGATTGCACTCGGATACAGGAACATGCCCATGTTTACATGCAATTCTGATGTAGCAAATAGATGAAGATGGACACTCATGCAAATATAGAAACAAGCCAAAGAAGCTCTAGAATGCATCTACAAGCTAAGAATTCAATGCAATAAATGGACCTCCCCAACCCCTAACAAAAAGAAAACACCTTTGCTAATTTTATTCAGTCTGGTAAAAATAGGCCAGGTTTTCCGACTCTATTACTACATTGACATGACACAGTACCCTTTCAGAATTGTTCTCTGTGTTCTCCCCATGCTAGTAACTGTCTATATCTGAGACGTGTCCAAAGAGTAAACGTGTGACTGGATGCTTGCATATGAGAATTTAAAAATAATAAACAGAGGCAGATCACAGACCTTGGAGGAGTTCTCCCTCTGGGTGGGCTCCTGTAACGCCTTGGAGATCTCCTGTAATATCTAGCAACACAAGAGAACATCAACAGTAAAATACATGACAATCGACAGAAAAACCACAAAAATGCAAATAGTGGTCTTGCTAATACATTTACAACCGATTTTCTAGTTACCTGTCACGATCACTTCTGCCATAACGATAGGACCTCTCTGGAGATGGGGTCCTGTATCTGCGTGCATAAGAGTATCGCTGACTGAAACCCCTGCCCCTTCTGATGCGCTTAGGTGACCCATCTGGAGAGGCACTCCTTGACGAGCTCCTTCCACGATCAGAAATAGGAGACCTTGCCCTACGTCCTACAGGTAGAGGACTCCTCGAAATGCTGCGACGGTTATTCCTTGTAGGTGCCCTAGCTGGACTCCTGCTGACGCTTCTCCTAGAAGGGGCCCTACCTGAGCTTCTGCTCACACTTCTTCGAGAAGATCTAACAGGGCTTCTGCTTACACTCTGTCTTAAAACTCTTGTAGGGCTTCTGCTTGCTGACTTTTGCAATGATTTCCGTGATGAGGTTCTTGCAGAAGTTCGGCTAATGCTCCTTCGAGGTGGGGATGCTGTAGGACTCCTACTAATGCTTCTGCCAGGTTGGGTTCTCAACGGGCTCCTGCTGATGCTTCTTACCCTCTTGTCCCTTACAGGACTTCTGCTAACACTTCTCACTGGGCTTCTGCTGACACTTCTCCCTGGGCTTCTGCTGATACTCCTGCTTCTCTGTGAGACAAGAGGGCTTTTAACAACACTAGGACTCCTGCTCACACTCTGGCTCTTTCTCAAACTCCTCTTGGGACTTATACTCATACTCTTGCTTATGGCCCGTTTAGGACTAATGCTTCGGCTCCTGCTCATCAACTTTTAATAAAATACCAAATCTGGAACAATATACAAGAATAAACAATGACTGAGGTTTGATAAGAATGGAAATGAACCTAGATTTTCCTGGGTGATCATCCACTACATCAGGTTTATCAGACTTAGTTTCCAATTCTATTCCATTGCTATGACGCTCTCCATTTTCCTTGGGGTGTACGCCTTCTACCATTTCAAGCATGTTGGTAGCCTCTCCTCTTTTATGAGAAACAGAAGCAATCTCCTCATCCAAATGAGACTGCTTTCCAACTACAGCAAGTTAACAAAAACAGTTGAGGCATCTAATAAAAATTTTAGGAAGAGAACCAAGCAGATTAGTGTTATATCTAAGAGGAATAATAGTCATCAGAGTCTAAGCACATAATATTGCCTTAAATACATTACTGACAATAACGCAGTCATGTAAAAACCAAAATCTTAGCATAGAATATGACAAAAATTCCAATGCCTTGGGACCATAAATTCTCAGAGCATTTCAAGAATGGAAAATCTCCTAGTATCTTACGGAATGGACCAAATATAGGTGTAAACGGGGCACCACAAGGAATAAATGAGGCAATTCTAGGTTTACCAATAAGCAAAGTATCAATTAACTTGGAGAACACTACAAAATAAGCATCAAATACTCTGAAATGACAGCAAGCATATATGCTGCAACAGAGAACAAACTGAGCATTAATCATGCAAGGTAACGAACAGAGATATTTAGACAAGCAGCCACTTCATTAATATTAATTTAACCAAAATGAAATAGTGTTCAAATATTCATCAACTTCTCAAAAAGACACTGTACACATGAGGGTGCGTTTGACGTGAGGGTAAAGGGGTGAAAAGTTAAACAAGGATAAATGTTAAACCCTTTTAAACAAGTTTGGGATTGGAGGCCAACCTTTACCCTAGGGGTAAGTAATTGGGTACACTAATTTATTTCATTAAAAACAAAATTAAGTACTGGAGTGCCAAAAAATTCACCCCTCACATGTAGACCCCCTCCCCTCATCTCCTACATGTAACCTGTAAGAGACTGCAAGAGAGACAACATTAGAGGCCTGACTGAAGACAAGTGGCCAGCCACTTGTGACAGGAGTTGCTGAAAAGAAACAATAAAAAAATGCAAAAAAAGAACTAGTAGGCCAGCAGTCCCTCAATCCCTCGTATAGAGGAGCTCCCTTCTCCTCATCAGATAATAAAGTACTCTATATGTAAACTCACACATATGATGAACTCAAATTAATTGACTGCAAAACATTTTGGGCCATTACATTTTATGGCATCTTTAGAGTCCATCCAATGATCCCATAGCATATGTTTCACCATTTACTATAACAAAACCATGATAACTTTTTTACAATAACTTGACTCAACTTAGCCTTTTAACTAAGCTTAGCTTTTTCCCAACTACAGAAAGATACCTTTACAAACACAAATAAAAGTAGGTGAGCAGAAATAGAGTAGAAATCTGAAGACATAATATACGTAAGGAATCATACCAGTAATCTGAGCCACATTGTTATGCTTCCGATAATGCCCCTTAACATCAGCATCGTCATTATCAGAGCTACTTCCACTCTCGCTTTCAGTATCAGTAAGACTATCAGATGCCCTTTAAAAATAAAGCAAAAAGGAAGAACTTCAACACAAGGTTTCACTAAAAACCGTAACAGGGAAAAACTTGTTGCTGCAGCAAAGGAAATGCATTGCACCAGCACTCTTCAATAAAACAAGTAGAGGGGAAAAAATTATTAAACTAAATAATAAGTAGCAAAGAAAAAACAAGGTTGTTAACATCGAGATTTTACCTAAAATCTTTGGAGGGTCCGAAAAGTCAAATCATAAAATTTTAAGATTTTACTTATGATCTATCACATGAAAACATAGTCTTCAATGCTACAATTTCTTCATTAAGAGCTTCCAATTTGTTTTTCTTTTTCATAATTATAAAATTATATTAAAAAGCATCAAGCAGACGCCACCCCAGTACATCAAGAACTCTCATATGCCCAATGAAATACAAAATTTTCACTAAGTCCGGCTCGATAACTTGGACAACCAATTGTATAAAATTCTCAACAAAAAGCTTTTCAACTCTCCAATTTTTATTTCTATTTTTTGATAAATAAAGAATTTTATTAATAAAAAACAGAGCAAAAACAGGCATAAAGAAAATGCCATGTACAAAAACTCACATATATCCACAAAACTAACCATCAAAAAAGCTCACAAGAAATTCTCTGTCTGGTTCTATGCCCTCTTTTTATCTTTTACCCAACTACACAATTGAGACATTTAAATTGTTTGACCTATACCATTGACACTAAAATATTAACTTCAATTTAGCTTAATTTCACAGGATTAGAAATGTCTATGTAACATTTTAATATAAGTATATTGGTTTCCATCTTAACTACTATATTTAATTTACGACAACCAGTTTAGTGGAACAACGTGCACAGTCATCAACTAGCATATTATAAGAAAAAGTAATGTTAAGCAATTAGAAAAATCTACCCAAAAAATAAATAAATAAAAGTATATTTAATTAAATCAAAAAATAAAAGTCCGTTTTTGTTTGACAAAATTACACAAAAGCCCTTAAATTTGTAAAGTCAATAAAATCACCAATAAAATCAAGAATTTACCAATTTTACACCAATTTACGTCCTAAAATAGAGATTTTACCAATTTTATCTCCCATTAAGATTTTTTATATGATCCAACAAGTTTTCTCACCCTAACATTGATTTTACGATTAAAATCAAAATTTTAACAACTTTGATGGAAAACCACAAGTGATAAGTAAACACTCTTCTGGCAGTTACCACCTCCATGCAAAAGCAAAGTAGAGGATATTAGATTCTACCTTCGACTTAAGGAGTTAAATGAAAAAACTACGATGCAACATCAATCTTATGCAACGTAGAACCCATTATTTAAACGTCCCAAGCAGTAAGCATAGCGAGTGTAGAACTGCCCATGAAAAATTTGCTACACACTATGTAATTTGAATACTCTCTTGAGGTATCAAAATAATCCAACTGTGAAAGCAACCTTTGAAGAAAAATTTTCATGAGCACAAAGATCATCATCATTTGTTATTGATTCTAATACTTGGTCACACTTTTTAAAGGTAATTTAGTCGCCAATGAAAATAACTCTTATTTAAATAAATAAAAAAAAAGCAGTCTAATGAAATACAGATATATGATAAGGTGAAAAAATTATCCACTAAGAAACATGGATACAGGCATTGTGCATGGATACAACATGATAAACACAAAACAACTCAATAATTTTTAAACATCATAATAATAATAATAATAATAATCCAGACAATACAGCAGAGAAATAGAAACAAATAAATATATTTTCCTAAATGTATAAATTAAACAATGGCTATTTCTTCAATCTATATATCAACATATACTCATATTCTATTATTAAAAAAAAAATAGTAACACATTCGACATATTATGAAAGAAAAAAAGAAATTCCTAAATCCTAATATTTATTTAGAAAACTACATTCATAAACAAATTGGAGATTTTGACCTCAGACTTTGTAAATTCAAAAAGGATGAAAAAATAAAACTAAATCGATCCTGATCCTATTTATAAGAAAAAAAAAAAACCCTTGAAGATAGAATCTCACTGTTTTAGCGTAGGATGTTATGGCATCATATAAATCCAATTCGGATCCCAATCCAAACTTCATATTTTCACTTTCTTTAATCCAACTATATTAAGCGAAAATATATTTTAGAGTAATATTACTAATTCCCAAGCAAGAAGAAGACAGAAGCATGGCACGTGTATAATAATCAAAATTTTATGCAAAAACCTTTTTGATCTGCGCTTTGATCTCTTATCGCGCTGCCTCCGCTTTCTTTCACGACGCCTATCCCTCCTTTTTCCACGTCTATGTTTGTCTCTCTTAGAAGATCTCTTTCTCTTTCTTCGCCTGTCATCACTTGAAGAACTCAACTCAGATGACGATGATAAGTCAGAATCACTATCAGATTCAGATGAATCTGTCTCGCTATCTGAGAAAGAATCTGATTCAGACGTATAATATCTCCTCCTCTTTTTTCTTCTTTCTCTTGAAGATTTCTTGTGCTTTCCCCTATGACGTACTTCATGACTATTAGCCTCTGAAGAAGCATCCTTCCCCCTTTTCAATTTATTTGTTTTCTTTCTCCCTGTACATTAAGATAATTGAACCAACAAGTGAGACCTCCTACATCATATCATGTAAACATTCAGCTAACAAAATAAAACAAACTTAAGTGAGAAATATGAGACTGTTATCTGGAATATTCTACAAAACAACATTTCGTGACAAGGCAGAATCAAAGCACCAAAAACAGCAGCAGCACTCTGATTCTCACCTTCATGGAATTCACCACAATTGATGATCTTCACTGTTACAGCCGGTCTCCCATCTTCATCACCCACTTCTTCAATCTTATCCAGAACTTCGTATCCTTGCACAAGTTTCCCAAAAACTAAATACTTCCTGTAAAGAAATGTCAATAAAGAAATTTAATGAAGATAAATTTCTTGTCATGCAAAGAGGGGGGGGAAATCTGGAAAAAGAGAGTGCTAATTATTAATAATTTGCAGAGATACAAGCATTCAAACAAAAGGCAGTTCAACTAACAGGCTTAACACCATAACAACATCACAAGTAAACAAACCTGTCGAGATAATTATTAGCCTTAAAGGTGATTGCGAATAAAGAACCATGTGTGTCACGATCTGCCACTGCCATTGATAGAAGACCACGCTCATCATGCTTTAGCTTGGATAGTGGCTCATCTAAAATATGTAACAAGAAACACCAGTTACTTAGTGAGATGTATGAAAGCACTATGTAAGTTTACAGAAGGCACCCAACAAATAAAGAAACCCAGCACAAAAGACATGTGGACATGCACACACAACGCAAGAGAGAGAGAGAGAGGGGTAGCATATGCTGAACATCAAAAGTTATAGCAGTTGACAATGCCAAATTAGTTACAATATATCTTGCACACACACTGGATCCAATGTCCTCAATTTCAGTTCCATGCATGACATACAAAACTTGCACATCAGAGGTGGGGGTATAAAGGTACAATGATAATATTTAGCAGTTGCATAAATTCCTCAATGTATTCAAAATATATAAAACGTTGCACTACAACATATGAAATTCACCAAAAGAAATAACTTCATTTCTATAGAGAAAATGTAAAATGTTGCATCACATCATACCATGCCATTCATTCGGAAAATACAAGGTATCTAGGAGCACTGAACTCATTCTCTGGGTGAATCATGCGGCACAAAAACAAAAAAATAAAATAAAATAAAAATAATCACATCCAAGAAAGACTAAGTTGATGTTTTGATGGAGATGATCACAGCTACAAGCAAACCATTTTTGTAACAAATGCAGTGATGGCATCAAGTGAGC
The DNA here is from genome assembly GCA_019916065.1 of Vitellaria paradoxa. NCBI lineage: Eukaryota > Viridiplantae > Streptophyta > Magnoliopsida > Ericales > Sapotaceae > Vitellaria > Vitellaria paradoxa. The sequence continues at coordinate 2,844,393 of CM034242.1, forward strand.
GAGTAGATGTAGTGAAGTGGCAGCACCAGAAGGCATATGGACAGTGACCATTAGCGGTTGAACGGCTACAATTATTTTTTTTTTCTGACATTAAAATATCCCCACCTTATGCGGGACTAATCCCCTTGAACCCTTAACCCACCCCTACAAGAATTAGGAGCAAGGTAAAGCCAAGAGGATTCAAACTGGTCATGTTGGAGCCAAGAAAAATGGAGTATCACCTACACACAACACCCCAAAAAAAAATTTAAATAAATAAATAAAAATAAAACACACCAAAAAAAATATAAACGCCAAAGTACGGACACTTGTAGGAAAGTGACATACCGATGTCATGTTAGATACCTACAATCATCATCCACTCCTAGAACACTTTAGAGATACACATATTCATAACATATACATAATCTATACGTATATGGAACATATTATAATTTGGTAAAAATAATATTGCAGTCAAATAAAAAGATAAAATTAATATGAATTTACATTTACTAATTCCCTATCATTTATTTTTTTATTTAAGAAATTTTAAACCTAAAATTTCTAAATTATTTGTAAATAAAATATTTTAAAATAGCTATAAATGAAAGATAAATGCATTTTTAGTAAAAAAAAAAAATAATAAGTTTCATATACATTAATAAAGTTATACATTTATTCATTGGCGTATCCCTGCCATGTTGTCCTAATAATTTAGAAATTGATGTGCACCATATTCGTGTCGTGTCACAACTGTATTGTGTGCCCGTAAACGCAAATTCATGGAGTGCAAAACAAAGCTTACACGAGCAGCAATTATGGCAGTGGTGCCAGTATGGGTCCTCAACAGGTGACTCAATCTTATATTCATTGGTATGTCCCTGCTGTGTTTTTTTTTTTTTGAAAAGATAAATAAATTTAATTATATGGAAAAAGTTACAGCATCTAGGAGATGCGATCTACAATCCAACCCAAAGGAAAGCTATACAGCTGCCGAGCCTAAGGATTCTATGAAGTACAATAAAGAAAATAAGTCTGCATCCCTCCCCTCCATAACCCAAGAAAATAGGCATTTTAGAAACAAGCTTTTGATTTTCACAATATTCCTTTCCTCATCATCAAAGATTCTTCTATTGCGCTCTTTCCAAACAATTCAAAAGAGACAAAGGGGAACCAAATTCCAAACTTCCATATTATGCTTTGCTAAAAGATGCCCCCACCAAGCCAAGAGAAAACTTCTGAGATCTTTAGGAGGACAAAAATGAACACCAAAACACGATAGCACTAGAGACCAAATACCAGCAGTCCAAGGGCAATGAATGAATAAGTGATCAATCGTTTCCTCATTGCTTCAACATAAGTAGCAACGATTCACCAAAGAGTAACCACAGCGATTGAGATTGTCTATGGTTAAGATTTTACCATGCGCTACACACCAAGCAAAGAAGTTTACCCTGGATGCGGCCACAGATTTCCAAATCTTCATCCAGGGAAAATAGTCTGCTTCATCCCCTTTCAAAACCCTATAAAAGGATCTTACGTTGAACACATTATTCTTAGTCGCCTTCCAAGTCAAGGCGTTAACAGAATTTAACCAAGTGACTAAGTTAAGCACCTCCGTTAGCTGAAGGAGTCTCCCTAATTTCCAATCATTGACACTTCTTCGTAGCTGAATGTGCCAATCTCTGCTATGCCCCACAGTAGAGTAGTAATCAGAGACGAGAGCATCCTTGTCAGTGGCAATAGAGAAAATATCTGGGAAAGCTTCAGCTAAACAACCAATGTCCAACCACCGTTGTTTCCAGAATAGAATACGATCGCCTCTACCCAATTGCCAGGAAATACAGCACTCAAATTTGGGCCAAATATTCATTATACCTTTCCAAAGGCTGACACCATAAGGCTTAGCACAATTAGCTGTAAACCAACCACCTCTCTCCTCCCCATAATTAGAAGCAATCAGCCTCTTCCATAGGCTCGAGGTTTCATTGGGGAATCTCCAAAGCCACTTCCCAAGAAGAGCTTCATTTTGCAATTTGAGCTTCTTGATTCCCACCCCACCTGATTTGATTGAAGTACAGACTGACTTCCAAGCAACCAAATTATGTTTAGCGACCTCTGCTTGCCTCCCCCAAAGGAAATCTCTTTGTAATTTTTCCATATCTTCCAAGACCGATGCAAGGGCAGTAAAAAGAGAGAGATAGTAAGATGGCAAACTCGAGAGCACACTCTTAATAAGAGTTACTCTAGCCCCTTTTGATAGATAATTCAATTTCCAATCTGAGAGTCTCCTCCTGCATCTTTCAATTACTACCTCCCAGACATCTTTACTCTTATACTTCGCACCCAGTGGCATTCCCAAATAATTACAAGGAAGAGTTCCAGTTTTACAATTTAGAATTGCTACCAAGTCCCCATTTTCATCTTGAATGCCAATAGGAATGATTTCAGTCTTGCTAAGATTCACCTTTAAACCAAAAACTGCTTCAAAGCCTAAAAGAGTGCATCTTAGATGACCTAACTGCAGCCTATCAGCCCCACAAAAAACAATGGTGTCATCAGCAAACAATCAATGAGAGATGCTAATTGGAATCTGCCTTGAGTCCCCAACCGAGAGTCCCTTTATGAGCCCAGCTTGTTCCACTGTTTTGATCATTTTGCTAAGCACTTCCATAACTATAATAAAGAGAAATGGGGAAAGAGGATCTCCTTGCCTCAAGCTTCTAGAGGACGAGAAAAAACCTTCTGGAGTGCCATTAATAAGAATAGAGAAACTTGCAGTCGTGATGCACCCCTTAATCCAACTACACCAACGTTCTCCAAAACCTATCCTGCTCAATAGGTAAAATAAGAATTTCTAGTTGACATGATCATAGGCTTTCTCAATGTCCAGCTTACAGATTAAGCCAGAACCTTTTTGTTTCAGAGTAGAGTCAATTACCTCGTTGGCCACTAGAACTGCATCTAGAATTTGTCTCCCACTCACAAAGGCATTCTGAGATTCAAAGATCAAAAAATTCATTACCCGCCGAAGTCTGTTAGCTAGTACCTTAGCCAGAAGCTTATATATAGCACCCACTAGGCTTATAGGTCTGAAGTCCTGAACTTTCACAACACTGGTCTTCTTGGGAATCAAAGCTAAGAATGTACAATTCAGGCTGCGGACAAAGCTGCTGGTATGGTAGAAATCATAGAAAATCTGCATAATGTCTTCCTTAAAGATGTCCCAACAGTGTTGAAAAAATGCTATTGTCCATCCATCAGGGCCGAGGGCTTTGTCACCATTCAGCTCTTTCAGCGATTGAAGAACTTCTTCATTGAAAGGGAGCTCCAAGCCTTCTTGCTCAGCAGAATCCAGCCAAGGAAGATCCAGAAAATCCACCTTAGGTCTCCAAACTGATTCCTCCTTGAACAGCTGCTTGTAGAAATTCAGAATGTTGCCCTTAATTATCCTTGGATCCTCAGTAATGTTACCATTAACCTGCAGCTTGCTTATCCAATTAGCTCTTCTATTGGCAGATGCAATCTTGTGGAAATATTTTGTGTTTCTATCTCCCTCCTTAAGCCATTTCACTCTTGATTTTTGCCTCCAATGAGTCTCCTCCATCTGAATTAATTTATTTAACTCCAGCATCAGTCCTAATTTATGGCTTCTTTCTTGCTCAATTAACATGGTTTCAACTTCAAGACTGTCAAGTCTTTGAATTTCCTGCTCCAGGTTGTGTTTCCGCTGATCAAGCCTCCCAAAAGTCTCAATATTCCACTTCTTCAAGTCTGCTTTCAGACATTTCAGCTTCTGCATCATCCTGAAGCTAGCAGTTCCAGTGCATTCATATCCTGCCCACCATTTGGCAATCAACTCTTTGAAACCCTCCACCTGGAGCCACATGTTCTCAAACCTAAATGGCTTTGGTCCTCCCTTAATTACTCCCCCATCAATCAATAAAGGAAAATGATCTGAGGCCAACCGAGGCAAGGTTCTCTAAAGAACATTGGGAAATAGATCCTCCCAGTCGGAGTAAATCAAGAACCTGTCGATTCTTGATTTGCTAATGCTATTGCTCCATGTGAATCTCTTACCAGCCAAAAGTAGGTCCATACATCTTAAGTCATTTATAAAATCTGTAAATACTTTCATTTGTTTAGTTCTCTTTGTGCATCCCCATTTATCCTCTTAACCAAATTGAAGTCTCCCCCCATGCACCATGGAACAGACCACCTGAAAACAGCTGCTCCAATTTCAGCAAGAAAATCAGCCTTTGAGTTTTTGTCCACAGGCCCATATACCCCAATGAAAGTCCAAGTTATTTCCTCCTCAATATGTTTGAACAGACATGAAATAGAGAAAGCTCCCACTTCACTATCAAGCAGATTTAACTTTCTGAAATCCCACATGATTATGACACCTCCCGCAGCTCCAACTGAGTTCAATGAAACCCATCTGCATCTGCCACCTCCCCACAAAGAATGAACTATTAAATCATCAACTTGGCTAAGTTTAGTTTCTTGCAAACACACCACGTCAGGTCTCCACTTTTTGATACAAGATTTGATTAGAGTCCTTTTCCTAGGCCCCCTACATCCTCTAACATTCCAGCTCAAAATTCTTGGCTTCATTTTAAGACATTGATGATTCTATTCTCCTCCTCCCCGACAGCAACTTCCTCCACCAGCCCCCCTTCGTCATAAGAAATGGAGCACTGCAGGTTCTTCAATTCCCTAACACCTTTACTAGCACTTCTGTTCAAATTCTTCCCAACCTCTCTTCTGAAATTGCCTCTCTTTTCTTCTATTGCACAGAGCAACTCCATCAACTTGTCCTCAAATCCTTCACTAGAGATGCCCAGAATCTTTCTAAATGTTTTCATCCGATTGAGTACCCAGGCTGAAATTTTTGGTTGATCTTGTCCACAGTTTTCCAGCAGCAGATGTTCAGCAGGTTCATACCAATCCAATTCAGGTTCAACAGTCGCCAAAGGAGAGCAATCCAATATCTCTTCACTAACTTCAGGCTGGATTGGCTGCGTTGCCTGATTTGGACTACACAGGCTTAATGTGAGCTGGTGCATCTCAGGAGGGGAGGTTACAGCAGTTTCATAATTGCCCAGACATGAATCCCTAAAGATATCTTTCAATCTAACTGAGTTATGGTTCACAAAACTTAGATTGGCATCATCCACCACATCCTTGTAATTAAATGCACCCTGTTAAGCCGACCGACTGGGTTCAATGGATATTCCTGCTCCATCTCCTAAACTGCTAAGGACATTAAATGGGTTGTTCAGCAACCCTCCTTCATTAATTGAATCTTCCTGTTTATTTCTAAGAGATGGGACCCATTTTGAGATTCCAACAGACTCAGGATGTCTTTTGAAGTTCATGACCTTCTGCATCCTTGAATTCTTCTCTTTTCGACTTCCAATGTCAGAAGCAATTAATGCAGCACCAGCTAAATCAGGCTCCACCTTCTTCCTTGCTTCCGGGGGCCGGAATGTACCATTGGGCTTGGCATCAACAGTCCACTCCACCCAAGGTTCTCGTTCAACCCAAAGAGGGCAATTGTACATGAAGTGACCCACCACCAATTTAACAGATGTTGGAATTTTTCTGCCATTGCCTTTGACTCTAAGACAAAACCACTCAAGGTTCTTTGAGTTCAAGGCCTCCTCATCTATCTCCAAAAGGCCTCCACAAAATTCACCTATGCTTCTAAATACTCCTGGACTCCAAAGAAAGATCGGCAAGCCCACCACCTTAACCCAAACTGCCGACTGACTCCTTCCTCTCCTGGAGCAGCATCCCCAACTATGCCATCTATCCAGCAACAGTGGGTGGCCTTGAAAAGATATCCTATCCTCCAAAAACTTGTCAGCAAGAGCCTTGGAAGGAAAAGCAAGCAGGAATCTTTCCCCATCCAATACTCTGATATCTACCCCTCCAGGGATTTTCCATTTCCTACTCATCCACATGGCAAGGGAGCCAGTGTCAACCTTTAAAGAACTTGGACCTCCTAATCTACCAACTAGACAACAGCTCATATTATGACTGCTGGACACAACATCTTCAAAGTTCACTGCTATATGTTGTCCCTTATTAAAGCAACGAATATTAGGAGAAAACCATTTTGGTAGAGCTGCAGCTTGGAGATAAGAACGATTGCTAGTCCTATTCTCCGCAGCAGATTCAGGAGAACTATGTTGTTCTGATAGAGGATACTGGTAACACTTAGGGTTAACCATTCCTTCAGATATGAACTCAGAGAGTAAAGTGGCAAAGAAATACCAACCCTGCCCTTCACAAATCTCAGGAATCCTAATCTGATATCTACCAGAAGGAGCAAAGAGCCTAAGCTCTAGTTTCCGTTCCAAACTTCCCCTGATTCTAGTGCAAATCAATGTCCTGTAACCACCTTTAAGATGACCCAGCTGCTGGAATCCAGCCTTGGTTTTAAGCTCTTTTGCACACATCTTCTGGATCCATTTTAACTCTTTTTCAAATAACACTAAAGCTCTTACATAGCCTCTCCCCCTCTCCACAATCCTTATGCCATCCTTTATTTTGAAATCTAGTTCAATATCAATTGATATACCATTAATATGAAAGGATTTCCTGCCTCTCCCATCATACTGAGAAGAACTGGTTTTCCTAGAGTGGTGCATGTTAGCAAATGTCCACTAACATGCACCGAGAGAGAAATAAAACTACTTCCACAGAATTCAATTATCCCCCAAAAGAACCTACAATTCCTATATTTCCAAATTATGTCCCTGCTGTGTTGTGTCCTAATAATTTAGAAATTGTGCAGCGTATCTGTGTCGTGTCATAACCGTATTGCGTGTTTGTACACGCACATTCATGCAGTGCAAAGCAAAGCTTACATGAGCAGCAATTATGGCAGTGGCGCCAATATGGGTCCTCAAGAGGTGACTCGATCTTACAAAGAAAATTGAGATATTAATCCAACAAAAAGGGTTATCATGGTTCATATAGACTGTACTGCCAAGTTGCTAGGCCAGACCACTTTATCATTAGCACAGATATAAATTAGCATTAGAAAAATTATTGGTCCATGATGATAATTCATCCCACAAGTACATTGTCTACCATTGAATGCTAGGGATAGCAATTTAACACAAAAAAGCAGGTCCCAGTGTATTTTTTGGATTTATTTAAATGGACCCGGATGGCTTATAGGAAGGAGTGTAACCCAAACCTACCCCCAACCAAAATAGTAGAATTACCAAAATACCCTTAACACATAATAATGATAATGACACAAAAAATACCTTTATTAGTTAACAATATTAGGTAATCATGACGGAGCAGGTGAGGGGATGCATTGGCAAGAAATTATAATCAAGGAAAAATTGGGGAAGACCCAGAGATACATAGTTTTTTGCACTTCATAGTGCATATGGGTATACCCTGACAAGCATAATCAATAACCTTTTTGTACTTAAGACGGCATCCCTTGATGCCTTTTAATACAATTTTTAGTTATCAAAAGAAAAAAAAAACGAGGATGAAATGGGAGCGGTACACCTATTGCTGGGTTGAGGTGACCTTTCCTATTTAGGGCTAAGGTATGGTTGAGCAAAACCCGCCTTATCTCCATCCCTAATGTACACAAAAGCACAAGTTCTGACCATGTTTGGTTTCAGTGGTTTTGTTTCTGAAACTATTTGCTAACCTTATTTTGGTCTCATTTTCTACAAACTAAGACCCAAAAAAAACTAGAAATCTAAGACCATCTAAAAATGCTTTCAGTAATTTAAGACCAATTTTGCATTTGTTTTCTTTTTTTGAATTTCAATATGCCATTAAATTACAAACCTATACTTTATTTGTATTTCTATACATGTTCTTTTGTTATTTTTAATTTTCAAAACAAAATTTTGGATATATCCACCAAACGCAATTTTAAATTAAAAACTAGTTTTCAGATTTAAGACTAAATCCAAAACCAAACAAGGCCTTCAATTTCTACAAGTTTCCATCTTTTACATCTTTGCAATAATAAAAAATGACGTATAACTAGTTTGGCACCAAGTTAACATTTAGTTGTACTAGCTCAGCCAGCCTACACTAAGCAATTTGCTTTTTTTCAAATCTCTAAGGTTTCAAAAATGTTGATCCAGTCAGTTACTATGATCCTAATAAGAGTAGCATAGGCTTGTCAATTAATGTTTTGGAACCTGAACATTGAGCATACCAAACAACTGACTTGGTTATGGGCCAAAGGATCAGCCTTCCTCTCAACCAGAATTGAACGTGGTATCATAAATAGATTAAATAATATAATATTAAAATAATTAAAAATTACCCAAAAACATATATTTTGTTAAAAATTTATCCTAATGTCAACTCTTTATTTTTGTAAAGTTACTATCACTTGAAATTTCTACTTAACTAAAATGATAGGTCATAAACAATTAAACAGTAGTTTTATTAGTTAATTAAGAACTTATAAGGGCTTTAATGTATCAAAATAGTAATTAAATTTATAAAAGGCAATTAGATAATTGCTTCGATTTGTAAGAATTGTTAAACCAGTCTGTTCATATGGGTCACTGGTTCAAACAAAATCTCCCGCGATTTTGATCGATTTTTTAATACAATGGGTATGAACTATGAACCGGACTGCCTTGTAGACCAGGTCACGTGTTTACCTGTTCAACCAGCCGTTCAATATGGCATTGGGTTCTAGAACACTGAAATCAATAGTGCAAAGATTTTTTTTTATAAAGTACTAATAGTGCAAAGTTTATTTTTGGATAAAATATCAATAGTGCAAAGTTGAAAACAATGAGCCAAAACAAGCTAAAGGAGCAAATGGGAACCATTTACGCACCCAACAAGTTCTATCTTAAAAGTGTGTTCCCTTATAATCATTATCTCTCCCACCCTCATAAAAATAATAATAAGATAAAAGACAAAAAGTAAAAAACAAACTCCCTTATAAGTAATCCAATCAGTTGGATTCAACTATTATGAGTCAATCATCACCAATCAACAACTCCTAAAGTCATAGCAAGCACTACCACTTTTTCATGAATAAAGAAGATTAAAGAAATCAAATTAATGAAGAGATGCCAAACATTTCCATACCCCACCCAGGAAAATAAATAGTAACATAAACCAGAAATAAAACAGGAAAACTAAATGAAGAAACAGAAAAACTTAAAACATGAACTGGAAAAGCTGATAGCATGCCAGTATGAAACAAATTCACTTTTAATGCATCAGGAGATAACATACCAATCCAGAAACCAAAGGGAAGCATATACACATATAGACATAATATCCATATACCCTACCATGTTAAGAGACAAATACAATTGTCCAAATTTCATTGGGTTGAAGCTCCCATGCACCGAGAATAAGACCAAAGTCAGCCCCAACCTTCACAGTCAATGCAAAAGGAAACCCATTTGCTTTCAAGATGCAAATCATAGGGGAATAAGAAATATACATAGATCTGTCTGTGTGTGTTTGGGTCCCTTCTGTTAAGAATAAGAATCACATTCCTAAAATATGCAGCAGAAGCTCTATGCATTGCTTACTTGAAAGAATGCATCTTCTTTAGACTACCAAGACGACTAAGAAATTGGCAGACAAAAAACCGAATATACTTGTATCTCACCTGGAAACTTTTCGCCATATATGCTTTCTCCAAAACTCCCTACACATTTAAAAGAATGAATAAGGATAGCATTACTTTGGTACACCCATTACAAGGGCTTAAAAGTAAGCAAAACCATCATAGAGGACATTTATCATTCGACCAGATGAACACAAAAATCAAAAGATGCTTAAACAATTTTCCAGATTATGCAACTAGGTTCAGCATTCTTAAGTCAGCCACATTCCCTGCCAGAGTCCTAAGAAGATTACCAACCTAACTAAGTCCAGATTGAAACCTGCACATGCAATTTTACATTTTAGCCTCTTTTTCATCTTTGAGTTCAACAAACCACTGTGATTTTTTCATCATAACTAGTTTCAGCAATCAAATAAAAATCACATGCAAAATCAAGTATATGCAATTATATTCCCTCGAATTTGCATCTCACAACCAATCAATTTACGACTGTTGCAAAGATGGTTAAGATGTCTAAGCATTACCCTATGTATTCATTAAACTCATCTCTACTACTTGGCGTTTAGTTTTGAGCAACAAAACAAATCATATGCAAAGACAATTCACACTGAAATTGATCTTAGAAATCAGTCCCTCCTATTAAGTTTAGAACAATAGGAAAAATTAGCACACAGAGGTTCAATACATCAAATTCTCTTTTAGACCACTTAGCACCATGAATAAAGATGAAAATGAAAAGTGTCATCCTACAGTTTCATGATTCATCCTTAAACTGTTGCACCAGTTGCTTTTTCATCATAACCAGTTTTTTTTTTTTTTTTTTTTAATGAATGAGAAGAAATTTTATTAATCAAGGCATTAAGGGAATCCATCCCAAAACAAAGTTGATGTACACAACTATAAGTTCATATTTACCACAAAATTCAAAAGAGACACAAACGAGAAACCAAAAAACTTTTGATCCTATGTAATGTCATTTCAACCCTTTGGAAACGTCTTCTACTTCTTTCTCACCACACCAGCCAAAAAACACAAAACGGGGCTAATTTCCAAGCCACTCTCCTGTCAGGACTCAGCTTGCAACTCCATCAAGACGTAAAAAACCTCTTGACTTCTCTTCAAAAGACCCACTTCACCCCAAAGATTGTTAACAGCAGGTCCCACGATTCCTTTGTCCACAGGCAATGAATAAATAGGTGCTCAATGGATTCCTCCGGCATCTTGCAGAGGCTGCATCTATTAATCGAGACAAATCCCCAACTCTGAAGGCTGTCTATAATTAATATTCTCCCTTTAATCACACACCACATAAAGAGAGCCACCTTTGGAGTCGCCCCTACTTTCCATAACTTCAACCAAGGGAAGTCCGCCTCCCCTTCCCCTACCAAAATCTTATAAAAAGCCTTAACCTCAAACTCCCCTGTTTTTGAATCAGTCCATAATACCGACGCCACCCCCTCCTCAATCATGGTAGCATAAAACAGTTCCATGAATCTGTGGAAGATTTACATCTCCCAATCTTGCAGGTTTCTTCCCAGCGTCACTTGCAAACCCCTCTTTGACCTTGGGGTATTCTATAATCTGCTATTGAGGCTCCCTTGTCTATTGCAAGATTGTAGATGTCAGGTAACAAATCCCGGAGTCTTCCATCTTCCTTCCATTTATGCTTCCAAAAGTGGATCCTCTCCCCTCCACCAACCTTCCACCTCAAACCATATACAAAATTGGACCACCTGTTCCAAATACCCTTCCATAAGCATGTCCCATATGAACTGTTTCTGCTCACTGAAGTCCATTGACCCCAATCCTCCCCGTACTGACCCGATCATCCCCTGCCACAACCTCTCCTTTTCATACGCAAATTTCCATAGCCACTTCCCTAAAATAGATCATTAAATGTCCTAAGAGTTCTGACCCCAATACCTTCCATTTTCAAAGGGTGGCCAATTGTCTTCCAATCGACTTGAGAGAACTTGAACACTTCCCGTCTTACCCCACAAAAAATTCATTTGCAACTTTTCCAGACAGTCTGCCACTAAACTCAGCATAGTAAATAGGACATGAAATAAGTTGATAGGCCTGATAGCACACTCTTGATCAAAGTCACTCTTGCCTTTCGAGAGCCAACCTGATAGCCTATTTTGGAACTTCTCAATTACACTGTCCCAGACTTATCTTGAATCGTATGGAACCCCAAAGGGAGACCCAAATAAGAAGTCAAAAGTTTACTAACTTGACACCCCATTATTGCAGCTATTATTGCAGCTAAAGCATCAATGCTATCCACCTCCCCCACCAGGATGATCTTCGACTTTTTCAGATTAATCTTCAAGCCAGGAACTGCCTCAAGGCATAACAAAACACATCTCAGATGCCCTAATTGCAGCACGTCAGTCCCACAGAACACCATAGAATCATCTACAAAAAGCGAGTGAGATGTCATCGTGTGCCCGTGCCCTCTCCTCCCCACCAAGAACCCCTCAATGCAACCGCTATCCAGAACACTTCACATAAAAAATTGCATGCTAATAACAAGAATACTGACATACTTTTTTCCTTTGTAGTTGCATCCCAGAACCAGTCAATATAAGATCATTGTGAAGATGGGCAAGAGATATAAACGTCATGTCATAACTTCACTAAACTCATCTCTACCAATTTGAATTTAGTTCCAGCAACTAAACAAACCCTTTTTAGCATTGTTCAATAACGTTTACATCATTTATCATCCAAGAAGATTGTCAACATCATATTGTCAACATCATAAAGCAAATGCTTGGGCACACGTGACATTTTCCATTCGGACGTATTTACAGTGATGTAGGAACCATCACAAAGCATAAGCTCTTATATGCTCCCAACAAGGGGACTGAAGCTCAATCCAGATTAGGATTGTTTGATCCCATAAGCTCCTACATCATAATCGCAAGATCCCATATCAAAAACTTTACTCCATGATAATCAATTGTAAAGTTGTAGGATCAGAAATAAGGATCGCAATTTAACCTAAAATCTAGATTTCCAATGAGTCCCCAACATAACAGAATGGGCTAACAGCAGGTTATTGAAGAACAAACAAAAGTGCATACCGGACCAGTTAGGTCACTCAAACTCGAACCTGTCTTGGCTATACCCTTTTTATAAGCCATGTCCTCATTATACTTTCTATATTATAACAATACAGAAATACCATTGGTATATTTTTTTTTTTTTATAATATCTTTCTCAACCATACAATATATTTTATATTTGTAATTTATGTTGTTTTAATTTGTGGAAAAAAATCATTTTACCATTTAATCTGATTAATTTAGATATTAATTAAAATAGAGAAGGTATAGGATGGGTACATATCCAACGCAGGTATGGGATGAGTTGCAGGAAAAGTTGTTTCTCTAAAGGTCAGTAAACTTGAGCCAAAACAGCCCGGTTGCCTTCATTTACTACTATGAATTGAACCAAATTTGGTTATCTCTACTATTCGGTTGAACTCAAATACTCAGCTTTTTATGAAGTAACGTTTTTAAATTAAGATCAAAGTATTGAGAATTTATAAGGGAGATTTTAGCTTCAGTTCTTTAATATGTTAGGGAAAGTGTGTAGATAATGTAGATTCTCACAACTTGAAAAAGTTGCATATTCCTGCTCACCTTGTCCAATACAGAAAATGGGAGAATTAAGCAAATCAATAGGATATATAGATCATCAATTAACACTGGAAGAAAGAAGCCCAGGCAATAATTTTCCAGAAATTTGCAGCATCTAAACAATAGAATGGTAAACGGTAAAAAAGAATGACTGCCCAAGTAATACATACCATCACGCTTAACAAAATCACCTCCCTGCAGCATAAGTAATAAGAGTTAGTAGCTCGTAATTAAGAAGACAACTTTTGCTACAAAAGTGGGTTGGTTATCGCAATGTTTAGTTAAATTTTGAAGATGGCTAACTTAGTAAGTACAACCTTAAAACTATATCACAAGAAAAGCAGTCGTGATCATCATCCCTGTATCCTACAGCATAAATAAGGATAGCTGACTAAAAGACAAAGACCACTTCGAAACACAGAGGCAATTAAATACACTCTCTCAGGACCAAGGAGAAAAGGGCCTACCTGAGCCATTGATCCTTTGATAATGCGATGAAAAAAGGATCCTTTGTAGTGTAGAGGTCTACCAGTCTTAGGACTGATTCCCTTCTCTCCTGCATGAGATCTTGAAATATCAGACCCAATACAATTATGGACTATCAACCAAAAAATGAAATAAAGTGCACACAAAAAACAAATTTAAAAAATTAAAAGTAGGCTTTGTAAAAAATAAGAATAGACAAAGGAAAATTCACATGTGCATCCAAATTCTAATGACATCTGAAAAGACTATAGCTACAACAAAGTTCAATCTAATCAAATTTACTTTTGATGCGTAAACCATGATGCAAATCATAATTAACTAACAACTAGCTAAGGACAATAGAATTAATGGAATACAATAGAATTAACAATATGACAAGGAGCTGTAAAAGAACAATGAAAAAAAAAAAAGCCTTTAGCTGATAATTTTAACTTATCACCCACACAAAATGTACCTGTACAGAGTGCACGAAAATTTTCTGCACTATTGGGAGCAACATCGGAGAAAAGCTGCAAGGCCAAAGATCACCGATGAATTAATTAAGCATTCAATATTTCATGACAAATATAATATTAAATGAAAACAAAATATCAAATAATATAGATAAAGCAACAAAGTTTACGGCTAAATCTCATAACCTGATATTACAGTAGATTGGTTCAAAATATACCTCGAAAACCATCTTTTCTACCGGACTGCCGTCGATAGACACATCCAAAAATACTAGTGGCTTCTTCTTGCTCATTTTCTTCGTATTAAAGGATCACAACTTCAAACGGGCATCAAAAATGATCTGATGTTAGGGATATATATTGGATAGAACACCACCAGTTCATAGAGCATATTAATAAAATTCAAAAACACAAAGAAAAACAAAAGGATAGAAACAATAATGAAGGGTTGTCTCATATAGTCATATTGAAAGATCACAACTTCAAATTGGCATAACCAATGATCTGATGGCAAAGATCCATACCAGCTACAACACCATAAATTCACACATCACATAGTCAACACAAAAAGATAAAAGAAACAAAAAGAAAGAGACAAGAAATAAAGACAAGGTCGAAATGTAAAATACGCTGAACTACCAATAGATGATCTCGAGAAGAGACTAAACTTTACAGGCAATTCAAATGCCATTACTGTAAGAGGCTCTGGCATATAGAGAAGACCTCACTGTTTAAGAAGTAACCATAGAAACTACAGAACCCACTATTTATTTATCCGTTTACTACTTTTTATTAGTATTTTACTTCGAAATAATTTAAGCAACCATACCAATCAAGCGGTGTGTATATAACTATGGGGTGCATGACATTGATATAGGTCTTTCTAGTACCTTTTTCCTAAGTAGGTTGATTGGGGTGAAATAAAGAAAGGTGCTTCTCAAGGTTTTCAGAGAACATTGTACAAATTGGAGTTTTTTCCCCCATTTCGCATAGCTAACTTCTGGGAAAGGTTGATTGTCAGTTAGGACGGTTCTTGGATTTTGTAAATAATAAATAAGGGTGAAGTTTTGCATAGCCTTGTTCGCATGTTTCTCGATGACCTTGTAGCTGTATTTTGTTGTCCCCTTGATCCTCTTAATATAATTACTTATAAAAAAATAACTATGGGGTGCAAAATGAATGTTTAGAATAAATCGCTAGTAGAAACAATTTTGAAGATGGAGAGCACTTGGTTAAATGGATGGCTTCCAACAAAGGAAAGTCTGAAGTGAGCTCATACTATATGGAGCTAGCAGGGAGAAAGGAAGCAGATTTTCCTCAAGCAACGTTATGAAGCACAAGAGCAACTCCAAAGGTGGCCTTCTTCGTGTAATGTGCAGTGAGAGGGAGAATTCTCACCGTTGACAACCTATGAGTAAAGGGGGCACACCATGGTGAACCGTTGTTACTCCTGCAAGAATTAGGATGAATCACCAGACCACGTTCTACTTAATTGTCCCTGGAATAAAGAGTTGTGAGACTTACTTCACTCTAGTTTTGGGTTGCAATGATGTTTTCCAAATGATATAAAGGACTTTTTCTCATCTTGGTGGAGCTACAAGCAGATTTGAGCAAAAGGAAGGCTTGATTTTAGCTCATTTCTACATTTTTTGGTTTGTTTGGAAAGAAAGAAATAGAAGAACGTTTCAAAGCATCGAGATACTTTTTTACAGAAAAGAGAGTTCAATTTTGTCGTGTTTGCACAGTCCCCCCCCCCTTTTTTTTGTGTGGGCAGGTGGGTGTTTGGGTGTTTTTTTTGGGGGTGGGGGAGGGGGTTACTAGATTTTCTCTCTTCCTTAAACTTCGTTGACCATATGATTACACAGTGGGGTTAGGACATTTTTTGCTCTTCATACTTTGTATTTTTGCTGGCATTCCCTTAATGCCTCTTCAATTTAATGTATTTACTCATGAAAAGAAAAAAAAATGAACAGAAAGAAAGAAACGAACAAAAGGGCATTTCTAACCCCCTTAACAAACCAGATAATTCAAACAAAACCCACTTATTAATTTAAAAAAAAAAAAAAGTCAACTACCTTATCAATAAGCAGCCACTGACAAACCCCAATCAATGTACACATTTCATATGCCAATCTCTATATCCATGAGAAAACCATATTTTCTCTCACCAAGATAAATGTATATACCATCCTAGTATAGAATTTAACAATATTCCACTCAGTCACACATAATGACGTGAAGAATAATTTTAAGAACTAGAAGCAACGAATATCAGGCTTTTAGCATATGCAGTACCCTGAATGCTGAATTTGAAAAAAAAAAAATGGATCCAAAATAAAACCTTCAAAAGCAAAATAAATTGCTACATTCATGAACCCAGAAAGATATATATCAATGTACGCTTCCATACAAATAGAAGTAATATTCAATTGACACAAATGTAGATCACTCTTCGATAATCCACTCCTCAATTGAACAGACTTAACCACTTCCAGTTCAATATACATATATATGCCGTACACATAAACATGCTTATATATGAAGGGCCACGCACGGATCCATAAAGATATTTACTTGCATACTTTATCAAATTCTATACATACACACTTGCAAACCATCAAAATCTGCGATTACATGGCACTATTTGCATCCAATCCCAACCCCAAACCCAAACCCTACCTAAATCTGTGCACAAATATCATAAGCTGATTAATCGGATTGGCAGAGTATCAACCACGTTCACAACAAATTTATGGAATTATGCGGAAAACAACATACCCAGTATGGAGAAGGGCAAATTTTTCAAGGGAACACAATCGAAGTGATGAACACGTAGAGATATTATGCACACATATGACCGTCTATATATCCTCAAACCCTAACCCTAATCGATACCTGATAGAAGGTGCAGCTACTAGCTCGACGGAAAATGTAGATATGCGACGGGGTGAACTGAGAGAAGACGAGAAGAAAACCTAGAGTTATAAGACTAGCCTAGCTACTTCTAATTGCACGTGCATTTACAGAACTAACCCTGTGTCGGATCCGATTTCCCTATAATTGTTTGTTTTTTTTTTTTTTTTTTACTCTTGTTTTTGAAACTAGGAGAATTCTATATCATGGTCCCGTTTTGTATCAAAATAAATCTCTAAAAATCTTTATAAATTTTTAACAACTCCTTTATATCTAATTTTTCCACCATTACTAATTTAAAAAAATTCTAATATTTCGCTAAAAAAATAAAAAATCTAGAAATTGATTAATCGAATGTGTAAATTTTTTATACAATCATATTTTTCGTGTTGAGAGTTTTCAAACGAGTACCATTGTCGTTATTTTTTATAAATTTTTTCGAATCCGTGGGAATGGATTTGAAAAAACCGTTCCCACGGTTTGCGACTTTAAAAAAAAAAGCGCCAAAACTAACCCCAAATCACATTTTATCTCAATTTATCTTAATTTTTCTTACTCCAAATGGGGCCCATATCTAAAATAATATAGTATATCTCTCTTCTTCTCTCCTTCATTCTCATCATAGGCCGCATGCATCGTTACTATTCATTCTATTTTTTTCTTTTTTTACAATTTTTTGAATTATTTTTAAAATGCTTTCCTTCTCTCTTCTTTTATTAATCCCGTTTAGAGTTAAAAATAAAACACTACAAAACTCTACAAATCTCTATCAACATGAATTACGAGATAATAAACTTAAATTCTTCACTTACTGCACAAAATATGAGATATTAACTTTTACAATTTTATATAATTTTATACAAATCTAAACACACCCATTCTCTTTTTTTCATTCACAAAACTTTTGCTTATTTGTCCTACATCACTAAGACACTACGACTCTACATTTTCTTTTTCCTATAAAAAAAAACTAAAATTGTGACATATTATTTTAATAAAGCGTTCTGAAAAGAGACCCATTTAGTGTGCATTTGGTATAACAATAAACTCTAACAAACAAAATAAATCTCCAACAACCTCTATAAATCATTCAAATTCTCACATTTACTAATTTCAAAAAATTTCAATATTTTGCTTAAAAAAAATCTAGAAAGAGGTTAACTGAATTCGTACATTTTTTTGACAATCATATTCTTCAGATCGAAAACTTTTAAACAAGTACCATTATCACTATTTCACATGAATTTTTTTAAATTCGTGGAAATGGATTTAGAAAACCATTCTCACGATTTTGGCGCTGCGCGTATATAAAGAAGAACATTGAGTATTGATTTTTTGATTCCGTTTAAACGGTTTTGAGGCAATTGTTCTCACGGTTTGCTATTATTCGTCTCAAAAAAAGGCATTAAAATTAACTCAAAACCACATTTTATCTCAATTTATCTTATTTTTTATTATTCCAAACGCACTCTTACTTGGATTCCAAATTCGAAAGCGGATCCATTTATTTGGGTTTCGAGATGAGTCATTTGACTATAAATTTCATATAAATTAACTTACAGTTGTAAAAAATAACTCACTTACTTATAATATAATTATAAAATTTACATATTTCAAATATGTTAGTAAACACAAATAAAAATAGAATTAAATTAAATGGTACAAAAAAATTTAAATAAAAATTAGATTATTTATCGCATAACAATTTTTAATATTTTTTAAATTTAAAATTATCAAATATTAATTAGACTTTAGAGAAGTTATCTTTCTAAATAATTTTAAATTTAAATTAGCCACATTGAATATATTTGAATTATTTTATAAATCACATATGATTAGTAATAATATTTTTTATTTGAGTTATTTTTATAAAACTAGTTAAAAATTTTATTATCAAATTCTATGTACACTCTATATATTCATCATTCTATTTGTTTATTTTTACAAATCTTTGAATAAAATTAGTTTTGGGATTGATTTTTTCTAAATTCTAATTTTAAATTTAAATTGGTACCATATTTTTTAAATTATTAATAATATTTTTAATTAAGTCATTTTTATGAAATCAATCAAAAAATTATTACTAAATCCTTTGTGTCATTTTCAATATTAGTTAACTGTCGTCACCAAATTTATATATTTAAATAATTAATTAGGTTTTGAAAGAAAATTTAATTAAATTTAAAAAAACCTAACTCTTCTCATAATAATAACTCTTGGTATATTTCAAATTACAAAAATGCTTAATATTAGTTAGGCATGGAAACGCCTAAATAATAATTAGGCTAGAGAGTAATATTTTTTAAACTCAATTTTAAAATTAAATTAATCACATTGACCATTGGTTAAAAATCTAATTAATAATACTCAGTATTTGAGTTATTTTTATAAATTACAATATACAATTAATGAAAATAATATTTTTAGTTTTAGTTATTTTTATAAAACTAGTCAAAATTAATTTAATAAAATTAAGATTACTAATATTTCTAACTCAAGCTAATTTTGTAAAATGAGTAAACAATTAAAAAATAAAAACATATATTAAAATTAACAAACAATTTGAAATAAAAAATAGATCAGGTTGATAATAAAATTAATATTTATAAAATTAATTTAATAAAATATATTTTGTATTAATTAATTTAATTATTTATTAACATAAATTAATAAAATATATTTCATATTAATTTAGATAATTAAAATTTAATCAAATTTAATTATATTGTTTATCAACGATACTTATAATTTAATAAAATATTTGAATAAAATAATCCATTTTAATATGATGAAATAAAAATGAACAAAATATTAAAATGAACAAAATGTTGGTAACAAAGTGAAAGCACTTTTCTTATTTACTTTTTTTCTGTTTAAATTTTCATTTTTTTAAACAAAAAATATAAATAAATTTATCAAATATGTTTCTATTACCAGTTCACAAAATTAAAAAAAAAAAAAAACATTATCAAACGGAAGCTTAGTGTTTAATGATCAAAATTGATGAAAGTTTTTTTCCTAGGTTATGAATGAATCACCTAATTCCAGGCTACGAATGAATCATCTCATTGCAAATTGGTCAGAATTAGGTTGTTTGTGGGTTTGGCTAGATTTATCACTTAGTAAATACAAATTACAACACCGCGATTATTAAAATTACAATATCTATTTTATATATTTTGTAGTTAAATCGTACAGTCATTGTTTACTTTTTGACATATCTATGTCTATTATTATTTTTATAGGCATTTTTTACTCTCATATAACATTTTTTATTTTGTCTTGACTGTTGTTGTGCAAGTATTTAATATAAGTGCATTGCATAGTTGATATTGCTATCAAGTTTTTTTAGGTTGTGGGTGTGGTTGGAGCATCGAGAAACAAAAAGAAATGTGATTTAGGTAATTTTTTATGTGTTTCGCGTGCAGTAACTAAATCACATTTTTCATAAATGAATAGGGTAATTTTTTGACTTTTACATTAGAATGTTAGAGAGAAAATTTGTCCAAACAATTTTTGGGTGTCCATTTTAATTAATTTTTGTTATAACATTTTTTTATAAATTATTGAACTTTTTAATTTTTACGTCAGAATGTAGGAGAGAGAAACTGTTCCGACAGTTTTTTAAGTCCGTTCCAAGAGATGTTGGTCAAATTTTTTTAAAGTTATTGAAAAGTTTTTGAAATTTATAAAAATATTACTAGGGTTTATGAAATTGTTATTAGGATTCGTAAAAATTTGTTGAGATATATAAATATGTAGATATATATATTTTACAAAATACGATGAGTACAAAATGTGTTGAAAATTTTTGTTTCAAAGTTTTTCATTATTTTTCACGACACCAAATACACCCAATAATTCATTTCAAGTGCTTGACAGCATTGTCAAGCTAGTTAAATCGACATGAAATAGAGAAGAGCACGTGAGAGGAATCTTAACACTCTGTGGACTTACAACTTGGATGCTTACCCTTCATCCATCACTCTATTCATATTTGATTCTTACAAATGAACTTATATATCCCCATTTATAATTTTACTATGGTATAGATTATTTCAAGTGGAAGATGAAGATTTGGCATTTGAACTCATTTCCATAATATTTTATATTGAAGTTTTAAATAGAAGCATTCTGTACATGCACTGTAAAATATTATACCATTTTCTACAATTTGTTCAT
Organism: Vitellaria paradoxa; assembly: GCA_019916065.1. Taxonomy (NCBI): domain Eukaryota; kingdom Viridiplantae; phylum Streptophyta; class Magnoliopsida; order Ericales; family Sapotaceae; genus Vitellaria; species Vitellaria paradoxa. Next base: position 2,865,656 of record CM034242.1, read on the forward strand.
TGTTTTATATTCATGACACGTTTAGAAGTTCCACTAGATTTTAATACATTATCTAGAGTACTAATTTCTAAAAAAAATTTGAACCATATTAAAAAATTTCAAAACTTTATTCAACATTATGAACCATTTTAGGACACTTTGTAATATCATAAAAAAAAATGCTCTAGATATTCTCAAATTATGCCACATGAATGTCCAAATTAATATTCTCAATTGCCTAGAATGCTCTACATTGAAAAGTTGTAGTAGCATGCACAAAATGAGACTCCTTTGTAATTTTTGGTAATCCAAATTTGAGAAATCTCGAAATATAAAAGTATTAATTGAAATGATAGTGTTTCTAATAAATGAGACACCCAATAAAACAACATAAGATTGTGTGCAATGGAGATGGCTCTAGAATTGCCTATGATGCCAAGCTATCAAATAATGCCAAAGTATCACAAGTAATCCATAATGGGCAATGGAGATGGCCCATTTCAAGTCGTCGCTTCTCAAAATGGGTAAACGAGATAGTAGTGCATCTTCTGAACTACCTGCCTAATTCTTATGCTTCAGACATATTCATTTGGACTGTCTCAAATAATGAAGCCTTTCAAGCCCCAGCAACTTGGAACTCAATCCGAGATAAAAAGCTCATAAGGTAACATAGCATCATCTGTTATAGTTCTCCAACCACATCCCTAGGCATGGATTTATCTTGTAGCTTGCAATCAAATAAAGACTCAACACAAAAGAAAGAATGCTAGCATATGGATTGAGTGTTGACCTTAATTGTGCCTTGTGTGGAGGAGCACTAGAAACCATAGATCATTTGTTATTCCAATATCCCTTCTCGACCAAGCTAAGAGTAATTGTGATTCGGAAATGCCTCATTACTAAAGCTAGCCAATCTTGGAGGAATTAAGTTTCTTAGGCCACTGGAAAATTTGGTGGGAAGAATTTTGCCAACACATTACGTAAGCTTGCTTAGGCTGCTTTAGTCTACCATACACGGCAAGAGCGAAATGCTAGAATCTTTAAAGGAATTTCCTTATCTACTGATGCTATTATCCAATCTATTGCCCATGAAATTAGAGTTGAGTATTCTAAGATTCCTGTTATTAAAGATACAGAGGAGAATTCTAGTATATGTATTAGTTGAGGGATTCTATTGTAATTAGCTATACAGGGATATGCCACTAAGACATAGTATATATATTTCCCATTAATCTAAATACACTTAATTACCAAAAAAAAAACACATAAGATAATGTGGTTTTCATGGGCGCGTTATATATGAGTTTGAATATAATCATGTTCAATGGGTACGTTGAGCTAGCCATGTCCATTTAGATACTTCCTACCTTCTACAAGCAGAGGGACTTTTTTTTCCCCCTTGCTTAGCCATATGTTTTACCCACATGGATCCTCAAGATCCCCATTATGTTTTTAGAAGTTGGAATTTAGGTGTTCATAAGTTATTATGTCATAGGCTTTGATCAAGTGTTTCTAAGAACTAAAATAAAACAACATAAAATGATGTGGTTTTCATCGGCGCTCTATACATTTGTTTGAATATAATCTATGATGTAAATGTATGTTGCGTGATACAATCAAATCACTAGTATTTTGACATATTAATCTTTTTAATTATTACTAAAAAAAGAAGCATGTGTAAGCAAATGCACCTCATTTAATTTTAATATCTCTAATGAAAATATTTAATTTGAAATATGAACAAATAATCTATAAGTACTAAATTTTCAATAAATTAATATTTAAAAAAAAGAGCTATTGAAAACTCTTGTATCTAGAGAATACTTGCGAGGAACTCTTTTGTGAACATATTTAAAATGATTCAAGTGAGTAAATAAATTTGGATGTTTTGCGCAAAATAAATGTTCAATCTAGCTTTAGTTACTAATTGGCTGTGTCTATTTCAGCTTATTATAATAGTATTCATTGGAATAATACGTCCCTTAATTATTTTTTTTGTTGGGTTTTTATTTTGTGTTTATTTGTTTCTAATTTTTTGGTAAATCTATCACGGATTATTTTATGGTTTTCAGGGTTAATGTATGGGAGATTGTTGTTCAACACATGTTTAATTTTTTGTTTTGTTTTATTTTTTTAAAATATGATTAACATGTATCATACTTTTTTTTATTATTTTTTCAATAAGTTTGCAATGAATTATTGTGTTGTTACTGAGGTATTTGAATTTTTTTTAATGTTTAAACTTTGAATGCTATTTTTACATTAAAATTTTAAAGAATTGTTAGCACTTTGACATATATTCGTGTTTTTAGAAATCAATCTTCTAATATTTATTTATTTTTTGAAATTGTTACTTATGTGTCACTATAAATGGTTAAAAATTTTCAATCCAGTAAATTTTATTTCATTAGTCAAACATAATAATAAAATAATTTTACTTTATACCTAATAAAAAAAACACCTTAATAGTTTAAAAAGTATTCCTCCAGTTTTGAAGAAAAAATTAAAAAAAAAAAAATCAAGAAAACTACCTAAAAAGAAAAGATGAAAACAAAAGCAGTAGCCCCCTGGGAAAAAAATCATAATAATAACAATAATAAAGTTTTTATAGGATTTAAATAGGGTAAATTTCGCTGACCTCCCCTGAGGTTTCTGACACCAACAGAAACCTCATCTGAAGTTTCTGAAATAACACTGACCTCCCTTCCTTTACCAGATAAATTTCACTAATCTCCTCTGATCTATTTTTTCCCGTAAAAGTCCCGTTTAGAGTAAGAAAAAATAAGATAAATTGAGATAAAATGTAGTTTAGGGTTAATTTTGACGTATTTTTTTCTGAAAAGTAGCAAACTGTGGGATAAATTGAGATAAAATATAGTTTTGGATTGATTTTGGCATCTTTTTTTTTAGAAAGTAACAAACTGTGAACGATTTTTCAAATCCGTTCCCACGAATTCAAAAAAATAGCGACAATAATACTCGTTTGAAAGTTTTCGATGCAAAGAATATGATTGTATAAAAAATTTACACATTTAAAAACTTCAGAGGAGGTTAGTGAAATTTATCTGGTAAAGGAAGGGAGGTCAATGTTATTTTAGAAACTTCAGGAGAGGTTCCTGTTGTTATCAGAAACCTCAGGGAGGTTAGTGAAATTTATCCATTTAAATACTATTCGACAACGGAAAAAGCATTTTTGGGCAAGTGTCAACTGATTTGGCTGGAGAAGTGCCAAGACCATCCATGGAGGAGAGTTCAGGCAAGCGTCGGGGCGAGCTGTGGAGAGTCCTTGAATTCTACAGTGGCATTGGTGGCATGGTATTTCTCGTCAACCCCCTTTGCTCTCTCTCTCTATATATACATAGGATCTGTATGTATATATAATAGTTTATGCTTATGTGTTTAGTTTTGAATTGTTCTTTGATTGTTGTCGCAACGACAGAGGTACTCGATCATGAAGGCCGGTGTGAATGCAACGATGGTGGAAGCTTTCGACATCAACGACGTCGCAAATGATGTCTACGAGTTCAATTTTGGCCACCGACCCCATCAGGTATTATCGACAGTTTTTATTCTCTCAGTATTTTTCACATTGATGATCTTCGGGCCTGCACACGCAGCCACAAATATTTTCGGTACATAAATATGTGTGTGTATATGCTGTATGATTATCAGAGTTCAGGCGAAACGTTCTCTACGAAGTCGTTCTTGTCTATATCGTATTGTCGATATGTTGTTTGCTATTTGGTCTCTGAGAAAAGTATTAGGAAAGAAGATAGTGAAATGGTGTATTTTAATTGAATTTGTTTTACTCGAGTTCAATGGAATTTTGAGAGAAAACGAAGTAGAATACATATTTCCATAACTATCTTCGTTTTTGAAAACTGAAATTATCATGCATTGGAAATTCAGTTATCTAGCATTTTCCACCTAAATTAAAACCTGTAAAGTTGAAGAGAAGTTTTTTTTTTTTTTTTTGGGAAAAGAAGGGGAACTGTGTTTGGAATGTAAGTTAAATGGATCACAGAACAGCAAAGGCTCATCCAACTAAGCTCACTACTCCTTCCGTCTGTTCTAGATACAAGTGAAAAGAAGTAAATCAAAGAGAAATAAATCAAAGAAGGTTTTTTTGGAAAAGAAGGGGAACTGTGTTTTGAATGTAAGTTAAATGGATCACAGAACAGGACAGGCTCATTCAACTAAGCTTAGCATTGCTTTCATTTTTTCAGAAACAAGTGAAAAGAAGTAAATCAAAGAGATGTATCGTGGTGGTTAATAAAACCATCTGCTTGGATGTTGCAAGCTTCTCATTGATTGTAAACCATACTGTATCTAACTCAGAATAGCAACTCAACCCAACTACCCACCCAAAAAAAAAACTCAACCCCATTATTCAGGCACCATTACTACCCTAGTATGGGTTTGATGGTAATCGATTTATGGAAGGGGTGGATTTGAGGAAGAAACAAACCAACCCAGAATGGGTTGAAGATGGAGTGAGTTTTAAGGGCCCTTGGGTCTGCTCTGATTGTCTTCCAACTTCATGAAAAAAAAAAAAAAAAAAAACCATTATATTTCTTGAAAATTTCCTGTTGACTGATGTCAAACACATCCTCCTATGCATATTTGCTACATTTCCTACTTGTTAAGATTGATAAATTCTGGATTCCAGAAGCATTTGCAATGTGGGAAGTGATATATAACATAGTTAGAGTGTGTGTGTGAGAGAGAATTAGCTGCATTTAGAATAGAAAAATGGAAGTCCGATGCTGACAATAAGCCCCAGTTGAGATTAAAGCTAAAGGAGAGGCACCTGACTCTGTAAAAAGTAATGCCTTCCTGTACAATTTTGTTACATATGAGTCAGAGTCTCTATTGGCTACATTGGTAGGATTATAAAGCTGGTGAAAAATCAAAAGGTCTCAGATCACTACCTGATTATTGATATTTGGCTGCTGTTTAAGCAATTACGATATTACTATGTCAAAAGTTCTGAGTGACCCAGGCCACACACTCCTATGTATTTTTATCTATGTCGTCCTCACCCCATTACAGGTTTGGGAAGGGGCACCCCTCCTCCACAGTTGGCTTGGCGATTTCGCGCCCCCTTCCAAACTTAAACCTTATGCCATCCATATATACATACATATTATATATATATAGATATATATAAGATTCAGTCTTGAGTTTCCTCTCTATTATCTCCCCCCCTTCTCTCTCTCAAATTATCTAATCAATTACATAGAGTAGGTTTTACCTGAACTAAGTAATGGTTTGTTGTTTGGTGCATAATAAATTTCGATTATTGCTATTGCATCCAACTGCTTCTTTAGTGGATTTTATCTAAAATGCTTTACAGGCAATATTATTATTATTATTTTTTGGTTGAGCATAGGGCAACATTCAAACCCTGAGTGCTGCTGATCTTGACAGTTATCGTGCTCATGCGTGGCTTCTTTCTCCTCCTTGCCAACCATACACTCGACAAGGTTTTATTATTTCCTTCTTTGCTTGTAATATCATTTTGATTGGTCAAGTGTTCTGAACCTATCGTTTTTAGGTCTTCAAAAGGGTTCCTTTGATGCTCGGGCATCTTCCTTTCTCAAAATTCTTGAGCTTATACCAAAAACTTCACAACCTCCTCTTATGATATTTGTGGAGAATGTTGTTGGGTTCGAGGTTTGTACCAGAAGCTCTCTCTATAAATACAATCAGTTTCATTCTCATTTATACAATTAATGCACATATATTTTGTTTGTGTCATTTTTTCTTTCTCTTGTGTTTACTTATGTATGTATTGCAGACATCTGATACACATGGAAGAATGATTGAGATATTGGCAAGAGCTTCTTTTGTTACACAGGAATTCATTCTGAGCCCCTTGCAGTTTGGTGTGCCATATTCTAGGCCACGTTACTTCTGTTTGGTATCTTCTCTCTTTTTCACTATATTTATCTGGAGTTTGGGTGTTTTCGCATTTGTTTGTGATCCTTAGACATGGCTTATAGACAATATCTGTTTATTTTATTGGTGTTAATTTGTTAAATACTTTAATTGGAAGGGGTTCTATAATTGGTCTGCCTTATGGGCCTATGGCATTGACTAGTAGTCTACTGTCACCCTTTTAAGGTGTTCAAAAGGCATATAAGAGTTGCTTCTGAGGCCCATGCCTTGACTTGGCACAATTAAATGGTCCACTGCCGGACCCACTTTGGAGCTTGTGTAATTGTTTTGACTCTTTTGAATTAATTTGAATCTTATCCTATTGTTTCCTTCAAGTTAGATATTTTTTATGTATACATGTTATATGTGTGTAAAGAGTTCAGAGTATTTGGCAAGTCTTAAATTTGTTGGATGCAGGTTATAGAGGCAGTTGGAACATGTTATTACTTATTTAGTTTTCTGTTGTAGCTTTTTGTTGATCTGGAAGGGCTTTAAATAAGAGAAGTTTCTAAGTAATAGTTTTAGTTGCAAAATTAGTCGTAAAATCTGTATATAAGTTATGTACTACTATATATTTGATGGAGAACAAGATAAATTTCGGCAGTTTTAGAGCCTTTGCTGGGATTTTTGATGGAACTTTAACTTTATTATTGATGAATAGGGATTTGAGGAGTGATTCCCAAAGGTTTCTTCTCCTTTTTCCTTCTGTCGAATCTGCCCTTTGATTTTCTGCTCTTCTAAGCCTGCAAAGCCCATAAACAGACCAAAACTTTCTTGTTTATACCTTGCAACCCATTGCAGAGCCCTGATCCATTTCTCCTTCAACCTATAGCCATGGCATATAAAAGTGAAACCCAAAAATTGAAAAAATTTACCCCTGGGAAGTATTATTCAAAGCACTTGGAAACCAACCTTTTTTTTCTTTGATTGGATGTCTAACTAATGGATGGCCTTAGAAAAATATAGGGAAAGGGGTTCTTATAAGTTTCCTATTGCTGTTGGAGTATTCCTGTTTGTTCAAAATCCAGAAGGTTATTGTATTCTAGCATCATACAACCACATGTAAGCTGTTCATTTACTCTGCAGGCCAAAAGAAAACCTTCTTCCTTTCAAAACCCACTCTTCAACGATCAGTTGCTCTGGGCTCCAAACCCATTATTGGAGCCTAACGCAAACAATATTGTTACTGAATGCAATCAGTCACAGGAGTACTGTGATCAGTTGCTTCAAGCTTGTGAGCCTGTAGAAAATTTTCTCGAGTTCAAGAATCCTAGCAATCAAGTAGACATGGGATTGCATACAACCACTGTTTCTACAAATATTTCTGGTAGTGATGAAGTAAATGGATCTGAGGTTAGCAGCTCTGTCAGCCAGTACTTCGTACCGTTGAATTTGATAGAAAGATGGGGCAATGCAATGGGTATCCTAAGTTTTTGTTTTAAACTCCTGATATAATTTTTCGATATTATGTTATATTTATTTCCATATGAAGAGCTACATCTTTGTGTGAATTTTTTTTTCCTTAAAAAGCATATAGATATTGTTTATCCTGATTCAAAGCGATGCTGTTGTTTTACAAAAAGTTATTATCGATATGTTAAGGGTACTGGCTCGCTTTTGGCAACTATCCAGGTATGATTTCTGTGAACACATGCAGAGCCTTTTTCTTTTTAAATATATGCGTGAATGTGGGTCCTCACATGGCATATGATATTGCTAATTAACTGTAAACTTGAGAATAATTTATTTAAAGTTTGACACACCCAAATGAGTTGTCACTACTTGGTATTTATACTCGTACAATATACATATAGAATAAATACTGTACCAGAAACTTGGACTAGGTACATATCCCCTACATACATGAATACTAAATACACTATGTACATGCACATATATTAACAATCTTCTAAAATATATGCACATTTACAGCTAATATTCTTCTAAAAAATATTAAGGTTGACCAAACAGATTTGGAAACTTTTCAACTCCCCCTCAAGTTGGTTTGAAGATATCCTCCATTGCCAGCTTGCTAGTTAAGTTTTCAAACTGTTTTTTTGACAGTCCCTTTGTGAATATGTCTGCTACTTGCTCAGCTATTGAGATATAGGGTAAACATATTACCCCACTATCAATTTTCTCCTTGATAAAGTGCTTGTCCACCTCCATATGTTTTGTTCTATCATGAAGGACTGGATTGTGAGCAATTGCTATTGTAGCTTTATTATCACAATACAGTTTCATTGGTAGTGAATTAGTAACCTTTAATTCCTCCAACATTCTTTTAATCTACAATGCTTCACAAATTCCATGAGCAACAATTCTAAACTACGCTTTTGCACTATTCCTTGCCACCACATTTTGTTTCTTGCTGCGCTATGTTATTAAGTTTTCTCCAACAAGGCAGGCGAATGTTCAAAAATGCTCTCGGTGCATGTTAGGTATACCTTGCTAACGTGCACCAATTTTGAAATTTGAGTGTTAGAGATTATGAGTCTAGTCGGAAAACACCTTTTTGATAGAAAACTTAGACGATCTTTTCATACGGAAAAGGTCACGATAGATGTAGAAGATGATTTTAGAGGAAATGGAGTAATAAGGTTGATTGAAAGAGGAAGGGATTACGTTAAGGTTTTAGCCCTTTATGATGAAGGGATTAAATGGCTGCAAAAGATGCGCTGGAAAGAGAGAAAGACGCCTGGTGGTTTTCAACAATTGGGATGCCTTCGGGGAGGTCGTAGGACTCTAATTTGTTCTAGGATCAAGGTCGGCGCTGTTAGAAAAATGGAGCTTCGTCTGTTCGCTCCATATGGTAGAAGACAGATGTGTATTCCTGGGATAGCTGCTGGGCAAGGTTGGGTTTTCTTCACAGAATTATTGTCCAATTTTGTTCTGAGAAAGAAAGCAGGTCATCCAACTTTTAAGTGGAATCTTCCTCTGAAGATGGAGGCAGATTCAACACTGAGAGAATGGAATAAGCGAATTACAGCCACTGTACCTCTGGAAAAAACATATCTGCAAGCAGCGAGCATTCCTAAATGGGAGTTCTCTGATTTACGAAGCTCAATCTCTGATGGCAAGAAGAAATATGTGCTAGTTAATTATGAGGATGCTGTGAAGAGAAATTTTCTAATGTCCAGATGTTTAATTGGCAGCTTTGGCTGCATTGGTGGCTTAAAGCATGGAATCGAAGACCTTGTAGCAGTCAAGAAATGGGTTGACAGAAGATGGAGAATTCTTGGGGGAGTTGAAATTAAAGAAATCGATTCAGAAAAATTTCTGTTAATTTTTCCATCCAGGGAGTTAGCAGAGGAGAAAATTGGTAAACATCTACTTAATGGAATGCCACTATTTTTGGATAGTTGGCATAGTTGGAGCTGCTGCAACAGAAGAGACTGGGATCAATACTCCACTTGGATCTGAGTGATAGGCTTGCCTATATTCCTTTGGGACAAAGGAATGTTTGAAAGTATAGGAGATTATTGTGGAGGTTACTTGGAAACAGCTGAAGAAACCATTTTGCAATCTCATTTGAAGTGGGTTAAACTGAGAATTAAGGGGCATGGAAGGAATGTTCCAGCCTCGGTTAAGATTAAAGTTGGAAGCACTTTGTATGATTGCCCCATTTGGGTTGATCGCAGTCCTTGGGTGGATTGGATTTCCAACCAAAAGACTTGGTTTGGTGGTCGCCAGTCACCGAAGATGAGGAAGGGGGTGGCACGTGGCACGTGAAGATGCCACATCCTCAGTGAATGTTCATGCATTTGGAAGCCAAAGAGACAGAAAATTCAATGGTCTTGGGAATCAGAAGAGAAGCAATAAATTTAATCGGAAAAATGAGAAAGTTCAATGGATTAAAGTGGGCGATAAGAAGGCAGTTTATATGAAAGGTCACATCTCAACTTCTATTAATGAGGGGCAGCCCTCATTTAATGGGTTTGAACCATTAAATTCTTTGAATGGTTCATCGAACATGGAGTTTAAGAAGGATCAGATTATTAATGTTGCAGCTGAAAAAGAGTCAACAGATTTAATACAGGACTTGGCTGGGAAAATAAAGGATTATTCTGCTTCCAGAGGGGGAGAATTTAAAGATTTTTCTGCCACTAATGTACCTTTTAGGGAAGACCGGATGGTGGGAGATATCTCGAGTGGTGAGAAGGAGAACATAGAGTCTGATGTTGTATTTGGCCTTGACTCTCAATCAGAAAGTAGTTTTAAAACTAAAACTGACTCCATGTTTGAGAATTTTCTAGCTCTCATGAATGTTAATGACTGTGAGACAAATGAAATCATTGATTGTTTACCCTTAGCTTCGTATGGACTCGAGGATTGGAGTTGCACTACTGAAACTTTGCTGTTGGGGGACTGTGGATCTAATCAGGGGAAGATTTCTAAATGGGTGATTAATCGCATGAAATCTTTTAAGAAGATTTTGGAAATTTCAAGTGAGGGGTTCGAAGATAAGATCTTGGAGCTTCTTAAATCCATTGAAGAGAAGAGAGGAATTCACACGAGTAAGGAAGGAAAGAAACTAGTTGTTTACTCTAAAAGAGGTTCTAGGGAGCTCAAGAACTTACAGTGGTCAATTTCATATGATAAAAAAGGGCAGAACCAGAATTTTGGGGGATTAAAATCTGGTGAATCATTGCCCATTTGTTTTAAATGAAGCCTAAAATTCTAAGTTGGAATGTGAGAGGCTGCTGTGGTATGCCGAAAAGGTTGTTAGTCAAGAACTCCCTCAGAAAATGGAGCCCTCATATTGTCTGCTTGCAGGAAACCAAGTTAGGAGAGATTAATGAGAATATAATTAGATCATTATGGGGAGATGTTTGGTATAAATGGAAAGCTGTGGATGCAATAGGGGCCTCCGGTGGAATTTTGTTGATGTGGGATAGCAGGTGACTGAATCTGATAGAGTATAAAATTGGGATTTTCTCAGTCTCTTGTTTATTTAATCATGTTGGGGAGGACATCACCTGGTCCTTCACTGGAGTCTACGGTCTAGTGGATAGCAATTTGAAAATTGATTTTCTGGAGGAAATTGGAGCTGCTGCCTTTCGTTGGCAGTCTCCTTGGTGTCTGGGTGGTGATTTTAATATGGTTAGATACATCGAAGATAAATGGAACTGCAGTAGAAGATCTAAACAGATGCAAATCTTCTCAGATTTCATTAATGATTTAGAATGTATTGATCTGCCCTTGAACGGTTGCAAATTCACTTGGAGTAACAGCCAAAGTAAGTGTAGAATTGATAGATTTTTAGTGTCTAATGGCTGGGAGGACTTATTTCCTGAGGTTTTCCAAAAATCTATGCCTCTTTTGATATCCAATCACTACCCACTGTTGTTGGATGGGGGAGGATTAAAAAGTGGGCCTAAACCCTTTAGATTTGAGAATATGTGACTGCAAGTTGAAGGCTTCACTGATTTGATTGCTACTTAGTGGTAGGGATACAACTTTTATGGAAGTGCCAGCTATGTAATGTCTCAGAAACTCAAATGTCTGAAAAATGATTTGAAAAGGTGGAATTTGGAGGTATTTGGGAGAATAGAGACTCAAAAACTGCAGCATGAGAAGGATATTCAGCAACTAGACTTGACTGATGACTCAAGAAGGCTCTCTGATCAAGAGATTTTCTGCAGAAAAGCCAAGATAAATGAGCTGAACAAGCTGATTAAAATGGAAGAAACCAGCTGGAGGCAAAAATCAAGAATTAAATGGCTAAAAGAGGGAGACAGAAACACAAATTTTTTTCACAAAATAGCTTTAGCTAACAAGAGGAAAAATTGGATCGACCAACTAAGAGTTAATGGTTCTATAACGGATGATCAGGAGCTCATAAAGAATGGTATTTTGAATTTTTACAAGCAGCTATTTAGGGAATAGGCTGCTTGGAGACCCAAAGTTGATGGGTTAAACTTTTCTCAAATCAGTTCCTTGGAAGTTGAGAGCTTAGAACAACTATTCACTGAAGCTGAGATTTTTAAGGCCCTTACAGATCTTAATGGAGATAAAGCTCCTGGTCCAGATGGCTAAACCATTGCATTCTTTCAAAAATGTTGGAATGTTCTCAAGGAGGATATTCTACTGGTATTTGCAGAATTCCACGGCAGTTGCAGATTTGTTAAAAGCTTAAATTCCACTTTCATAGCTTTAATTCCTAAGAAGAATGGTGCTGTTGAGGTTAAAGATTTCAGGCCAATTAGCTTGGTTGGAGTTGTTTACAAGCTGATTGCTAAAGTACTTGCTGCCAGGTTGAGGAAAGTTCTTGACTCTATTATCTCTGTTTCTCAAAATGCATTTATAGGCAGTAGACAAATTCTTGATGCTGTCTTAGTTGCTAATGAAGTTATTGATTCAAAGGTTAAGAGAAAGGAGGATGGCATTGTCTGCAAATTAGATATAGAGAAAGCTTTCGATCATGTTAACTGGAGTTGCTTGTTTTACTTGATGAAAAGAATGGGTTTTGGACATAAATGGTGTAGGTGGATTCATTGGTGTATCTCAACTGCTCGGTTTTTAGTTTTGATTAATGGCTCTCCAGAAGGATTATTCGCTTCGTCAAGAGGATTAAGACAAGGAGATCATCTCTCCCCTTTTCTATTTATAATCATCATGGAAGTTCTTAGTCGAATGCTGCAGAAAGTGGAAGATGCTGGACTGATTGAGGGCTTCTCGGTCAAAAATAGAGAAAGAGATTCAATTAGCATTTCACACCTCCTTTTCGCCAATGATTCAATAGTATTTTGTGGAGCTGAAATGATGCAATTGGGACATCTATGCTGCACTCTTCTGAGATTTGAGGTTGTCACTGGTTTGAAGGTTAATTTGAGCAAGTCTGAAGTAATTTCAGTTGGTGATGATACTTCTCTAGGTGATCTGGCAGAAGTCTTAGGATATAAAATAGGTTCCTTTCCAACTACCTATTTAGGTTTGCCTTTGGGAGCTCAATTAAAGTCTAAAATGGTTTAGGAGCCTGTTCTGGAGAAATGCAGAAATAGGCTAGCTATATGGAAGATGAGATACCTTTCCAAAGGGGCTAGAGTCACACTAATCAAAAGTGTGCTCTCTAGTCTACCTACATATTTTCTTTCCTTTTTTAAGGCCCCTATATCAGTCATCAAAGAAATGGAGAAAATGCAAAGGAACTTTCTTTGGGGTAAATGCGATGGGATCTTCAAGCATAGCCTGGTAAACTGGAAGTCAGTCTGCTCTCCAATAATTTCAAGGGGTCTCGGCATTAGGCAGCTGCTGCTGCATAATGAAGCTTGGTAAATGGTTCTAGAGATTTTCTCAGGATAATAACAGGCTTTGGAGGAAAGTTATACGATTAAGTATGGGGAAGAATGAGCAAGGCATGTAGCTCAATTGGTTGAGAGTCTTGTATTGCCTGCTCATGACTTGGGTTCGAGTCCCCCCCTTATCTAGCAAAAAAAAAAAGTATGGGGAAGAAATGGGTGGCTGGTGTTCTGCCGAGAGTCTTAATTCGTTAGGTGTAGGTTTATGGAGAGGTATAAGGAAAAATTAGACGAAGTTTGCTAGCTATATTTCCTGGAAGTTGGGCAGAGGTGATATAATCTTATTTTGGAAGCACGATTGGCTAAATGTTGGTAGTTTATCTAATCTCTTTCCTGAGATTTTTGCTCTCGCAGTTAACAAAGATGCTTTTGTCAAAGACTATAGCATTGGAATGAGTAGACATCGCACCTGGTTCGTGTTACTTCAAAGGAATTTGAATGATTGGGAATTGGAAGCCTATTTGTCACTTATGGAACTACTTGATAATGTTTATCTGGAAGAGATTGAAGATTCTATGGTTTGGAAGGAGTCTAAAGAACTAACCTTCTCTGTCAAGTCCTTCTATCGGTTCCTTCTTGGAGAGGAAAGGGACATTTTTCCTTGGCTAAAGCTTTGGAAAAATGCTATTCCTACTCGAGTCCTCTTTTTTTCTTGGTGTGCTGCCAAGGGGAAAATTATAACATTAGATAATCTCAAGCTTCGAGGATACCACATTGTTAACCGTTGCATCTTATGTTTAAGACAGGAGGAATCTATGTCAATGGGCAGCTGAGTTGTGGGGGTTGATTCTCTTATGTTTCAGAGTTCATTTGTACTTTCCAAAAGCTTTCAGAGATTTTCTTTTGGCTTGGTGGGGATAGCCTTTTGGCAAGCATAAACGGTCCATATGGAATTTGGTTCCTTTTGTGCGTTTTGGCTAATTTGGAAGGAGAGGAATCAAAGGATTTTTGAAGATGACAGTAGGCCTATCTTGAGAATCAAGAGTTATTTTCTTACTAGCCTTTATGGTTGGGCAAAGGATGGAAGAGAGATCAATTTACCCTCTTTCTTGAATTTCCTTGATCATATAAGCTGCACTTAGAGTGTTTGGGTTTAATTGTATTATTCCTCCTCGTTTAGCTGTTCTATATAAGCATCTCATCGATGCTTAGATAGCTTTCTATTATTTTGAATAAAATTTTACTTATCTTTTTCAAAAAAAAAAAAAAAAAAGTTTTCTCCAACAAATGTGCAATAGCTAGAAGTTGATTTTCTATCCTTGAAACTTCCAGCCCAATCCGTATCAGTGTATATTTCAACTTGTAAATTCCCATGACCTCCAAATAATAAGCCTTTACCTAAAGTCCCCTTTAAGTATTTTAGGATTTTGTAAACTGCATCAAAATGCTTAGGTCTTGGTGAGTGCATAAATTGACTTACCACACTTGTTGCAAAAGCTATGTTAGGACGTGTGTGAGGGAGATAAAGGAGTTTCCCTACCAATCTTTGGTATTGTTCTCTATTGATTACTTCTTCAGGTTTAGCTGGTTGAAGTCTTAAGTTTGGCTTATAGGTGTATCTACTGCTTTACATCCTAGTAAACCTTTTTCTCCAAGTAAATCAAGAACATGTTTTTGTTGGGAAACAAAAATTCTTTTCTTTGACCTTGCAAACTCCATACCAAGAAAATACTTCAAGTTACCTAAGTCTTTGATCTCGAACTCCTTAGCAAGACTTTTCTTTAACCTCTCAAGCTCATTTTTGTCATCACTTGTTAAAACAATATCATCAACACAGCCAATAAGGATAGCTACTTTGCCTCCATTAGTGTGTCTATAGAGCATAATATGATCAGCTTGATCTTGGCTGTAGCCGTGACTCTTTACCACTTTCCCAAAGCATTCAAACCAAATTCTAGGAGATTGTTTGAGTCCATACAATGATTTCTTCAACCTGCACACCTTGCCTTTACCACAAGTCCCTTGAAATCCTGGTGGTAGATTCATAAAAGCCAATCTCCATTTTGGGTGATCTAGTGCTTCTTGAATGGTTCTTGGAATAAACAGATGAGAAACAGTTGATGTAAAGCCCTTATGAGTATCTGAGAGTATATGATAGGATAGATGGTTGGCAATAGGATGTGTGGTACAAGTTCTAACTCCTTTCCTAAGGGTTGTAGGCAGATCCAGATCAGTATTATTATCAAAGGAAAGGGTAGGAGGAGAAGAGATACTTTGGGTATGTGAGGGACCAGCTCATAGAGGCGATGAAGATTGGCTTTGCTCTGGATTTGAAGAATGATTTCTATTATTCTAGTGATCTCTTCTTTTGTACAAACATGAAGCTCAGATGAGGGAATATTTGGTAGTATTTCTCCCCCTGTTTGTGAATCACTTATGCCTTAAACAAGTGGATTTGGATTTTCGTTATTTTCACTAGGTAAAGTATTTGTTTCCTGGCCTTTTAAAGAAGTATGGCTATCAATGTCAAGAAAAACATTATGGCGAGGTGTAGAAGTTTGCCAGAGCTTATCTTCACTTTTCTCTTTCTCCCCCTGAAGATGGTTATGGCTGAAATAAGGTTATTTTTCAATAAAGACAACATCTATAGGGATGTGAATTTTTTTGGTTATAGGATTAAAACATTTGTAGCGTCTCTTCTTAGGGGCATATCTAAGGAAAACACATTTTTCTGCCCTAGGGTCAAGTTTGGATCGAAGATGGGTTGGTATATGAACACAAACGGTGCACCCAAAAACTTTAGTTGTAACTCTGATGTTATTCAACAAGTTGGGAAAATCTCCTTTAGGCAGGCTAAAGGTGTGATGTATTTTAAAACACGAGTAGGCATCCTATTAATAAGATAGCATGCAATTAAAATAGCATCACCCCATAAATATTTAGGAACATGCATAGAAATCATGATGGCCCGAGCAAGCTCCAATAAGTGGCGATTTTTTCTCTTGGCAATGCTATTTTGTTGTGGGGTGTCATGACAAGTGGATTGATGTTGAATACCTTTTTATGGAAAAAAAAAAAAACATTCCTATACAATTTTTAAAGTATTTAGTACCATTATCAATTCTAAGAATACTGATTTTTGTTTGGAATTGATTTTCAACCATACTATAAAATGCCTTGAATATTTGTTTGACTTTAGATTTGTCACTCATCAAATACACCTAGCACAACCGAGTATGAACATCAATAAACGTAACAAACCATTTTTTTCCAGATGCATTAGTGATTTTTGAAGGACCCCAAACATTACTATTTATTAAATAAAATGGTTTTGAAGCATGATAACTTTAAATTGATAAGTGTTCTGATGACTCTTGGATAAATGACAAGCATCACAATGAAGAGAGTTACCATCCAAAATTTTAAATAAGCTGGGAAACAAATATTTTAAATAGGGAAAACTAGGATGTCCTAGTCTAAGATGCTAAAGCATTATTTGTTCACATACAAAAATTGAACTAATACTACTACTCAAACCTTGAAATTATTTATTGTTGAGTAGTGTCTCATCAAAATAATAGAGTCCATCAATTGTCCTAGCACTGCCAATCATCCTCCTTGAGAGTTGGTCTTGAAATTCATAATAGGAATCAAAGAATATGACACAACAATTAGAATCACGTGAGAGTTTACTAACGGACAGCAAGTTGCAAGCAAGTTTAGGGACATGAAGGACAGATTTTAGTTTTATTTTCTTAGAAATTTGGACAGAACATGTTCCGGCAATAGATGAAAAACTTCCATCTGCAATTTTAACCTTTTTATTACCAGGACAAGGGTAATAAGATTGAAACAATTTTGATGTAGTAGTCATATGATCGGATGCACTAGAATCAATAATACATGGCGCAAGAATTAAGCCACTGGAGTAGGCACTAGGAATATCACCTGTTTAGGCCAAC
Organism: Vitellaria paradoxa; assembly: GCA_019916065.1. NCBI lineage: Eukaryota > Viridiplantae > Streptophyta > Magnoliopsida > Ericales > Sapotaceae > Vitellaria > Vitellaria paradoxa. The sequence continues at coordinate 2,882,778 of CM034242.1, forward strand.
AACCAGTAGAAAGATTGGAGATAGGAGTGGATTTCAGCAATTGAAGAAGGTGATCTACTTGCTTAGCAGTTTGAAAACTAGCCTTGGCTTCATTGGCTTTAGGACTCATAGACTTGCTGCCGGAGGTTCTAGATTTGTTGCTCTTTTAGTTCGTTGGCTTTCCACGAAGTTTTCAACAAGTTTCTCGAGTGTGGCGTGGCTTATTACAGTGATCACACCATATTCGAGGCTTATCTTGAATCCTCCGTTGGTTAGAGTAAGCCCGTTGCGTAGAAATATTGGCAGCGGTTACATTTGTGTTAGCAGCACCATAAGGGGCAGAGCCGGCAGCAACTAAGGCAGAGCTCTTCACGGTTTCATCTTCTCTTTTTTTCATCATGACATTTTGACAACATCTTCTTGTTGCACTTCAGAAAATATCTCCCCGACTGGTAGCGGCTGTCTTCTTAAAATCCTTCCCCTGACTTCATCAAATTTGTCATTAAGTCTAGCCAATAATTTAAAATTTTTGGCATTCTCCACCATCTTCTTATTGTGATTACAATCATCAGAATTTTTCCATTCATAATCATTGAATAAATCTAACTTCTGCCATAGTCCTTTAAGAGTGTTGAAATACCTTGTCACGCGGCCTTCTCCTTGATGAGTATTGCTGATTTTCTGCTGTAGTTCATAGATCTGAGAATAATTTCCAAGATCAGAATACATCTGACTTGCATTATACCAGAGTTCATTTGCAGTAGAATAGCACATGTAATTTGTGCTAATCTCTTCATCCATAGCATTCACAAGTCACGCCATTACCATAGCATTCATCCATAGCACATGTAATTTGTGCTAATCACAGTTCTCGATATCCCACACAGCATGGAGTAGATCTGTCTTATCTGACTCTTTCGTTTTACAAGTCAAATACTCTATCTTCCCTCTTCTTCGAATGTACATTCTGACTGATTGTGAATACTGCAGGAAGTTAGCCTTATTCAGTCGAATGTTGGTGATTTGGACAGAGTAGGGTTTAGAATGACTAGTTTTTGGTTCAGGTTTGGTTTCAGATTTGGTCTTATTGAAGCATCAGCCATAGTGAAATATTTAGAGTAACAGAGGAGAAAGAAAGAGATGAAGGGGAAAGAAAACCCAAAAATTTGGGTTAGATTAGAGCCATCAAAAGGAAAAATTAGGGTTTTAGATGAAAAACAAAATCTTGCTCTAATAGCATGTAAACTTGAGAATAATTTACTGAAAAGTTTGACACACCCAAATGGGTTGTCATTATTTGGTATTTATACTCATACAATATACATATACAATAAACACTGTACAAGGAACCTACACTAGGTGCATATTCCCTAGATACATGAATATTAAATACACTAATTACATGCACATTCATTAATAATCTCCTAAAATATACACATATTTACAGTCAATATTCTTCTAGAAAACAGTAAGGTTAACCAAACAGATTTGAAAACTTTTTAACATTAACTATGAATCTAAGTAGACTTCACGTCTCATGTTTTCCCCCCCTGTACTTCTTTAGTACAACTAATTTGTTCTGTCATACATAATCAGCACTTTAACAACAAGTATTCTAGACAAACCACTAACAAAAATTTAAGTCTTCCATGTATGTGTGCAAGCGTGTACACCTGCCCAATTGGTTATGTGTTTCTGCAGGATGCGAGCACATATTGCATCATCTTTGCTATTATTATCATTTCGACCCAGTTCAGTTCTAGATTTTTGTTATTTTCCGTACTTTGTGTCGGATTAGTTTTTTTTTTTTTAATTTTATTTATAATTAATTTAAATATTTTAGTTTAGTTGTTTGTCTTTATTTTTGGGCCAAAGGCCATATTGTAATACCTTTGAAATTGGGATTTAGTTTATTTCTCAAGTTTGATTGGGAGAACTCTATTAGAGAGTTAGGAAACCAATTTTAATTCGGATTAGTTTAGGATTAGTTTAGTATCATAAATAGGGCCTTGTAATCTCAGTTCATTCATTCTATTATTAACTGAAATGAATATTTTCTTAGAATTTTGTGTTGTAAGACCAGCGTTGCTATATGGATCAGAGTGTTGGGCAGTAAAGCATAATCATGTTCAGAAGATGACAGTTGCGGAGATGAGAATGCTAAGATGGATGTGCGGGATTACAAGGAGAGATAGGATTAGGAACGAGGAGATTAGGGACAAAGTAAGAATATCACCGATTGAAGATAAAATAAGAGAAAATCGATTAAGATGGTTCGGCTATGTTAAAAGGCGTCTAACGAAGGCACTTGTTAAAAGGTGTGAAAGCATGGAGATTGCTAAAAGTAGAAGAGGAAGAGGAAAATCCAAGAGAAGTTGGAAAGAAACTATTAAACATGACCTTGCCCACCTGGATTTAACAAAGGATATAGCCCTAAACAGATTTGATTGACGTCGTCAAATCCATATAGCCGATCCCACCTAGTGGGAAAAGGCTTGGTTTAGTTTGGTTTGCTGGGTTCTTGTGGATTTAACACCGTGCTTTTGTGGTTTAAAGGATGTCTCTTTGTCGTACTCGGGAATAATATCCCATTAAATGTCTTGCTGTTGTGTCACTTTGATAGCGAATTTGATGTGGAACAAGCAAGAAAGTAGAAGACTAGAAGGAGAAGAAATCAAGTAAGGGATGAAGAAAAGAAGAGGAGAGGAGTGATTAAAAGAGGGAGAATAATAGGCACACAAGCCATTTGTATTCTCAAATCACCCAAGTCTACCAGTCATCAATTATTCTAGCAAATAAATAGTAAAACCTTAGGCAAAAAATAAAAGTCCATGGGCTAGACCCATGAAGATAAGCTCATAAACTAAAATGACATAATATCCCAATAAAACAAAATAAAACTATGCCTAAATAAAATTAAACAGCTCTCTAATGATGTCCTCGTCACCTATGTTGCTAATTGATGTGCTTTTTTGTTGGAGAGAGAATAGATGGAATGGGGTGCACTGGGGGCAGAACAAATCAACAATTATTTAGACCAAGGTTGTTAAAATCGAGATTTTACCTGAAATCGGTAGAGGGTTCAAAAAATTGAATTGTAAAATCGAATCGTAAAATTGTAAGATTTTGCTCGATGCCTATAGTATGAAAACATAGTTTATTATGCTATAAGTTTTCATTTAAAGCTTTCATTTGCTTGATAAGTAATTTTTATTAATAAAAGAAGAGAGTAAAGACAAGCCACGAGAAAATGCCATACACAAAAATTTACTTATATGAGCAAAAAGAATTCTCAATAAAATTCACAAAAGATTAGTCTGTATCTAGTTCTATATTCTCTTTACCAACTACTCCATTGAGACCGTTAAAGTACCTGGTGTGACATATACAGTTGACATTAAAATACTAACTTTACTTTATTTTAATTTTTTATTGGAGTTAAAATGTATTTGTAATATTTCATTATAAGTCGCTTGGTTTCCATCCTAGTTATTAAATGTAATTTATGGCAGTCAAATTAGTAGAACAATGCACATGGTCCTTAACTAATATAGCATATATAAGAAATTATAGTGTTATAGAATAAAAAAAATCTAAAAAAAAGTAACAAGTAAAATAGTTGTGGCATATCACTTGAAAAGAAAAATTATAAAAGTCTATTTTATTTGACAAAATTACTCAAAAATCACTTAATTTTTTAAAATCGGTAAAATTACCTATAAAATTGATATTTTACTGATTTTACATCCCAAAATCGAAAATTTACCTATTTTTACCTCTATTAAAATTTTACATAAAATCGAACAAGTTTTCTCGCTCTAACATTGAAAAGCGTAAGATTTTAGGAATTAAATCGAGATTTTAGCAACATTATTTTGGACCAGAGATGCCAATGCATAGAAGTGAGAGTGAGTTTTTGGGTTTAATCAATAGTTGAATGGAGTAGTCGTTCAGCCACTTGATAGTTTACTCAATAGTTGAATGAAGGCATCAATCAGTCACTTGATGTAGAATTTGATTTTTACAAAGATTCAAAATGCTTTCAATGTTGTAGTTGTGTGTAAAACTTTGTCTCCTTTGCAAGCTGTGCTGATGTGCATACAAGGGTTGTGCATCCCCGCGTGCTGATGTGCATACAAGGGTTGTCCCCCCTCACCCTCCCCCCACCAAAAAAAAAGAACTTTTCTTTGGTTGCAAAAAAAAAAAAGAACTTTTCTTTGGTTGCTTTTGATTAAGTACAGATGAAAAAATGCTATTTGATCCTTATTAAGATTGTAATATTATGGAGTCTCTTAATCATTAAATTTACTAAAAAGGATTATATACAGCCTAAGACAGAGGATAAAGCATATTCATTGGAGAAGCAATGCATAAGATATTTTACCCCAAGGGAGGTAGGTATATTTTTGTCTAATTTCTTAAGCAGGTCTTGGTTTATTGTCATTTCTTCAGATTCAAATAATGTAATTTTCTATGGCTATTAGGTTGCCAATCTGCATTCATTCCCAAAAGATTTCCACTTTCCTCAACATATAAGCCTTCGACAATGGTACGCTATATTTCTTTTTTTTTTTTTTTCCCTTTTTTTATAATATTAATATTTTGGCAGTGGAAAGCTGGGAACTTTATTTTCTTGTTTATGGGAACGTTAATCAATTTTTTTGGTGTAGCACACGAGGATTCAAGCTGAGGAAAAATATATATATATATATATATATATCTGGAGTCTGCCCCTTCTTATGGTAGAGTATCTGGAAAACTAAATTGAAAATATGGAAATTGGCAATCCTCTTTCAAATATCAGATAGATCTTTATTCAACCTTTATTTTCTGTCAGAACCGAGTGAAAATTTAATACCACAGATCCTTCAACCTGTGGCCCCAAGTATTGTTAGTAGAGATTCTGCTATCTTTCTAGTTTGTGGCACACATTGGTAAAGCATTTTGATTACAATTGATTCAAGGGAATGAGTTGGGATGGGTACTTGAAGGCTCATTCTTATATCTCATTCCCATTCCCTCATTTGTGATGTCCATCTGAAAAGCTGACACTTTGGTTGCCTTTGAATTTGTAGATTGGAAATGAAATGAAATGGTTTTGACACTAATAACAGTTATCTGAAAGATGCATCCCTGTTGTAATGAATACTACTTAATTTGTTGAAGTTCATAACTTTGATTTGTTATAGATTATAACTTGGAGTTTATTCTCCTACAGTTATGCACTGCTGGGGAACAGCTTAAGTGTAGCTGTGGTTGCTCCATTACTTCAGTATCTATTCACCGAGCCATCGTGAATAATGATTATCTAATCCCAAGTTCGATTGATGCCCGTGCGTAGTTGACACCTGGCCAAAATTAATTTGACGTTCTTCCATGCTTCAAGGTTTGTGCAGCTGGTGGATAAGGATCAGATTCCCGGCTCATGTTGTTGCCACAAGTGATCAAAGGATGCTCAAACTTCTACGTTTGGTTCTCAATTAAGGGAAGTGTATGAATTTTGAGAGGTAGTTCTAGTTGTATCCAATCGGCTGTACTGAATCTCTGGATTCCTGTTCAAAAAGAAGAAAATTTTGTTTTTTAACTGGTGAATGGCACAATGCCCTTATCTAAGTGATTTATGAGGAAAATTATTACGACTACGTTTGTTATTACTTGGACTGAGAATGGAAACGGGAATTAGAACATGAATAAAAAGGGGAATGAGAAGGAGAATATAAACAGAATTTTACGTAAGTGGAAGGAAAAATCAAGGCCTAGGACCACCAATGAAAGTATTTCTTGTTCGTAGGCCAAATAAAACATAAATGATCAGGTAAATGGTCTTTAAAATCGAGAGAAGTCGACAATCTCACTAGTAGTAGACTGCTCTAATTTCAATTTAAACAACAATTTCATTGCATACTTTTTGAAATTTTATGATTGGTTTTCCGTGCGCATGTCGTTGAACTTAATGAAAAACGCTGTTTAGGTCAACTGTATAAATCTTCACTTCATGCATACAAGTTTTGAATATTAATGTACAACAAGTTTTAAATGCAAAAATTATAAAGTGTACCAGGTGTATGATTTTACATAAAATCGAACAAATTTTTTTTATTCTAATATTGTAAAAATGTAAAATTTTAAAATTTAAATTGAGATTTTAATAACCATAATGTTTAGTGGAGTGTTGTGCCTAGTTTATGGTTATGACTTATTTATTTTGATTAGGCGTGGAACCGAGCTGAGCCGAGCATAGCTTTAACTTGTTTGAGATTGACTCAAGATTGTTATATTGAGCTCGAGCTCGAGTTCGATTCAAACTTTTATATAGGTTCAAGTTCGACTTGATAAAGAAAAATTTAGACTCGAACTCAACTAACAAATAGCTCGATTAAACCAAAATAACGTTGTTTTACTTTAAAATAAAATAAATAAAATATTAAAAAAATATAATAAAAAAATTATATTAATAATATATATATGTATTATTTTAATGAGCCTGCTCGCGAGCTTTCGAGCCTAACTTTTCTAAGCTCGAGTTCAAATCCAAACGAGCCATAAATTAAGGCTGGTTCGAGCTCGTTTTAGCCACAAACCGAGTTCGAGCCAAGTTTTTTTTGAGTCGAGCTCGAGTAGCTCATGAACAGCTCGGTTTGTTTTCATCCTTAATTTTGATTTTAGTTATTATTTTATTTTGTTTCTGTTGTGATTTGACTTTGAATGGAACATTGTGTGCTAATCTATATTATTATATAAATGAAATAATAGGGATATTTGGTGAAGTCTCAAATTTAATGAAATCTTAAATTTAGTAAAAATTTTTACTTTGTTTTTTCATTAATATATATCCCTTAACTTCTCGCAACTACTAATAATTTTTATAGAAATAAATATAATTTTTTTTAGTAATTCTCACTTAATTAAGTAAATTTGCAATTTGCATTGATCATACAAGCAAGGATGATTAAAAAAAAAAAAAAAAGACCACTGGCACTTGGAAAGGTTGCTTGCTGACACCCTAAGTTCTCTAACTTTTATTATCATCATCCTACCTCCCCGTTCATGAGTCACTTTTTTCCTCCTTTCCCCATCTACCCCCATATACATACAAACAAACATAGATACATATATACATACATATATATAGGATGTGCTACAAAAAATATAGAATAATGAAAAAAAAAAAGAAAAGAAAAAAAGAAGAAGAGATGGAAGTTAGTACCAAAATTTGAATTATTTTTTTAGTTTTCTAATTAAACCCATTTCAAATGCGTCTATGCTGTTAGATTAAGGAAAGAATGTTTGGTTTGGACATACGGTGAATATTTATTCTTTCCAACAAAGAGTAAGGTTAGAAATTATTGTATTATTTATACTTTTTTGTAATGTTTTCTTTGATAGAAAATAACCATGAGAATAGTTTTGGTATGCTTTAAAAATAAAATTTTAAGTTTTTAAATTAAACCTAATTTTTTCTTTAAGGAAGGAAATAAATAATAAAGAAATTTTAGGTCGGCACTGTTTATTTCTCGGTGCCCACAACTCTCCTAGATTGGTCGATTTTATGCTCTTTTTATTCTTAGATATTATAAAATAATATATATATAATATTTAATAGAGGTATCAATGTGGGTTAAAATTTATATACTATTGAGGCTCTATTTAGAGTCATAAAAAGTTTTGAAAAACAGTTAAAACAGTAAAAACTACTAAAAATCTTTAAAAGTTATTCAATTTTTTTATCTTACTACACGAATTACGAACTCATAACTTATCTCAATTAATATTAAGTTTTATAACTGAATTTTCGATGGCACTAAATTGTGATTATACACTTTTTTTAATTTGCTATTTAATGCTGAGATATGTTATGATATATTAAAAATAAGATGAATACGTGTTCATTGCGAAACAAATAATAATTAAAAATAAATAGACTATAATGACAATGGAAATATGCTATTATAGAAGTTGACACACTGATAGACATTACTCCTGAGTTTCAACAAGAGAATAGCGAAATCTAAGAAAAATGTTGATTTTAGAGAAAGTGAGAATACTATACAAAATAGAAAGAGTCATGACATACCCTTAAATTGAAAGATCTTAAACTTACATAAGGTTGAGTAATCGTGCCTATGGATTAGTAATCCACAACGACGATGAAAACGGTAATGCTCATTGTAGCCCTTAGACTCGGATCTATAAACGACGACGTATGAGTGCTTTGCGACCCATATATATACATATGAACTAACGATAATTTAGACTATCATGTTGATTATGGTACAGTCTTGTAGAATATTCTTCCCCACCTTGAGAAAAAATAAATAAATAAATAAAGATTGACAAGAGAAATAAAAATTATAAATTAATGTTGTTCTATTCTGCTATACATTGATGTATTCAATGATTTTTTGCTATATTCTTTATTTTTATGTGATTTCTAAAATGGATTATAAAAAGTATACTTCTATGCATCGTGAGCGATTTGGTATTCACATCCCTATAGATTGTATTGCAGATGCAGAGCCTGAGACGTAAGAGAGCCGGCATAACCAGTTGAAACCCTACAATTCTATTAAGTAGCTTTTAGGACTTAAATGTAATAACTCTTAAAAATTTATGTATATGAAAATATCGTTTTATAAATAAATGAAACTTATGTTATCTGGTTTTAATTTAAATTTAGGTATGTATTTTATTAATAAAATAATTATTACTATTATTTATACTATTGAATAGGATGGTTAATGGCTCTGACAAATAAATAGTGAGACTGTAATAAATCATATATATTAAATTTTATAATCTAACTCATTTATCAGGATCTAGGGTTTGGGGGGCATGACATTAACTTTGTATATCTTAATATTTCTTAAATGTTCTTTTTAATTGCCCACTAATTTTACATTTTATATCTTTTATAAATATAATTTAATTACAAATTATTTATTTAAATATCATTTAAAACTAATCATTATTTATTTATTGTGTTATTTATTTATACTTTACTGCAATGTATCTTTCTTTAACAAAAAGAATTGTTGTTACCATTTGAAGAGAAATTTTATTTTTAATAATTTTTTCTCTGCATGAACCACCATTTATTATCTTGTAAATATTTTTCAAAAAATAATTTTTAGAAAATATTTTTTTTAAATATGAAAAAGTTATTTTTCAAAAAATTTTATTTTGAAATAAATGGAGCCAAAATTATGAATAATTTTTTGCAAAAAAATTATTTTTGCTTGAAAAAAAGTTAAAAATAAAAAATATATATGTCAATATAGTTTGAGAAGAAGATAAATTAAAAAAATAAAATTTTCTTCCACTTTCAGGTTTAATTTTTGTATTTGGAGCGAATAAAAAAAAATCTAAATCAATGAATCTTTTTTTTTTTTACTTTCCCTTTGATTTCTCTTATTTTCTTATATTTTTCTTCTTAAAGAAACAATCCAAGCGTGCATTTAATTCGGCCATTTTCACATATTTTATGTATTTTTGTTAAAAAATAAAATTAAAAAAATATTTGATTTGAAGAATAATTTCTTAAAAACATACTTAATACAAAATAAAAAATAATAAAATACAATTTTCAAACCAAACTAACTTTTTCTTTTTACGTGTATTCCAATCTATTTTATTCTCATTTTTCTCTTTCTCGTGTTAAATATATTTATTATTAAATAATTGCCTTATTTCTATGTTTTTTTTTTAATTAAATAATAAACTTCATTCTCTCTTGACATTTACTTATAACATTCAGGATCTAATTTTGTTATGATGTTTTGGAGTGCTCTAAAAATAATATGAAGCAGGGTTCTAAAAGTTTTTAGTATGGTCTGATTTTTTTTAAATTACCGGAATATTATATGTTTTTTTTAATAATATTTTAAAAATTAGGAAAAATTTTTAAGAAATATCTCAAAATTTGTAGAGAATTATAGAACTCTTAATAATTATCGTAAATATCTTATATAATTTGGTAGGTAATTTAGAGGTATAATTCGCACTGTTTAATCAAATCAATGTCTATCATTCATTAAGAAATTGAAGATATGTAAATACATGTAGAGTTTATTTTTTTATATGAAGTGTAAGCATCTAACTTCTAAGCCTTTAATTAATTTAATGAATAAACAATTTATAAAAACAATAAAAACAAGTTGGGTGTCTAATTATTACACAAGTCGAAAGAATTTTTTTAATAATTACCATTTAGTTAAATAAATTTAATCTTGTAATTTTTAATATTCGTTAAATGTCCTTTTTAACCAATTGCTATCTTTACATTTTCTTATCTTTTTAAATTTCATTTAGTTACAAATTATTTATTAAATGCCATTTAAAACTATCTAATATTTTACAAGTGTTTTAATTTTTAAATTAAAAAAATTTTGGTAATTTATTTAAAATTAAAAATATATATTTATTAAAAAATACAGACTATGCACCCACATTTAATTTATATATAACTGCCAAGTGTTATAATTTTGCGTTATCGGTCGTGGGATTAGGGGTATGACAGTAAATACTTGTACTAGGCCTTAATTTCTAAAAATGGTAAATTACACTTAGATCCCCTAAACATTAACATAATTATACATGGATCCTCTCGATATTTCAAAATTACATTAACCTCCCTTATTTTGAATTGTTTGTAATACTTAGACTATTCCGTTAATTTCGCCACTAACTTCGTTAAAAATTTATTGAAAAGACAAATATACCCCATATATTTGCACACTTATATGCAGGAAAAAAAAATCAAATTTTATTACATGCTAGCAGCGTTCGTCGAATCAAATCAGTGCCATCGCCTCCGTCGGCGACTGTGGCAGTCTTCGTCGGCGATTAAACCTGCGTATGTTGGCACTCACTTGCATTGCCCAATGTGGAGATATCTTCATCCCCAGACCCACCTGCACCCAGAAAACTCAGACACCAATCCTCAACGACAAAGAGAAAACGGCTCTCGCCCAGCCCTCGTCGGAGTCTTTCCTTTGATCTGTCGTCCGACGAGGTTGAATCTATATTTCGTGAAGACTTTGGGCACAACATCAAGAGTGCTCGGAGGGATACAGAATAAATTTCATTATTACACACAGATATATATACATGTGTGTATGTGTGTGTGTCTACGCACTTAATTGGTATGAAAATTTTATGTAAATTTTTCATAAAATTTTCAAGAGTCTTGCAATTTACTCTCATAATGCTCGCTACTGTTTAAATTCATATAATATATATTTCTCAATTTTGTGTGATTAATATCTAGAATATTTTTATTTGGAAATGATTCTATGGCCTCGTTTGGCATACTATAAACTTCTAAAAAACTCTATAAATCTCCAACAATCCCTCTACCTTTAATTTTTTCGCCATCACTAATTTCAAAAAATTCTAATATTTCGGTAAAAAAATATAAAAATCTGAAAGTAGATTAACCGAATGTGTAAATTTTTTATACAATCATATTCTTCGTGTCGAAAGCTTTCAAACGAGTACCATTGTTGTTATTTTTTGTGAATTTTTTTGAATCCGTGGGAACGGTTTCCAAATCCGTTCCCACGGTCTGCTACTTTTCAGAAAAAAAGAGTGCCAAAATTAACCCCAAACCACATTTTATCTCAATTTATCTTATTTTTTCTTACTCCAAACGAGGCCTATATATACACACAGCAATGGTTTCTCTCACTATAGCAATTGTGGAATCGAATCGTTAAAACTTTTTCCCAAAATCTTGAATCAGCCACCCCCATTGGGTCTTCTGTAAATTTGGGAAATGACGAGTTTAACCTAGTGATGACTCTATTCCTTGCGCCACGAATAGGCTGCTGTTGATTACCGGAGCGAACGAAGGAGGGTAGCTTGCCAGTGGAGTTTTTTCGCAACTTTAGGCTACGGGTTTTTTTTCCCTTCCCCATCTCCTTCTCTACATTTCCTTTTCTCACTCTAAACCCACCTGCACCCTGTTTTTGCCACCACCCCTTCCTTTGCCTTGAAGGCCAACGGGCCATTCATTCGATTTATTATTTTACAAAGTGTTCACCAAACTAGGAAAATTCTATGAAAACTATGAACAAATTGAAAAATTAGAAAATCAAAATTATTACATTGATGGAGTCATGCACATTTCGGAAACAACACAAGAAACCACACGCAGGGCCTTTTGTCAAAAACCCACCCAGGCTTCTTGTATTATGATGGAATTACATACATACATACATATATATATATATATATATATAGATATATATTCATATCTCTAAAAACAATCCGAGAAAATCCGCATTGAAGCTTATTCTTTGTTTTTATTTGCTTTATTGATGGAAACATGGCGAACATATTCAAATTGGGGTTTTATTTCGATCTCTTGTATCCTCAGTAACGAAATTTGACTTTCAAAGTTGAAAATTTCTTAGCGCTTCAAAGTTGTAAATTTCGGCCTGAGAAAAAAAGAATGTGTTTGTGAAATCTATTCCAATTAATTCAAATTTGAAGTGAAACCCTAAACCTAAACTCTCTCTTCTTTCTCTTTCTAAAAAAACTCTCTCTGTGGTGACTCTTCAAATTTCGACGCATTCCAGTCATTTTTCGGCGAGGCTACTGTAGACACACAAATTTTGGCTAATCAAATATTACCAAGTGTCAAATAAAGCCCAATTAAATTAACAAATCAAATCTTGCCGCGTGGCTCGTGGAGGATTTCAACAAAGCTACACAAGTGGACGAACCACATGCCGCCACACGTGACAAGCTCTAAAGACAATTATCATTTTTTAATTTTTATCTCTTAAAAAAATAAATAAGAGATAATTATTTAAGAATTATAATGATATCCAAATTACTTGATTTTTATCTCTTATTTAATAAATAAAATAATGAGATAATTATTTAAGTGGTTTGATATTATCTAAAGTCTTGGATATTATCTATTATTTAATAAATTAAATAGTGAGATAATCATCCTGGGGAGGTTGAATTCAACTATAACTCTCTCCCACACATCTATAAATAGGGGTCACTCCCAAGCATAAAAAACACCCTTCTACACACAAGGAGACTCTGCCGGATCAAGCTGCCAAAACCCCCCACAGACTCTCAAGTAACAAGAAGATACACGTGTTGATTTGAGATCAAGCTGCAAGCCCTCGTATCAACTTTGCAAAGAGAAGAATCAGAGGATTTTTATTTTTTTTATTAGAAATTATCAGAGATTGTATTCCACTTTCTATAAATCAATAAAATTTCAATTTGTTACTACAATTTCTGTGTTTATTTTCCAAACACGAAATTTGTGTGTACAGCTGCCAACTCATTTTTGATAGTCGGTGTTAACCTGTGCATTTTTCGGCATCAGATGTCCCATCCAACCTTCTCAGGGCGCGGGTTTGGAGTCTCTTCTTATATGTATATATATATATATATATATGTGTGTGTGTGTGTGTGTGTGTGTGTGTGTGTGTGTGTAAATTTTAAATGTTAAAAAGGTTATTTTAGTCCATTTACATATATGAAGGGTAAATTGGTACATTGAAAAAAATTTTTTGCTGACGTCGTCATTTTAACAGAAATCCTAACAGCACACTAACAGAAGGGGGTTTGAGCTATAAATATTTTAAAATATGAGAGGTTAATATAATTTTTAAATGTTGAGGTGATTTATGTGTAATTTCACAAATGTTCAGAGGATCTAAGTGTAATTTACCCTTCTAAAAATTGTGTTGACTGCTGGGGGTGGGTTGGAAATTCTGGATGCTTAGAAATCTTCCACGGCTCAGAGCAGACAATGGGGTAAACGTCGTCTTCAGCATGGGCCTCATAGTCGGAATTGGGCTGGGCTGTCAGCCCATAGTCGCTGACTGATTCTGCTCTTCTGGATCCTAGGTTTTGTTTTGGCTCCCTTTGGATAACCAGGAGAAGAAAGCTGCAGAAGCAAAGAGAGATGAGAACTTGGTCTGGTCCTGGTGTCGCTTCACGGTTGATTCGTTCTTGCACAATCCGTAGATGTCTCTGCTCATCTTCGATCTCCCCCTCTCAACACCAAATCTCGAACGCGAACACAACCTCGGAACCAGAATTTTCTCGGATACCCATCATAGAATCTCTTCTTTCGGACAACCCCATCATCTCAGAATCATCATCCCAACTCCAAAATCCCGATACAACTGCTAGTTTCCCTGACAAGCCTATTTTGGAAGCTCAGCCTACCGGGACAATTCCGGCCACAAGCGAATACAGCAGGTACGAATTCGCCCAACCGGTTTCAGACAGCACGGTTCTTGAACAGACCCATGTGATAGATGTTCTGTTAAGCCATAGGAACGATCCTGATTCAGCTTTGAAGTACTTTAAATGGGCGCAGAAACACCGTGGTTTTGTTCGGGGCATTCTCGGCCCCAATTGTGTTTTGCTCCACATTTTGATGGGTTCCCCGAACCATCATCGAATTGCTCGGAACTTGCTTAACCAGTACGTTTTGGGGGATTCATGTCCCTCTGCCAGTGTTTTTGTTGATCGGTTGGTTGACTGCTCGAGAAGCTTTCATTTTGAGTTGGATTCTCGGATTTTTAATTACTTGTTGAATAGCTATGTGAGGGCTCGTCGGTTTAAAGATGCTCTTGATTGTTTTGATAGGATGATCGAGAGCAATGTAGATCCATGGATTGCTTATGTAAATATCCTTTTGACTACGATGGTTAGAAAAAACATGATTGCAGAAGCACGTGGTTTGTACGATAATGTAGTCTCGAGAGGAGTTAAGTATGATTGTGTTACGATATACGCGATGATGCGTGCTTGTTTGAAGGAAGGGAAGGCTGATGAGGCAGAATTGTATTTTAGGGAAGCCAAGGCTAGTGGCCTTGTGCTTGATGCAGCTACTTACAGTATTGCTATTCAGGCTGTTTGTATGAAACCCAATTCGAATGTGGCATGCCAGTTGTTGAATGAGATGAAAAAAATGGGGTGGGTTCCTTCCGAGCACACATTTGCAAGTGTAATTGGGGTTTGTGTAAAGCAGGGGAACATGGTCGGTGCTTTAAAGCTAAGGGATGAAATGGTTAGTTGTGGAAAGCCTATGAATTTGGTGGTTGCAACTAGTTTGATGAAGGGATATTGTGTGCAGGGTGATCTAGAGAGTGCTTTAAGTTTGTTCAGTGATATTATTCAGAATGGACTTGCACCAAACAAGGTAACATATTCAGTTCTGATTGAAGGGTGCTGTGTGAATGGAAATATAGAAAAGGCATATGAGTTATTCGAGCAAATGAAACTTGCGGGTATACAGCCAAGTGACAGTAATGTAAATTCGTTGATTCGGGGACTTTTGAAAGCTCGGCTGTGGGAGGAGGCATCCAAGCAGTTTGATGAGGCAGTTGAATGTGGCATTGCCAATATTTTTACATACAATAACATGATATTCTGGCTTTGCAAAGAAGGTTTGGTGGAGGAAGCCTGCAGTGTATGGCATAAGATGGTGAATAATGGAGTGTTGCCGAGTGTAGTTTCATACAACAACTTGATACTTGGTCACTGCAGAAAAGGAAATATGGACTTAGCATCACAATTATTTTCCATGATGCTAAAAACGGGTTTGAAAGCTAATGTTGTTACATATAGTATTTTGATTGATGGGTATTTTAAAAAAGGTGAGAGTGAACAAGCCCTCAGCATGTTTGATCAGATGGTGGGATCGGGAATTGCCCCCACAGAATTCACATTTAACACAATTATCAATGGTTTGTGCAAAGTTGGTCGCACATCTGAGGCACGGGAAATGCTGAAGAAGCTTGTAGAGAAGGGTTTTATTCCTGTCTGTAGAGCTTACAACAGCATTATAGATGGTTTTGTCAAGGAGGGTGCCATCGGCTCTGCATTGGCTGTATACAGGGAGATGTGTGAATGTGGGGTTTCCCCCAATGTTATCACTTACACCAGTTTGATAGATGGGTTTTGTAAAAGCAACAATATTGATCTTGCTTTGAAAATGGGGAATGAGATGAGAAGCAAGGGTTTTGAATTGGATGTTACTGCATATAGTGTCCTCATTGATGGATTTTGCAAAAGAAGGGACATGGAAAATGCATGTAGACTTTTCAATGAACTTATGGAAGTTGGGTTATCTCCTAACGCAGTTGTTTATAATAGTATGATTAGTGGCTTTAGAAATCTAAATAACATGGAAGAAGCACTTGCATTGCATAAGAAAATGATTAATGAGGGGATCCCATGTGATTTGGAAACATATACTACATTAATTGACGGGTTGCTAAAAGAGGGGAAGCTGCTCTCTGCAACACAAATATACAGTGAGATGCTTGCCAAGGGCATCATCCCTGATGCTATCACATATGCTGTCTTAGTACATGGTCTTTGTAATAAAGGACAACTAGAGAATGCTCGCAATTTATTGGAAGAAATGGATAAGAAGAATATAGCTCCCAATGTTCTTATTTATAACACTTTGATTGCTGGATACTTCAAGGAGGGAAATTTGCAAGAAGCTTTTAAATTGCATGATGAGATGCTTGACAGAGGTCTTGTACCCGATGATACAACTTCTGACATTCTTGTAAGCGGAAGGTTTAAGGGAATAACTTCCCCATTGAGATGTCATCTGTCTAACAACCATTAGAAATGGTTATTGATTACAAATTACTTCCAGAGTTTGTTTGATCTTGCAAAGGAGAAAATAATCTCCATATGTGATGGTTATCATTGTGATGTCTGCTGCTTTGTCTGAGGAGGTAACGTCTATATGTCCCAATCCCGTTCCAATTTTGAACTTGGTCAGCATTCTTGTGGTTTTGTACATGATCTGCAATTCTTCTTTTCCTACTTTTATATTCTAGGCTGATTGAGATCCCTCCCTGGCTCTTCAAGATGCTGATGGTGATCCTTCCCTGGCTCATCAAGATGAAAAAAGGCTAAAGATTGGCCTGTAACAGTTCTGGTGCATTTGCTGTCTTTTTTTGGGTATAAATCATCACTTCCCAATTTTTTTTTTAAATCAGTTTAATTGTGATTTTTATTTGATTATGCCCATTTATAAGTTGTTGATTGTGATGGAGAAGTGCTCCTTCTATTGCTGTCTTAAGTTATATGCTGGAAATAATGTTTAAAATGTATTTTTGGTGTAGAATTCTATTGCATGGTAAACTTCCAATGATCCAGATGCTACCAAATCTTACCCCAATTAATTTTATAGTTTGTTTTACTTGGGGCCTGTTTGATATTTTTTTTTCTATTTCTTGTATTTGTTTTCAAAATTTTGAAAACCAAAAACACATTTGCTAATGTCCTTGATATTATTTTTTGGCCAACATTTTTAAAAAAATTTTGAAAACTATAAAAGGTGTTTTCACTTGTGTTCAATTTACTTATTTATTTATAATCCCCCCCCCCCAAAAAAAAAAATAACATTTCCCAATTCAAAATTGTAATCCCAATTGGATGTTTAAGTTTGTGTGCCAATCACAATCTCAAATGCCATTGGTTGGATTTGAACACTGCACGGATATTTTTATTTTTCTTTGATAACCTTTTGGTTGTGTCTGTTTGGGGGATGTGGGACTCGAGATTGGATTTGTCATTTGCAGGTCTCAAATTTTCTGTTTGATAACCCAAAAAAAGAGGGGCAGATTGCTAATCCCTCAAAATGTGGGATTAGGAATACCATGGGCAGATGGTATATCCCCCACTCCTGCATTTGATTCCTACCAAAATGTAAAGGTCCAAAATTATTTTATATCACATCTCCTTTTAAATCACATTTCATATCCCGCTTTATATCCCCCATCAACCAAATACCAACAAATAATTCCACATAAAAAAGTAATCCCATGTTATATCCCATTTCATATATTATCTCATGGTATTATTTGTCTTCTATCAGCCAGTCCTCCCAATCAAACATAGCCTTTATATATTTCTTTTTTGTCTTTCTCCTTCCATAAAGCTGAGAAAATAGAAAGTATTCCAGAAGCTTGTTTTTGTAGCTTGGAGAATGACTTGCATTTTGAAATATTGGGTGACCTTGGCACTTGCCTGTCTTTTGACTTTGGAATTTTTTTTTTTGGGTTGCTGTATGCCTCCTGAAATTTGTCGACCTTTGTAAATCTCTAAATGCTGGTATGCTACATCTCCAGTTACAAAATTGATACTCTTTCTAGCACAATTTCATGTTTTTCTTTTATTGTTTCCTTTGCCAATGCTTTGTTACAATGACACTTCAATCAATTAATTTCAGGTCATTAGGGTTTCTGGGACTTGCTTTGGTTTGCCAAATCCAGGGGAAGGGTTGCACTGAGAACTGCCTATTTCGATTGTTTTGTACTTCCACATTCTCAGAGTCAAAAACTGGGTAAGTGCGCGGGCACACACACATGTATGTATGTATCTTCTTTCCATGTCAGCGTTGCAGCAATGCAGTTCTTCAAAAGAGATTGATTGTCAGCGTTCTATCCAGGCATAGGTATATGATGCTGCTCTTGCCTTTTTTGATTGTCAGCGTTCTATCCAGGCATAGGTATATGATGCTGCTCTTGCCTTTTTTTCTTTTTTCCAGGATTCCTGGATCAGTATCTTGGTTGTGGCATTATGTTTCCAATCGTCAAGCCACACTGTACATCAGCAAGAGGCTCTAATGAAAGTGCATTATCGGACTTGTTTGGCCCAGCAACGTCAAGTCAAAATTTTCAACCGGCAGTCATGATTTGTTTATTTATTTTTTAAATAAACAGTTACCCCTGATCAAACTACAACCAAACAAAGAACAGGGTTTCTTATGCCCATCTTTTAATATTTCGTGGGGGTTGTAATTTGATGTGATGGTTTATTGATGGAATTAGCACTCAAGGATGTGAGAAAATGGAGACTTGAAGATACCCAGTTAATGCCTGAATTGCTGTTTGATATATATATATATATATATATTAGTTTGCTGGAATTCATGGATAGTAGTTGCAACATTTGAACTTGGCAATCTAGGCGAGGATCAGGGTTGGTTGACAGGAAAGATTGGCTGTGTTTGTTTTGGGAATTAGAGGTGAGTAATTGAGCATATAAATCTGTGATTTCCATTTATCTCGTTTGATGGAGGAGCTTATTAATTTATTTTGGATTGCAGATCTCCTAAAGTGGGGGATATGCTATCTCAAATATCCCTGTGGGGGTGGGATAAATATTATTAAAATAATTATTTCATTGATTTATTATTAAAATAAGGAATAAATATTTTTAAATTAAAATTTAATTATTTTGAAAATAATGATTTATTATTTAAATTAGTAAATTGTCACTAATTTAAATAACAATTCATTATTAAAGTATTTGGTTAACATAAAATTAATTACTTTTAAATTAATAATTTCTTATTAAATTAGTTGATGATTTATTATTAAAATAAATAAATAATTTAATGAATGAGTGTTATATATATAGATTAATTGTTATTCTCAACTAAGCATATTTAAGTCATACGATTGGAGTGTTACATTCACTTTGAACTTAACATAATTATTATAAGTTAACTATTTTACCTATCATCTAAATATAATTAAAAATAATGCACTACTTAAGTGTAAAGTTAATTTTTACAATTTTTTACACTAAACAAAGTTAAGTTATCACCTGTCAGAACTTTTGGTCTAATTTGTATAATGTAAACAATAATAGCAATAGTATTTTGTATAAATATTTTATTTTTTTGTTACGTACACAAAACTAAATTAATGTCATGAATGGTATTAACTTTTTAAATGAAAAGACGGTATAATTGTTTAATGTCTTTTAAATGCTTAAAAATAATTAATTCATTTGATTTAATAATTTTTTATAGGCTCATTTCTTGACTTATTTGATGGGGTCTCATTTTTAAGATTGGACTTGGATCTCAAAAGTTTTGGAGCCGAGCCTGATTAAATCAGTGGGTGTAAGTGCAGGCAATGCAAGTATGTGAGGTATAAAATGCATTTTTTTTTTAAATTATTAAGAACAAAACTCTAATTTTTTGACAAAAATTTTAAGAATTTTTCACTTTAGTTTAAATTATGAAGTACAAAAGTATACAAATAGGGTGGTAAGCGGTAACTCTATAATTTTTGTCATTTTAACAATAATTCATTATTTTTGATATTAAATGCTTGAATCATCTATGATTTGTTTCTCAATAAATATAATAAAAAACTATTAAATAAATGAATTAAATTAAAAGAACATTTTTTTACAAAGGGAAATTTTTTGCATCTGGTCAACTCTAGTGAAAGAAAATCAATTTGAGGGGCCATTCCTTTATTTCCCCGACACATCACTCTCCAATTTACCCGAGATTGCAAGGCCTATGCATCTTTCATTCCAGAAGCTGTTCTTCCCAATTTACTACGATAGATGCAACTTAATTACCAATTTAACACTCAAAATCGAATTTAAGAAAATTTGGACTTTCATTGTTTTTGACCGCAAAAAATCTAAAAGTGAACACGCATCAAATACCGTCTTTTTTCGTTTATCGAACGAAAACGTAAGGTCTCTCTCTCTTTCTGTGCATCTTTTACGTGTATTGCTAGCATCGGAGGTTAAGCGGCCTGCAGTCCATTTACATTTTAACAGTTAAAAGTACAAAATTTCAGTAGTGAGATTTGAGCTCGGCTCCAATCCAGTTTGTAATTAAAACGAATATAAATTAAATTAAATTTATTGTTTATTTTAGATTCGAGTTTAAGTTTAATCCCAGAAACATTCGACTTAAAAATTCACGAATTGATTTGATAAAATAATATATATATTTAATAATATTTTTTATATTTTTATAATAACTTATTTATTATATTTTTAAACTAAAATGATACTATTTTAATTAAATCGGGTTATCCACTTGTTAAACTCGAGTTTAAATCAGGACAAGGCAAGCCTTGGGCCACGGCCCCTGAGTTTGGAAACATGTCATTGGTATTTGTAATTTTTTGGATTTAAAATATTTTATGCTATGATTTGATATTCTAAAATCTTAAAAATGATATACTTAAGATCAGAAAAACACCTTAGTGGATATAAATTTTTGGGTAAAAACTTTTGATAATATATTTTAGTTAAGAAAATACCGTTAGTACATATAAAATTTTGATTAAAAACTTTTAATACTATAGTTTATTCAATAAAACACCATTAATAAAATTTTTTTAATTGGTAAAATACCATTAATACATGCAAATTTTTGGATCAAAATAATTTTAGGCTATTAAATGTTACAAACTTATCTAAAATTAATTAATTTTTTAGTTGGTATATATGGTCCAGAATTTAGAAGCTCAAATAATTTTATCATTTATACATAACACATCACTTATTGACAGTGATACAAAAAACTAAAAAGAAAATAATAGTCTAAAATTTAAATGCTTCCAAAAACTTAAGCATATAAAAATATTTCTAATCTAAATATTTTAAAATTTTAAACCCGTTATAAACAATTCATGTTAAATAATATTTAAGAATTAGAAAAAATAAAATAAAAAAGGAAATTAAAACAAACATTGTTAATTTATGCAAGATGTAAAAATCTCAATTGCTACTATAACTACCAAGTGTGTATTTTTAGTGTAAATTTGCCCCCCCAGCAAAAAATGTTGGCATCGTCTTCGTCTAAATTATTTTTTATCAAGTTAAATTCGAACTTATATAAAAATTCAAACCGAGATAGAATTTGGTATAAATAATTCTAGTCGAACTCAAACAAATTATTTGAATTAAAACTTGGCTGCTCATTTCCACTAGGTATTAGGAGTTAATCTTGTTTTTGGATGATCCGAATGACATTCATTCAAAGGTATTGTTTATTTGTTATTAGGAAAAGGTATGCTTTTACTGACTCCAATCCTTAATTCCAAGTAGATTAAGGTGTTTGAATGTATACCAATAGCCTTAGTCTACTTAAAATTTCAAGGCGGGTAAGGTGAATCCTTTCGGGATTAAACAATACCTTCATATGTAGTCCCGGACTAGCTCCTAACCGCCATAGTGATTATATAGAATGCATACATCTCTCATATTTTCGTAACAACGGAGAACATATATACATATCTCATATTTACGTATGGGTATCGGTGAGCATCTTACTATAGACAGAACAAAGGAGTACTCCGTTTCGTTTATTGAAAATTATTATATATTTCAGAAAACAGAATAAATTAGCATGCAAGAAACGAGACACTGTTTACTAAAAAAGTGTAAACTTTTTTTCTTCCTCTTGAGTTTCTGAAAATTGTCTTTTGTTCCAAAATCCCAACTTTTTCTAAAAGAGTTTTATCCAAAAAAGCAGGAACAACTTTCATCTATATATCTACCCTCTAATTTTAAACTGAATTGTGATGAATTTACAGTTCTTTGGAGGTTCAAGGCAACATTTCCCAGGAATAGGAGGAAGAGAAAGAGCAACACGTACGAACGCATCAGGGTATGGTCTTTCCTGCTTGTTTTCCGATCATGTATATGATACATCTCTAGCTACTAAGAATTTAGAAGAAATTCATATATATAATTGTTTAGTTGATCTTCAAGCTCAATCAAAATAAGCAAAAAATTGAAATGCATGAGCTTGAGTTTAGAAGCTGCACGTGCGAGACGATTAATGGTATTTATTACTCCAATTTGCGTAAATATTTGAGAACAATACATCATTAAAAATACTAGTTCACACACCAGGATTGAGTGTATAATGGAATGAAGCATTAATTTCTTTGAAGTTTTAAGATAAAAACCAAAACTTTCATGTTCTTCCCACTGCATGCTTTTCCTTTCTTGTTCTTTTTCTCTGATCTTTTGTGGAATGTTTCATTTTTCCATTTGCCAAGTATTTAACTGTCACCGGTCCCGGGCTCGTGCGCATTTGCTTCATAAAATTGGCAAATCAAGTTAGAAATAATCCTAAACTAGTGAGTTAATCCGAGTAGTAGGTTATTCAAACGTGTTCAAGTTTGGCTTATAAGCTTGAGTTAGTAAGTTTTTAATCAAGTCAAGCTCTAGTAACTTGATTATTTTACATAAATTTAAGCTTATAGGCTTGATTTGGTAACAAGCTGATCTTCAACAAGATTTTAAAGAGCCCTGAAGGTGATCCGAGCTTGAGATGTTTAATTCACATAGGGATTTATACTTAAACCAGAAGTTGGCAAGTAGTGATTCTTTTTTTTTTTTTTTTTTTTTTGTTTTTTTGTTTTTTTTTCATGTAGGGATTTGTTTTTGTTTTTAATTCTATGTGTGCGCGTTGCATCAATGTTATTATCACACTATACAATCCCCAATTGATCTTTTGCATTTTAAATCCTATATGTACCATTCACTCTCTTCATCAAATTCCTCAAAAACAATCAGCCATCCTAAAACAGCTGTGGAAGTAACAGAATCACAAACAGTACATAAGTGGATCTCTCTTGCCATCAATATATCTAGGGAGATAGATAAAGAGAGAGGAGGACGAGGAAGAAGAAGAAGAAGAAGAAAATAGTCATTTATTCTTGAGCTCCGAAATAAAGGGACTCAAGTTTCTTTTCATTTAAATTTGAGAAAAAAAAGGTCTTATTTTGTTTACTTTATAAATTTATGCACTTTGCAGCCTGAGTGGTGACAATGGAGTCAGGTGATGGCATATTGAGAGTCAGTGAGAAGGAAATTTTATCGAGGTCTTCTAGTGTAGAAGACGATGAAGAAGCACTGAAATGGGCAACTCTTGAGAGACTGCCAACCTATCAACGCATTAGGAGAGGCATATTGACTGAAGAGAAGGGCCAAGCAAGAGAAATCGATGTGGAGGATGATAATGACAAATTCTTGCTGAAGCTCAAGGAACGCTTTGAGAGGAAAATCTTCTGATCTTGGCTGTTGTTGAGATTTTTTTTTTTGGTCCCCTCTTCTATGCTCCAACAAACCATTCTTTTGATTTTCTGATACAGGGTAGGAATTGATATTCCGACAATTGAAGTCCGATTTGAGCATTTAAATGTTGAAGCAGAAGCTTATGTTGGCAGTAGGGCACTGCCCACAATGTTCAACTTCTCCACAAATATATTAGAGGTAAAATTTTGAGCACATTTTGATAATTATTTATTTATTTTTTATTTTGTTGTTGTTGTTGTTGTTTTTGTGAATTGGACTAACACTATCTGTCTGAAGGGGCTCTTGAATCATCTCCACATTCTTCCAAGTAGGAAGAGACCATTGGAAATCCTTCGTGACGTTAGTGGAATCATCAAGCCTGGCAGGTGAGAAAAAGAGCAAGATCACATTGCACAATATTACAGTTACAGACTCACCTAATAACATCCTAGTTCTCAATTTAATTACATCCGTCCTTTTTTCTTTTTTTGGCAGAATGATTTTGCTTTTAGGCCCTCCAAGCTCTGGAAAAACCACTTTGCTGCTAGCTTTGTCTGGAAAGCTTGATCCAGACCTCAAAGTAAGAAAACCAAGTATCGAGAACCTGATTCATCTCGTGATATTTACATAAATGTTTATGGTAAAATTAAAAAAATAAAAAATTACAGGTTTCAGGGAGAGTAACCTACAATGGGCATGGAATGGATGAGTTTGTTCCGCAGAGGACATCAGCTTATGTAAGCCAGAATGATATTCATATAGGAGAAATGACGGTGCGAGAAACACTGGCTTTCTCTGCTAGATGTCAAGGGGTCGGAGCTCGTTATGGTCAGTTAGATTGATCAACTGATGCTATCATACTAGGCTCTTGTTCCGAAATTTTTTTGTGGGTCTGACTCAGTTTGGTTTGAATTTGAAAAACTTGCAGAAATGTTAAGAGAGTTGTCTAGGCGAGAGAAAGAAGCAAACATTAAGCCTGATCCAGATCTTGATATTTTCATGAAGGCAAAAAAATAGCTCAAGATTTGTACTTTTTTCGAGCAGTTTTGTGTTGTTGTATCTAACTGTGTTTTGTGTATCATTCAGGCAGCATCACTAGAAGGGCAGGAGGTCAATGTGATCACAGACTACATTCTGAAGGTGCTTGCTTGACTTTCATAACATAATCTTGGCAAAAAAAAAAAAAAAAAAAATTGAAAAAGAAGTTTCATACGAATTTTGATTTGTTGTTCTTTAAACTTTGACAGATTTTAGGATTGGAGATTTGCGCTGACACCATGGTGGGTGATGAAATGGTGCGAGGAATTTCTGGTGGGCAGAAAAAACGAGTCACAACAGGTAAATTTTATTGAACACCTCATTACAGTCCCAAGAAAAATGAGCCCTTTCACTTTGGAGTGTTTTTGGCTGGGTATTATTTGATGCAGGGGAGATGCTGGTTGGACCAGCAAGAGTTCTCTTCATGGATGAGATATCGACTGGCTTGGACAGTTCTACAACTTTTCAGATTGTGAACTCAATCAGGCAGACCATCCATATCCTCAAAGGAACTGTGGTTGTCTCTCTTCTGCAGCCTGCACCAGAAACTTACGACTTGTTTGATGACATAATTCTCCTCTCAGATGGTGAAATTGTATACCAAGGACCCCGCGAAAACGTGCTAGAGTTCTTTGAACACATGGGGTTCAAGTGTCCCGAGAGGAAAGGAATCGCTAACTTCTTACAAGAAGTAATTTCTTTAACTCAAAATGTGGTCCTCGTGTCATTTAAGAAAAACAGATTGGATTTTGAACTCATATGGTGGGAATTGCAGGTGACATCGAGGAAAGATCAAGAGCAGTACTGGGCTCGGAGAGAGGAGCCTTATAGTTTTGTCACTGTCCGTGAATTTGCAGAAGCGTTTCAGTCATTTCATGTTGGCCGGACACTAGGGAATGAGCTTGCTCTCCCATTTGACAAATCCAAGAGCCACCCTGCAGCTTTAACAACCAAGAGATATGGTGTCAGTAAGAAGGAGCTGTTGAAAGCTCTCTTATCAAGAGAGTACTTGCTTATGAAGAGGAACTCTTTTGTCTACATATTCAAGATGATTGAAGTAAAACTTCATGCCACATTTGAGAAATAATTTCAAAGTTTTGTGCAAAAACTTATAAAGTAAAATACCCGAGCTAATTTATTCACATTATTGATTGTTCTCCCTGTTTCAGCTCGTTATAATGGCCTTCATTGCAATGGTAGTATTTCTACGACCTGAGATGCCCAAGGAAACAGCAGAAGATGGTGTAATTTTCATGGGCGCTCTGTTCTACAGTATCTTTGTGATCCTATTTATTGGGTATGAAGAGATGAGCACGACTGTCACGAGACTTCACACCTTCTACAAGCAAAGGGACAACCTCTTCTTTCCTTCATGGGCATACGCTTTGCCCACATGGATCCTCAAGATCCCAATAACATTTGTAGAAGTTGGAATTTGGGTGTTCTTGACTTATTACGTCATAGGGTTTGATCCAAATGTCAGTAGGTAATTGTAGTGACTGCAGTTTAAGCTTTGATTTCGAGGTTTTCGTTTCATAATCTGATAGATTTTTTTTTTCTTTTTTTTTTTTCTCAATGGAAGGTTGTTCAAAATGTACCTTCTACTCGTATGCATAAACCAGATGGCTTCTTGTCTGTTCAGAATGGTTGGGGCATTGGGACGAAACATGATTGTAGCAAACACATTTAGTGCATTTGCATTACTTGCAGTTCTTGTGTTGGGAGGATTTGTCTTGTCAAGAGGTCAAGAAAACGCACTTTTATTTTTCTTTTTCTGGCTGATATGACTTGATTTTAATTGTTAAAACTAATTTTTTCGCACCAGAAAATATAAAAAAATGGTGGATATGGGGCTATTGGATCTCACCGTTGATGTATGGTCAGAATGCTATTGCAGTGAATGAATTTCTTGGCAACAGTTGGAGACAAGTAAGGGCCATATTTGTCTAGTTGGGATTGTAGAACACGAAAAGAAAATAGGATGCCTAAGGTTTGGAAATTTTGGTGCCACAGGTGCCTTCTAATTTCACGGAACCACTAGGAGTAATAGTCTTGAAGTCTCGCGGAATATTTCCAGAAGCATACTGGTACTGGATTGGAGTAGGAGCTTTGATTGCATACATTTTTCTATTCAATTTCTTTTACGCTCTGGCTCTAGCATATTTGAATCGTAAGTGAATCAAATTGGATATTAGATTATTTATTTTTTATAACATTAAAAAAAAAGCATAACTGGGTTTCTTGAGTTCCTAATAAAAGAGTCAATGTGATGTAGCATATGGGAAGCCTCAGGCAGTTCTGTCTAAGGAAACCTTGGCTGAAAGGGGTGCTTGTAAAGCAGGAGGCTTTATTGAGCTATCACCAAGTCCAAAGAGTTCTTTTTTGGGTGGGTTATTTAATTCTCAGATTAACCCCTCCTCTAGTCCTATTTGTGAATTTTTGGTGACATACTCCATTTCATAAATTCAGAAACTGGAGATGAAGTCCAAAGAAGCGTAGCATCCACGTCAATTTCTTTGAGAGCGGGCAGCATCAATGAAGCCAATGAGAAAAGGAAGTGGGGAATGATTCTACCTTTTGAACCCCTTTCCATCACTTTCGATAACATCAAATATTCAGTAGACATGTCACAGGTATCGTCGAGTTTTATGGGATAGAAAGTTATTATAGTCCTAGGAAATTTGAAAGTTCAGGATTAATTATGATGTTCTGGAATTATATAAGATTTCAAACTATAAGCAGTTAAAAAGCATAAGCAGTAAAAAAGCTTTTCTTAATTCTTGAACAATGTGGTGAAGTAGTAGTTAAACTTGGCAGGAAATGAAATCTGAAGGTGTATTGGAAGACCGGCTAGAACTTCTGAAGGGTGTGAGTGGTTCTTTCCGGCCAGGAGTTCTTACAGCTCTGATGGGTGTTAGCGGGGCTGGTAAAACCACTCTCATGGATGTTTTGGCTGGTAGAAAAACAAGCGGATATATTGAAGGAAGGATCACAATATCAGGTTACCCAAAAAAGCAAGAGACATTTGCTCGTATAGCAGGATATTGCGAGCAAACTGATATTCACTCTCCTCACGTCTCAGTTCAAGAGTCCTTGCAATATTCTGCTTGGCTTCGGTTGCCACGTGAAGTCGATTCTTCCACCAGCAAAGTGAGTCCTGATCACTAGAAATATTAAATCCCTATTTTATACTCTATAATAAGTGACTGATTGTGTGCCTGAAAGATGAATTAATTGCAGATGTTCGTAGAGGAAGTCATGGAGCTCGTTGAACTCACTCCATTGAGAGAAGCACTAGTTGGGTTGCCTGGAGTGAGTGGCCTTTCGACTGAACAACGCAAGAGGCTGACAATCGCGGTCGAGCTTGTAGCCAATCCATCTATAATATTCATGGATGAACCAACCTCGGGACTGGATGCCCGGGCTGCAGCTATTGTGATGAGGACAGTGAGAAACACCGTAGACACAGGACGAACTGTGGTCTGCACCATCCATCAGCCAAGTATCGACATATTTGATGCCTTTGATGAGGTGGGAAATCTTTTACAAATTACAAGGCCAAGTGCATCCATAATAGCTTATTTTCATTTCTAAATTTACTTTGTTAGAAAAACTAAACAATGACGATTTTGGAACTGCAGCTATTTCTTCTGAAACAAGGAGGTGAAGAAATATATGTCGGTCCTTTAGGCCTCCATTGTTCCCATCTGATCAAGTACTTTGAGGTGAGGCCAGAGTAACGTAAACAACCAGAATTTGACATTAGAATTGACGTGGCATGATTGTGGGCTCATCATTTTGAAAGAAACAACCGACTAAACTGTACTTTTATTACAATAATACCAATGCCACATCATTCTTCTCCTATTTTCTAGTGAAAACTTCTGATCGAGAAGCATTCCCTTATTTCCTTTTAGGGAATCCATGGAGTGAGTAAAATCAAAGATGGTTATAATCCAGCAACTTGGATGTTGGAGGTAACTTCGGCAGCACAAGAAGCAGCTCTCGGGGTTGACTTTGCTGGGCTTTACAAGAACTCGGAGCTATATAAGTAAGTTGGCAGCCTAACTCATCTTACATTCATTCACAACACAAAAACTTTGATTTCAGCATCCAGTTCAAACTTGTCTTAAGTTGGGAAAAAGTTCAATTTTTCTAGCGGTTAACACGAAGGTAACTGAATCAGGAGGAACAAAGAACTAATCAAGGAACGCAGTAAACCTCCTCCGGGGGACTCAAAGGATCTATACTTCCCTTCTCAATACTCTCAACCTTTCTTCAACCAATGCGTTGCATGCCTCTGGAAGCAAAACTTGTCATACTGGCGAAACACATCGTATACTGCAGTCAGATTCTATTTCACAAGTCTCATTGCTCTGCTATTCGGAACAATCTTCTGGGATCTCGGCTCCAAAAGGTACAATATTACCCCCCCCCCAAAAAAAAAAAAAAACCATTGCAGCATTTGCAAGTCTCAACATTCTTCATCCATTTGTCAATTAGTTCCCAAAAAAATGATTCAAATATTTCGGAATTACAGGGGAAGGGAGCAAGATATCTTTAATTCAATGGGTTCAATGTATACCGCCGTCCTCTTTATTGGTGTACAAAATGCCATGTCAGTACAGCCAGTAGTTGCTGTTGAGAGAATGGTGTTCTATAGGGAGAGAGCAGCTGGGATGTATTCAGCTGTGCCTTACGCTTTTGGACAGGTAATTACTTTTTTTTTTCACCTGAAATTCATCAAAACAGAGTATTTTGCATTAAGCTAAGAAGTGTATACACAAACACGTTAAAAGAGTAACTCAATACATAATATGTAACGAAACTCAACTACGCATGAGAGGAGAGATCTTGACCTTAAAAAGTAGTTGTTAAGGTGAGCTCGCATAGACATAGCGGCAGTGCGGACTATGGTGAGGTTCAATTGAAAAACTACACAAAAGAGGAGGGCCAGGTCTCAACATTAAAAGGTTAGTGTCAAGGTGAGTCCACATGAACATAGGGGTAGCGTGGACTGTGACGAGACTCAGTTAAAAATCCGAAAAAAAGGCCAACAACACATAAATATACGAGTCTCAACCTTAAAATCTAGGTGTTAATATAAGGAAAGCCCATTCTTATATGAGATAAATAACTTTTCTCATGAGCTAATAGGACAACTTCTAACACAATGCTCCCGGCATTGCAGGACCTGGTAAGATTTCCTTACTAATTCAATTAAATTTGTGCAGGTTGTGGTGGAGCTTCCATACATTCTTGGTCAGACTCTAGTGTATGGAGTCCTAGTTTACGCGATGATCGGATTCGAATGGACAGTCGCTAAGTTCTTTTGGTATATGTTCTTCATGTATTTCACCTTCCTATATTTCACATTCTATGGGATGATGACCATAGCCATTTCTCCCAACCACAACATTGCTGCCATATTGGCTTCTGCATTCTTTACAATTTGGAACCTCTTCTCCGGTTTCATCATTCCAAAGCCTGTAAGTTTTTCTCCTGCTGATTTCCATTTGAATACTTCCACAACCCAAGATGATCAAAACGTCTAATTTTTTTTTTTTTTTTTCCCGGGTGACAGAGGATTCCGGTTTGGTGCAGATGGTACTACTACCTTTGCCCTATGGCATGGAGTCTGTACGGCTTACTTGCTTCGCAGTATGCAGATATTCAAGACAGAATCGAGAGTGGTCAGACGGTGGAAGAATTCATAAAGGGTTACTTTGATTTTAGGCGTGACTTTGTGGGATATGTTGCTATCATCATAGTGGGGATAGCACTTATCTTTGGATTCACTTTTGCCTTTTGTATTAGGGCATTTAACTTCCAAAAGAGATGATTAGTTATCTCATGCAAAATGAAGTTTCTCTCATCCTTAGTTTTTTATTTTTTATTTTTGGAATACAATTCAGGGACAGTGATGAATTTCTGTTGACATTATTGCTGGTTCTTCTGATTACAATTCAAGGAAATCCATGTTGTTGGAATTTTTATTTATGATCTTCTAATGTGAAATTATAGCGAAGCATCCTTCTCTTCTTTGATTAACGAAGAGGAAAGGACTACCAAATACGTATAGTATGTGAAAATTGAACCAATCTGATGGTAAGGTTAATTTGATTCTAGTACAAGATGGGCTTTGTTCTACGTCAAAAATTTGTTAGAGCTCACTTAGTTCGGCTCCCGGGTTAATATATTTTTAAATTCAAACCAATTTAATTTAAAAAATTTATTTTGTATGTAAAGGTATTAATATATCATAGACTTGACCTACACCAATGAAAATTGGATTGTTTAAGTTATTTTTTGGTACATTGATTTTTTCCTTTTGATAATTTTTTTGGATATCTTTTTACCATACATGATTGATAAAAAAAAATAATAATGATTCTATTTTCAATTTAATTATGGTAAGAAAAGTCAATAAAGGTAAATGACAATTAAAAATTTAAGTTTAGAAATTGGCCTCCCTTTCATGGTTTTAAGTTCTTATGTAAGAAAAAAAATATTTTTAAAAAACTAAAATAAATTTTACTTTAGGTTATATTTTTAAAAATTATATAAAAAGAAATTTAAAATGAGGTAATTACACTTTAATCTTTTACAGTTTGGACCAAAAATACTTGAACATTCTCAAATTTACAAGTCAACACATAACTATTCTTTTGTGATTTCGATTAAAGTGTAAAATTGACATAAAGTGTTAAATTTAGTTAAATTGATGTCATACTTGTCACATAAATTCATGTGTAATCCTCCAAAAAAATATTATTTAAAAAATAAAGACAAATTAAATCTTTTTAAACAATATGATAGTATGTCATTCTTAACATAAAAATGGGTAAAAAAAATATATTTTTATGCATCTATTTTTTTGAAAATTGTTTTCCTTCAACTAATTTTGACTCGTGAGGTACAAATCCAATTAAGATTAACAAATTATATTACTTTTGCACTTTAATCTAAATCACGAATGAGTTATATGTTAAATATTAAACTATAGGGTGGCCATGTATATATTTTTGAGCCAAACCCCAAAATAGTATAGTGTAATTATTCCTTTAAATAATTAAACTAGAAAACCAATGCATTGATAAATAATTTTTATTTTATTATATTTTTAAATGCATTCAAATAAACACATATATTTAAAATTTTATATTTCCTTCATTTTTTTTAACTCACCAAACCCTCATTTCAAATATACCGCATCTATCCTACAAATAAAACTACAAGAATATCTTTAAAAAAATAAGATATTATCAGTATTTTATATCTCAATTCTTCTCAACCCACCACTCTCCCAAACAGAGCATAAGAATTCCGCCCCAAGATACTATTTTGACAATGTATTTCCATTGAAAATCTTAAGCATAGCCAAAGTTGAGTAAGAGTTCCATCACGCAAGTATTGATGATGATTTTTTTTTTCATAAAATATTTTTACCTAAATAAAGCAAATTGCAATTGTAAAAAATTAGATCAAATACTTGCTATAATTGGATAAGCCGTGGCATAGCCTCCTAAGAAAAATTTTCAGCTGAGGATGACCTTTCCTCATCAAATACTACTATTGATTTAATTTGCCACAACTTTTCTTTTTCTTTCTTTTTTTTTTAAAAAAAATAGATTCTTTCGTGTCAAAATTACCTTTTTTTGGGATGAAATACAAGAAAAAGGAGGCTGATATTGATGCAAGTATATAAATACATCTAGAGCATTAAATTTTAATCCAGCGATTTTAATTGTAACTTACAGAGTTGACATAACATTACTTTGTTAACGTTTCAAATCTCAAATACAACTGAATTAAATCACCTAGCCTTTATGAATTTTAAGAAACTACTTTGATATATATATATATATATATACACTATAAGGGGGTGCACACTAGATTGAATATTTAATTATTTTTTATTTTATTTAAAAAATTAAAAAAAATTATCTCAAACAATAAGTTGTAAACAATTATTAGTTAAAAATATTTAAGTAGATATTAAATAATTAAAGGACATTTAAATAAAATAAAAAAAATATTTTAAGTGTAGTGGGTGGTTAAAAGATATTTAAAGAAAATAAAAAAATTAAAAAGTAAAATTACTTAAATAACTAATAAAAATTTTAAAAATTATTTGTTCATCACTTTTAAATGATGAGTAGTTATAAGTAGTTACGTATTATTAATGAAAAAAATAAAAATTTCAGCAAAAGTTGATTTCGTGAATTTTTAATTTCACCATACCTCGTCTTGTTTTCTTTATAATGCTGTGTGTATATATATATATATATATATATATACATTGTGGCCAGATTTGAGTTTGATTTTCTTGGGAACCACGTAAAAACTGTGTGTGTACATACATATATATATATATATGTGTGTGGATTGTGGCCAGATTTGAGTTTAATTTTCTTGGGGACCACGTAATTAACTTTCATTAACGTTGGAGATCACATAATCTTGCCAAACCCATTAGCTGTACTTGGTTTGTTAAAAGATTTTAAAAATTTTGAAAATATTTTATTTTTTTGTACGAATTGTTAAGTTATTTTACTTTATCACATATTTAAAATGATAAAAAATAAAATAAAATGAAATAAAATGAGATAAATTATAAGTTCTTAATTCATATAATAAAAAAAAAGTGAACAAATTTTTAAAATTTACATAAATTTTCAAAATATTTTAACAAATTAAATGTAACAAATCTCATTTTTTATCACACTAAACACATCTTAAATTAACTTCTTTTATATATATATATATATTTTTTCCACGGTGCCATTGATTAACAATGAAGAGAATCTGATTCCATTTAAATGCCTGAAGGCTCGATCGCGATCCCACTTCCCAAACGGAACACGTATTACGTAAAGGCCTGTTTGATTGTCATGCTTTAAAACACCAACTTCCCTCTTTCTTTCATTTTTTTGAACAATGTTTACCGAACGCGTGAAAAAAAAAAAAAAATTACTTACTGCACATAAAATTATCAATTTTTTTAACTTTTCTAATTTTTATTAGTTTTCTCAAAATTTTCAACTTTTTCTAATTTTCTTTAAATTCTACATATTTTTATTAAACACATAACTTTTGTCAAAAATGACTTGTGGTAATACCAGGATAAAAATTACAAAAAAAATTGTAAGTTTTTGGTTTCTTAAATATACTTGTAGCAACTTTTTACTAACTTTAAATAATTTTTTAACAAAAATTACTAAAAATTCTTAAAAATTTTGTTACCAAACGGGTTCAAAGTACGCATATGGTGATTTTTTTTTTTCCTTGCAGAAAATCAAATTTTGAAGTTTCAAAATTTAAAATTTTAAGGATTGGGTTCCTTCAACTATTTGATATTTAATACATAGGTTTATAGTTTTAATCACACTCCTCTTTTATGTATTTATGTATGAAAAGTGAGCATACATTATTTATGTGATTTTTATTAAAATTGTATTTTAATTAAAATAAAATTACAAAAAAATAACATAAATGATTCAAATATTAAATAATAAGTAGTTTAAATTATTTAAAGAAACAATAACTACTAACTAATTAAAAAATATTTAAAGAAATTAAAAAGTTACAAAAGTAATAGATAGTTAAATGACATTTAAGGAAGATAAGGATATAAATGGGTAAAATTACTTACTTATGTTGTAGTTATAAAAAAACTATTTTTCAGTATCATTAAAGTTATAAGTAATTATAAAAAATTTAAGGATATTGTAAGAGTAAGAAAAAAATTACTAAAATAAAATTTTTTGAATTTTAAAGTGTCAATATAACGTTTAACGTTTATTTTTATAATAGTATAAATATATATATATATATATATATATATATATATATATATGCATGTATATATATATATATATGCATGTAAATATAATGTATATGGTTTAAAAAAAAAAAATCCAAGGCCATGCTGTGGGACGAACCAATGTGTGAATGCACGTAACTTACATAGAACTTCTTCCGTTCAAAATATTTATTTCTAGGAACTTCAGCAATAGGGTCAAGTGATGCCTTTTCCATTAGAAACTCAACAAATGGAACTCACAATTACGTTAAACTCAAACTCTTCAAAATAAGATGTCCAAATACATAGGTGTATATGTGTAATCGACTATTTTACTTAGAATTTTTAATATTATTTTTTAGAGAAAAAAATCAATGAAACCCTAATGAGGAGGTGGGAAATTAATTTAACTAAAACTACAACTCAATTTAAAAAAAATAAAAAATATACATATTTATCCTCTTATATTTCAGAAATAATATAAATACATAAATGAGGATAAAGTAGAAAAATCACCCTTATATTTTATTTTCGGTGTTAATTTAGTCCTTTAAATTTTAATTATAACAGTTAAATTCTTACACTTTCAATCAAATTGTAATCTAATTCCTCCATTATACATAATCGTTAGGTAAAAGATAAAAAAGTAATTTTATATTCCATACTCTCTAAACTCACTTTACAGACTAATTGCTACCCTAATCTTGATTTTACTATCGATTATAGCTCTAATTTAGATTTCACAATCGTAATTCCAACATTAATTGAAGTTTTTTTTTTTGGGTAATTTACATTAATTGAAGTTTGTTGCGTTATTTGTGAAATTTGTCGACAAGCCTAACGTTTGTTGCGTTATTTGTGAAATTTGTTGACAAGCCTAACATCGTTCTCGATGCTCTGTGGTTGTAATCATGTTTTATAAGGCTTGCTCTCAGCAATGTGGCCCTGACATCCCGATCAAATTCGGGGCCAGTCTGCATAACACGCCAGAAAGTAGCATTCCTTTGGTCCCCATGCCGTGCATAGAGAATTTTGTTGTGGGAGTCAATATGAGCCTGTGGGGGACACCATACTGTGATTAATTAGAGCATTATTACAACCCCATTGATCCTTAAAAAATATATATATATATATATATATATATATATATTAATTTGATAACACATAAAAAAATACAAATAAAATTAAATAGATATACGAATATATATATTTTTTTCATATCAAATTTCATGAAAAATTATTCTAAACTTATCTCATACTATTGACAACCAAAATATCTTTTTCCTAAATTTGTATTAGTTTACGAAATCCTCATTTTGCTAGGTTTCTCACAATCACAAAGAAATGTGCGGCTTGAGTTCAATAATTCAAAAGTTTTATCACAAAAATCTTCTATTTCAACTTCGTGAGCGATAACGATATTCGGTTTGTTGACAAATTTCACAAACAACCTAATAAACTTTGATTAATGTTAGAGTAACGATTGTGAAACTTAAATTAGGGCAAAAATTGATTGTGGAATCAAGATTATGGTAGTAATCAATCTGAATAGTTGGTTTGGGATAGATGAAATGTAAAATTACTATTTTACCCTCAGCATAACGATTGTATAAAATGGATTGTTGACGAACGAACCAAATTACTGTTTGACTGAAAGTGTAGAGATTTGACTATTATAATTAAAATATGAGAGACTAAAGTAATACTAAAACTAAACTATAAGAGTGATTTTTATGCTTCACCCTATAAATTATTAATAATCTCGAATAATATAGACAATTGTGTTCGTTATTTAAAGAGTTTATTTATTTTATTTTTAGAAAGATAAATTACACATATTTTTCTTTAACATTTGAGTAATTACATTTACTATATTTCAATATTTTAAAATTATACTCACTTCCATTCTTTTGAAATATTATTAATATTGATAATTCTGTTAAATCAAATATTAAAATCTAAGAGAAAGTTAAAATAATTAAAATTTTAGGTATTTTTCTTATTTTATAAGAAAACTAAATATTTTTACTTATTTTTAGAGATTTTTGTAAAAAAAAATGACAAATATGTGAAAGAGAGAGAGAGAGGAAGGAATAAAATAGAAAAATATCTAAAATTTTAGTTATTTTGACATTTTTGTTAATTTTAAGTAGTTAATTTAACAAAAAGGAGTTAGTATTAATAATATTTAAAAAAAGGTAAGGATAATTTTTAAATATTACAAATGAGAAATATAATTACACTAATGTTAAGAGCACGTAAATGTTATTTTTTTTGTTTTAAATTGAAATAGTCGGAATAGAGAGGAAAAATTAAAAATTAAAAACAGTAGGAAGAAGGTTCTAAAAAGTTTAACCGGTTGTTAACTTTGCACGTAAATCGAGACGTGCACAATCTTTTTCGAATACTCTCAGTAGTTTAAAAAAAAGGGAAAGGTGTTGTGCACGGCCCATGAGGCGCGTGAACATACTGTCCCCTAACAAAGTTGGTGTCGTGGACATGCGGTGGGCGTACTCCGCACTCCTACTTTTCTGGTTTGAGTTAAATACCAAACCTCCATATTCCGATAATACCCTCCAAATTCATATATAATCACAATTTTATTTTTTTTCACCTATTTATTATTTTCTCAACAGCACAAACCCTAGAACACTGAAACACAAATTACGAATCAAAAGCTTAAGAGATCAAGAATCGCAAAATCCTGGGGGCAATATTCAATCTTTTGCACAAATTTTGAGATAAGGTTTGTGATTTTAGTTTCTAGTCTTTCAATTCCTAGTCGTCCAATATTTGTTGTATTCATATTTATTGTTTATGAATATTAATTTGTAAAAAAAAAAATGCACTTTTCTTGGAAGCTTCAATCAACATTTCTTTTTAAATTGATTGATTTTCTAATTTTTTTTTTTTGGCAAATTATTGGAATTTCGGTTTTGGTTTGTTTTTATTCTTATATTTATTGTGGATAGTGTAGTTTTATGGGGATTTAATTAAATCTGCTTAAGAAATCAAATGATGTAGGACTTGAGTTAATCAGTTCTGTTTGTGCTGAGGATATAATTCTGATGATGAATTGTGGATTACTTGTAGCGGATTTTTTTTTTTTTTTTTGGGGTAACTTTCTGGGTTTTGTTATTTATTATTATAATTTTTTTTGGGGGGGGGGGGTGGGTGGGTTGGGGAAGTTTGTGAGGCATCATTTGTCTCTTTTTTGTGAACCATTTGGTAGTGGCTTGGAATTGGCTAAAACTTTGATCTTTCCCCTATATCCAGGGGATTATTCATGGGGTTTCGAGCATAGATCCTTCTGGAGAGAGAATGATTTGAAAGTTTGCACCTTGCTGAGGTTCTTCTTGATGTTGGGTCCTTTATTTGTCTAAATTCATGGAACCCTAGATATTCTATGGAAAAGGAGAGCTTTGTTTTTAAATTAATTAATAATAGAAGTTTGTACGCCAGTATTAACTGTTTTTTCCTCCATCAGTTTAAGTTTGGTCTTTTGTGTGTCTGTGGGGAGAAGTTCTTATTTATTTATTTATTTTTCTTGTTTTCTTGACAGGTTTCGTGTACTAGGATTTTCATATACGTGTCCATCATGAGGTTCAAGAGAGGGAGTAAAGTAGAGGTTAAGAGAAAAA
Organism: Vitellaria paradoxa; assembly: GCA_019916065.1. NCBI lineage: Eukaryota > Viridiplantae > Streptophyta > Magnoliopsida > Ericales > Sapotaceae > Vitellaria > Vitellaria paradoxa. Next base: position 2,921,103 of record CM034242.1, read on the forward strand.
AGGAGGTGCCAGTCTCATGGTACTGTGCCGAAATCATCTCTGGCAACGGGCATACTTACAGTGTGAAGTATGATTATTATGCAGGCTCAGCAGGTGAGGCTGTGGTGGAGAGGGTGTCTAGGAAGGCTGTTAGGCCTCGTCCGCCTCCTGGGGATAGCGTGGGGAATTTTGTGGCTAGTGATGTTGTGGAAGTCTTTTATGATAATTCATGGAAGATTGCTACAGTATTGAAGGGTTTGGAAGGAGACCATTATTTGGTGAGGCTACTAGGAGTTTCCCTGGAATTCAGAGTCCACAAATCAAACACCAGGGTGCGACAATCTTGGCAAGACAACAAATGGGTTGTGATTAGAAAGGTATTATTTTCTTTTCTTTGTGTGTGTGTGTGTTTTTTTTTTCTGGGGTTTGTTTTAGCAATCTCGTTTCTCTGTATTGATTGTTCAAAGTGTTTGTAAAATTGTCTAGGTCCTTGCATAATTCTTCTTGCCCCCTTCTAAGCTGCTTTGCTGCTTGTTTGATATACTTTTGAAATCCATTCTCTTAACCTTGATATATAATTTTTGTTCAAGAGACTGCAAAACTTTTATAATGGTAGTTTACAGAATTTTTTTGAAAATTTGACCCATCATCTGTATGACCTTGCTGTTGATTTCTGAGTATCTTCATGGAATTCTAGATTTGGGACTTTTATTATTTTACGTTATGTCAGGTTTGTGCATTTTTGTAACTCATAGTGACTTCTCCACAATCCATATCTTGCCTTTCAGACTTATACAAAACGATCCTGGATTCTTGTGTTTTTCTGTACTTTCCCCCCAAATATGTGTAAATTAAATATGTGCGACAATCATCTTTGTGTTGTCTGACTATATGTTGCTGCTGCTATAGGGCTCCAGAAATTGTGAAGACATGAAATCCAACAAGCCTTCATCATCAAACTGTTATCAGAAGAGAAGCTTCCAAATGCTCCAAGTCAATACAAAGACCAAATTGCAAGCAGAAGATGATCGTTTTGCTGTTCAGAATGATACTGGATTACAAGAATCACATATGGTTTCCAGACTGCTGAAGAGAGCATCTCCATACTGCTCCTCTGTTGCATACACTGGAAATGTTCAGAAAAAAAGAGCAATTAGGAAAGAGGGTAGTCGTCAGAGATATGTTCCAGCCCTGTTATGTGAAAAGGTAGATGCTGTTGCTTACCCACGAGAAAATCTGGGTGAAAAATACATGCATTCTTCCTCTAACAATATATCAAATGGATATTATGAAATAGAGAGGGCAAAACTAAGTGGTTTAGTTGGATGTTCTCTTGCAAGAAGCTCTGAACCTAATGATTCTGATAGTGATGCATCATCTGTTGGTAGTTGTAGTGTCACTAGTGAGAGTCCAAATAAGTTTCCAAGTCATTTTGTTGGTGGTCTTTGTCAAGATACAGGTATCCTTTGTAGTGATGCTGAATCTTTTTATGGCTCAGAAAATCAGGAAAACCGTCACTTTCCTCCAAAAGAGGAAATGGCAGCAAGTGTCCATAGATTAGAGTTGCATGCATATCAGTGCACTCTAGAGGCTTTGTATGCTTCAGGTCCCTTAAGTTGGGAACAAGAAGCATTGTTGACAAATCTTCGTATTATGCTTCATATTTCAAATGATGAACATTTGACGGAGCTGAAGAAATTAATTTCTTCTGGAACTGGTATTCATATTGATAGAGTTAGTTCTTTTTATTATTGATGGGGATTTATGTACTTTTGACAGGCTTATAAACATTGTAATGTGGATGAATGGCTGATTAATACCCTTTAATCCATTCTCCTATTTTCTTTCTCTTTGATTCTTTACTCTTATTTTTAACTTGGTGTCTGAGCAAATGATTTGTAAACCCTAATTATAGACCCTAATCTAATTAAGTTGGCTGTGAACTGTAAAAAGAGAAAAAAAAAAAATAGAACTACCTTTAACACATAACAGTTAACAATCTAAGTATTTCTCCTTTTCCCTTTATCATAGGATTCTCGTCTTTGATATAAACATAACAATTGTAAGGAACTGGATGATATGTTACATTTGTGTAGCTTCTGCCTCCATTATCTAGCCTTCTCTTGTCTAGACATTTTTGGTAACTCTGAATTATGTACCAAAATATGAAGAAAAGAATGTATCCAGCCTTATCCTGGTTTACTCTCTTGGTTTTTGTTTTGTGGCTTAAAATGTGTTATAATTTGTATTAATGAACTTGAAAATCACTTTGGTTCTTGAAAATGTTGCAAGCCAATATGTATATAATTGGCTGATAAACCTACATTTCCATTTGGTCTGAGATATTATTGTTGCTTTCAGTTACTTTTGAAATTCAATTTTCAAATTGTATATTCTTTTGTTTTATGAATGTCTGGAATGACATTGGTTCCAAGTCAATACTTTGCCTCTTGCACGTGCATGCATGCATCAAAGCAGCTGGTCATGGTTATACATCAATATTTGAAATTATTCATCTCAACTTTTTTTATTTTTGAAGAAGAAGTTCGATTTGTGATGGCCAATTTTTTATGGAATTTTGCCCACTGGATACTAGTAATGTTAATAAAATATGTAAAATTCTTTTGGAAAGCGGTTGTTAGGTTCCTATATGTAATCCCCTCTATTACATTTTTGGGGAGCCATAGTATTATTTGTACGACGCCCATACCATGGCTTTGTTGTAAACATATTTCTCCATCAAATTTATAGTAGCTATGATTTCCTCCATTCAATTTGGCAGTATATGGAAGTTCCCTATTGAGGTTGTTATTGATGAATCCCCTGCGTTTTCCAGCGCCGCAGTTGGAGGCATGCATCACTTGCTTCCAATGGTGTAAAGATGATGCTGGGGCTGCGCCTTTCTCTTGGCATAAATAGTGAGACAATGTCTTCATATATTTACCCACATGTAAACCAATTCATGGCCAGCCACTGGCATCAGTGATTATTCTTGTTCATTTATGCATCTAATTTCAGGCCAACTTACTAGAACTGTCAAGATATCTTCAGCTGAGGGAAGTAAAAGCATAAGTTTTGGAAAAGCTGCCAAAACATCCTGATACGAAAGGTTCTTGTCAAACTTGTAGCTCAGATATTTCACAATATTATACTTTTTGCTGGCTCATTTATATTCTTACTTTTCATATGTTGTTTCTTAAGGCACACAGTTATTCTTTTCATTAATGTAATGTTTTTTCCATCAATTCCGCTTAGAAGCAGAAATTGGAAGTCCATTAGGTTATGAGTGATTTTAGTATGTAGTTTTATTTTAAAAAATGACATAGTTGTAGAAGCTTGAGATCACTGATTATGGGAATGAGGAGACATGTCATGTGATTTGCCTTATAATTTGATACCAGATCTTATTGATACTTCCTTTTTTCTTTTTTCATAAATAGGATGCATAAGCTATTAAATCTACTTATTCCTTAATCTTTTTCTTTTTCTTTTAAGCAAGAAAAAATGTTAAAATTCTTTTTGCCTCACCATTTCTGCTCTTGAGAAGTTTTTATATACTGATGTGGTCCTACTACTGCCTTTTATGTCATTGATGCCATTTTATATGTATCTTAGCCCTTATTAGTTATTCCTATTATAGAAAAACTGATCACTTATAAAAGTCTTAATAATGTAAAGGCAACGGTGTATGCAGAAATCATGGTTTTCGTTTTTTTTTTTTTTTTGGTGGGGGGGGGGTTCGCAAATATGATATATATAAAGGTGAAATTTTGGGTGGCGAAATCTTAACAAAGTAAAAATGTAAAGGCAGATTGAAATTAAGTTGAAGCATTTTTTGGAACTTATGGGGCCATTGCATCCTTGGCCCCCTGTGTAGGTCTGCCAGGGTATCAATGGATGGGCTTGGCAAGATAAAACTGTCACGGGAGTTCTCATAAACTTGTAGAATATTGTATATGACAGTCATACATCTCTTTAATTACCTGTATGTTATTCAGGTCAAATGTATCTTTTTTTTTTTTTTATTTGTCTGAATTTATATTAGTTTATGAATAATATAGGTTTCTTTTTCTTGTTTGGTTTATATGAATTTCTAAGGGAGGAATAGCATAACTTGCAATGAAGCTTGAAGAAATATTAGAGCTTTGTTATTCATTTTTCTTAACAAGATTGGCTAAATAGGTCATTCGTCTGTCTTGCTGGAATGTAGTGAAAATTTTGGAAGATTTGTTCAGTTCATATTTTGGATTCGTATCCAGCAGTCAAGAGCTTCCTTGAAAATAGCCCATATGGTGCACCCACCCAATGTAGTACCTTAGGAATTTATTAGGCTTGGGTATGAAACAGATCCTGTTATTTGTGTGGTAGATTTCTTTTTCTGATTTATTTATTTATTTGTTTGTTTTTTTTTGGGGGGGGGGGGGTGGGGATTGAATTTTTAGTAATTTGGTAATTATATTTTGAATTTGTGGGCTTCCCTTGGGACAATGCAAAATTGAATAATGCAAGGATATTTTGAGGAGGAACCATGGGAAAGAATGGAGACGTGACGGTACAAATTTATAATAATAAATATACCTTGTATAGCTATTACTTTATGAGAGTGAATAATTTAAAAAGGAATTTTCCCCTCTTGTGTTATTGCAAAAACAGTGATAATACTAAATAACAGCAATTACATCTTGAGTTATATGGTCCTATAACATAGGTCCAGGTCATGGATAAGTTGGTGAAATGAAACGCTAGTGCGTGATTTTGGAGTTTCAAGAATTGTTCAGATACTTTAGGATCTCTGTGATGATGTCATTAATGTTGACAAGGATGACAGTGATGATTGGGATTACGATCCATCTCCATTTCATAATTGGAACGGAGAGGTCCATTCCATTTTATGGATTTGTGACACGTTTGATGAAGATTTTTCCATGTCAATTAATTAATAAACAAATTCTTAATATTACTGTTTTAGAATGGACACTTATTGTGCCCTCATCAAATACTCTTTTGACACGTGTTGGACACTTGTGGAAATGTATATTATTTTTTCGCTTAGGCACCCATCTTTACCATTTATCTTTTTATAGATCGAGTGGACCTCTCTCTTCTAAATATGAAATGGAAAGGATCCAAATCCTGATAATCGATGATTAACAGTGTCTAGAAAAATCTCAGAAGGGGCAAAATACTGATACATTCAGGAGATTCGAACATAGTTCTGGATATTTCTCACAATGCCATTACATGATGATGACACCTGCATATTTACATTTTTCAAGAAAAATCTCTAAAAGGAGTGATAATTAACAGGACACTTATCCAATCAAAAATAAATATAAAAAACTTTAGCGTCAATTGGTAAAATGGGCAAAACCTTGGTGCAGCAATAATAATAATAATAAACTTTCATTAAATTTTCTTCTCTCAGGAGAATTGAAATCCCAGAATTCAAGATTTAACAGTTAAGTGCCTAACTTCATATGTTATTAACAATATCTGGAAGGAATGATTTTATCTGCTGGGATTTTCAGTTTATCTTTTTTCCTTTAATGAAATAAAGCGAGTTTGTAATAGAACAACAGAGGGAATAAACTTTGTGGACACAGGTACGTGATTCTTACAACAATGCCATTAGATAATTGGTTTAAATGGAAACAATCATGTATATGATATGTACAAATCGTTGTATAGTTGATTAAATTTGTTCTTGCCTGGAGGATGGCCCCTTTATTCATGTCAGTTATTGAGTCTAATAGTATTAAATATATATACACAAATAGATACCTATATATACATGCATGTGGATTTGAAGCTGCTTGCAGAAGTACTTTGTGATTTTCACCTGGAAATAAGTAATCTATCTTGTCCTTTGAAATGAGGGAATCCTATGGACATGTTCATACAAACTGCAATTCTGTTGTATTCTTGGTATTACCTAATCTTACTTGACTTTAAGTTCTCTCCAACAGCAAAGGATTCCTTCGCGTCGTAGTTGTGAATTAGCAAGGTAGATGTGCTTTACTAGACAGGGTATCATCATGGGTAGACCCAGGATTGATTTTTGCTAAGACCCCAGGGGGGTGGGTTTGGCAAAAAGAACTCGAAGAGGGTGGCGAGCCGAGTTACAGTTGAGAGTGGGAGAGAAGCGAAGTTAGAGGAAGAAAATTACCATTGATTGAATTAGACATTAAATCATTGAATATACTTTTCATAGCTTATTGCTTAAACTAAGGCCTCTTTATAAGACCCAAATATTTACTAGGGATGTTACCTGTCACCAAAAATATATATATATAATAATAATAATAAAATATATATATATTTTTTTTGTAGAATTTATTATGTTATGTATTATATTTACTGCTATTATTTATAAAAACGTTCAATGGTGCAAATGGGGGAATGCACTTTATTCTACAAAAATACTCAAGTTCAATTCTTATAGGCCTTTTTATATTTAAAATTTTTTAGTTAATTTTTTTTTTAAAAATTTTTGAATTAATATTAATTTTGTAGTATTTTTGTCTTTTCACCCTCAAAATCAAAGGGGGTTGCTTGCCCCCTTTTGCCTCAAGGTGGCTCCGCCACTGGGTATCATGAAATTATATAGATTGACTAGAAATCCAGATGCAATGGAAAGATATGCAGTGTGAGGAAGAATAAGATCGAGGCAAAAATATACAGTGTAGGGAAGAATTAAGATATAGGCAGGGAATGAATATGATTTAGTAATCAGTTAAGATGTCACTTCCTACTTTCTGATTTGAGAGGCGATCATTGCTTAGTAGAGTATGTAACTTGGAAGACTTCAGGAATGCAGAAATAGCTAAACGGTAGAAGAGTTATTTGCTTTCAATAACTATGCATTGAATTAATTTTCTTCTCATTATTTTAGCTCTTATGATTATCTGAGGTTAGTACAGTTTTCATGATGTGGCTCCCCCCCCCCCCTTCATTCTTTATAATGTATATTTAACTGATACTTGTATATAGCAGTGTGAAGTTTTCTTATAGCCTTTGATGCTTTTCAGGATGCTTGTTCTTTCCAAATGGAGGCATTGCCATTCACCTTACCACCACTATTTATCCAGGCTTTGTACTTGCAGCACTGCAGTCATTGATATGGTGAGATTTAAGGTCTCTTTGAAACTCATGCTGTAACATCATCTACTATTTTGTGGTTATTTTCGAGAAAACTTATTTCGGGGGCTGTTGTTTCTATTTTTTGTGAGGATGACTTTATTTGATCACCCACTCTCTGTCCCGTGGATATTTCTCTCTATTGAAATATATATACAGAAATATAAATCCTTTTTCAAAAAAGGGATATACGTTCTTCTGGTTCACAAAATGTTAAGGGTTGTGCTCCCTCTGGTTCTAAGTAGTGGGGAGTCAATTTTTCTGATCATTCAACCCAATTTATACAGGCCATAATCTCCATCAACTCGCCAAATATATTTATATATATTGGGCCTTCTTGTAGATAAATCCTCTTTGGTCATCTGATAAGCCGTAAAGGATTAAGCAGCACTGTAGATTTGGAAAATGGTTCCCAACAGTCTTATGTTTTAGAAAAAGCTTGAATGTTTTGGACTGCTAACGTTTATCAAAAGCTTCAAATTCCGATAGAATGTTGAAGGAATAATCCAGCAGTCGAATCATGACAGAATGCTTTTGGTTAAGTAAATCATGACAGAAAATGAGTTATTGTAAACTCGAGGATTGAAATTATTGTCCGAAAAATGGGAACAAAATATGCACTTCCATTATTTTATTTAGGAGTTTTAAATGAGATAAAAGGGTGATTTTGGAAGGTTGTTCCATTACAACTTGGGGTTAGGGTTTGAAACTCTGGAATTAACCTCTTTGCAAGGGGGAACATCTCCGCTAGGTAGAACCGTAAATAGACTCATGTTAAATGCCTTGGAAAGTATGATTAAATCATTCAACTTCATTGATAAATTGCCTGAAAGTAAAACACATTGTAGATAATGCATGAAACTGGGGTTGTACCAAGCATCGTTGTCCCTTTTTTTCAATCGGAAATTGATTATCGAATTTGATTGGAAAGTATATTCAATCAGACTAGGGGCTCAGAGGGGACTGGCTCTCAAATTTATGGTTCATGCTACTGACATATTGAAAGCACAATTTCTGTTTTGCCTCTCTTTCCTTGCTGATAGCGTCTAATGTATTGGAAAAGACTGATCATTTCTTAATCCACTCTCAGATTTTGGATCCGATTCCATGCTGGTATATAGTGTAAACTGTTTTGGACCTTGGAATTACTTAAAGCTGCAGGAGGTGAAGAAGACCACAGACTCTCATTGTTTCGAGGGCATAAAATAGGAGCTGATTATTGGAAAGTATGTTCCAGACGAAGCGCAAGAAGAGAGTGAATCCAAACTACTGATTTGAGAACAGTGAATATGAAGCTTGTCAGGTCTGCAGTAGAAACTGAAGTGGCTGAACAGCAGCATCCTTCCTATTTATTTCGAAGAGAGAGAAGCAGCTTACAGAAGAGCGAGTGGAGGATTTGGTGATAAATAATTAACCTCGATAAGACTAGAAAATGGAAGAATTGAAAGCATTAGGCAATGGCATGTGGGAAAGCAGGTAGAAACAGGCCTGCGTGGAAAATTTGCTTCATGTAAATTTTTTTTTTTTTTTTTTTTTGGGGGGGGGGGGGGGAGGGGGGACGAAAAGGTTCGTTGGTTAGTTGTGAACTGGGGTGTCATGTTCAATTTATGAAACTGGATTGTATTGATCAATCTTTTCTTTTATCAGCCTACTTTGTGGAAGTTGATTTAATGCCACTCTAGCAGTTCCCACCCTCTTTTATATAACCTGCTGTTCTGGTTCTTCCATGTCGGAAATTTGTATGCATCGTTGCGCATTTAAAATATATGTACTTAAAATTGAGATGCACCGTTAAATTTAGACATTCCTTGATTGCCTTTGCTAGCATCAGTCACGGCTAATCATTTAACACAAACGATTGAGCAATTGTCCATATTTTTCTAAGGGCGATTATATATATATATATATTTTTTTTGAATTTTTAAAATGGTTAGAGGTAAAATTTATTAAATTCGGAGGGACTAATACTCTGGTTTTAATTGAAGAAATCACATATTGATTAGACTCAAATAGAATTTTAAAAATTTTGGACGCTGTGACCCCTCGTAGCCATGCGATGATCACCAAATCCCCTCATAAAAAGTTGCCCTTCTAGCCTGGATTTTTAGCCGATCTTGCGGGCCAAGTGCTGGGAAGATTGCATTTAGAACCAATGCCTCCCAAATTTTACGTTCTATAAGTTGGGAAAGGGAGATAAAAATTTACCTACTTACTCATCACCTTTTATCTTACGAGGATGAGCCCCAGATATCAACCAGATCATTGCATCAGCTTTTGGTGCAACAGAGTTTTGCATAACATGAACAAATTACTCAATACATTCAATAGTAGTTGGACAACAAACACTATATATCATCCAAACTACTCAATTATCAGAACACAATCATGAAAACAAAGACATGTTTGCTAGAACTAAAAAATTTTGGACTTTAAACCAGTACAAAGGAAACAGCCTCACGCCAACTTCTTGCCACCAAGTAATCCGTCTATTCAAAAGTGTCATCGTCATCATCTGGAAGGGGCTGACTTGCAGCTGCAGCAAGCTCAGCCTCATGCCTGCATAAATTACCAAGCACCACATAACATGCAAGTTAGAAGCAAATTAAAATCAATAATACAAAACATCACAAAATATTTTAAAGATCCATATCTTGTCACAGACCCCTTTCTCATTTTATATCATGACATTAACCATGTTCATGGAAAAAATTCTTGCCAGATTCTTATCAAATTTCATTGAGTTTTTGAGAGGAAAAAAAAAAAAAAAAAAACCCTTCATGGGCTTCAAATTCTACCACACAAAAAAAGGTAGAATTCTAGTCCAAGCAAGGACTTCCAATCCATACTTTGGGAAGATGGGAGTCCAATGTATCCATTAACAAGTAATGATACAGGCAGAAGTAACATCCAACACACAAATGGTGCATGTGTGAGCACCAGAAGGGGAAATAAGGTTGGAGCTCGCTAAAATGGTTTCCTGTGGCACACAAGGCTCAGGAAAAGCTATGGTAACAGACAAAAAATAACAATGAACACCCCATATGCCACTGAGGTTTAGGATGAATGCACACAAACTACGTTGCAAGACCACCAGGAGAAGATAACTAGTTGAGTGAGTTAAAGTTTATGCCACACAAGATTGTAATAAGAAAACAACTTACAGGTGCTGTGCAGCCATATCAATGTGCACCTCTGGAGGAGCAAGGGCAGGAGACTCCACAAAATGCAAGTTCTGATCCCTGGAACCTCAAAATATTTTTTTTACTGAATGCCTTAAACCAGTACAACCACAAGAAAATTATAATGTCTAATTCAAGGACATTAGTCTTTACCCAGCAAGTTTTCTAGCGAGGTATAGAAAAGGCTTCTCAAAGTTGTAGTTGCTCTTTGCTGAAATCTCGTAGTATTGCAGGTTCTTTTTCCGGTGGAAAGTAACTTGCTTTGCCTTCACTTGCCTGTTCTTCACATCAACTTTGTTTCCACAAAGTACAATTGGAATATTCTCACACACCCTGATATTGAAAATGTAAAAACACTCAAATAGTTCAATACCGTGGTATATACACCAATCAGATAACCTACAAATTTAAAATATTTCTGGAAAATACCTGCAAAGATCCCGGTGCCATGTGGGAACATTTTTGTATGTCAATCGGGCAGTTACATCAAACATGATGATGGCACATTGTCCATGGATACTGTACAAAATGCAAGCTTTTAACACAATACTTGGATAGAAAGAAAGGTCAAAAAAGACATTCCACAAATAAAATCACCATCCTTGTACAAAATTGGACTTAAAATTTATTGTACGCACGCTAAAATATAAATCCTTTGTGAATATCAAAACTGATAAAGGAATAAGTTGTGGGAAAGGTGGATAAGCAACTCTAGGCACCAACAGAAATCCATTACTGAAAACTTCACATATCAACAAGGATGTGATTGTCTTTTATTGACATATAACTTGAACAATGAAGTTAAACAGAAAAGAAAAAGGGTTGACACACAACTCAATTCTAAATAAGCCAGTCACTAACAACTTAGAAGAGGGGTTGTGCTAACAAGAAAAACCAACTAGCATCAGTCAGTTCTCAAAGCACCAAAAGGACAATATTGAAACTCCAGTATTCATGCAAAAGAATGAATATTGTACGTGAGAGTCTAACAAGATCTTACAAAACAAGAATCATTTAGCGAATCGTAATAAAAATTCAAAGTCTTACACAATAAATTTGGTCTTACAATACCGCTGGTGAAATAAATTTTTAAATAATTAATAAAACATAAAACTCAATACCAAATTCAAATAGCCCCAATAAACAAAAAGATGGCTAAATATTGAATTAGGATGACACATTAAACCTTAATATAGAGAAAAGAAGTTCACCAGAGACCAGAAATTGAGTAGAAATATAATAAACAAAACATAAGGATTGACTTACTAGTAGCCATTAAACTCAATACCAAATTCAAATAGCCCCAATAAACAAAAAGATGGCTAAATATTGAATTAGGATGACACATTAAACCTTAATATAGAGAAAAGAAGTTCACCAGAGACCAGAAATTGAGTAGAAATATAATAAACAAAACATAAGGATTGACTTACTAGTAGCCATCCCTAAGGCCACCAAATTTCTCCTGCCCAGCAGTGTCCCAGCAATAAAACCGAATCTTCCCACAATTGGTGAAGAAATCAAGAGGATGAACTTCCACACCAATGGTTGCTAATCATGGTACCATAAACAAATAAAAATGAGTTGAAATATATAGAACTACACATGATATAACTAAACAAAATTCAATCTAAAGAAAATGCAAACCACTTTCAGCAGACTTACGTTCATATTTCTTCTCAAATTCACCAGTAATATGCCTCTTCACAAATGTTGTTTTCCCTGCATCACATGATCGACATGAATTCATCAAAATACAATTCCACTGAAGCTAATAAAGTAAAGATTCAAAAATGACAATCAAAATAATAAATTACCAACTGGAGACAAACTAAACACAATAACCAAAATTAAAACCAAACCAGTGAAATATAAATAACACTCTTTAGAATAAAAACCTAAATTACAGACTAGAAAACAGCTAATCAAAACCCCAAAAAATGACAGAATAAACAGATGGCACACCCTGAAACAACTAACTTTCCAAGAAATTTACATTCAGCTAACAATTTTAGATCCTTATCGTTCACGTCATTTCAGTCCACAAGCAAAAATATATAAATATGAATTTATTAATAAAAGAAAAAAAAACCGTTTTTACCAACATTCCCAGCATCCAAACACATGATACCGATTAAAAAATAAGGAAAAGTAAAATTACCTGTACCGCCATCGCCAACAATTACAAGCTTGAAACTCGGATAATCAACCGACTGTTGATTTGGCAAAGCCTGCAACCAATACATCAACGCATCACTATAAAAGGTAAAACCTAAAACCCTAGACCATTAAAAATGAGAAATCCATATGGACATGAATATACATATATACACACGCACAGCTGCATATGCGTGCAGTCGAAAGAAAATGTCGTACTTGATAGAAGAAAGAGAGTCAATCGAAGCCAAAGAAAATGCGAGAAAAACTAGATCGAAAGAAAGAAAATTGCAGTGGAAAAGCGTGAACCCTCACCATTTTAAGTTTGATCTTCTGCTAACTGTATCAGTCGCAGATGAGATATAGAGAGAGACAGTAACAAAGACAGAGAGAGAGAGGGATAGGGGTCGAAGTTTTGGGGGGCTTTATATATGGGGGAGCGTTTTTGCGATTTGAGAGTTAGCTTTGCGCTGACGCAACACTCTGGACCGTCCGATCATGTGAGAAGGCCATTCTCGGATGATCGCCGCATTCGAATCCAGCTGTGTAAGCTTTAAGCCGACGCGATACTCTGAGCTGTCCGATCACGTCGAAAAGCAATTCTCGAATTACCAACCATATTCGAATCTGGATTACCCAATTGTCGGTTTTGAATTTCGAATCTCGTCTACGAAACAAAAGTCTAATCCCGACTGGGCCTCTTATTGGGCTTGGGTTTGAACGCTAGTATTGTTCAGTTTTTTAGAATGTTATTGAAAGAGAGGCGCCTTTGATAAGAGGCCACAATTTTTATTAATGCCCGCAGTGCATTTGATTTTTTTTTTTTAAGTAAATATATAAAATTTTAATCTTAAATAAATTATCAAACAAATTTAAAATAAAAACTATTGAAGCACCTACAACATATTATATTGTTTCAATAAAATTGTACTCTGGCTATCTTCCTTCACTTTCTTAAAGGATGGTAGAGATTGATTTGATCAAATAAATTCTCTAGAATCATCTACAAAAATATTTAATATATTTATAATACTCATAAAAATTTTTAATATTACCTACAATGTTCAACACACTTTTTATAAACTCATATAAATTTTATAATATTATAGTTTATACTATTTACAATACTCTAAAATATTTGAGACATTTCTTAAAAATTATCTTACCTTCTAAAATATTATAAAGACACGTATAATATTCCTGTAATTTTTGAAAAAATTTAGATTATACTAAAATATTTTTTATTTTTTATCAAGCATGTTTTTAAGAAAGTATTCTCTAAATTAAGTATATTTTATTTTTTTACAAAAATACATGAAATATATGAAAAATGACCAAATTACAATTTGATTGTTTGAAGGAAAAATAAAAAATAGAAAAATTAAACAAAAAATAAACAAAGAAAAAGATTTCTTTATTTATACTTTTTTTTTTTTTTAAATTTGCTCCAAATCCAAAAAGCAGGCATGAAAGTGGAAAAAAATTTTATGTCTTTTAACGAGGAGTTTAAAAAGTAAAATAATATAGTGATTAAAAATTTACAATTTATAAAATGACTTGATTAGGGATAATTTTAGAAGTCATTTGATTTAATTTTTAAATTAGATGGGAGGTTGAAAGGTATTTTAGGAGAATCATGAAAGTGGGAAAAAAAAATTTATACCTTTTAATTAGGGGTTTAAAAGTTAAATAAGTAGTGACTAAAAGTTTAAAATTTGTAAAATGATTTAATTATAAAAAAAATTTAGATGTTTTTTTATTTAACTTTTAAATTAGATAGGAGTTTAAAGAATATTGTAGAAAACTAAAAAAATTCATTAAAATAGGAGTTTCATTAATTTTTTAGTTTCACCAATAACCTATTTAATCTATACCATTTGTAGAGGTCATGCGCGATACTTGTAAAATTTGTCTTTCTTAGTAATCAATAAAATATTTTGATTTTAGAATCAATGCCCCCCAAATGCAAAAGTTGTTTGCTTTTACGTTCAATAAGTTGGGAACGGGCGATAAAAATTTACCAATTTACTCATATCATATCACCTTTTATCTTCCGAGGATGAGCCCCAGACACCAACCAGATCATTGCATCAGCTTTTGTTGCACCGGCGTTTTGCATAACACGAACAAAATACTCGATATATTTAATAGTAGTTGGACAACAAACACTACATCATCCAAACTACTCAATTATCAGAACACAATCATGAAAACAAAGACAAGTATGCTAGAACTAAAAAATTTTGGACTTTAAACCAGCACAAAGGAAACAGCCTCACGCCAACTTCTTGCCACCAAGTAATCCGTCTATTCAAAAGTGTCATCGTCATCATCCAGAAGGGGCTGACTTGCAGCAGCAGCAAGCTCAGCCTCATGCCTGCACAAATTACCAAGCACCACGCAACATGCAAGTTAGAAGCAAATTAAGATCAATGATACAACACATCACAAAATATTTTAAAGATCCATATCTTGTCACAGACCCCTTTCTAATTTTATATCATGACATTAACCATGTTCATGGAAAAAATACTTGCCAGATTCTTATCAAATTTCATTGAGTTTTTGAAAAAAAAAAAAAAAAAGGACCCTTCATCGGCTTCAAATTTTACCACACGAAAAAAAAGGTAGAGTTCTTGTCCAAGCAAGGACTTCCAATCCATACTTTGGTAAGATGGGAGTCCAATGTATCCATTAATGATACAGGCAGAAGTAACATCCAAACACAAATGGTTTATGTGTGAGCACCAGAAGGAAAAATAAGGTTGGAGCTTGCTAAAATGGCTTCGTGTGTCGCACCTAGGCTCCGGGAGATCAATGGTAACAAGCAAAAAATAACAATGAGCACCCCATATGCCACTGAGGTTTAGGATGAATTCACAAAAACTACAGCGCAAGACAACTGGGAGAAGATAATTAGTTGAGTGAGTTAGAAGTTTATGCCACACAAGATTGTATTAAGAAAACAACTTACAGATGCTGCTGTGCAGCCATATCAATGTGCACCTCTGGAGGATCAAGGGCAGGAGACTCCACAAAATGCAAGTTTTGATCCCTGGAGCCTCAAGATATTGTTTTACTGAATGCCTTAAACCAGTGCAACTTCAAGAAACTTACTAATGTCTAATTGAAGTACATCAGTCCTTACCCAGCAAGTTTTCTGGCGAGGTATAGAAAAGGCTGCTCAAAGTTGTAGTTGTTCTTTGCTGAAATCTCATAGTATCGATGGTTCTTTTTCTGTGGAAAGTAACTTGCTTTGCCTTCACTTGCCTGTTCTTCACATCAACTTTGTTTCCACAAAGTACAATTGGAATATTCTCACACACCCTGACATTGAAAGTGTGAAAACACTTAGGCTTGGTTTGGGAAGAAAGTTAGCTAGCTGTTTCCCTTTTTACCTATTTAATTAGGCTAGATACATTAGAAGCTAGTTCTAAATTTGAAGCAATTTCCGAGTTTCCAATTAGGGTAGCACAAAGTTAGATCTCTCGGCAAAAAAAAAGAATAAAAGAATAGCTATAAAACCTGTTTTCTTGAGGATCTTTAGAAAGTGATCAAGCCAATATAATATTCCAACACACTTAGGCAATCCGGCAAGCTGCAAGATCAGAAGACTTGGAAGAGTCCCTACGGAAGGGGAATAAGCCAATAAAAGAGATCTCTGATCTCGAACTCCCAGAAGAGTTCTGGGCAATGCTTAGCGCTTTGAACATTAGTCTTTCTCGATTCTTTTCATACGACTCACGGAGCGGTAAGCTAGCTAACTTTCTTCCCAAGCCAAGCCTGAGTGTTTTCACATTTTCAATGTCAGGGTGTGTGAGAATATTCCAATTGTACTTTGTGGAAACAAAGTTGATGTGAAGAACAGGCAAGTGAAGGCAAAGCAAGTTACTTTCCTAGCTAAAAATAAGTTAGCTAAATTTATGTTTAGGAAGGAAAAAAAAGTGGCTTTTTTTGAGGTGGATTTTTAGTTTTTGTTAATTTGACATTTTTACCCTTAAAAGTTTAAAAGAAGGTTAAAATATAAGAGGATAAAATTGACCAAGCACTGTTAAAGTTAAAAAAAAGCCGGCTACTAGCCCGGTTTCCCAAACGGAGCCTCAAATAGTTCAATACCGTGGTATATACACTAATCAGATAACCTACAAATTTAAAATATTTCTGGAAAATACCTCCAAAGGTCCCAGTGCCATGTGGGAACATTTTTGTATGTCAATCGGGCAGTTACATCAAACACGATGATGTCACATTGTCCATGGATACCGTACAAAGTGCAAGCTTTTAGCACAATACTTGGATAGGAAGAAAGGTCAAAAAAGACATTCCACAAATAAAAACACCATCCTTGTACAAAGTTGGACCTAAAATTTAATGTACACTAAAATATAAATCCTTTGTGAATATCAAAACTGATAAAGGAATAAGTTGTGGGAAAGGTAGATAAGCAACTCTAGGCACCAACAGAAATCCATTACTGAAAACTTCACACATCAACAATGATGTGTTTGTCTTTCATTGACATGTAACCTGAACGATGAAGTTAAACAGAAAAGAAAGAAGGGTTGACACACAACTCAATTCTAAATAAGCCAGTCACTAACAACTTAGAAGAGGGGTTGTGCTAACAAGAAAAACCAACTAGCATCAGTCAGTTCTCAAAGCACCAAAAGGACAATATTGAAACTCCAGTATTCATTCAAAAGAAGAATATTGTACGTGAGAGTCTAACAAGATCTTACAAAACAAGAATCATTTAGGGAATCATAATAAAAATTCAAAGTCTTACACAAAATCAATTTGGTCTTACAATACCGATGGTGAAATAAATTTTTAAATAATTAATAAAACATGAAACTCAATACCAAATTCAAATAGCCCCAATAAACAAAAAGATGGTTAAATATTGAATAAGGATGACAATTCCACTTTAATATACAGGAAAGAAGTTCACTAGAGACCCGAAATTGAGAAAAAAATACAATAAACAAAACATAAGGATTTACTTACCAGTAGCCGTCCCTAAGGCCACCAAATTTCTCCTGCCCAGCAGTTTCCCAACAATAAAACCAAATCTTCCCACGGTAGGTGAAGAAATCAAGAGGATGAACTTCCACGCCAATGGTTGCTAATCATGGTAAATAAAAGTGAGTTGAAATATATAGAACTACACATGATAAAACTAAATAAAATTCAATCTAAAGAAAAAGCAGACCACTCTCAGCAGACTTACGTTCATATTTCTTCTCAAATTCACCAGTAACATGCCTCTTCACAATTGTTGTTTTCCCTGCATCACATGATCAAAATGAATTCATCAAAATACACTTCCACCGAAGCTAATGAAGTAAAGATTGGAAAATGGCCATCAAAATAATAAATTACCGAACTAGAGACAAACTAAACACAATGACCAAAGTTAAAACCAAACCAGTGAAATATAAATAACACTCTTTAGAATAAAAAACCTAAATTACAGGCTAGAAAATAGGTAATCAAAACCCCAAAAAATGACAGAATAAACAGATGGCACACCCTGAAACGACTAACTTTCCAAGAAATTTTACATTCAGCTAACAATCTTAGATCGTTATCGTTCACGTCATTTCAGTCCACAAGCAAAAATATATAAATATGAATTTATTAATAAAAAAAAAAAACCGTTTTTACCAACATTCCCATCATCCAAACACATGATACCGATTAAAAAATAAGGAAAAGTAAAATTACCTGTACCGCCATCGCCAACAATTAAAAGCTTGAAACTCGGATAATCAACCGACTGTTGATTTGGCAAAGCCTGCAACCAATACATCAACGCATCACTATCAAAGGTAAAACCTAAAACCCTAGACCATTAAAAATGAGAAATCCATATATACATGAATATACATATATATACACGCACAGCTGCATATGCGTGCAGTCGAAAGAAAATGTCGTACTCTATAGAAGAAAGAGAGTCAATCGAAGCCAAAGAAAATGCGAGAAAAACTAGATCGAAAGAAAGAAAATTGCAGTGGAAGAGCGTGAACCTCACCATTTTAAGTTTCATCTTCTGGCACATGTATCAGCGGCAGTTGAGATCCAGGATGTCGAAGTAATAGAAAATAAGGTTATTTAAAATAATTTATAATGTTGTAATGAGATAAAAATAAATAAAAATAATAATTTTTAAAGATTTTGAAAGATTTTTAAAAATTAAATGTGTTTAGTTAATAAAAAATTAATAAAAAATAAAAGATATCACATAAAAGTGATGTATAAAAAATTTTGATTGAAAAAAAATATAACTTCCCCGGCTAATCTAAAAATATTAAAAATTATTAAATTTTAATTATTTTTTATATTTTTCTTTAATAAAATTTTAACATATATTACTTTATATTACATTTTTATATTTTTATTATATTTTTTCGTCAAATTTTTTTTAACCAAATAATCTTAAAAAAATTAATTATAATTAATAAATTTTGGTAAATCCTGACGCCAGCAAACAGGGCCATTATTTTTTCTGTGAAGAGAGACACAGAGAGCCAGAGTATCAGCATTAGAATCTGGGGGCTTTATATAGGCGAGCGTTCTTGCAATTTGAGATACCCACTCGTATTTCCCAGCTAGCTTTATGCTGACGCGATACTTGGATCGTCCGATCATGTGAGAAGGCCATTCTCGGATGATCGCCGCATTCGAATCCAGCTGTGTAAGCTTTAAGCCGACGCGATACTCTGAGCCGTCCGATCATGTGGAAAAGCAATTCTCGAATTACCAACCGGATTCGAATCTGGATTACCCAATTGTCGGTTTTGAGTTTCGAATCTCCCTCCCTGGTCTACAAAACAAAAGTCTAATCAGACTGGGCCTCCTATTGGGTTGGGCTTGATATTGGGCTTGGGCTTGAACGCTAGATTTTATCAGTTTTTGAAATTGTTATTGAAAGAGAGGCGCCTTTGATAAAAGGCCACAAATTTAATTAATGCCAGCAGCGTATGTGGTTTTTCTTTTTTTTTTAAGTAAATATATATTTTTTAATTTTAAATAAATTACCAAACAAATTTAAAATAAAAACTATTGAAACACTTATAAAATATTATATGGTTTTAATGGAATTGTACTCCTAGTTATAATCCTTCACTTTATTAATAGATGATGGAGATTGATTTGATCAACGATGAGAATTTTATTTCTAGAATCATTTACAAAAATATCTAAAATATTTATAATACTCATAAAAATTTTTAATATTCTCTACAGTATTCAACACACTTTCTGTAAACTCTCATAAATTTTATATTATTCTAGTTTATAATATTTACAACACTCTAAAATATTCAAGACACTTTTTATAAATCCTCTTAGTTTCTAAAATATTATAAGGAAATGTAGAATATTCCAGTAACTTTTGAAAAAATTTAGACTATACTAAAATATATTTATTATTTTTTATTTTTTATCAAGCATGTTTTTAAGAAAATATTCTCTAAATTAAATATATTTTTATTTATTTTATTTTTTTACAAAAAATATGTGAAATATATGAAAAATGACCACATTAAAATTTGATTGTTTCTTTGAGAATAAAAATAAAAAATAAAAGAAATTAAAGGAAAAGTAAGAAAAAATATTTATTTATTTATACCTTTTTTTAAATTGCTCTAAATCCAAAAATCAGGCATGAAAGTGGAAGGAAATTTTATGTCTTTTAATTAGGAGTTTAAAAAGTAAAATAATATAGTGGTTAAAAATTTACAATTTGTAAAATGACTTAATTAGGGGTAATTTTAGAAGTTATTTAATTTAACATTTAAATTAGATGGGAGATTGAGGGGTATTTTAGGAAAATTATGAAAGTGGAAAAAATTTTATACCTTTTAATTATGGAATTAAAAAGTAAAATAATGTAATGACTAAAAATTTAAAATTTGTAAAATGATTTAATTAGATGTAATTTTATAAGTTATTTGATTTAACATTTAAAATTAGATAAGAGGTTGAAGAATACTTTAAGAAATTAAAAAATTTCATGAAAATAGGAGTCTCATTATTTTTTTGGTTTTACCAATACCCTACTTAATCTATAATATTAGCAGAGGTCATGCACACGCAATATGTGGGAAATTGTTTTTCTTAGTAATCAATAAAATATATTGATTTTGTAAATTATGTATATTTACTCAAATTTTTTATTAATTTTTAATCAACCTATTAATTAAATTTCAAATTTTATAGTAGAAAGACAAAAAAAAATGAAATAAAAAATTGTAAAAAAACAAAAAAAACAAATGATGCACTTCATAAAGAATGTTAAGAGAATTAATTAGTAAAAATGTAAAAATTATTGTATATCAAAATATCACTTGATATAACTGTATCCTTTCTAATCATTATAATTTTATAGGAATGTGCAATAAAATTGTGTAACCTATTTTTTTGGTAGAATAAAAGGTTTACACACACTAATTCATGAGATGGTTGTTTTTTATACCAAGATGATGGAAAATATCATTACTTTTTAGAACTTGTGCATATATTTTTATTTTTTGGGTTATTTTTGTAAATATAAAAAAATAAGGATGACTATAAAATAGAAAATATACATTATTTTTTTTAATTTAAACGTGGAATTGAATTTTAAATTTAAAAATTTTAAATTTGAAAATGTTGTAAATTAACTATTATATCCTTACTTTTTAAAACTAACATATGTGTATGATTCAATTTTTGGAGGTATTTTTGTCTAGAAGCTGCACCAAAAATAAGTTTGATGGGAAAAATATATTTCACCAAATCCTGGTGTTTCCTTTACAATATTACTAGCAGTTGGTGCACACGTGATACATGTAAAATAAATTTTGATTAAAAATTTTTAATTGAAAAATTATAAACTTTCAATTGCATTCGAAAAAAGTTTTTATGGAATTTCATATTTTTCTTTTTATTTTTTTAGTTTTTATTTTTTTTAGGTTCTTTCAATTAAACTCAGTATGTTCTAAATAGATCTGTATCTTTGGAGAGAGAGGGGATTGGTTGCTAGAGTTTATTTAGGAGAAAAAGAGACGGTTATTTTGGATTTCTAACACATTTATTAGTAAGGTTTTCTTCGCCATAATTATAAATTTCAATTGAAAAATTCAAATCAATTAAATAAATTAAAAATCATTTAAATGGGAAAAATTTTCTCTTAAAATTAACAAAAGTAAACCGTAAAAAAATACAAGCAATTTAATAAAATAGAAAGGGGCAAAAAAATCCTAAATAAATGAGAGAAAATCTCTCCTAAAATCTAACAAAACTTTAAGTTCTAACACACATTTATTAGATGGGCAAAAAAATCCTAGACAAATGTGAGAAAATCTTTCTTAAAACTTGATGATACTTTAAGTTGTAGCACAAGTTTTATTAGGATAAATATGAATTTTAAATAAAGAAATATGAAACAATTAAATAAATTAAAAATCATTTCGAGAAAATATCTCTTAAAATCTATCAGTTTTACCATTCAAAAAAAAAAAATAATTTCATAAATTGGTTTAGCCTTTCTCACATTTAAACGATTTTTAAGTTATTTAATTGATTCATATTCCTTCACTTAAAATTTATACTTATCCAAAGATTTTTTTTTTAAATCTATCTTAAAATCTTAAATAATTAAATAAATTAAAAGTCATTTAAATGTTACACAATATCTCTTAAAATCTATCCGTTCAAAAAAAAAGCAATTTAATAAATTGATTCAGACTTTTTCACATTTTAAGAGAGATTTTATCACATTTAAATGATTTTTAAGTAATTTAATTGATTCATATTCCTTCATTTAAAATTTATACTTATCCATTTTTTGAAAGAAAATCTCTCTTAAAATCTTAAACAATTAAATAAATTAAGAATGATATATCGTAAAATTGAAGAAATTACCTTAAGATTGCTATTTCTTCTCATTTCTTCCCACATCGAATGTAATTTTTGATAGAGAAAGTTGAGTATTGCTAGAATGTAAAACAGCTACTGTGGTGGTAGGTGCAAAATAACTATAATACACTTAGGCACCGTTTTGTTTGCAAAAAAATAACAAAAAGCTCTATAAATCTCTGTTAATTTTATATCATATTAACTTTTTTCTTTCACTGCACGCAATACGAACTCTCAATTTATCTCACTTTTTTTCACTTCAAATACACAATTTAATAGATAATTTATAAATAACCGTCAGAATAATTAAATCAATTTATTTAAAATATAATTTCACCAAAAATAAGGACTGCTACAAAAGAACTTCACCAAATATCGAGATTTAGTGAAACTCATATTTGCATTTCCATTGTAATAGTAATATATTTACTATTATAGTGATTACTTAGATTTGAGTAAAACTTATCTTTTTATGATTTTTTAGGAGACAAAAAAAAAAATTAATTCACCATTTGGATGCACTCACGATTTTTTTTAGGAGGTAAAAAAAAAATTAATTCACCAGTTGGATTAACTCACGTTTTTAGGAGACCAAAAAAAAAAATTACTTCACCATTTAGATTAACTCACCATTTTTTTTTTTAGAATTGTTTTAGGAGACAAAAAAAAAAGAAAAAAATTAATTCATCGAGTTTTTGTCCTCAAGTAACCGCCAGATTTTGCAATTAAATTTAAAAAAGTGGCTAACATCAGATTTTCATGTAAAATAATAAAATTTAAATTTAAATTTAAAAAGGTGGTTAAAGTTAGATTTTTCAGATTTTGCAAGATAACATAAATTTAAATTTAAAAAAGTGATTAACATCTCATGCTAACTGTACGTAAATTCAAATTTAAAAAAGTGGTCAATATCAAATTTTCCTTAGGTAACCGTTCGCCACATCACTTTAAACGGACAAATTTTTATTATAACTGAGTTAATTTTGTAAAATAATATAAAATAATATTACCATCTTTTTTGTTAACATCAAATTTTCTTTACAGTAAAGAAAACCAATTTTTTTTTAATTTACAAAATTAATTAGTTATTTACTATATTTTGTATATTTTGTACTTTTTAATATATAATTAAAATTTTGTAATTTTTGAACCATAAAAGTTTTTTTTTTTTACACGCATTGCGTACACACCTACTGCTAGTTAAAGGCAAGATTTACTGAAAATACATAAAATTTTTCGTTATTTTTAAAATTGCACGAACTTTCCCCCTTCTTTATGTTTCCTTGTAGATTCTCCTTTAATGAAAAAGTTAACAAAGAGTTGATTTGGCCTAATTCTCTTTATCAATCCCAACTCATATCTGATTAATGATTAACTCTTAGATTATTCAGATAAATTTTGAGTTATTTTGACTTTTAAATCGCTAACTTGAATTATTCTGAGATATACAGTGAGATTAGACTAAAATATATAAATCGTGAATACCAATTTGCTGTGGTGTGTTTGGAATCCATGATTCGTCGGAGAAAAAGAAAAAGAAATAGAAATTAATTTACAATTATTTTTCATATTTAATTTGTATCGGAAAATATTAAAAAAAAACACATAGAATTTTAACAAATTAAAAATAATTAAATTAAAAAACTAATGAATTACCTTCTATTTAATTTTTCATATATTTTTAATCCACTCAAATAATAATATACATTTGATACTTTATATTTTTTTTTCTTCAATTTTTCTTTCCCTTCTCTCTCCTCACCAAATTTTGAATTCAAACATACCCACCATGTTTTATAGATCAATGTATTGTCTTTCAAGCCCAAAAGAATTGCCGTGCATACAAAATGTTACTGCCATACCCCTGCAAATTATTAAGGGTAAAAAAAATGGCGGTTGTCAAAAAATAGAATACCTCATGTCCGCCCAATATAATATCAATACAAAATGATGGATGACTGCAAATCAAATAACTCTAGTTCGATCGGTTGAATTGAAAGATCTTTCGGATTCCATTCAAATTCAAAATTTATTTTATGATTGCTTAAAATTTTAGCCAAGGTCTAACTACTTGATGCTAAATTTGAAATTTCGTAAGCCAATCCAAAAATATGTATTTAAACTAACATAATATTATTTTAATTAATCAAACTTTTTGTAAGCCAAATTTGAGCAAATTATTTTTTATTAAGTCGAGCTTAAACTACTACAAAAATTTGAACCTAACTTTTATGCTATTTATTCAAACAAAAAAACTAAGACAAATTAAAACTTAACTCGAGTCTACCCTTACCTTACACATTTGTTTAACGTACTCTCATCCATTAGATTTAAACTGTAATGCTATCGATTAAAAACTAATAGGCAACTAGTCATGTTTGTTTTATGAGATGCAAAGTTAAATTAAAAGGCTCAACACAAATTCACTTTTCGCTTAATAGGCGTTAGACTCTCATTTACTGAATTTAAATTGTAATGCCATCAGCTAAATACTAGTAGGCAACTAGACATATTTGTTTTGTGGGACATAAAGTTAAATTAGAAAGCTTAGTACAAATTCACTCTCCGCTTAATAGGTGTTAGACTATCATTCATTGGATTTAAAATATAATACCATTGGCTAAATAATAGTAGATAACTAGATATGTTTGTTTTGTGAGACGTAAAATCAAATTGAAAGGCTCAGCATAAATTCACTTTTCGCTTAATAGGAGTGTTTGGAGTTTTACAAAAAAATAATAAATTTTTATAAATTCCTATAAATTTCAAAATTTTTACTCATTATATAGGTTATGAAATTATAACTTTTACCGATTTGTTAATATAAATTAACAAAGTAGCACTTCTGCTGACTGAAAACGCTACTTTTCCAGGAAGTGTTCCATGATTCACCAACTAGTTGTTTGTTTGTTTGTTTATTTATTTATTTTTTAGCTAGTGCTTGCATGCGACTCAGCTTGACTTAACAAAACCGTACTATTTAGCTAAGCGTGGTTTGAATATGAAAAAATTAATTTTTATTTTTTATAACTTTTTTCGTTTTATATAATTTTCCACTAAAATTTATATTTTTTTAAAAAAATTGTACCTTTTCAATGTGCTTATTGCTTTCGTAAAATTAAAAATAAATTCAAAAAATTCATGTGCATTTAAATAAAAACTAGTCATTTGAATAAAAGAAGTAACGAAAATGATAATTTTTTTATTTGTTTAGGTTTTACTATAATTTTTTTTTAACAAATATGATTAACATAACTAAAAATTATAATTTTTTTAAAAAATTAAATGTTTAGTTAAAAAAAACCATAAAAAAGGTAAAATACCTTTTTTTTTTAACCAAATAAAGGGGACGTTTGGTAACAAAATTTTTAGCAAAATACTTCCAACTTTTGATTTGCAAGTATTTGATAAATCACTAACTTTTGCTACTTTTCTACTATGTTATAACAACTTCTCAACTTAAAAGTTACCAAAAGTTGATAAAAATTACTAAAAATTATCAAATGTTGCTAAAAAAAGTTAAAAGTTATCAAAAATTTTACCAAATACTCAAAAATTATAAAAAATTGCTAAAAAATACTATTTGCTTCACCAAACATACTAAAAATTACAACTAACAACTTTTGACAAAGTACCAAAAATTACTAAAAATTGTCTCCAAATACCCCAAAGGCCTAGTAACTAAACAAAGGCCTAACTGGGGGTAACACAATGTACAAAACTTTCAAAATATAGGACGTGATGTGTGCTGTGACTTTCTTAGGGTGAGTAATAAGAAATGAAATAAATTATAAATTTATAATTTATATAATTCGATAAAAAGTAAATAACTTGTAGAGATTTTCAGATATTTTTAAAAATTTATAACAAACCAAACAGAACCTTAATTTCTATTTTTAATAAACTCAACAACTCATCAAAACCTTAGTCTAAAATTAGTTAACACAACAAGGAGTGTAAAATACTTTCTGCCTTGCAAGTGCGCGAAAAAAGGCACTTGAAATCACAATTTTTAGTAATTTTTGATATGCATTACAGGTACAAGGAGTGTAAGATACTTTCTGCCATGCAAGCGCACCAAAAAGGAATACTTGGAAGCACAATTTTTAGTAATTTTTAATATTTTTGTCAAAAATTACTAATTATTATTTTTAATATGTTTAGTAAAGTAAATAATAATTTTTAATAGCTTTTTGTATCTTTTAAGCGTTTGATAAAATTTTTGACAACTTCTAACATTTTTTGGTAATTTTTAACAATTTTTAGTAACTTTTAGTAATTTCGAGTAACTTTTGGTAATTTTTAAGTTGAAAAATTACTGTAGTAGAGCAAAAAGTAGCAAAGATTAGTGTTTTGCCAAACATTTAAAAATCAAAAGTTGGTAATTTTTTTGCTAAAAATTTTACTACCAAACGCTCCAAAATCCCAAAAATCCAAAGGATTGCAGATATTTGGGTTTAGGGGGGCTGACAAGTAAGAAGACAAACATAGGTCAAGGAAAGAGCCCAGTTAACTGGGGCTGTACAAGCACAAATGGAATCCCTCCACAACCGAGCTTGAGAATAAGAAAGATAATGATAACATATAAAAAACTGATACAGAATCATATCTTCAGAGGTATCAGAAGATATGCAAACAAAGAATCATAGCGACTAGTTCAGCATTTCGTTCAAATTGCATTGTATTAAGGAAAACAGGCTCTGCAAATCTCACTTAAGCTGCTGCTCTTTCACCAGGTTCATTGGACCTAACAGAAATACAGTTCTTATTCTTCCACCAAAGATGCAATTCGATTATTATAAGTACCTGTAGTACAAACAGAAATAAGCTCAAGGAATTGTCCGCTGGTAGAGGGGCAGTGCTCCCAGAGCTTCACGCTCGGCATTCTCCCTCTTCACCTGCAAAATACAAGCAAGACACATTAAAACAACGTTCATGAGAATGTCGACTGCATGAAGTAGCAAACACCAAAAAGCCACTGCACGGAGGTAAAACGACAAGGTGGGTGGCATCAAGAGCATAAGATTCCATGTTCCAGCAATTCTTCTAAAGGGGTTATAACCGTGTAAGTCCCAAATTTATTAGCACGTAGCCTCGCAGGAGGAGGAGGAGGAGGATGAGGAGGAGGAGGAGAATCTCCAAGTAACGAATGGGACAAAAATTCTTCTTCATCATTGTATTTTAGAAGGATGCAACAAATATATTTATAAGAACTTGTAATATAGAAAAAAAGCAGTGAGCATAAAACTAAAATGTTAAGAACTTACAAGGGCCAACATATCTTGAAGATAATGCCTAAATGGTGTCTGCCTTGCCTGTGAAAAGGTAATGGAAATATCAGTTGCCAACTAAATAATTTCATATGATTCAACGCCAAAGCAGATCATCTAGAAAAAGGTTACGAGTCTGTTAGCCTCATCAATTCTTAGAAATCATCAACAAGCATATGTGAGAGAACCAATTAAACATAACACATATGGTATTTTATACCTTTTTTCCTGATCAAGCTGTCTTCAAAATATTTCAGATAATTGAATACCATACTCACAAGGTCCAAGCCTACTTGCTTAGAATTTACCTCACTATTTCAAGAGAAAATATAAATTTGAGATGAAGATCACATACACACACTACTAATATCTTTTTGAAAAAAAAACTCCACTGTTGCACAGATATTATTTTCACTCGTCAACAAAATACACCAGTACCACAAATAAGTTTAAGAAGAATAAACTACAAGTCATTCCCTATCAGTATCAAACTGACTAGAAGGATAACTGGTTGGAAATAAATGACGATAAGCACTCCACCTTGAAGCCATCCACATCCCCTCGAAACTCTCTCTTGTCATTTTCAAGGAATTTAATTTCAAACTAAGTTAATTCTTTCATCCACACAGCATTAATAGGTTTAAATTGCACATGACGAAACAATCTCAGATGACCTATCGCCTCTCATCTTCAATTAATCCCACTTTTGAGTTACGTCTTCTTCTTTGTAGCTACTGATTTTAGGTATCTAGCTTTGCAATAGTTAGACAAAATGACTGCTCTCTCCCTATTTACCATTCATGGAAGGTGCAATTAACATGCCTGTCCAAAGATCCTAATGAAGCAAATAAAAAAACTTACGTAAAACATTAAGGACAGATTCTCAAGGTTCCTATAATTCAGGTATTTCATTATTTTTGCTGAATTTTTCTTCCTAGCAAGCCAGTAAGAAGAAAAATTTCCCCCTTCTACAGAGGGTTATCTATAACTGTTTTTTGTTATCTCAAAGTTCAAATTTCAGTGGCATATTTGTCATTTTCATTTTTTTGGCTTTTAGAAAACTGATGTAGAAGTTACCTAACCGTTTGCCACCCTATAGGTTGGCCATTCTTCTCTCTGTTTTTCATAAGAAAAACATAGCCCTATTAGAGCTCAACACCCACAGAAAAACCACAACATAATTGGGATGGCAGCAAAGGATAAACTTCTTGCAAGCCAAAACTGGAAAGTAGAGCAGGACAAACAAAGGAATAGATGATTCTAGCGAGTGTCCTCATTGGTACACTATACTATTCTACAATATACCCCCCTCCCGAAAAAAAAGGTGTCCTAATTAGTACATAGATCAGTATATTCAAAGAGCATGATTCAATGAGTATTTTTCCCACAGGCAGGGAAAACATTTTTCCAAATCAAGATCAATAGTCATGGCCTGCTGTACGCCAGCAAAAATTCCATAACAGCACATAGAAGGTATAGTCAATGGTTATAGGTTTAACTTCAAAATCAAATACAACAACTAAACCAAAAGAGTTTCAAATTTTGAGATCTTCTCGTCAAAATATTGTATATTATGTGCTCCATTCTTAACGGCTAGATTAGGATACTTCATACTTACACCCACTAAGAAATACTCATCACCATCCTTAGGAATTCATCGTCTGCCCCCTGGATTTTCATAATTCTCTAAGACGCAACAAAATAATTCCAAGACTAAACCAGGAAGTCCCTCAAAATTTCATGCTCCATTTTCTGTGGCCACTTCTTTGAGCAAACGAACGTCAACTAAGTCTAACAATACAAGATATGTAACTGAAAAGAAACTTTTATCGTTTCACTAGTAACTAAACAATAAACATGTTACTATTGACAAGTGTTTTCTGCGAGCTAATTTAGGGCAACAAATTCCCTCCTCTTTCCATTTTTCTGCATTTGCTTATAGTTTCTGAGCAATTTATGGCAGTTTACCCAGAGACATGGCGGCATAAAATGCGAGATTCTAAATTTCTATCAAAAAAATTCCAACATCTCTTCAGCAGCCAAACAAAGGAAGTTAGAGATGGGGAGAGACCTGCAAATCCTCCGGGAGGTATTCATGCTTCATTGAGAGGTCCATGGCTCGCTTGAGGCGCTGGTTCCTTGCGTCCACAATCTCTCGAGGAAGACGATTGAGGGCTTCCTTCACGTCCAGATCGTAGTAGGGATCATAAAGATCGTCGTATCGAAGACCTTCACACACATTTATTATATATATACGGATTGATCAAAATAAATATAACTCGAAAACGATTTGAAAGCTATAATTAGGTTTTCCAGATTGAATTGCAAGAGATCAGAGAGAAAGAAAGAGGAGACTAACCGTAGTGGCGGAGGCGTGAGGAGACAGACTTCATATGTTGAGCAGCCAACCAGTTCTTCTTTGGGTCAACAAGCCATTTCGCCAGTGACGACGCCATCGCACTTCACCTTCTCTGCAACTCTCTGGCTCCCGTTCTCCTCTTTTCCTCCTTCCCCGTTGCCCTAGGAAGTTAAACGGCGCATTCGGAAAATCATCCTCTCATAAGAGGCTCCTTTTGGGATAATTAAAAAATTCTTAAAAAAGATACAAAATTTTAAAAATTAATTATATTTTATTTAACTGCACAAATTACGAATTTATAAATTATTATATTTTATCTCACATTTTATCACTCTAAATCCAAATACTTACTCTATTTTGTTAGATTGAAATCGAAAATATCAGAATGATATATAAATCTATCATTTTTTTTAATCCAATTATGAATCAATAACTTTAAAATATAAACCACTTAGCTAAATTTTATTCCGTTATACTATTTTCACATTCTAATAATTTTATTTATAAATTATTATTGATATAATAGTGTTATTTTTAAAACAATAATCTATTAATGTATACTTTATTACACAAATTTTATTACTAAAATTATTCTTAACAATAAATTTTAATAAAAAATTTTAACAATATATTATTATCAAATGCTATCCAATGGTTATTATTATTATTAGTATTAATCCAATAGTTGTTGTTGTTGTTATTATTATTATTATTATTATTATTATTAATGATCCAACTAATATTTACTATTATTGATGATTCAATAGTGTTCAAAAATTCAAAATAACTTTTTTTCCCTCTCTTACTACCAATTTTGTATACATGTAAATTCTATTTGCATGGCATGTACGTGTAAATAACATTAGAATGTGTAATTAATTTAGATTAAAAATATATATGATACTTTATTTAGATAGAGAAATGTATAATAGTCTATTAAAAAATAAATATATAATGATTTATTAACATTTTATATATTTTTATACTTTTAATAGTAAAGAGGTAATATGAGAATATAGAGAGGAGAGGCATATAGCATGGAGAGACACATAGTGAAAATTATATAGGAGTTCTGAAAAAATAGAAAGTCTTGAACTAAATCTAATAGTTGTAGGATAAAGGAATATTGATGGGTTAATTTGAAAAAAGAAAGGAATAATGATCCATTAAAAATTTTACATATTTTTATAAAACACACAAATAAAAATATATATATAGTTTTTATGTGTACACATGTATATATTGCTAGGATTACATGAGAATCCAATTTTGCTTTTGTATAATATGGATTTATTATTTATTTGTTTAAGAGTTAATTTTGTTAATAATTTTGTCATGCCATGTTAGGTTGTCAATGGGGATAGAACTGTGAATTGTAAAATAATTTCAATGCTTGGCATGTCAAGAAATTAAAATGATATTCTTTTTAAATGTTTAATATGTATGAATATATATATATATGAAAGTTAAATGTTTAATAAACGAGTTAAATTTGAATAAAAAAATTAAAATCGTTTAATAAATAAATCAAATTTGAATATTATTTAATTCTGTTTGTTTAATATTGTTATATATAATTAAATATTATATATCTAAAATATATTTACTAAATATTTTAAATTTATATTATGATATAATGTATTTTTTATTGTAAAAATTATATAATTTTTACCTGAACTAAATCTATGTTGTTTATTACTCTTTGAAGTTTCATGCACCATTGTAAGATTTTAAATTTATGTGTTATACTTATATAAATTAATAATCACATACGTATAACATATTTAAGTTGATAATCACATATAAAATACGTAAATATAACATATAAATTATAGTAAACTAAGATTAGTTTTTGCATAAAGTAAGATTAGTTTTAATAAATTATAATTAATGTTTGTTTGTAATTTTTGTTCCGATGTTGTTACGTGTCAATTTTAAAAAAAATTTGGTGTTTAATAAAAATTTGTAAAAAAAGTTAGAAAGTTAAAAAACGTTAGAGATTATGTACGATAAATTTTAGTAGAGGAAGTTAGAGAAAATTAAAAAAAAAATTAAGATTTTTTTTTGAGTGTTTGCCAAACACCCCCTAACTTAACATACGAATATGTGTTGACGTAGGAATTTGGGGGGCTAGCAGTGCGCTGTAGAATAACTGAACTAATATCGCACGCAATATCAGTCCCTCCTTTTGATGCAGATAAATGATTCAACTCAATTATAATAAACACAAGCTGAATCTCGTGTATTGCTGTGAATATTTGCATTATATTTAAGTATTAACGGATAAAAAAACAAGATGAACTTATGCAACATGCGTAACGGATTATTATAAATTAAACAAATTTTCATAGAACGTTAAAAAATCACAAAAATCTAACAATGTCATAGAAAATTAGTGCTTAATGTCAATTAGGTGCAAACGCATATCAATGACAAGTGTCAATAATAAAGAAAAAAAAAAACTTGGCAAAAGAAAAAAAGAAAACACATGTTGATTAATTAGAGTCCAAAACTTTTGTGTTGGTGCAAAATATTCTAAAATTAAATTATACTAAACCAAATCAATAATTTAACAATTAGGACCCGTTTGGAGGCTCAAAAAAAGGTAAAAAAGTAACAAAAGTTACATTTTGGTGCGTTTACTGGAGCAACAAATTTTTTCACTTTTTTATTTTCTACAGTAATTTAGTTCACAAAAAATTTTACCAAACACATAAAAATTACCACTTTTCGCTCTGCTACAGCAAAAAGTTTACCAAACACACAAAAAATTATTACTTTTCTGCTCTACTACTGTAAAAAGTTTATCAAACACTTAAAAGTTACAAAAAATTATTAAAAATACTAAAAATTATATCTAGTAACTTTTGATTAAAAATTACTAAAAAATGCTAAAATTTGCGCTACCAAACGCCCCCTTAATTTTCAACGTTAAAAAAATTACAAAAAATAAAAATCTTTTAACTTATCGACAAAAAGTTTATGCATCAATCAATTTGTTTAACAAATGATACTAACAGTTCCTACAAAATTGTAAAATGACTTGTTATAAATTTATTAAAAAAATTAAAAATAATAAAATAAGAAACCCAGAAAGAAAAAAAAAAAAAAAAAAAACGAAACAAGTGTCAACCTTAATATAAATAAATAAATAAATAAAAAGTCAAAAATAAAAAAAAATAAAAATCACATGGGAACGTAAGGGCAATGCTTCGCGTCTTAATATAGGTTTACTATGTTTGTATGCATAATTCCCAAAGAACTCTATATTTATCAGGTAATGAAAATTTGGGATTTTATTATCTTTAATTAGAATTTTATTTTTTAAAAACAATTCAATTTCAGGTGTAAAAAGTCGTTGAGTTTGGCGGCGGCGCCGGGAAGGAAGGCCGCCATAACTATAATAATGAAGGTGATTGCAATGGAAAACAGGGAGAGAGGACGCAGAACAAACGCAGGGAGAGGCAGAGAGGGTGACTGGTGTAGGCCTGCAGGGGGCGATATAATGATGACGACATTTAGAGGATAGAGAGAGAGAGAGAGAGAGGTGTGTTGCTATCAATATATATATGTATGTATACACAAATTAAGATGTTCAATGGAGGAAAGAGGAGGGTGCTGTTCAAGAAATCAATGTGCGGGGGCGAAGGATCGCACTCGCACAAGGAGTTGGAGCATCTTTCAAGGGACGAGCGAAGCTCTTACAGCCTCTCCGCCGGTATCCTTCCTTCTCTCGGAGCTCATACCAATCGCAAAACCAAGCTTCGTCGTTACATTATATCTCCCTTCGATGGTCGATACAGGTTTCTCTCTCTCTCTGTCTCTCTATTGTTTATGTATATAAAATATTTATCTATTTTGTTGTGTTTGTGATATGTACATTTGGTTTTTGGTTCGTTTCCCCTTTTTCTAAAGAAGGGTTATTTATTTATTTATTTTTTCATTTCTAGAACCTTTTGCATGAGAATGTTATAACTAAAACACACCAAGAGAGATGTATATATCGATGTAGAATCAGTCACACTCTACATTATCTCTCTGCAGCTTTTTACCCATTTTCTGGTTCCAAGTCCATTTTCCGAAATTGGGTACAGTGCCATTTCTTGAATCTTTTACAAGAAAATATAGTTACGAGGGCGTTCAGAGGTCAAAAAAAAAAACACCAATGAAATGTGATTTGAATTATTTTTTTGTGTTCGAGGTGTGAACCACATAATATAAAAAAATAGAGATGAATAATTCTGTTTGAACAGATTTTTATCTGTTTGAACAGATTTGAGCAGACATTTTTTGATTATTTTGTCAAAATTTAAAATTTGTTGAAATGCTATTGAGATTTGTAAAAGTTTATTGAATTTGTAGAGATTTGTTAGAATTTGTAGATATATATAAATTTATAGAGATTTATTACATAAATTCACGTAATTCGAGGTGAAAAAATTTCGTAGAAAATTGTAGAGAATTATAGAGATTTTTAGAGTTTTTTAACCTTTCTCGGAGCTCTAAATCCGTTATGTTTACAAATTATCTATGTATGCATGCATATGTGTTCTATCATCATACGTAACTGATTTACGATTTTACAAAATTTGGTTGAAATTTGACATTATAATTACATTAGGGGTTTATGTTTATGGATCTTGTGATATTTTCACGCTAAAGTTCATTCGGTGTTGCATAAAACTGTTGTAGGGCTTGGGAGACATTTCTGATACTTCTGGTCTTCTACACAGCATGGGTGTGCCCATTTGAATTTGGATTCTTAGAGAAACCCAATGCAACTCTTTCTGTGGTTGATAATGTTGTCAATGGACTTTTCGTAATTGACATTGTCTTGACCTTTTTCGTGGCCTACCTCGATAAAGCCACATACCTTCTCATTGATGATCCAAAGCTTATTGCTTGGAGATATGCAAAAACCTGGTTACTGTTTGATTTGGTTTCCACAATCCCTTTTGAGCTTACGGAGGATGTTCTGCCTAAGTTTATTCAATCATATGGATACTTCAACATGCTTCGTCTGTGGCGCCTTCGGCGAGTTGGTGCTCTTTTTGCAAGGTGAAATATTCTGAACTTTCAAAGTGAAGTTTTCATTGTATGATTATCATGTTTGTTCATATAACATATGAATTTATTTTTGCTTTGATTCATTATTTTACTAATTTGTGAGTTCACAATTTAGGATTCAAATGGTAACTTGGTTGGTAAACATTTTTGTAATTAGTTTTATTTATAGTTGTCTATTATGAGTAATGATGAATTTAAAAATCCTTTGTAAACTTTATCATTTAAATTTGTTTATAATCTAAGGAAGGGCAAGCCATTGGAGTTACTTATTGGAACATTCCGTAGTTTGCCAAATATAAATATTACGAATTTTTTCAGTTGTTTATTTATTTCCATGTGATGTTGTTTTTTTATATATCACAGATTGGAGAAAGATAGGAATTACAGTTATTTTTGGGTTCGATG
Source organism: Vitellaria paradoxa (assembly GCA_019916065.1). Classification (NCBI taxonomy): domain Eukaryota; kingdom Viridiplantae; phylum Streptophyta; class Magnoliopsida; order Ericales; family Sapotaceae; genus Vitellaria; species Vitellaria paradoxa. The sequence goes on from CM034242.1 coordinate 2,956,562, forward strand.
TGCAAAACTTATATGTGTAAGTATCTAAAAACAAATGTTTGGTTTCAAAAAAAATTGGAGGATTTCTTGTACATTTTTTTTTATCTTACTAATATGATGTCTGCGCAGGTAACTTTGTTTGCAGTTCATTGTGCTGGTTGCTTCTACTATCTCCTTGCTGCTCGTAACAGTGATCCAAAGAATACATGGCTTGGGCTTGCAATGGGGAACTTTCGTGAACACAGTTTGTGGGTTCGATATATTACATCAATGTACTGGTCCATCACCACTCTTACAACTACTGGCTATGGTGATTTGCATCCAGTGAATACAAAGGAGATGGTTTTTGATACCTTTTATATGCTCTTTAATCTTGGTTTGACTGCATATTTGATTGGAAACATGACAAACTTGGTTGTCCACATTACCAGTCGAACTAGGCAATTTGTGAGTAAAATTCTTCTTTATTGCTCAAGTTCATACTAAATTTTATTTACATCAGCATGTTATTTGGGAAATATAGGCTTCAATTGTGTCTTTTTTTATATGTTGCATTAAGATTTTTTCTTTTCCTTTTGTTTAGAGAGATACCATTAAGGCTGCCTCAAGTTTTGCAACTCGAAACCAACTACCTGTTCGCCTGCAAGATCAAATGCTCGCTCATTTGTGTTTGAGGTACAGAACTGACTCAGAAGGGCTGCTACAACAGGAGACTCTTGAGGCACTTCCCAGAGCCATTCGATCAAGCATTTCACACTTTCTCTTCTATTCAGTTGTTGACAAGGTGTACTTGTTCCGTGGAGTATCAAATGACTTGCTCTTTCAACTGGTAATACTAACACTATCTCCTTTTCTTATCTCATTGCTTGGGATGGAGTGTGTAAAAATCAATGCATTTCTTTTATTAGAAAAGAAATAGTTATTATAATTGTTTTTCATATATGTATTTTGGCTCAGACCATTATTCAGAGACTTCAAATGTATGAGAGACAAGATCTCTCATTTCCTATTATACATCCACTACTTCCAACAACAAACCTGGTTTTTAAAACTGCATTAAAAGACGAACTCATTTTAATTATGTCAACGCATTGGTGCACATTTAATTAGATACCTAATTCTATATCTGATAGGTGTTTAATGCTTACACCATAACTTGATATTTTGAATTTTGTAGGTCTCAGAGATGAAAGCTGAGTATTTTCCTCCCAAAGAAGATGTGATTCTGCAAAATGAAGCGCCCACAGATTTCTACATTCTCGTTACAGGAACAGTAGTAAGAATCATGTCTCTCTTTCTCTCTTGTTATCTCACCAGAATTGGGACATAGCTTACAAAAAAAAATTGAACTAATTCAATAATTCTCTCCTCACATTGAGAATAAATGAATATTAATTAAGAGTGTGTCTGGAGTAACTAAAAGAAAAATATTCTTCCCCTTGAATGATCGCTGGAATACAAGTATAGGATTGGTGCGATTGGCATAATGCATCCTACCCATACGTTCAAGTCACCTCTCATGCCCCCAAAAAGGCTATGATGGCCTCTCCTTGTGAACTCTTAGCCAGTGAGAGGAAAAAAAAGAGAGAGAGAATGACTACTGGAATGGAGTTCTCTGAAATTTTTTTGGGCCTAAAATTATTCGGGCTAACCTGTACCAAAATAATAGGTGTTTGGCTTGGCTCTGGTCTTCCAAGATATATACAAGTGTATGTTTCAAGTTGTAGAGAGGTAGCGAAAAGCACATCAGAATTTTTTTTCTTAAGGCTACATTTTGCTCTTAGGGGTTCAAGATACAATGTTTCTTCTTCAATCTCCATCTACAAGGGTGATTGTTTTCATTGATGTTGGAGTTTCTCTTCTAAAGGATAGTTATCTCCAATATTGTAAGTTGAAAGGTTGTTAAAGTATTATCTTCTAGTGGTTTCTTGTGCTTTTGAAGTACTTTGGTGCGGTAAACCTCACGACATTTAATTTCATTGATTAGAAGATTCTATTAGTGCCCCTTGGATTTTACCCTTCATTTGAAGGGTTTTCCACATAAATCTTGGTGTCATACATGTTTGGTTTTGTTGCTTCCATTGCCTCGTTGGTTGTTATTGGCATTCTTCTTTTGGTGGTGATATATTACTTGCTTAGGTGGGCAAAAGGGACTTTCCCAACAATTTTTTATATTTCTCTTCAGGGATGGGGATTAAATTAAATAAGAAACAAAATAAGAGAAGGTGATAATTTATTTAAGCATCAATAGTGTGCCAACTTAAGATTTAATTTCTCCAGGATAACATTGTATTACTGCTTTGAAAACCTTATTGCAGTCTTGTGGTTAATGAAACTAAAAGCATCTGTATGATTTTTTGTTGGCAACTTCAACTTTCACGTAATGGATAGATCATTTAGTTTTCCCTTTTACAAATTATGCCTTACGATACGTCATTCTTTGAGCAGGAACTTTTTGATCAGAGGAATGGGAGAGAACAAGTAAGTTTAATAAACCAATCTTCTCTTATTTCCAGTTTACGATATGATCTCTATTGGGATTTGTTGGAAAAGAGGACATCAAAGCTTGTTTAGCATATTGAAGAAATACTTGCTCAATTGGATGGTTGTAGTTAATTCGAGAGTTGAAGACAGGAGATGTTTTTGGTGAGACGGGTGTCCTTTGTTACATGCCACAACTCTTTACTGTTCGTACAAAACGATTGAGTCAGCTGCTACGGATGAATCGTACTGTATTTTTAAACACTGTTCAGTCGAACGTTGGTGATGGAACAATAATCGTGAACAATCTTCTTCAGGTTTGCAGACAGACTCTTCAATCAAGTTTTACTTGAATTGTTAACTACCTCTCCACTTATTTTAAAACAAAAAATTTTCTCTGAACAAAGAACTCATTTGATCATTTTTTTCCTTCACCCGTGAGCCATTTTGATGGGTAATATTTTGTACAATATATTTTCTATCATTCCGTCAAAAGTGTCACATTAGAAGGGTTCAAAAATTGGAAATTTTAATGAATAATATACTGTATGCTCCTTTGTTTACACTCAAGTAGTTTCTCAGAATTGCCTGTTTAATTGACCAACTTCTGAGGGTCCGATCCATCTATAAATTGGAGGTCTCTGTTTCCATGCACACAATGAACAATATCCTTTTTCTATAGGAAGCTTGAAAACTATTGTCCTCCACTGCATAACACACACACACACTCTCTCTCTCTCTCGACACCTCATCTCTCACCCTTTCACCATCTGCTGTCCTCTGACACGGTGTCCCCAGATGGCTTCACAACCAGCCCTTTCTACTTCCCCTATCCACAAGAATATAAAATCAAGGGCATAATGAAAATCGCAAAAATTATATTAGTTGCTTTAAGTGGATGATTGATTGTGATACTTACATGCACAATGTTTTTGAGTCTGGTGCAGCATTTGCAAGAGTGTGGGGAACCTCGGATAAAATCAGTTTTGACAGACATAGAGCACATGCTGGCGAATGGGAGAATGGATTTGCCTCTCAGTTTATGTTTTGCAGCAACTAGAGGAGATGATCTATTGTTGCGTAAGTTGCTGATACGGGGTATGGATCCAAATGAATTGGACGACAACCAGAGAACGGCGCTGGTGTGCAGTTTCCTCTTTTTATCTCTGTGCTACAAATGCGCACACATATACAAAAACCATACTCGACAATACATGTTCCAATTTCCGAGTTTTATTTGTGTCTTTGTGTTGCAGCATATTGCGGCGTCAAAAGGATGTGTAGAGTGTGTGCTTCTACTCTTGGATTATGGAGCAGATCCCAATAAAAAAGGTACGCATTCCTTGATTTTCTCATTGCCTTGGACAATTTAACACCGCTAGAAAATTCAATTCATTATGTGGCCTTGAACAATTGGAAATCATTATCAAACTTCTCGAAATGCATTAGTTAACCTCTTCTCAACAAAAGACATGATATATAAGTTCTTACTATTAAAGTTAATTACTTATGCAGATTCAGAAGGAAATGTTCCCCTGTGGGATGCGATTTTGGAGAAGCACGAAGCTGTGATAAAGCTCCTCGTGGACAATGGCGCTAGGATATCTTCAGGTGACGTGGGTCGGTTTGCTTGCTTTGCTGTTGAGCAAAACAGCTTAGACTTGCTCAAGCAAATCATCCGTTATGGCGGGGACATTACGCTGCTTAGTAATCTTGGGACTACTGCACTCCACACTGCGATTTGTGAAGAGAATGTTGAGATAGTGAAGTTTCTAGTAGATCAAGGGGCCGATATTGACAAACCGGACGCGCATAACTGGACTCCACGGGAATTGGCAGATTTTCAGGGACATGAAGAGATAAAAACTCTGTTCCAGACCATAAAAGAGACCAAGAAGCCACCTAATTCTTTGGTTCCTGAGATCCAGGGTGTGCCTTACCTTAAAAAGTACCAAAGCGAACCAACTATTGCTCCCCCTCGTACCCTTGAAACTGACACACTAACAGATGTCAATGAGGTTTCCTGGTCCGGTGATAATCCAAGGAGAAAGGTCAATATCTTTCGTAATTCAATATTTGGGATCATGTCGGCTGCCAACAGATCCGGTAAAGGTATACATTACTTTAGATTTCATTAATCTAGCGAACATCACCAACCAAATTTACATTTAACATGAAACTTCATGGCGTGCCCTTGAAAAAGAAAATGTGCTATACCTTAAATTCCCAAGTGTGATTATTTAGTCTTTTGACAGATATTTTTCCTGATAACTGGTAAATATTTCTGCTACGAAAAAAGGGTTGTGATAAAAAGTAAATACTTTTGCTATGAACAAAGAGTTGTGATAAAAAATGCTCAATTTTTCATGCTCTTGCTACGGTTAAACGATCTTTAGACAATTCAATCAATCCAAGGATGGCAATAATATCCTGAATTTCTTTGGAATATTGTAAAGTTTGCATAACTTTTACACAGTTTCATAATGTTTCCCACCAACGATTCGAGATTAAAGCATAGTTGACGTTGAATCTAAAAAGATTTACCGCTGGATAACACAAATCAATGTTACTTTAGAATGAATTTTGTTTTTCTTTTCTAATTTAAAAAGTTGTATTTGAACGATGCAGGCGAGGATGGCGTTCTTCATTCATCTCAGAGCTTGAGAAGTCCGTATTACTCGGGCAATAACCAGGCGAGAGTGATAATTAGTTGCCCGGAGAACAAAGACGTTGCTGCAAGGATGGTGTTTTTGCCCGATTCTCTTGATGAACTACTTGAGATTAGTGCTCAGAAGTTTGGGATCTCCGCTACTAAAGTTCTAACAAAGGAAGGAGCTTTAATTGATGATATAGCACTCATCAGAGATGGCGATCATCTCATTCTTGCTACTGATCATGGGGTTTGAGAGTTAAAGATCAGAACTAACGTATTAATCCACCCTTCTCGATCGGTTCATTGCTCTGCTCCAAGGCTGTGTTTGATGATGGGTAACGGAAGGCTTCTTCTGAGATGAACAAATCCCAGAGATTTGTCCCATCACCGCCTAAGGGGGTTACTACGCAGATCGTCCGCTTTCTTTCTCTTACTTAGCAAAATAGGGTCGAGATTAGTTATTCGACATCATCATTTTAAATGCTAAAAATACAAAAATTTTCCACTATCAGGTACGGGCTTACCATATGGTAATAGCAGCCACGTATATATACAGTATAGATGTATTTATAGATATATATATATATATTTTTTCAAATTGGTCACCCCATTATTGATAGATCTTAGATTTGGTTCTTGAATTAGATTATTAATAAGATATGGGACTTAATTTTTGAGTTGGGCGTCCAATGAATAATTTTTAATCGCGTCTATGAATAAGTTTTATATATTTGCTTGATTTTTTAAACTCATGACCCTTAAATGGATTGTTTGATTTTGAGATTACATTTTTTAGGTTGAGAAAAAAATATTAAAATTTATTGAAATTAGTTCTCTCACTAAATTTCTGGTTTCGTCTTGATCATATCATATGATGCAGCAGTGTTATGATTTAATTAGACTTTTATTCTAAGATTGACAAGTTCTAAAAAATAAAATTTAATTAACAATGTTATGTGTTGTTATCTTTTTTTTTTTCTTTTTTACCAAACCTAATGTTGGGGTTAAAATAAAAAATTAAAAATTAAAAAAAATGAGACAAATATCATATAGCTTAGACGTACGGATAATGGACAATAGGTAAAACATATACAAGGACAATATTTCCTAAACATAAAAAAAAAAACTGGTAAGAAATAATTGGAATGTTTGGATATGCCAATTGTAGGATCGATTCACACACACACAATATATGGAAGAAAACAGTAAAGAGATCAATACATAGATTTACGTAATTCTCCAAAATCTGAGTACGTCAATGGGAGCATGATGTTACCAAATCTATAAAAAAAAAAGCCACAATGTACTATTTATTATGATGTTACCAAATCTAATTTTTTTTTTATTTATATAAAGACACAATTGAGAAATATTAAAATTTCAAATTATTGGTTGGGCAAAGTTGGCCAAAAAGTACCGTAAAAATATAAGAACTTGATATAAAAATGATATGTGGTGAAATTTAATTGGAAAAACGTATAAAAAATTAGTGAAAATTGGTGAATTTTAGTTGGTTTAGGCCAACCAAACACTCCTAAGAAGAAAAAATTTAATTATTAAAAAATAGATTTTGAAGGTAGTTATAATTTTGAATAAAGGATTATGTGTCTAATTTGTCTTGTTTTGTTTTGTTTTTTTCTCCCATTTTCGTGCACAGGTTCGCTATGATTATAAAATTATAGATTTTTTATTCGTAGTTATGGATAAAAGAAATGAAAAAAATATATATATGTTATAATGAACACGTGCAATTGTGTTTAGAGTCTTTTTATCTGTATACGCACTGCAAGTCTACAATCAAGTAAACAATGTTCATATTAGAATAATAGAATAAGTGTATGCCAAAAAAAAAAAATTGAATAAAGGGTAATTGAACCCCATTCCATTTTATTTTTTGCTTCTCTCCCTCTCTCTCTCCCTCTCTCTATAGATTTTGGACATTTTTATTTATAATTTTTCTTGTCTCTTGTGTACTTTTCTCATGCTTGGTTCCAAGTAGAGGAAGCGAAAATTGAAGAAAGTAATCGAAACGTTTGATTTATATAGGGATCAAAGTTTGTAAATAATCCAGAAATGTTGTCAACCTACGTTTCATGAATGGAAAATCAACGTTTTAAAATGGGTTAAGAAAGTTCATGAGACTACGTTTATTTTATTTATTGATAATGTGCTGGGAGTTTTCGTGACCTGAGGAGTGATCGTTCAACTGACGGCTCTTCTTACAATCTGACACAGTCGAATGTATTATATATTCGAAAACTCCTACACATAAAAAGGTGTCTTTTATGTACGGAAGTTTTTATATGTGTAAGAGTTTTCATGACTTGGAAAGTGATCGTCTGACCGGTGACTCTTTTTGTTACTCGGCACAGTCGAAGGTATTATGTATTTGTCACCCCTCAAAGAGCCCTTGAGATGTGTCTCTTCTGACTCGAGCCTCTGTAACTTAAGAGTAAAGTAAGAGCTCGAGTGGGTACCCAAGACCAACTAGGCTGCACAAATAATTATATATATAAATATGTAACAATCAATTATATTAGTTCCTCAAGTTTGGCAACCATCAGTTTTTGAAGGTGTATTTTTAAATGTTTAATTTTTTTATTTTTATTTATTTTTATCTTTTTTGCTTTTCGTGGGTGAAAAAAAATGAAAGAATCTGAGCAAATACAAAATTTTTACTAAGGGGGCCTTTGAAATTAGAAAAGTTGAGATAAAATGTGATTTATATTACTTTTTTGGCGTTTGAAGTATAAATTACAAATCACAAATTACAAGAAATAGAGATTAATAGTTTCGTTCAAACAGATTTTCATCTGTTCAAATGAATTTGAGCAGAAATTTTTTTACTTTTCTATTAGAACTTTTTAAAACTAGTAAAAATATTATTGAAATTTATATAAACTTTATTGAGATTTGTAGAAATTTATGTAGTTCGAGAAAAACAATATTTTGTAGAGAATTATAGAATTTTTTGGCATTTTTCTGTGATCTAAATGGGTCCTAAGATGGCATAAACATTCAAGAAAAGGACAATGAATTACATATGGGGTAAGAATAGGGGAGAAAAAATGTTAATTTTAGAATCGGAGAAAATTATTTTTGAATATTGAATCGATGAATATACTTACTTTTCACAATTTAATAATTCAATTGGCCCTTTTAATAATACTATAGTTTACTAGGAATGTCCCTTATTACAAATATATATATATATATATATATGTACATAATTATTATTAAGTTTTTTTCTTTATAAAATTTATTATGTTATGGGTTCGTTTAGAGTGGTAAAAAAAAGGATAAAACATGGTTTTAAGTAATTTTTGGCATTTGATATTTTTTCAAACCGTACTTTTTAGAAATGAATAGTGGTAAATCATTAGAACGATTTTCACAAATCCGCTCTAACGGATTCAAAAATCGCCAATCAATGTTCTGCACACCTAGGATTCAAAAATCCCTAATCAATGTTCTGCACGCCTAAGGCTCGTCTGCTGAGTTGTCTAAATGATTGAAAATGTTAAATCGTGGGAATGGAATGAAGTCAACCATTCGAATGGTTTCATGGACTCAGACTATAATGGTACTCGTTTGAAAACTTTCGACTCGAAGAACATGATTATTAAAAAAAATTTTTGTACTCAGTTAACCTTCTTTCGAGTTTTTTATTTTTTTAGTAAAATATTGAACTTTTTCAAAATTAACAAAGGTTGGAATGTGTAAAAGTGTAATAAAGAACTTTAACGGTTTTTAGATGTTGTTGGAGTTGTATTTTGTTTTTTGGCCAACAATATAGTGGGAGAATATTAATGCAGTTTTTTTCCCAGAAAAATAGTTAAGTTTGATTTTTGTAAACTCCTTTTATTTTAAAAAATTTTTCATTAATATTAATTCTTTAATAAGTCAAAATATCGTAATTTTATATTAATTTAATTTTTTAATAAAATTAAAATACTAAAAATATTTTAATAATTTTACGATCAAAGTCAAATTAGTCGCTTGCCTCTCTTGTCTCCAGGGATAACACAATAGTGTGTTTAGAGTTGTATAAATTTATATAAATTTGTAAAAATTAGTGTATTGTATTTTGTATAGTAAATAAAAAATTTAAATTTTATACTCTCCTAGTTTATATTTGTAAAGATTTGTTAAATTATATATATATGTATATATATATATTTTGTTAACTTCAAATAGTGCCATATATAACTTCTCTTTTCAAATCTTAGTTTACGTATTAGTGAATGTGTGCGCACACCGGCATACGTGCGTGCGTGAGAAATTAATAAATTACAGCTCGAATGGTAAGAGATGCCAAAAAAAAAGTTATAATAATAATAAAATAAAATAAAAAATAAAAATAAAATTGGTGATCAAATTTACAAGAGTACTTGAATGGTTCTAAGGTAATTTCTTTTTTATTTTTGGTTTAAATTTACATTTTTATTATTCTCTACCAGTAATTGGAATTATATTAGTTATAATAAATTTAGATAGTTATTTATATGGAATTTTATTTTTTTCTTAAAAATGAATTTTTATTAAAAATTATATTTTAATGAATTATAAATTATAGATTTTAAATTTAAACTTTTACATCATGTGCAATTGGGAACTGAACAAGGTACAATAAAAATTATTATATCTAAACTTTAAAATTTTTAATTTATTAAATTTTAAAGAATTATATGATTTTTTAAAAGAATTATTTTTTTAACCTAAGATATTAAAAGAAAAAAAAATTATTCCAATACCTTTTGGGTTCCATGTTATTCAAATTGTCTGCGTTTGGCGTGCAAAATTTTGCTGAAAATTTCTGAAAATTTCTATAAATCTCTGTTAACTTTATATCACATCAACTTTTTTCTCTCACTGCACGCATTACGAACTCTCCCCAAACCACAATTTATCTCAATTTATCTCATTTTTTCTTACTCCATTATTTTTTGTGAAATTTATTGTAATACCTCATTTGCCCCTCTCAATCAAAAGCAGTGTGGTTTTTAAGGGAAACTTAATTCTTTCTTGACTACGCCTTAAAAGCTTCCATATTATGAATAACAATAAATTCCATGTTATATAAGAAATTGCTCAATAAGTAAATCAAATATTTATTAACCTAAAAATTGCACGATATTATCAAAAAATAAATTTTAATAATTATATCTAAATTATAATCCATATTCTCAAAGGTGGATTATATTAATTCTATTTAAAATCGATTGTAGTGATTTTATTTTAAAATTAAAAAAAATATATTAACTACTAATTTTACTACTTATTTAAATATATATTTATTTATACGGTCTACTATTTTCAAATATATGATTTTTTTATCAAAAAAATATAAAATATATTTCTTTTCATTCAATTTTTTTAGTTATATGTTTATGAAGTTTATGAAAAATATCATAACTCCCATTATTTTTTTTAAGAAACAAAATTAAAATATGTAAGGTATTAAATATACGTTTTTTTAACTGATATATATATATATATATATAAGTATTTTCAGAGACCAGGACATATGGAATTTAAATTAACTTTTTAGACATGTTTTTTTTTTTTTTTTTCGTAAAAAACTGAAAATTTTTCATCCTACTTGGGTTCCCCTATTTTTTCATTTTTTTGTAATTTTTTTAAAAATATAAATAACATACCTAAAACTTATAAAAATTAAATTTTCAACCAAAAAAAAATCATATAAGACGAAATACACCCAAAAAAGAAAAAAAAAAATTAACTTCTCCAATTGTTGCCAAACATAGCCATAGAAGTTGGTTATAGGGAATTATAGTACAGAAAGAACTACAAGAGTTGTAGTGTAGCGACGAAGGGTTAAAATCTAATCAAGATAAATTTCATTAAGAGTGTATTTGGCATCTCTAAAAAAATTAAAAAATTTTAAAATACTTCAAAAGTTTTCAAATCTCTCCAATCAAAATTTGTCACTTATCATTTTTATATTACATCAATCCCAATTTTTGAGTTTTTTTTGGCCTCCAAACACTCCCTAAACCAATAAATATTGTTAACTGAATTAACAAAATGTTATTTAGTAAAATGAAACCAATAAATACTGTTGACTGAATTAATAAATACTCTTTGACAAAATAAATAAATTTTAATTAAATCCTAACCCTCTAACCCTCTAATTTTGCGCTGCAGCCCCGGAATCCATAGATGTGCCCAAGATGGATTTCATCAGTCATCTAGTATTTTGTAAATTAATACAAGAACATACACCAATCATCAATCATGATTGAATAAGCATACGAGGCTCTAAATCCCTTTCCTTTCTCATCTCCGTTTCCTGTCCAACTCTATTTTCCACCCCCCTTTTTTCCTAGCTAGTGGCCGAATAACTATAATAAAACTCAAATGCTTCATATTTCTTCATTTTCTTTTTTCTAAGCATTTCACAACCATATATCTATGCATAAAGATAAAGAATGATGTATTACCACCACCTCCATATATAAATGCAGATGAATTCTCCAACGCTCTATTCTCCTCTGGAGAATCATAAGCACCCAAAAGCCATAGGGTCAGCTGTCTCACTGTGTCTGCTCGTCTTCTTCTGGAAAAACCTGAAAATGGAATACATTCCTTCAATGTCATGTTGTTCCAGAATCAACTTCCAATTGAGAGAGAGAGAGAGCGAGAGAGAGAGGAAAATAGTTTTGTTATCACCAACCTGGAAGTGCCTGCTCTTGATGCTTATAGATTTATGCTTTAACTCGCCTCTGCGGGTTGTTATCTCGTCCAATATCTCTTGGGAAGATAAGCCTATTTCTGGGAGTTCCTGGGCTTGTGTTCTTTCCTCCTCCTGCAGTTTAACAAATTAATAGTTATTAACAAATATATATATATATATATATATATGTTTGTCTATCAATTCACGAAATGAACAAAATTATAACATACGCTATGCGTGGGATCATCAGATCTCACTGGAATCCCAGCGAGTTCCTCGTATTCAGATGCGTCTAATTCCTGAAGATAACGAGGTGGAAAGATCTTGGGGAGAAGACGTTCTCTTATGCTTATGAGAAGGAAGAATGGCAATGGAAACAATATTCCAGCCATGGGTATCTTCGTCACCCCGAAGCAAACCAGAAAATACGCTAGCTGGAAGAGTGTAAACTTGGCGATATATTCGAATGGTACTGACTCCACAAATGAAGCATGGTCCCCTTGCAGGATTCTGTCCAACACAATACACAATGTGTTTATTTAAGTGGCATTTGATTGGTATTTTTATTTTTTGTTTTATATTTTTTATTTTATATATTTGACATTTTGAAAAACTTAAAATACAGAAAACAGAAAAACGTATTTAGTTTAATATTTTTTATTTTTCGTGTTTTAAGATTTTCTTTTTCTTGGATGAAAAACGTTTAAAATAACTTTTTTCTATTTTACATTTTATGTTTAAATTCATTTTCTGTTTTCTAAAACACATTTTGAAATTATAAATAATCAAATGCTTTTTTAGTTATTTTTTTTGTTTTCCAAAATACAAAATGAAAAACGAGATCAAAATAGATATAGTAAAATGATACTTTAGTATTTGAATTCAGCTCAAAATTACAAGAAAATGGTTGAGAAAAGTTCACTTTAATGAATTGATAGTTTAATTCAATTGAAAACAACATAAAAGTTGAAATATTTCATTTCCAGGATTGAAGGAAATATGCCCCAGCAACTTACTTGAAACGACGAGCAGGAGTGATGAAGAGCATGGTCACTCTCTCAAAGAACTGATTGCCAGGGAGGCTATCGATGGCCATGTAAGCAAAGTATCCCCAAAGAACTGACGTGGGTATCATCTTGATCACAGGTACAAAACAAATTACAATACCAACAAGGAAGGACTGTAGGAGGTTGCTTACTCTCTGCTCGTTAACCCGGACAGGCAAGTAAGCATCTATGTCCTTGGGATCGAATTTGCCTTTCGTATCTCCTCCTTCGGAATTCATAACAGCCTCCTTCAAGTTCCCCAACTCTTTATGAACAGAGCCATTCTCCTACAGAATTCAAAAATAATTTCCTTGAGGGAAACTTGCATATATGAAAAATGCTATTCTACTTGAAAATTTTTACAAAAAAACTCAACTACTATCATAATGACGTGGCAGTGTTAGTCTTGTGAGTAAAGAAGAACATTTCTTTTTTCCTTCTAAATCGATAAGCCACAATTCTTCAATGTCGTTCTAGTTGAGTTTTCTTAAATTTTTACAGGAATGCTTACCGATGAAGAAGACTCCATCTCAAGAAACACAGCCTCCATCTTTCCATACATAATAGACTTGCTTTCTTGCATTTTCATGCATTCCTTGGCACTCCTCAACATCTTCTTTCGAATCATCTGCACATCATGGATTATAATGTCCAAGAATTTAAAAACAAAGATCGTGTTTCACCATTATATTGAAGATGAAATGTGTTCAGACACATCTCTCACCTGCCTCTTAAGGACCGCAAGACTCCTAGTGTGCATAGGCGACTGTGGGAGGACTCCATTTGAAGGAGGAAGGCCAAGAATGCCACAAAGTATAGTCTAAAAGCCACAAATACAAAGTAGGATGTGAGTCTAAACGGAAAGATAGATCTGAACCAAAATTCACAAAAAAATAAAAATAAAAAAATTAAAATTATTGGGACACTTCGGCCTAGTATGGGAACAAAAAAAAGCTAATCTTTTTTGTATTTGAAAAAAGATAAAAAGCCAGTTTTTTAATAGTTATTTTTTTATTCATTTGACATTTTTGTTCTTTATTATTTAAAAAAGTTTAAAATATAAAAAAGTAATTTTAATCATTTTAAAAAACACCAAAAAACTGAGTAGGTGGAAATTCATCCCAAACGGAGCCTCATACCAACCATAACAGTCAACCAAAACTTTGAAACAGGTGATAAAAAAAAAAAAAAAAAAAAAAAACTATACCATGATTCCAAGCAACAAGATATCATAATAGTAGGCAGATGGGTGTTTGAGATTGTATTCTCTCTGTTGTGCCATCCGTGAAGCTACGCTATGGTCAAAAAAGTATAGACCTGCAATCATCACAGCTGGTATAATGGCAGCAAAAATGTATGGCACCGGGACTTCCCCCATATCCTGCAATTTTGTTTCATGAAGCGCATGACTCAGTGTTATATCTTTGTAATTTTTCTAAAGTTATTGAATTTATTCAGCAAAGATTCAGTCTTTAATTGGAAGCACAAAATACAGGGCAGTGATGCAAACGTTCATTAGCAACTATTAATAATGCAGCTCAAGAACGCCAATTATTATAAGGTAGTCAGCCAGGAGATAAAAAAATAAAAATAAAACAACACTAAAGCCTATGGAATTGCCATCTAATCAAAATTGGATAACAAATCTTGATACATTATATGCTATCTATAAACAGCACCAAACTTAACAAACCTGAATTAGTCAAAAGAACCTTAACATCATTGAGGATATGTTTGGTACAGCATGAAAATTTTGAGAATAAAAGATTATAGAGATAATTGTTATCCTGGTAATGGTTACTGAGATAACAAGTTTATGGTATTTATGATTGAAATGAGAGAGTAAAATATTACTCGATAATAATTATATTATGTTTAAAATGTTAAAAATTTTGAAAGGGTAAAAATTAATTATATTTGAAATGAGAATAAATTAACCAAGTATAACAGTTAATATTTAATTTTAATAAAATAAATCATCATAACCATTGTTATTTTAATAATAATAATAAACTTCAATAAAAATATATTATTAAAATATATATACTTTTAAATAAAAATATTAATTATAAAAAATAAATTTATCATAGATTAATATTTCAAGAGTAAGTAATTTTAATTGTGAATTATTATTTGTTAAAAATTATTTTATTTTGATAAAATAATTTAATAAAACAACTAATTTTAGTTTATTTAAATAAATTGTTGATTTTAATAAATTATATTAGTACAATACATAATCTAGTAAATTATTATTTATGAGTCATAATTTTCATTTAGTAAAATAGTTTAATAAAATAAATTATTTTAACAAGTCATTATTATTTATTAGACATTAATTTTAATTTGAGAGAATAAATAATTTTAGTCATAAATTAATATTTCAATAGCATTATTTTAATAATAAAATATTATTTATTAAATATTATTTTGATAAAATAATTTAATAATTAGTTAATTTTAAATAAATTATTATTTTATAATATTTAATATAATTATTTATAAGAAAATGCTGCTTAAGATTCCACACAAAGGTAAAAAAATATTTTATGGGATAATGAAAAAATAATAAAATTTTTCCACTACCCTCTATTACTCATCTCCTTCTAAAGTAAAAATTTACTCTATATAAAGGTAATTGTTAACTTAAAGTAATTGTTATCTCCATCATCTAAATTGATATAATGGAGAGTAAAATTTACTCCAACAAAAGTTACCATCCGTTATCCCCAAAATCCTAAAAAGATCCAAGTCGGCAAAAGTTAAATCTTTTACCCTTTCTACACAGAAAGACTGCCATTTGAATGTTACAATCAAACTTGCCTTAGTCAAATTCTAGTTCCCTAGTATATCGAATGTTGCACAGACAACTAGGACATTGAAATAATTCCCTTGATTAAAACCCATAACAATGAGGAAAATATCTTTCCTTATTTGCAACTTTTTTTTCCCTTCTCAAAGGCTTTTGCATCGAATTTTCACAACCTAGTGGTTTCTCTTTTAACTTTTGAATAAATAACCATCACCCTCCTATTTAGGATTACTTTCTCGAATTGGTTATTGATCAGTATGAGATGCCGACAGCTTATAACAATTATCAGTAGCTATTGTTTTGGATTCCTTCTTTTGTTGAAAAAAATTGTTCGCAAGGAAATCTTTAACTATAGTTCCTAATCTAACCCAATAATATTTAGCTATATACGTGCGTATATATAGCTAAATTTGTGGATTGATAGACATGCACAGACTCTTTGGCCATCCCCCCATCCCCCAAACTCCTTTGCTCTTTGCCTATTTATTTCTATCTATGCAAAGAAATGAAATTTTTGTAGCAGGAATAGAGAAACAACTGATTTGTCATAGAATAGATACCTTGATTACTGTTAAACGCTGTGATAAACCAGATTCCCAAGGCAACGGACAGTAGAGCCTCCTCGGAACTCCAGAAGGAATGTCAGAAGGGACACGAAATGACAATGCTGTCCACGACACCACCATAAGGGGAACCCCGTAATCTGCAATACAACTTCGCAAGCATCCTGTATTCAGCATCAAAACAGAGAAGATATCAGGTCCCCCAGTCAAGTGATCAGCTTAGTTACTACTAATAATTCATCGGAGGCCACCTCTTGTACCTGTGCCATAAGACCAGGACCTCGCCCCTCTGCTTTTGAGAGCGGTAACAAATAAACCGAAAGAGAAAATAACAGCCAGTAACCCGTTTGTGTAATACCACTGGATCTGAAACTTTCCTTCAATGGGATCTTCAGATTCGAGGCTGCTAAACTCGCTCACCACTCCCTGTAATTCAAGAAAACTGTCAAGAATTACACAGCATATTGTTGGGGTGTTCGACATTTATCATAGAAGGGGCAGGTGGATAGTATATAAATATAAAGGAAAGTCTCACTTTATAAATTAGTTTTTGGGAATGGGATAGGGTTAAGACCACCCAATAGCTGATATCAGAATCTAAGCTCTGGGTTTTGCGAATGAGATAAGCCTATGATCACCAAACACACATGTCCTGTCCTTTTTTTTTTTTTTGGGAACTCATGAGTTGTTTACCTTAATAGCTTCTTGCATAAAAAGAACAGTGATCAACATGCCAAAAAGTTCCCCCGCGATCCTTGTAAATCTAGTGATGATTGTGGAAGCATTGAATATTGCAAGAAGAATCAGCAAAAGAGATGTCCAGACACAAACCCTATAGATTACAAAAAAAATAAAAAATAATAATAAAAGCACACAAATCTGATAAATTTGATGCCATGAAACTGCCAGCAATTCAGAAACCAAAAAAAAAAAAAAAGAGGGAATTTCCTTACCACCCAGCCCAAGGAAGAAACAACTCTGCACCCAAATCTGGTCTTCCTTTGGAAAAGTTGAATAGATAAGTGTACATAATAACAGTAGGCTCAGCAACTCCTACAATCAAGAGAGGCTGTCCCCCAAAGATTGAGTGGATGATTCCACAGAGAGCAGTAGAAGCCAGAGATTCTATTGTGGTCATGATTCCACCTGGTAAAAAAACCAAAAATTTCAGAATCCATATAAAATTCTTGCAGGCTGTATCAACAATTTCAACACTGGACAAAGATAAAATGGAAAACTCCAACTGTAGTAATTTAGTAAAATTGGTAAAAAAAAAAAAAAATTTATCAGAAAACAATTCTTTCATCCTTTTTATGTTGGCACTAGGAAAAGGCATTACCTGTAGCCCTAGTCAACTGCTCGCCAAATGCAATTACAGGAAGGGCAGAAGCAAAGAAGATATATGCTGTTGGAGCCAATATGCTGACATCAATTTTCGAGAGGAAAAATCAAATTTTTAATGAGAGAAAAAAACCAAATTAACATTATAAAAAAAATTTACGTAAAAAATAAAAATAAAACTATACCTAAAACCGCTACCAGCAATCATCCAATCTTGCTTATAGCATGCCAACCTTCCCTTGACATCTCTGATGACCCCTTGGAAAGGAGTCCTTGGGTTATCCATTTTGGATGCTGCAATGCGACACACAGGGTTTCAAGAAAATGTTAAATAGTGAAATCTAAATATGAATTATAAATACACAAAATATATGTGTGTGTGTGAGAGAGAGAGATTCAATTTAAACGTACGAATATGATGCAAATATTCTGAACAAAACAGGCTTTTAGCAGTGCCCCAAAAGTGCAAAAACGAACTTTAAAAATTGACATTCACTGCAAATGTTACAATCTATTTTCATGAATCTGCATTCCTCTTCAAAAGAACAGTATGTTCTGTTTGGTTGCTGAGAAGCCGAGTTTGAAAAAGAGAGAGAGAGAAAATAGGAATCACACGATTCACATCCCATATCATTCTTAATTTCATCTCTGAATAAATGAAAACAATCAGAGCCCTCAACTACGAATTCATTTTACACGAACTGAACTTGAACCAGGGGAAATTGTGCATCCTTAAAATTTTCTTCTCCTTCTCTTTTCCCCAGCTTTCTCAGCATCCAAACAGAGCTATTATAAACATTCTCTTACCTCCCTCCGAAAATAACTCCACTTTCATATCTCCGTCCAAGGAGATGTCACGTTGAATACATTCTTTCCAAAACAGATACATTTCAATCACATTCACACAGTTATCACTATTCTTTGACCGAGTGCAATGTATGTAATTTCATGCATATACATATGCATGAAGTTATTACTATATATACATAAGAAGGCACAAGACCTATCAATGGCGAGAGCCAGAGAACCACAAAACAATTGGATAAAAAAGAGGAAGAAGAGGAGGAACGGAGAGAGGATAAGAACTTTGCTCGAGAGGGGCGAGGGAAGTCTGCGGAAACGTCAGATCCCGGCCACCAAGAGCGGCCGGGCAAAACGAAGGGGTATAGGGAATCGCTCTCTCTCTCTCTCTCTCTCTCTCTCTCCTTGTCTATTAATGTATCTACTCGTCTGTCTCTCCCTCTTAAGCCTTCCCCTGCTTTCTCTCTTAAACGGCCATGTGTTTGGGTGTTGAGGAGAGAGAGAGAGAGAGAGAGAGAGAGAGAGAGAGAGAGAGAAACACCAGCATGCACAGAGCTGCGAGGTGAGACAGCAAATATGTAGGCTGGTCTCGAATTCACGGCGTTGTGATTTTTTTTGCCACCATTAGATTTATTAGACAAGGGCAATAATACGCATTACATGTCAACGTAACAGTTGTAATTAAAATTATTGGATTAAAATTTAATAATTTAAATATATTTATATTTTTAATTAAAATAACATAAATACATCCAGAATAGTTTTAAATTAATCCCTTTTTTACTTTAACGTGTTTGGGCAAATTTGCACAAGTTTTCGGGTTAAACTAGTCCAGCTTATCCTAATAAAAATTTGATCGAATCAAATTTGATCTTGATCTATTAAATTTATGTAATTTTAAATTTATAATTTTTAATAAATTATATAAAATAATATATATAAAAAATTTAAATTAAACGACATAATTTTCAATTGGTCTTAGAAAGATATATGTATATTGTAATTCTAATAACATTTAATTTTGTAAAAAATGTCTATTGTCTCCATATAGTTGTATTTAAATGTAATTATATTTATTTTTCTTATTACATATAATTATAATTAATTTTTTATTACATTTAATTATTAAGATCATCGTCGAGTCAGTGAATCAGGATTAGGTTAGAGCAGAGGTGACCCAAACTCTAACTTAAGTGATTAGGAGTAGAGTAGGGTCGAGTTAAATCAAAATTACGTTAGAGCTGAATTAACTTAATCCTATTTAATCTTTACATTATTGAATGTCATTCAAATAATGAAAAATAATCAAGTCTTAACTTTACCTATTAATTTTACTTGATTATAACCAAAAAAAAAAAATCTAAATATGCATTTTATTATATGATTTAAATATTTATAATAAAAAACAATCTTTTATAAAAATAATCCAATTAGGACAATTTGTCGAAATATTTTTGGTAAGTTATCATTTTTACAATAAAATTTTTTTATTAATAGGTTTTCATTTTAAATTTTTTAATAAGCAGGTAAAATTAATAAGAGTTATAATTAAAAAAATCAATTATTTAAACGACTTTTTCATTATTTGATTGACAAATAAAAGAAATTTAAAATAAATATGGAATGAATTAGGACAGTAGCTAATTAATCAGAACCGCCTCTATTATATAATAAAATATTTTAAAAATATTTTTTATATTGTAATAATATATAAATAATATTTATTAATAAAAATGAATATTAACATTCATCGGAACCTTTGAAAGAAAGATTGGAAATGACACTCAAGAAAAAAAATGAAATAACTACATTTATATGTATGAAAAAAAAAAAAAAAACAAACGGAAAAATGTATAGATCTTCTATAATTTTTTTGAGAAAATAGATTATTACTCAAAGATAATAATATCTTTTATTAACTAGATTCCATATCTCATGGATACCTAAGATTATTTAAATTAAAATGATATTAGTAGATCTTAATAGAAAAATAAATAAAGGGAAATAAAAAAGAAGTAAATAATTTACAATTTAAATATATCCATATAAAATAAGAGTTATTGAAATATTTATATAATAAAACACATCATATTTTAAAAATGTTTCTCTCACAAACTATAATTAACGATTGAGATTAAATTTTATATACAAATAAATAGTTAAGATTTTTTTTAACAAAACTTTCTCTATAAATTTTTACTTTTTTCACAAGCAGGTAAGGAGAGAAGTGACAGGGGAAAGAGAGAGGAGAGGCGGGCGTGGAGGAACTGACAGGGAACAGAGAGGGGGCGTGGGAGGAAGTGACAGGGAAGAGAGGGGGGCTGCGTGGGGGGAAGGGGGGTGAGAGGACAGAGGGAGGGGGTTTGCTTGGGAGGGGGTGTTGGGGTTTGCTGGAGGGGGGGTTTTTGTTTTATGTTGTTTTGTTTTTTTAAAGTAAATTAATTTTAATTAACAATTAAAAAAAGGTAAATTAATTTTGAAATAAGTATAAATAAAATAAAAAGAATAATTTGAATTTAAAATAAATATAAATAAATTAATAAGAATAATTATTTATTATAAAATAATTAATAATTAATTTTAAAAAATTTGAATCTAGCATATTTTTATTTGATGGTCAGGATTATTTTTGATCCTTTTACTTTAATTTTTTTTGTCACTTTACATAAAAATACATTTTCTTATTTTGCTCTCCACTTTTGATTTTTTATAAATGTTTTGAAAATATTTTTTTTATAGAATGCATATTAGACAAAGTTAACTAAGTGTTTTTTGTTTTAAAAAAATAATATTTAAAATTTAATTTTAATGTACTTAAATTAAAAAATAAAATTTTTTTTATTTATTTTATTGATTTTAACTGTTGTGTACATGGCATGGAGAAAGGCGAATGCTAAGCAGAATGGCATTTTTTTTTTCTGAGGGGGTGCTAGGTGAATAACATTGATATTTTTTTTTTTTTGTTGGGAGACAAAAATTTGGCATATTTTAAATAAGTAGTTAAATAAATAAGAATTATTAATTTTAAATATATTCACTTTATATAATAAGGAAGCAAAAGAATTTAAATCTACCATATTTTTAACCACTAAATTTATTTAGTGATTAAAATTATTTTTTCCTCCCCACTTTATTTGTCTTTTCGATCACTTTACATTAAAAATACACTCTATTATTCTTTATATATTTTTTTATAAAAAATTTTTAAAATGTGATTACAAAATTATTTTTATTTTTTTATTTTTCATTTTGTATGTTTTGTATTAATTTTTTCTAAAATTTTAAATTTTAGACGTATTAATCATATTTATAAAAAAAGTTAAAAATTCATTAAAAGTTAGTATACTTAAAAACTACAGTTTTGAAAAAAAAATAAATTTTAATAAAAATAAGACAAAAAAGCTTAAAAAAAATCTTAAGACCAAATTAAGGGATAAACGGTCTGTGCTTTGCACACAAATTTTGAAATTTGAAATTCAAATATATATATGTATATTTTATTTTATAAAATTACATAAATTATATTTTACTTATATTATCTACAAATGTCATAGGGATCTGTACAATAATAATAAAATTGTACACATTTATTAAATAATATATAAACACCTATTAGACAAAATCAGTTCAATTTTTTATTTAAAAAATATATATAAACTTTAATTTTTTAAAATTTTATTAAAAATAACACTAAAATTAAAATTTCAATTGTAATACACCTAAAACTTAAATTTTAAATGCATACACTTTTATATTTTACGTCATTTATATAACAAAAAAGTTTAAACATTTGAATTTGAGATATTTTTAACGGTTGAATTTGCTAAATGGCCATAATTATTTTTTCTCTCACTTTTTTTATTTTTTGAATACTTTTTATATAAAAGATTTCAAATTAATATTTTAAAAATGTAATAATATTTATAATGAATAATAAAATTTTATATCTTAATCTCTTTTTGTTTTTATACGTTATTTTTATACTTTTTATATAGATTTACTTTATAAATTTAAATTTAAACTATTTATATGTTAAATTATATTTTTGTACCTTCAGGCACAGGTAATTACTAGTACATCTATTAAAATGAGAATTAGTTTGGAGAGAGCATTAGATTGAAAACATTAAAAAAAAAATAGCATTATTTAGATAAAAAAAATCCGAAATTTACCATTTCTTGAGAGGGTTGGATGTCATATGATTCCCCATTTTGGGGACAAATAATATGTAGTGTGGATTGCTTACCCCATGAGATTTGTGTGGGCTCCACAAGATTAAAAAATATATATAGTCCCTCTCATCGTTTTTTTAGGGAAAAAAAAAAAAGGGTTAGCCAGAATTATTTAATAACTATATGGGCTTACAGATGATCTCTCTTTCCACTAGATTATTCTCTTTCTTCTTCTTCTGTTCAGTGAAATGGACAGTTTCTGTACTATTTGGACTCCGTTTAAGGTGATAAAAAACTTTGAAAAATAATGAAAAATATTAAAAAATTTTAAAATTTATTCATTTTTTATCTACTGTACGAATTACGAACCTATAACTTATTTCACTTTATCTCATTTTTTGTTACTTCAAACGCACCAATGAACACCCAACACATGATCCATAAAACGATATTTGGAATGAAATTTGAACAAATTAACAAATCATTGTAAGAATGTGAACCTCTCACATATGACAAACACCCAGAGAGTAGAGAAATTTCTCAGTTCCATCAGCACCATAACAAAAATTTATATAGCTTAAAATTCAGCAACTTTCATCTATACAAACTACAAATGGATAAGAACAGGACAAGCTGATCATACCAAAACGACGTGGAAAGGTAATACCCAAGCGTGATCTATGTATCAAGCAAGATGGGAAGGAGACCATATCCTAGCACATCAAAAGAAGGGCTTCGCGAGTGCGTCCGAGCAGGCTCAATGCAGTAGCAGCAATGTGGTGTCCAGTCAGCCCTGCAAGAGCAAGCTGTTCCTTTGGCGATGCGTGCTCTATGTAGCTGTCTGGCAAAACAATTGGTCGCCACTGCAAAGCTCATTTCGAAAACTATCAGAATTAGGGTTGATAGAAGCATCCATTAATCAATGCCAAAGTTCTGGTGTTAAACCAGTTACACAAATGTTAGATATAATCCATCTAATGATTTAGGTACTGTTTGGAAGTCCAAATTTTAGCAAATTTTGACATTTTTTTGACCAAAAGTTGCTAGTTGTAATTTTTGGTAAAACAAGTAGCAACTTTTGAAAATTGTTAGCAAGTTTTAGTAACTTTTGGTAACTTTTGAGTTAAGCAAACTACTGTAACAAAGTTTGAAAGTGACAAAAATTGGTGTTTTCCCAGACACTCTAGGGTTGAGAAACTTTTGGTAGTTTTCACTGATTTTTGCCCCTCTAAATGGGGCCTTAAAGAGACTCGAGGGCTTTTCATAACAAAAAAGTGAAAAACAACGCCCTTGCCCTGGTCAAAAGTTACGGTTCATGTCATCACAACCCCCCTTCCCAAATAAATATTATCTAATCATATATACTCTTGCTTGCCAAAAAAAAAAAAGACTTCACGCACAGGACAGCTACTGCAAACCCCAATGGAACAAAAGCATCCCCAAGTTCTGTCCGTGGATTAGTATTAGAAAGTTCTGTTGCCCCACCCACACTTTTATTTTTCTAAAATTGCGAGAATGCCAAACTAAATGTGGCATCAGACACAAGAAAGCAATATAACAGTTTTGGAAAACAATCCAAGTGAACTTGTCAGTTTTGTTGAAGCATGACAGAAAATATTTGTTTGCTCATCAACAAATATATAGTTAAAATATATATATATATATATATATTACCTTAGTTCTTCCGTCAAGTTGCCCATCAAGTGAAATGAACTGTCCGACATGTGATCCAAACCCTCCAATAGAACCTTCCTCGACAGTGATTAGAAAGGTGTGGTTTTCACATAGCTGCCTAACAAGCTGTATGTCCAAGGGCTTGCAAAATCTTGCATCGGCAACTGTCACCTCAATGCCAAGCTTTGAAAGAAGGGACTGAGCATTAAGGCAGTTCTGAACCATAGCTCCATAACCAAGCAAAGCAACATCTCTACCCTCCTTAAGAACTCTCCCCTTCCCAATCTTCCCAGAACAGCAATAGCTACATTAGTTGCAATTTAAGAAGCAAAGACACTTCTACAGTAATAGGAGGAAGTGTGCGTGTGTGTGTGTGCGTGTGTTAGACACATGCATGAAACTCTTCGAACATATGCCTATACATGTTAAAATCATTTAATAATCCTTTTAGAATCAGATATATTAAAGTCACTTGGAGACACGCACATCCATAGAATATATGTTTAAGACGCTTGGAGACATATCCATAGAACATATTGAAAGGTTGGAAACTGTAAATCTATACCTCCTAACCTCCTAAGAAGCATGGATCAAGACACGGGATATGAAGAACGTAACCATACATGCATGGACATAAAATATGGCACTCAGCAGGGATATGAGAAAAATAATATAATATTCATTAACTATACATAACATATACAAAGACTACCATAATATTCCAATAACATAAAATAAAATAAACACAAGAAGGAAATCAAGATAGTCTAGTAATAATCTGGAAACATTCAGACAAACAGTAGAATATGGAAAACTTTAATAATTGAGTTATTCAAAAAAAAGAAAAAAGAGTTAGCCTTCTAATGAACATATTATGTACTGAGTCAATTATACTTGAATAGATAGCATCAAACTGTTATTAGAGAAGTGTTGAGAGAAAATAAGTCAATATAAATAATAATGTTGCTCATCTCTCTAATAGCTTAAACTTTTACTTGAGAGGGCGGCTAAAAAGTCTAACACAATAAGCTATAGACACAGAAAGGATACGAATGTATTATTACCTCAATTGGAACACCACTACATACAGAGTTGTCAATCTTAGCAATAGCACCTCTAGGGTAACGGAAGCAAACTGGCCTATCATCTATATGAGCTGCAGTCGCCACCATATTAATAAGATCATCCTCATCAGATGGTGCCATGACAATCATGTTTGGCAAACATGACATGAAAGTTATATCAAAAGCGCCACAGTGAGCTGGGCCATCAGATCCCACCAATCCTGCACTGGTAATGACAAAACGCACAGGAATTTTTTGCCGATCTACATCATGAACAACCTGAGGATGCAATAGGAGAAGGAAAACCATAATAAGGAACAAGTTTAGTCTCCCTAACTTTCTTTGTAATTCTAAAACAAGCTTCAGACTTTGCCACTAGATCAACAAAAAACAAATAAACTTCAAAATAAAAATAAAAACACAAAAAACTTTTAAATTGTAACGGCATGGAAGAAAAGAAATCCATGTCATGGTATTAGATTGGTGTGGACACCAGTAGACGATATGGACGTGTGTATGGACGTCGGGCCAAGGAAGCCCAACCATTATTATTATGGACTGATTATTAATACTTATTTTAGTTAATTAGGTTTTATTTTATCTATTATTTTGGACCCATTTGTTATGGGCTATTTTAGTATTAAGTTTATTTTATTTTAGGCATTTGTGTTAGGCCCATGATATTTTCTATTTAAACCCTAATTAGGGTTAGTTAAACATTGATTGATTGATTGAATAATTCTGATTACTTTTCTCTCCTACGGCTGCTCTTCCCTCCCCTCATTCTTCTCTTCTTCTTCTCCTTCTTCTTTGATCTTTTCTTTTTTCTACTCAACCCTACATCAACTTTGTTATCAGAGCAAATTGATCTATAATTAATGAAAACTCACTGTTCATCTCAAACCCTAGCCGCAACTGCAGTCATAACCGCCACACGCGCCCTATACGCTCTCAAACAATTCGAGTATACTTTCGTACATTCCCAGCGGTATCCAACTCCGGGGAACCCCACTATTGGCACCACCAACCTCCGACAAACTCGTCGATGACTCAGGCAACCTCCGGTGACTTTTCCGGCGACCGGCCAACGACTTTTCCTCCGACCTTCGGTGAAGTCCAGAATAACCACTACACTCCAGCGATCTGACCTATGCTTCGCGTGAAGCTTCGGCGACCTCCGACAACTTTCGGCCAAGTTCCAGCGACTTATAGGAGGCTTCAGAACACCTCACAGTTCATTTTTGCAGATTTGAAATTGTCAATACACTATCGGGTACAGTCAAACAATAACCAGATGCAAACCCAAATAGCAGCCCTCACTGAAGCCATTCAAAGACTGAACGCGAGGTTAGACACATGGGAGGAACACTATTGGCCAAGCAACCCTATTCACCTCTATTCTGGCCAAATATCGAATTCAAAGGCGAACACAGTTTCAGCTCCTCTATTTGGTGCCCTTACTGAAATTCCAAAAGTAATTGATGAACTAAACAGAAAATCTAATGACGACTACTTTGAAGTGAAGAGAGAGCTTAATGATGATCAAATTGAAGAGTTGATTTATGAGCCTGATCCTGACGATTTTTATTTTTCAGATGATGATGATGATGACCAAATTGTAGGCAAGCCACATGATGAAATTGTTGCGACTATCGAAATTATTGCTACTAATGAAGTCATTTCTTTCGATGAGGTACAGATTTCTAGCGGAGGTACAGATTTCTAGCGATATTACTAATGTCCCTGTAGGTACTATCGGGTTGAAGAGTATGCTTAAAATTTATGGTGCTTCTGTGGATTTTGTCTTTCCTACCCCTAAATTTCTCCCATAAGTTGGTCCATTTTTTGTTTTCTTCCAACATCTATAAGTTCTATTTTCTGAATCGCGGGACTTCTATTTCAGAAGACTTGGTGGATACACTAGATTTCTACCACTCCTGACGCGTGTTCATGAACTTTGGGAGCAGCTTGAACATCCGCTTTGTTCGTAGCCTGGCGATTGAAGGAGTATGCAAATTTTTAACTCGACAGAGTCGAGTTTTTCTAAGGGGTGGAGAATGATGCGGAAGCCAAAAAAAATATGAAATAATTATTATTAGAATTTTATTTTATTAGGATTACATTTTATGTAAGGATTTTCCCTTATTCTATTACAGATCTATTCTATTTTAGGCAAAATTTTATTTAGATTTATTTTAAGAAGGATTTATTAGAATATTTGATTCTGCTTTATTTTTAGTGATCTTGAGAATGTATTAACCTATTTAAAGGCTTATGATAATTAGGATTTGATACATTGATGAATATGAAAATTTGAGTTGTTGAAGTCTCGTGGCTTGTTTTCCCTCCCCTCTTCTTCTTTCTTCCCTCTCTCCTAAACTTCTTCTCTCTTTCTTTATTTCTCTTTCTTGGCTTTATTCTCTATTGTTCTACTTCATAGATACCATCACATTTAACCAATTTATTCACAAACTGTTTGTATGGAAACAGTATAAATTTTTGCAAGCATCTTATATTTAGTATGTGAACTCAGTTATGACCATTAAGCACAAACACGTGTTGGATTAATCTATTCCCAAGTCCAAGGACACTAAGAAATGGATAAATATTTATGTTTCTAATATTCTTTCTTTCTTTACCTAATTTCCTAGGCAAAAGAAGTGATTTGTGTAGCATGAAATATGAAGCATGGGAACTTAAATCATTTCAAAAATTAATGAAGTTCTACAAACAGTTATCTAGTAAACATCAATGACTAGCCCTCTTTCTTCTTATTTTTTTTAATGAGTATCATTGACTCGACTTGCTTATTGAATGTGTATCCAACAAAACTTTTACAACCCACACCCTTACCCAAGTTTATGCGCCCAACATAGGTACTTAACAGTTGGAAGGGACCATGTAATATAGCACCCTTGTGAATATTTCTATAAACAAACAACATATTTTATATATTGTGAATGCACCGAATATTGCTGCAGCCTCTCAATTTCAAACACGTTACATGAAAACAAATAATCACCCCCATAAGATCCTAAAATTTATTGTTCCGCACTCAAACCATATAATTCCAAATCAAACACCCAAACTGCCTCATGTATAAGAAAAAAAAAACTAGGAAAAAAAGAAATGAGACATGTATGCCTCTATCATCTAATTTACTTGCTCATTTTGCACCTCATACAATTCTTTTAAAACCAAATTGTGCTAAGAGCTGCTAGCCCATCACAAACAAGAAACAGCCTTCATTAACAAATGCTAGCAGAAACTGCCATAATTCCATAAAATTGTTAAAATAATCATGGCACAACTAAATTACCTTTCTTTGTACACTCAACATCAAGTAAAAGAAGCAGAGCTACACAATTCGTGTGAAGCATAAAAGTAAATCCTATAGAATATTACAGTATAGAGAGATAGAGGAGGACCTGATCATAAGCTCTCTGTAGAAAGGCAGATGGGATAATACAAAATGGCTTCAAGCCTCCACATGATAAACCAGCAGAAAATGTTACTGCATGCTGCTCCGCCATTCCCACGTCAAAGAAATTCTCGGGAAACTTCTCCTGAAATTTTCTAAGTGGCAGTTCCATTCCCATTCCTGCATGAACTATCACAATATCTTTGTCTTTCTCTGCCTCCAAAATCATAGCATCCACAAAGCAATCACTGTATGTTTGAGGGTAAGTACTGCATTTTAAGGTATCAGAATTACTTGAACCCGTTTCTACACAAGAAAGCAAACCAATGAAAATATTGAGAGCATTGCAGGTGAATTCTGCCTTTTCAACATACAGAAGCAATCAGATACAATAGCAGCACTGTAGAAGGCCAAAGTTGCAAGGCAAAAGGGAAGATGAAGGTTGTTGCAGACCTGTTACTCAAAATGAATCAAACTTCAAGTTTTTTTTTTCTTTTTATCTTTTCTTTTCTAAAAATATATATATATACACTTTTCTCTTGGGTTACAGCAACCATTTATTGTAAGATGCTTGGTTACGTAGTTACCTATTTCCTCCTAAATATTAACCTAATTCAGTCACTGTAGAGATTATATCAAAACTTCTGAAGTGAAAAATTAGTAGGGAGCGCATATAATCCTGGCATGCTTCACTGGATTGACTGTGTACAGCAAGGTGCATGTGAAAACACCTGCTTATGGACAATGCCAATTTAAATGTCCTCTGTACATCCAAAATAAGAAGATGCCATTAAAAAGAAAATAAGAATCTCAATATTTTTCTCTGTTAAAATAAGATATAATCCTAGGTACAGAAGTGTGCAATATACAGTTACAATCTCTACCGACAAGGATTCCATATATGAAAGATGAAGACTAAAACATTCCAACAAGCTTATACAGTGGCTAGTGAATCCAATCTAAACCAAAAATGGAGCCAATTGAACTTGCAAATGTTATTCCAGCTGCATATAGCAGTGGGGATCAAACCTCAGCTTGGCAAGATATCTTATATGTTCAGCTATAGTCAACATTTAAATTTCTCTTTCAAAAAGTGAAAGCCAGTAGATTTGCTAAAAGTGGCATTTCATTTGTAAATTCTCGGAGCTAACCAACTGAATAACATCAGAAAAAATTAATAATAATTTTGTCAACAGTAGAAGTAAAAGTTATACTTTGGCACATTTAGATGGAGGAATGAATGTACTTTTTATGACAAGTCACTAGTGCACTAGGAAGCATGGACTCACCATCAAGAGTGCTGTCTCTGACTCAAACTCACGAGGGGCTCCACATGCAGCAGGCATGGATTGGACTCGTGTTGACTCACCCTTTGCCATATCAGAATTTTCTAAATTGCCGTATCAGAATTTTTTTTAATTTTTTTTTTTTGGGGGGGGGGGGGGGGACATAGCTTGGTATCTCATGGACTCATTTTGGATATGATGGAATTTTTCTTATAATAGGTGAAAGTTTTTAGCGGGGCTGACCTGTGAATAAAATAAAAGTAAAAAGCTATTTTTTTGTTATTTTATGTTTGGATGATTAGATGGAATGTAACGATATTTTAATTTATGAATTCACGAAACAATGTTTTGTTAAGATGATGTGTTCGTTATCATTTTAGATAAAATGTAATCATCATGTAACTTCTTGGTTGAGTTTTAAGCTATAGAATATAATTTATTATTAGTTCGGATGGAGTGTAATCATTATGTAACTTCTTTGTTGACTTTTAAGCTATGAAATATATAATTTTTTAATTTTAGGTAGCGTCATATTACATTATTTCTATCATATTTGAATAAAGTAGTAATATCCAAGACATATAAAAATTCTATTTTTGTTGAGTCTCTGCATTCTTGTCTTGCATTTTTTGAAAAACATTGATTCAGTGCATTCGTGCCGTGTCAATATCCATGTTTCTTAGCTAGTGCAAAAAGTCAAAATTGTGAAAATATCTATGTTTTTTTTTCTTTCACGGTCAGGATCCTACTCTAGATTTTTCCTTCTCTCTCTCTCTCTTAGACAATTGTGTAGTCACTATCTAGCTCCACCACCTCACCCCCCTTTTGCAATTATATCCCCAAGCATAAGAAGCCCAAAAACATGATCCCAAGGTGAAGTTTCCTAAGCATGTCTCCTTCAGGCCCCAACATGAGCTTCAAAATGCATACTTCCTAATCCAAGTGGAAGAGATAAGAGAGAAAATTTTGGTAAAGAAGAAAAGAAGTATACCTTCATTATATTCATTTAATATATGTCTCTTTTGGCTATCTTCTACTTCCCGGTCTTCCTTTGTTATTACATGAATTAACACAGGACCCATCGAATCCAAGGATGCCACTTCATTTAGGACACATAAAAGATCATCCATATTGCGTCCATCAACCGGGCCAATGTAATACAACCCAAGCTCTTCAAACAGAGTTGATCCACGAGGACCAATCATACCACGGACAAACTCATCAACCTTGGCTGCCCACTCATGCATTCCTCTGCCAATTTTCTTTGTCATACCCTGAACATATGCATCTGTTATTAGTCACTATGAAATACAGCTAAAAATGGATCCGTCCCACC
Organism: Vitellaria paradoxa; assembly: GCA_019916065.1. NCBI lineage: Eukaryota > Viridiplantae > Streptophyta > Magnoliopsida > Ericales > Sapotaceae > Vitellaria > Vitellaria paradoxa. The sequence continues at coordinate 2,987,888 of CM034242.1, forward strand.
ATATCAACATTGATCATCCTTGATATGTCATCTGCCTATCTTTCAGATAATAATACTAAATAAATAATGAAAGAGAATAAAAAAGAAAAAAAAAAGTCCCAAATCATACAAAAGTTCCTCATTAAATTTATGTAACCTGACTCCCTCCGTATATAGCTTAGTAACCCCCCCGGGGTCTATTGTGACTTTTTTTTTATCAAAATTTTATTTTCTTATATCTTCCTATTAACAATTTTTATCAAACATTATAGTAAAACACTTGAAAATTAAAAAAAAAATTACTAAAAGCTAGTTTTTGACATCTAAGTAGCTTTTTTGTAGTTTCCAAACATTTATTCATTTTTATCTTTGGATTTTTTTTTCAAATGTGAATAACATACCTAAAAACTTTCAAAGTAAAAAAAAAAATTAAAAAATAAAAAATCAAATCAAATTTTTATTAAAAAATTCACAGAACATGCCTAAAATATATATATATATAAACTTAAAAAGCCACTTCCCAAACTATCAGAAAAAGTAAATTAATCCTCAGATAGTATTTATTTTCCCATGAATGATCCTGAATATGGGTAATGCAAACCGTGTGAATGCTACAGAAAATTACACCAAATTTTTGGAGACTAGAAAAGAGTAGTTACTTTTTTCAAGTTAAAAAATTTTCCTTTCTTTTCACAGAATCAAATTAAAACATAAACTAGCAGATTAAATAGAAATCAGGGGAATGCTTGCCTTGGCTACTTCTCTAAATTTCCGGAATGTTGTACTTGACTGCAGCTTGCTTAGAGTACTAGATAGAGCATTTATTGGTGTCTTAAGACTCTCCTCAAGCTTTGGGTGTAATGCATGTCTACTATCATTTAATATCACTACCATGTTTGAGTCCAAATAACCTGCATTTCCCATTGCCTCATAGACCTGACCAGTCATGGTCGTCCAATTGCTAATGACTGCAACAACACGATCTCTCTTGCCTTTAATATCCCGTGCAACTGCTATCCCTGAATTTAGAAAACTAAATAATGTCATTTTTTCAGTCCTGAAGATAGAAATGGGGCAACATAGTTAGATATCTTAAAATTCAATTTGGTACCACACTTTTAACCAAATAAATAAATAAATAAAATAAAAATAAAAAAAGCAGGCCAACTATTTAAGATTAAATCAGATAATATGAAATGGTGATATACTTACCAATGATGCACATTTTTTTATTTATTTACTGGATAGGTCACTTGGTAAAGATGCACGTACTGCTATAAATTTAAGAACTAGGAAAAAGAAAATGAAGAAAAGATTTCCAACTAGACATAGAAAACTTCTGAACTAGCAAATAATGTTGCAGCATACAAGCATGCATAATGGACAATGACAGATAACCAACTCTCACGATAAAAAACTGAATAGAAATGAATAGAAATAAGTAATACCAAGTCCAGCAGAAATACTGTTACATCCATGCCCGGCACCAAATGGGTCAAATTCACTCTCAGAGCGAGATGTGAAACCCGAAAGACCTTTCTTTTGTCTTAGCGTATGCATAAGGGACCGCCTTCCCGTCAGAATCTTATGTACATATGTCTGTCCAATGTATCAAATTTTAATTCAAAATGAAAATAATAATAATAATAATAACAAATCACATGTTGTTACACTCTGATTGCTTTTCTGCTTAAGGACATCCTAGGAACAGCACCATCATAAAGACATAGAGCAGTAAGTTATGATGTGCTTCCCCCCCTTCTCCTCCTAAGGTGGTTCTCCTCCACCTTTCCTCGATAATAGCCACAGAACTCCCCTCCCCATCCCCAACAACCAAAAAAAAAAAAAGGAATAATGAAAATAACGGTGTACTTTCAAGTCCAACCTCCCAAAGGAACTACTCAGTACTCACTCCTGTCTGCATGAAAATGTGAAATAAGGTCTTACTTGTTCCCCCACATCCCACAATATCTTGTCCATGGGCGCATGAAAAACACGGTGTATTGCAATTGTCAATTCTACAACTGCCAGACTGGATTTTAAAGGTTTTTGAGTTTTAGACATCAGAAAAGATAACTCTGAACGCACTTCATCAGCTAAGAGTTTCAATTCCTGCACAAGATATTTTAATTGAGATAAGAAATTATCAATTTTAGAATAGTTTGAAATCGGGAAATATCCAAAAGAGAACACAGATCAGAAAGCTAGTAACTCAACCTTAGAAGACAAATTTTTTAAGTGAATAGGGTTTTCAACCATATCAAGTATGGGTGTTGGAACTTTCTCCCAGAAGAAATCGCCAACATCAGGTAGAGAACTTATTTGACCAACACATCCCTACATCACAAAGAAGTCATAATGTACCTTTTTCCATTGTTCAACAATCAGTATTTCTATCTTTTTTTTTTCTTTGCTTTTTTTGCGCAAGAAAAATAAGTAATTATCAAGAATGTCTTATAAAATAGAAAAAAAAATAGAAAAGACCATAGAATTTTCATTCTATCAAATAGAAAAAACAATCCTCGATATAATAGTGTATTATATGAGAAGATAATAGCACAAAAGAGCTGAATGTCACTTAATGTGAGCATGATCGAAAATTGTTATATAAATGGTCTTTTAAGAGGATTATTTGTATGAATCACCATAATTTCACAGTCATGGAAACCATATATGTCATGTGAAAAAAGCAAGTCATGAAAGTTTCAAATACAGCCAACTTTAGCAATTTCAAGAGTTCAAAAAGGACCAAAAATAAAATAAAATAAAATAACTGGTTGTAAATAAATTAGGTAAAGCATGTGAAAGGCTACTTAAGTGTCTTGGCAAACTAACATGAAGCAATTACCTATGTTCAAGACTAGCAAGTCTGTAAGGCTTGACAAGAGAGTTTCATACAGGTTGCCAAACCAAGTAACTGTGCAAGAATAAGGGGGGTGAAAAGACTTGGATTGAAGGAAAAAAGGGAATTTCAAATTCACATAAGGGACTTTCTAACAGTTTAACAACCACTCACAATTCAAAAGTTAGCAGTTTATCAGGAACTGCAAACAAAAAAGGACAATGCAGCTTGGTAACTGTCGAACCAATCATAACCACTTTGATGTGGCTATAAATAGTAATCGACAACCATCAGAAAGGGAGCTTCCACACTCATCAACACCCTGCTTTATCTAGCAGAAGATGTAGTTGTAACTTATGTATTCTCTCTAAATCATTTCCTTTACTTAAAACTTGTGAGTTCTATGATCAAAGGAGGTCCTAAAATATGGCACCTGAACCACAGAATCATAATAACCTGATTTCACTGAGGTTGCCTGTCCAACCATTCACTTATCCAAATTTAGTGGTAACAGGTTCGCAGGTAAGGAGCCAATATCAATTACATTCAAAGCTTAGACTATATCTTTAGATGCTTTCTAGAAATAAAAACACAAATAATAAGTTCGTATCGTCCTTGGCAATCCAGAAAACCAAGCTAGCATGGAAAGAAACTAAAAAGCCTAAATTTTTAGCACAAGAGGAAAGAAAGGAATTTTTTTGTGCAGACAAGTCCAGAGATTTTACTCCCCTGGTCCCAAAGTCACACTCCACCGACATTTTATATATCACTGGCAAAAATAAGTACAAACACCAATGCTCTAATTTGGAAATCAGTTACAGACCAATGTTTATTGTGCTTAAAGACAAATCCAATGTGTCTCGCACTGGTTGCTGAGAAAATCAGAAAAGAACAATAGCAGAAAATTGGTATTTGGTATGACATCCAATTTTTCTTATATTTTTTCTTTTCTGTCTTCAACCCATGCCTTGTCATCGACCAAGTTTGATACTGTACTAAATTTCACCAAAATTACAACTAGAAAATTTCTCATGATACAAAATTTAACAACAAAGTATAATTCAACACAATCAGATGATGAAAAACATGAACATCAATGAAAGTTTTTTTTTTTTTTTTTAATCATCCAATTTAGAATGACAATAAGTCAATGAATCCAAATACATCAGTATCATAATAAAAGCTTTTACAGGAGCCTAAGTACAAGACAATAAGATGACCAAGAATCGAAATATATCATCAGGCCACAATATATATATATATATAATAATGATGATGATAATAATGAGAAGTATTGGTCACCTTGGAAGTACTGGAGAAAAGAGAATTTGGGTACAAGTTCACTCTTGAAAATTCGCCTTTGGCAGGAAAACTGAAGCTTGAGAAGTCCACTTTAGGATGCAAAACCCTAGAATTTACATGGAAATGGGCACCGATACCAAATGGGCACTGAGAAGCAGCATTAGCCATCAAGAAAAACAGATACCCAACTCAAAAAAAAAAAAAATCAATCAATCGCAACAAAAATCAATTACGAGAACTAGTAACACCAAACATTCAGAGCAAAAGGATAGGACTTGAAAACTTTTAATGGGAAAAGAAAAGTGGGGAAAACAGATTGAAACCCAGTAGAAGTTGAAACTCTTTTATGAGAAAAAACAAATTTGGCTATGGTAAAGAGAGCATCAATCGGGAGCGCAGGCGGAGGAGGAGACAATCACAAGATGATACTCCAGAAGCAGCCAAGTAAAAATTGGGCCGGGTTTGGGCTTCAACCCGTTTGACTTACTGGAAACGGGCTATCAGAATGTCAGGAGATGAGACCCAAAATTCATCACGGGCTATTCCAATTTGTAAATATTATTTTTTTGTACCCACTTCATTAGGAGTTTTTGATCGTAATGTGGTTAATATTAAAATATATATATATATATATATATATATATATATATATGTAATCAAATTAGTGTTCTTAAATTGCTTTTAAAACTTCTTGAACTTTGCCTGGAATGAAAGCAAGGAAAGTGAAAAATAAGAAAATATAAATAAATAAATATGTCCTCTCATTTATCTTTTGATTCTTAAGTTAAAATACAATTTCAGAGACTAAATGTACATTTTCAACTTTTGAATTATTATGAAAATTCATCTAATGGTAAAAGATTAACACAATTTTATCTATTAGATAAAATTGCATTAGAATTCAAAGGTTTTTTTTTTTTTTTGGAGGGGGAGGAAATTGTATAAGAATTCAAATATTAAAAATATAATTTCAACTTCAAAATCGCCTCATCCCAAATTAATAAGAGAAAGGATAAATTATGCTTTCATGATTTTAATTTACAAATTTAAATTTAACATTGATATCAAAGTTAGGCTCGACTCAAGTGAATGTGTGGATATAATCTACCATAGAATTTGTGTCCTAAGGGGATGTCGATATCCCGTGTTAATATTTTAACTACCATTTTAATACCATATTAATGTTCTCACCACTCAAATATCATGTTAATGTGTTAACTACTATTTATCAAAAATTTTAACCCAACTTCTCACTTATAACTAGACTTTTTTGGATGAGCAAAAGACGTATGATTACTAATTTGTTTAGGTGATAGTGAATTTTGAATTCAAAACTGTTGTCTACATTGATATTATAGGAGTGTTTGAGTTGTTTAAATTTCTAAAAATTGTAATTTCATAATTTATACAATAATTAGATAAATTTCTCAGCAATGAGTAGAAATTTAAATTTTAAAAAGAGTTGAAGAAGAAAAATTACTTCAAACGGTGCATATATTAAAATATCTAATTAAAGCTTAATTTACAAAAATTATAAAAACTGATTAAAATCTTGTACCAACAAGAAAAAATTGAAACTAAAATAGAAAGTCAAATCCTTCCAGGCCGCATGATTAATCTTCTAAGGTCTCCATTTCCCCGCAGCTTCACCACCCACGAAAGGGATTGTTTGAATCTTCTTTAGCCCCTCATAAAAGCTTTACGTAGCTAGGGCTTTTGCCATAGAATATGAAGTCAGAGAAAACCGCGGCACCAACACTGGTTACACTTTCCCACCTATGCCAAACCAATGATGGCATTAACACGCCGTTTGGCAGCGTAAAAATGCGTAAAAATCTATTAAAAATTATAAAGTAAACGTTTGGTAAAATTTTAATTTTTGTTATTTTTTTATTCTGTTATAGTAATTTGTTCTATTCAAAAATTACTAAAAATTTCACCAAACAAACAAAATTTGTTAAAAATTGTTAAAAATTTTACCAAACACTCAAAAGTTACTAAAAATTACTAAATATTGTTAAAAAATTTTACTAAACATCCAAAAGTTACAAAAAATTACTAAAAATTACAACTTATTTCACCAAACACACTAAAAATTATAACAAGTAACTTTTGACTAAAAATTAGTCAAAATTATACTACCAAACGCTCCCTAATTATTCATGTACATGGACTAGCGACGTACATTCTACCCTTAAAAAAAAAAAGGATGTTCACAATTCATCAAATTATATTTTCCGCACTAAGTGTTTTCATAAGTAGATGGGATTTAACTTTTTGCTTAAAAGTTAACTTTTTTAGTACTTTATTTTCCTATTTCAGCAGTTTGGTAGTTTGTTTTTAAAAGATTCATATAGAAGGCATTAAATGCCTTGAAGGGTGATAACAAATATTAAAATGAAAAAAGTTTGTAAGGAAAAGAGAATAAAAAATATTTTTTTATTTGATCAAGTTAGAAAATAAAATAACATCAAATATATTTTTATATACTTTTAAAAATATAAATATAAATAAAATGTATTTTAGTTTTTAAAACATTTTTCTCCATTTTCTTATATCAAATTAAACTTAAAAGTATATGTCCAAAATTGTTAAAAAAAATTATAAAACAATTATGTCACGTCAAATTATATGTAAAAATAATTAGCTTTGAATATAAGACATCATTAGTGAAGTGTAAATAAAAGGGTAATCGCTTTTTTACCTCTTATATTTAAGGTAAAAAACATTTACACCCCCTAAATTTTTAAAATATATCTTTGCGTCCCTCATACTTTGAATTAAAGTGAAATTAAAAACAACATTAAATTAAGTGAAAAGACCAAAATATCCATTAAAAACTAAATACAATAAGAGGGAGTAAGTGTATATAATATAAACTAGACGGGGTGTAAATATAATTTTTAAACTTACTTAGAACCAAAATTGTTATGTTTGATGAAATTATAAATAACGTTAAATTTTTAGATGAAAAGACAAGAATACCTATTAAAACCAAATAGAATAAGACGGTGTAAGTATAGACAATATAAACCAGAGAAGGTATAAATGTAATTTTTAAACTTACTTAGAGTTAAAATTGTTATATTTGTCAAATTTTTTAATGTTTTTATTTTAATCCAAAGTATGAAGGATGCAAAGATGGGTTTTTAAAATTCAAGAATATAAGTAATTTTCATCTTAAATATAAAGGTAAAAAGGAATTATCCCGTAAATAAATTCACCCGTTGTTTATCCCCTATGAGTATGTTTGGAGTGATAAAAAATGAAATAAAGTGAGATAAGTTATAAATTCGTAATTCGTGCAGTGAGATAAAAAGTAAATAATTTTAGAGTTTTTCAATAATTTTTTTACTATTTTTTAGAATTTTTTATCACTCAAAATGGAACCATAATTGATTTCTCTTATATTGTGGGCTTAGGAAAATTTGTACCATAGCAGCAATTAAAGGTAAATTATACCCAAATTTCCTGAACATTAAACTAATTATAGTGATTTATATCAATTATTTGAACCTTACACTTACCTCCTTTATTCCCTAACGTTTGTAAGACCTATACCCCCTCCATAAGTTTTTCTCCTAATGCCATTTAGGTGATATAGTAAAATGACATAAATACCCTTAGTAAATTTAAATGGCGGAGGAAAATTTTTATAATTAGCTTAATGTTTAGAGAGATTCTGTAACTTAGCCTAATTAAATAAATATATTCTATTAAATTAAGAAATTAACTAAATTATTAATTATTAAATAATATATTTTATTAATTATTAATTAATTTAATTAATTATAGTTAATTAATTTTATGTAACAAATTATAATTTAGTTAATTAAATTAATTAATTAATAATTTAGTATATTTTAATGAAATAGTTAAATAAAATAAATGATTTTGATATAATATAGCAAAAATGGATAAGATGCTAAAATTAAAAAAAAATTATAAAAGGAAAAATGACAGTAAAAATATTTTTTATTTTTGTTACTTTTTTTGTAAGTTGTCATTTTTTTTTTTTGAAAAAATAAAAAATATATTTTTATATATTTATTTTTAGAGCCCCTTTGGTGCACCAAACTTTGATGAAATTTTCTAAAAATTTCTAAAAATTTCTATTACATTTTTACACATTTTTACACATTCTTACCTTCTTGAAGTTTGAAAAAAATTAATACCTTCTAAAAAAAGTCAATAATTGGAATTCGGTTAATCAAATAGCAAAAATTTTTTTTGCCATTCTCACCTCAGATTCCCAAACTACCGAATGACACCCACTGTAACTAATTTTTTTGGGATCATAGAAAACGTTTCGACGGATTGTAGAAATCGTTCTGATGGATTCGTACAGCCAACTTCTGTCCAAACAGATTATAGAAACCGTTCTGACGCCAACCCACTTCCTGACTTCGTCCAAACAGCCCCTGTAATCCTGTTGGAACGATTCGCTGAGCACATTTGTGATTTGGACTACAGAGGCACCCATCCATGGAATATAACCAACAAAAGGTAATTTTTTCTCTGTATCCCAACACACGGACTACCAATAGACTTGTAAAAAGAAAGAAAACAGACGTTCTCAACTTATTCATGCTTACTTTAGAAGGAGAAGTAGATAAATCTTAAAACCTAAGACAATACGAGTTTTCAACAACAAAAAATGAAAATAGAAAGTGCAAATGAAAGGAAATCTTAAAAAATATTTTTCAATTTGAGCATGAAAGGAACGAATGGTGTGAAACGATGGCGTTTCGAGTCCAATTTGGTCTGTAAGGAAGTCATAACTGATAAAAAATTTTAAATCCGTCCAAACGGAAATCCAATCCGTTGGAATAGAAATTCTACTATTCATCTCTAAAAAATACAATTTGAGACGTATGCACCAAATGCAAAAAATATTCTCAAACTATATTTTCTCTCATTTTATCTCACTTTTTATTACTCCAAACGTAACCTTAATTTTCGGATTTCAACAAGAAACTCTAGAATGCTGACATGATAGGCACCCCACCCGCAACAACAATTGACCAAAGTAATTCATGTTCAAACGGTTAGCAGCTGCAAGAAAGGGACGAGTTTTTTTTTTAAGAATATTCAACATTATATTATACGTAATAACACCTTCATCATATTCCAATCTACAATCAATTTTGAATTTACTCAATGAAAGGCAAAGAATAGTGTTTAAATTAGCTTTGCTGGTTGCTTATTATGTTAGAAAATAAAAGGAAAAAGTATAAACTTTGCAAATAGAAAAATAAATTTATTAATCAATATCTCTTATTTCCTTTGCATTTTTTCTTTTATATTTTTATTTAGTTCTCGTAATAGTTACTCAAACTCATGAACTCGCCAAATTAAATTTAAATTAAATAAGTTTGAATCTAATTAAAATAATTAGCTGATATAATTAAGTCGATAAGTGAACGCTTACTTTATTAATTAATTTAAAGAGATTGATGGTACAATTCATTAAACACTTTATTATTTGTTCCACCAGTTAAAATAAACACTTAATTTGCATATGAAAATTTTTTATATATAAATGGACACAAAAAAAATGTAAAATACAAAACTACCAAACATACAAGTGCTTACAGACATAATGCTGAGTATTTTATTATTACTTTCTTTTTTTAAAATGGAGTCCGCACTAGAACTTTATTTATCAAAAAAAAATTTAGACTTTATAATTTTTTTGAAAATCATATTATATTATATTAATAAAAAAATATAATAAATAAAAAATATTTTCTTTATATTTATATGCCTATGAACAAAGTGAAAAAAAAAATCAACATAACAATAAACAAAAATAACTAAAGTTTCATCTTTTTTGGGGACAAAAATCAAGTCAAATAGTAAAAAAATTTGTCTTTGATTATAAATTTACAATTAAGTATTGCATTTTACTAAAAAAAAAATCAACTCATGAGATTCATCAATGGCCACTCAAAAATAATATGTTCAAAAATTAAACAATGTGTAAAACTAACTTAGTTAAGTGATAAGCACACGAGGAGATAGTGGTAACATATATATTTTCTAGGTGCTCTGCATTTTTTTAGGTAACGTGAAAAAACATTCCTTACTTAAGGAGTTATAATAACTTTAAAAAATTTTATACACCTTTAATTTTTAATCCGTCATTTGTTATGGACTTGCAAACATTAAACTAAATTATAAATATATTTAAAAAATGTCAAAAAAATATACTTAAAATTCATAAAAAATTAAATTTTAAATTCGAATCTGTGGGTTTAATATAACATGTATTGAATTCGCTAAATAATAACTCATTATTAAATGGGTATAATTGAGTTCAATTTATTTAATTGTAAATCCATTCATTTGTTAGCTTTATTGATATCTCATAAAATTAAACACCATTAATTTATTTTAAAATTCAAGAAGTTAAAGAACCAGACAAAAAAAAAAAAAAGCAAATTCTAGAATTTTTTTTTGGGTAAGTGATTCTAGAAGTTGATATATATTTATAATAATCTTGTGAAATTAAGCATGGCCTTAACTCGATTGGTTGAGAGTATTTGTACTCGCTCACTTGGCTCGGGTTCGAGCTTCCCCCTCTCCTGCTTAACCTAACAAAAAAAAAAAAAAAAAACCTTGTGCAATTAATTAATCATCTCCGCACCTAGAAGCAACTCGATTGGTTGAGAGTATTTGTACTCGCTCACTTGGCTCGGATTCGAGCCTCACCCTCCCCTGCTTAACCTAACAAAAAAAAAAAAAAAAAACCTTGTGCAATTAATTAATCATCTCCGCACCTAGAAGCAAAGCCCCCGTAAAAGCCTTTTTTTTTTTTTCCTTCATTTCATAAAAGCTTAAAAAGTAGCTAGGACTTTTGCCAAGAAAGTCAGAGAAAACCGCCGCATCAATATCGGTTGGACTTTCCCAACCACCACCAAACCAATGACGGCATTCACATGTAGTTCATGATCGTGACAAAGTTACTACCGTCACATTTATGCCTAGAGTTTTCAATTTTTTTTTTTATAATTAAAACTAAAAATGTCCAAAAAAATTTCAACACTATTATTCTTTTTAAATTATTTCTTATTTTAGGTTTTATTAATTTAGCACCCCAACTGGTAAGAAAGAGGCCAATTTTATTTATTTATTTTTATTATTCCAATTCCATTGGTAGTCAGAGGCGAACCCAATAATTTTGTTGAATGAGGACAAATTTAAAAAAAAAAATAAACATTAAAAATTTTTAAATAACAACTAAATTTCAGTGAAAATAATTTATATATTTATATATTAAAAGAATAAAAAAATTATACAAAATATATGTAAAATATATAAATTTTTAGTAGTCAGTAGGGACAGTTACCCCCACTCCCCTTCATGGATCGCCCTGCTGGTAGTTATTTAAGTGAGAGACGCTGAAATTAATTAGATTAATTTCTCATGTTAAATTTGGTTGAAAAAAAAATAATTGCTAATGTTTTCAACTCTGAGATGTCCGTCCAGATGACCATAATTTCATTGTTCCCGACCTCGTTTTGTTTTCTTTTTGCTGCCACATGTTTGAAATTATCTGTTAGACAAGTGTTCTAGGTATTTAATAAAATACCCAAATTTACCCCCTTTTGTTGAGTTGACAATTTGTTAAAACTCTAATTTTTGCTGAGTTGGGTGAGAGTATATTGATCATTCCGCTTTAATTCAAGTCAAAAAATTATTAAAATTTTTACCAAATAATCAAAATTTGTCAAAAATTATTAAAAATTTTTATTTGTTTTATCCAATATGTAAAATTTATCAAACATTACTAAAAATTTATATTTTTTTTACCAAACATATAAGAAAGTTTTGCCTATCAACTTTTGTCAAAAAATTATCAAAAATTACTAAAAATTTAACGTTTAAATAGAGCCTTAAGCTGGTGAACTGACTAAGAATTTTTTTGGGAAATTGAATATTAATCAAGTTTAGATATTTTGAAACTGTCTCAAACATATTGTTTATACGTGAAATAGAACACATGGGGTGTTTGGCTGCTTAAAAAATATCAAAAAAATTTAATTTTTATCAATTTTTTTTAATTTTCTTTAATAAAATTTCACCACCTATTATTTTTAAATCAATCTTTTGTAAAAGTTAGTCATCCAAATATCCCCTCAATTTCCGTGATATTTGTGAGCAGACGTAAATTTGTACAGCATGTAATTTTGTGTGATTTTCTCTTTTAGCATGTATTAGTTTGACCTTATTTTCCTACCATATATGATATTATCAATAGTTTGTGCTTACGACGCTCTAATTAAAATAAGTATTAAATATCTCATGTAATTGAAACTTTAAATAAAAAGTTTAGATCGAAAAAATTATGATAATCTATGAATTTTAATTTTTTTTTCAAAACCTTAAACCCTAACAAATAGTACATATATTTTGGTTTCTCTCTCTCTTTCCAATTAATTTTGGGATAATTGTCTTTTTTCCCCTATACTAAAGTGAAAATCACTTACACTTCCTAAACTTTAAAAACTTACCTTTACATCCCATGTACTTTGAATTAAAGTAAAAACGTTAAAAAACTCGTTACACAATGCTTTTGACTCTAAATAAGTTTAAAAATTGTATTTATACCATCTGTACTTTATATTATATATACTTATATTATCTGATTATATTTAGTTTTTAATGGATATTTTTATTTTTTCACTTAAAAATTTAATACTTTTACAATTTTACTTTGGCTCAAAGTACAAAGAATACAAAGATAAGTTTTTAAAATTTAGGTAGCGTAAGTAATTTTTAATTTAAATACAGAGATAAAAAAACAATTATCCTATTAATTTTTGATAAACATCATAAAAAATATACAAATTATGGTACTTTAATTTGAAAGATTTAACTTCTTAGAAATCATAATTGAGCGGAATTTAAGTTAACAGTTTTAATTTGCATTTAATCTCTACTCTTGAAAAAAGATAAAATTTAAAATGTTTAAACCGTTCTATGAAATATATGGTAGTGGGATCTATTAAAATAAGAATTGATTGAGAAGTTAAAAATATAAAAATGATCTCAATCGTTGAATGAAAGGAAAATTAATTTTTAGTCATTAGATCTTAATTTGTAAGATGGATATTTTCAAAAACCATCCTATTTTATTATATAGATATGTATAAATCAAATGATTGGTCAACATACTTCCTATTATATATATATATATATTGCATTACACAAATGGCTATGGCAAAGATAACACTCCGTTTAAAAACATTACTTTCTTAGAATTGATTTAATCTTAAAATAAAAATTAATTTGATTTGATTTAATAAATAAAATTTTGTATTTGAAACATATTTTGAATTAACTGAATTGATTTGATTTACGAGAAATTCCAATTTTAACTATATTAATTAATAGAAATAGAAAATATGGTAAATATGATATGTGAGGATAAATTTGCCCATTTATTTAGATAATTTAAGAAAATAATAAATTCTCACCAAATTTTTTTTATTTTAGATTAGATTTCAAATGATATAAAAATTACAAAATTTAAGCAATGAAATGAAATTAAATTCAACTCATAAAATTTTATTTTAATTGCAAACATACGAATTACTAAGAATTCTCATCAAATGAGATCAAATTTCATCAAATTTACGTTCTAAACAGAGTGTAATCAGGGAATTGTCCTATCATTTTTTTCATAAATTATAATTTTAGAATTTTTTAAAATAACCAATACATTATTTTAAGTAAAATAAGAATTATTTTGGCATTAATATTTTATTCATTTTTCTACCGTATACTTATATAATAAATTCAAAGTGGTTGGTCGACTACTATCCCATAAATATATATATATATTATATATATATAGGCTTCCAGAACCATGCTGACACCATCTAACCAGCTGATCATGCAAATTGCTTCTTCTTATTTTTTACTTTTTTTTTTTTAACCTGTAATTCCTTTTTCTGTCCGTGATTTTTAATACTTTATTATTCTTCTAGAGTTAGTAACTTATGGGTATACTTTTCACGAAAATTATACGAACTTGATTTTCAATTCAAATGATATATACATAAAGGATAATATAAATTATCCTAATTCAAGCGAAAAATACATAAGAGACAGTGACAGTGCACGTCGTCCCAATTTATCCATTATCTGTGCCGTCGGTTGAAAGTCACAACAAACTCCTTAAAACGGACCTTTTCCTTTTTCCTTGATCTCCAAAACTTGCATAGCCAGGCTATACTGATAATTTAGAAAACACGAAAGGAGATCTATATATATATATGTGTGTGTGTGCGCGCGCGCGCACATAACGTATATGTTCAATCTATAGATACATATCCAAGTTGATTAGATCATTTACGTATAGGATGTCCATTATTAATCCCCGGCAGCAACGTCTTCAATGGCTGGTCTCTTTCTTCCTCTTTACACACCTCTTCCCCCTCTGTTGTGCTGACGTTGGCACTGCCGCTTCCTATAACGCACCATACATACGTAAGTAATCATGCATACATATACATATATATATATATATTAGCGACTTAATTGATTCAAGAGTGACTTATGAGTCATTGTAAAGTTGTTTTTATCGTGATTATATATATATATATATATATATAATTTTCAGCGACGGCGTGCAATGGAAATGAAGGGTCACAGTTCCCGTCGAGCAACCTGTTTGCGGCGGCCGGCGAGGGGATATGGGACAACGGAGCAGCTTGCGGGAGGCAGTACTTGGTGAGGTGCATAAGCGCGGCGGTGCCCAGGACTTGCATTCCGAATCAGACCATCCAAGTGAAGATTGTCGACAGAGCTCAGACTTCGGCTTCGAGGCCTTCCAAGGCTGGCACCACCATGGTTCTCTCTTCCACTGCTTTTGCAGCTATTGCCAATGGATCCCCACCCTCCATTAACATCGAATTCCAACAGTTAGTGCCCATCCCATCCCCACTGTTTCTTCGATATCGTTTTCTTGATTTCAACCTCTCAAGACTTCTCAACTTTCCCGTTGACTTTGAATTTCAAGAGAGACTTTTGGCTGTTTCTTAAGCATGCATAGCTAATTAAAATTAATCAACCAATCTCTCGATGCATGGTGAGACTAACGGTTAAAATTGACAGTACTGTTAACAAAATCCTTATGTGTTTTGAGATGATTTAATTTTGAATTTTCTAACCAATATATATCAGGTAGTTAAGGAAACTTAATTATTTTCCAACCCAGGTTGCCAAACACCAACTTGGCATATAAAAGGAAAAAAGCATGGGAACCCAACCCACATCTGGCCCGCTTTAAGAACCCGGTGTATGTATGGTAATGCCATGGTTTCCGATGGGGGACCGATTCTCACATTAGAAATTCGGGATTGTATGTGTGTTATATAAGTCTTAGTTTGCAAATCAAGTTTTGATTTTGGTTTGTGGGCTCTGGTGTTAAAAAACTAGGGGAAAAGGAGAAGGGAGGGAAAGTGGGAGAAAATGAGGAGAAAAATTTATGAATTTCTTCAATAATTTTTTCTTCAATCCTAATTAACAAACAAATAAGGAGAGAGGACTTCCATTTTCCACTCACTCCCTCCCAAACCAACCACAGTGTAAGTGATGATTATACATAAAATCTTGCTTCTGTGATATCTTAATTATGAAAAATGAAGAATTCTATATTTTATTAATTCTTTCATATTTTTGTTAAAATTAAGGATAAAGAGGTAAAATAAGGGGCAGTTTGGCGACACAAAAAATCTCCAGAATCCTTAATTTTGTGTATGTTGGAAAAAACTGGTAAAATTTATTATTATTATTTTTTATTTTTATTGATAAGCCAAACCGCCCATAAAATTTAATAGTGATAATTAATAAATAAAAAAATAAACAAACAAACAAGAAGTTTCTTACACATGTATACTTCCAAACTCCCCAGAGTTTATTCCCAATTGGTTCAATGACCACTGACTTGCTGTTAAACAAAACCGATCACTTTAAACTATGAAGTAGTAAATTTTAATTATTTAAACTATAAAATTTCATTAATATCAGCAGGCACACCATTTGATAACGAAGTGTATACATATATATATACATATCTTCGTCTGTATTGTTGTATATATTCATCCAAGTGTTAACGAACATGTTAATTATACAGCTAACTTGATTAGGAATATATAGTGAGCTTTATTACATATGTTATGGCCGCCCAATTTTAATAAGTGTCCTGAGATAAAGGGACAAAATATATATATATATATATATATTTATATAGTTCTGGGATTCCCCTATAACTGCATTTTGCCTTTGATGTTAGTTTTCTCACCTGTTTCGTCAGTGCTACGTTTATTTTATCAATATTAATTAAAATTTATCAAATTTTATTAATTTTTTATATTTTCTCTAATTAAATTTTATCACATATCATTTTTATATTAAATTTTTTATATTTGTATTGTATTTTTTTTTATACAGGTCCAAAAAATTAAAAAAAAAAGTGATGCTTGGGTCAAAATATTAATTTTCCTTTTTTGTCCCTGTCGAACGCGGAATTTACGTCACATCATATTATTTTTTCAGCAGGAATTAATTAATGAATTTTTAGTCTGTATATGCAAAAGTGATTGAAGTTGGAATTTGTCAATGGGCAGGGTGTGAAGCGGACAATGGCTACGTACGTCCAGATGCAATTCCTATCAACCCGGAGAAGAGCTTATTGGCTCTTTTTTGTTTCTAGAGAGACTGATGGCGAGGAATTCCAAGTCTCAGGCTCAGAAAGATCCTCCCTCCCCCCCCCCCCCAAAAAAAAAAAATAAATAAATAAAAGGCAGTGGGATAATTGTTGTACGAAGACTTTTTCTCCATGGTTGTTAGCCCGGACAATAGCTACGTCCGGACTTAATATATAATAATTAATAATATTAATTTGTTCCTAATTTTTCTCTCTTTCTTATTAAGGGTATATTTAGACAGCAAAAAAATAAATAAATAAAACAAAAGTACAAAAAAAAAATTGATGTAAAAGAGATATATGACAAAATTTGATAGAAAAAAAGTATAAAAGATTTGTAAAATTTAGTGAATCTTGATAAATTTTAATAAACCAATCACCCATAAATTTGTGCTGCATGTTACTAAATTCATTTTTTTATTCTTTTACTCATGCTATTTCCTTTTCCACAAAAAAAATTTCTCATTCATGCATTCAAACTCTAATTAATAAAGAAATTGGAATGACAGGATATTGGCGTATGATATAATAATAGTCATCTAATTCAAAAAAGGAGGTTGACATCGTAATCGATACTAATTCGGTGACCTCGAGTTTGGGATTATTGGATTAAAATTTAACAATTATTTAAACTGTTTAGTTTTAACCTAATGACTCATAGTTTGAAGTCAACGAATGGACATTAATTACTATGTCAACTTCCTAGACCTACGAATTCACCTAATTCTCGAGGCGTTTAGAATGGAGCAAGGAAATTGGTTTGTTAGAGAGGAACATAACACCCATGATCCAATTCATATTCATGCTTATCTTCCAACTAGAGCACGAATTTTTATTAGGTTGATCGAACAATGTAAACATTTTACAAGCATCTACCTCCCCCAGTCACGGAACAAATTTCAAATTCAAGAGAGTTGAACGGCAATTGAATAAGTACTTTTCAATACTTTTTCAAGTACAACAAAGCGAGTCTGTTAATGCGACCTAGCTTTGTAAACCTTCTCTCTCTCTCTCTATCATGTATAAGAATTTATTTTTATTGACTGCGTCTTAGAATCAGTATCTTATAAAAAATCAAAATTTCAGGATTTGCTTCAAGTTATATAACAATGTCACTTTTCTAAAAGTAAAATTCGCCCAAAAGATATATGCGAATTCCCTTCCAAGATAAAATGAAATTTTTTATTATACTTTACACTTGTGAAATCAAGACAAAAATAGTATTCGTGTTGTAATAGAATTGTAAGTAAAAAAGATTTTATTATTATTATTTTTTTTTTTTTGCGGTAAAACAAAAAGTAGTGTTAATCTATTTTTTTTATGCAGATACGATGGAGAGTTGTATTTAGTTGTATCCGTGATATCAGTTATATCTGTTGGGTAAGTACCAAATGATTATATCGCGACGAAAAGCTGTGTCTTTTAGATAAATATGAATTAAAATAATCATAATAAATAATTAAATAAATAATTATTGTTATTATACTTGATATCTGCTATTGTGAGTTATTCACTTACATTGTTATTCTATTATTATTCAGGTATAATAGAGTCTTATTTGAATATTGTACTGTGAGTTACTCTATTATAGAATATACATCCACATGAAATTTATTATTTCTAAACTCTCATTTAGATGCATATTTCTTTATATCCTAATACGAACAAATATAGTAATTCATATCCTACAAATTATTTGAAAATATCAAACAGTTCAATCTAACACCTTTCATCTGGGACGTAACCTTAAATTACACCATTTTTATACAATCGTTGTATGTAATTTCCACTTTGACCCCTCAAAAAAATTAATGCTCGTGTTTATTAATTTTGTTCTCTGCTTGGAATTAACAAGACAGAACCTTTTTTTTTTTTTTAGCTTCTAGCTTAAATATATATATATATATATATATATATTTGCGTTTCACAAGCCTCCCCCAAAAAAAATTTAATTCCTTATAACTAACTTTTAATGTAACCTTATAAATTGATCATTTGCCCTTCATGATAAATTAAAACTTTGTTTAAAACTTTGAAAATCATTGAAAAATACTAAAAATCTATAAAATTTATTTATTTTTATCTCATTACATAAATTACAAACTCACTATTTTTACAAATTTTACTAACTTTTTTTCACTCTAAACATACTCTAAAATGTGCTGTTTTGTATAAAAAGAGAAATAGGATATTCATTTCCCACTAAAAGCTAAAAAAATTGACTTTTTTCTTCTTCTTTTTCTTTTTTTGCTCCCTTGCTAAATGATACACTGACTTTTGATTACCCAAAAAAAAAAAAAAGGACTTTTAACAAAAAGTCGAAAATCAACTTTTTAGCCCCTCTTTTCAAACTGAATTTGTAGACAGACCACTAAAAACTTTAATGTAAGCAGAGATTTCTTAGAAGCAGCTCATTTCCCATCAAAAGTCGAGAAATGTTTTTTTTTACTTTAATTATGGGAATTATCATTCACATCATATAACAATAAGTGTGTTTAAAATTATATAAAATTGTAAAAGTTAATGTCTCGTATTTTATGTAGTGAGTAAAAATTTTAAATTTATTATCTCATAATTCATATTTATAAGGGTTTGTAAAGATTTATAGTATTTTATTTTAACTCTAAACTGACCCAATATCGCATTACTCTAAAATCTTCAGCATATGCAAAGAGCTTAGCATATCGACGCAATAGGATTGGAAATTACCGTTTCATGTCCCCATAAATAATGTGTATGTATAATTCTATGAGAATATGCTCGGGACTAGACCTTTTAAGTTGGGTCGAATATCTAGTAGAAAGAACTGAAACTGGTAAGCACCATCAACTAATATCAATTGAATTTAATTTCTATGATATGAGATTTATTCAATTAACAGATTTTTACAAATTTTAAATCCCAAAAAACAAAAATTTACAAATCATCCCACATATATACACACACACACACATATATCAAAAAATTAAACCAATTTGATATAACACTGCGAAATATCTTTATTAAATTTTTAAATATTTGGGCACAGCTTACTTAAGAGCTACATGTATGAAACACCCCAAACCAAAAAAAATTCACCAACATCTAAATTTATCTAGAATTTATTAACATCATTAAATCAAATAGGACGAAGGGGAGCCTTAGCGCAACAGTGAGAGTTGCTGCCGTGTGACCTAAGATCATGGGTTCGAGTCGTGGAAATAGTCTCTTACAAATGCAGGGTAAGGCTGTGTATAGTAGACCCTTGTGGTCCGATCTTTTTCCAAACCATGCGCAAGACGAGAGATTCGTGCACCGGGCTACCCTTTATTAAATCAAATAGGACAACAGTGTGTGAAAAAAATAATAATAAATCTTTCTAGACCACATGAAACTTCTTAAACCTCTCCAATAGGACAACAGTGTGTGAAAAAAAAAATAATAATAAATCTTTCTAGACAACATGAAACTTCTTAAACCTCTCCTTTTCCTGTTTTTCCCCCCTCTCGACTTTGTTAAAGTCAAAACAGTTTTCCAGACTTCTAATTTCCTCTCAGCAGCGAAATTCAGACGAGATTACATTTTGACTAAAGCTAAGGCTTAGGCATCACCGCGTCCAATTAGTTTAACACCTGAACCAGCAAGCTGGTGCATTTTCCCCCTCTTTAAACAGTAAATAGAACATTCCTTGCTCTATTAGCAGTTGGAAACTTATGGAGAGATTGATTTTCTAGAAACAGCTTACTATCCACAATAATAACAATAACCTACCAGCCTTCCATGGTATTTTGAAATTCTAGAAGTGAGGAACAAATAAAACAAATTAATAAATTCTAGAAGTTGACTCAAACTTTTTTCTAAAATCATTTTTATGCAATCAATCATGCACCTAAAACAAATCCATTGGAAAATTCGTACCACTTGACGTAGAGACATCTCTACTTTGTCAAGCAGCAAAAGTCAGACAAATTAAAGCCGCGTAAACATCAACTCACAAATCCCCCCAACCACCCATAGCCAGATTTAAGGTGCGTTTGGTGCACAAAATTTTGATAAAAATCTTTAAAAATCTTGATTTTATTTTTACACATTCTTACCTTTTCAAAAATTCCAACAAAAAAAAAAAATTCAATACATTTAAAAAAAAAATCGATAACTAAAATTCAATTAATCAAATAACAAAAAATTTCACCATAAACTCTTAATCTACCAAACAACACTTACTTTGACTATTTTTTGTGAAATCGTAGAAACTATCCCAATGGATTGTAAAAACCATTCCAAAATATTCACGTGACCAACTTCTGTCTAAACGATTTCTATAATCCGTTTGAACGGATTATAGTGTAAAGAAACAATGACTGCCTAAAATTTTAAATTCATCCAAATAAAAATCCAATTCATCGGAACAATAATCTTACTGTTTGTCTCCAAAAAAAACGCAATCTGATATGTGTGCACTAAACGTAAAAAATTTTCCCAAATTACATTTTATCTCACTTTTCATCACTCCAAACACACCCTTAGACACACATCTGAATGCATATATATTCCTTAAACCAAAAGCTGACAATTTAATATTCTAGACAGCCCAGAAGAGTTCCTAACCTAGAAAATTCATATAGTCAACGTATTCGTTATCCTACTCCACAATTACATCGTCTTGACCATCAAGCCAACTAGCAACGATGATAGTTAAGGCCAACCAACACTTTTGTCTAACAGAGTCTTGACTTCTACCCTATAATATATATATATATATATAATCATTTCCCACATCCTGGGAACCCTCTAGTTTTGTCTTTCACCACTCTCAACCCACCATCACAACCACCCCAGACACTTCAAGGACTTGAGGGTCAAGCAAATATGAACAAACCGCAGACTATAACCAAATCAAAATGCATAGCAATATTAGATGGGCTAGCATTCAATTTCAGGAAATATAATTAAAATACAGACAAAAGGACGGAAATCGAGGGTAGACCATCTAAATATATCAGCAAGATGTGCGGCATAATATCTAATTTAAGGGAAGATATCTCCTGGGAGCTACAAGTCACCATGGAATGCCTGGGAAGTATCAACTCCTTTTTGTGAAGGAACTGGAATGGGTTTGTACATATTAAAGAAACAACAGAAAACAAAGCCATGCAGAGAATCACTTCCAGAGCTTCCTCAAGGACATGTTTTTCTCAGTTTCCTTCTTCATCACCTTAGCCACAGCCATCTCAAAATCTTCCTGTGTTACGTGAACCCTCCTCTCCCTCAGCGCAAACATACCAGCTTCAGTGCAAACTGCCTATAGATAAGAATTTGCAAATTTAATAAAATACGATAACTGACTCCTAATTAAACGCTTGATTAAAATGGATGACCCCCTTCATGTGAGAACAAACACTAGATTCAAAAGGAAAGCAGACCTTTAATTCTGCCCCAGAAGCACCATTCATCTTCTCTGCTATCTTCTTCAAATCAATCCCACGCATTAAGTTCATTTTCCTTGAGTGTATTTTCAAGATATCAAACCGAGACTGCAAGAAACAGAGAATACAAAACAATAGGCAAATCAAAATGGGGAAAGGAAAGAAGGGGGGTGGATTAAAGAAAAAGAACAAGAAATCTCATACATCAGTTTCATTACTCCTTAATGCATATTTTAAATATCTAAACAGGACTTCAAATAACAAAAAGAGAACATTATAAACGATAGGCATATTATAACAAAACTATTTACCAATATACGTGTGTATATAGTTATGGTACTGTTTAAAGTTAAAAAAAAATACAAAACTCTATAAATCTCTACAAACACGAATTACGAGTCTGTAAAATTTAAATATTTTACTCATTGCACAAAGCACGAGACACTAGCTTTTACAAATTTATACAATTCCAAACACACCCTATATAATAACAAAAGTTAATAAGCAACAAACTCAAAGAGGGTGAAACAAATGAGATAGAAAGATGGATATAGATGCAATCAAATAAAAGTGAAAATCAAATTTAGAATGAAGAATTAGACTTCCATATGGCTATATCCCTTTCATTAATGATTGTAAAATAACTGCACGTGGTGTGAACTATAGGACTAATATCCTCCATGCTTCCAGAAAATTAGCAATGTTACACGAGCAATGTAGTTTCCGCTTTAAAAGAATTACTTCTAATCTTATATTTGTCAAGCACTGCAAACTGAGTTAGTGGAGAAAGGTCTCTCCTCATTAGACAACTTCCCATCAGAATTAATATGGAAACATAAAATAGAACTAGGATCCAAAATTAAATTTGATTTTATGATGACATAGATAGGAGGTATAATGAACAAAGCGTACATCTTCATTGGGATTTGGGAACTCTATCTTCCTATCAATCCTTCCAGGCCTCAGAAGGGCTTGATCCAGAATGTCAATGCGATTTGTAGCCATCAAAACCTGTGAAGAAGAGTTATCTTGCCATCAAATTATTTGTATAGGAAGACAAGTTTCAATTGATGCAACCAGTGCAACAACAATTTTACAAATGTACAAATGCACACAAGGGAACAAGATAAGTACTTTGATTTTGTTAGATGCTTCAAATCCATCCAGTTGATTGAGAAGCTCGAGCATTGTCCGCTGCACTTCACTATCACCATTTCCAGATCCAGATTCCATTCGAGCAGATCCAATACTGTCGAT
Organism: Vitellaria paradoxa; assembly: GCA_019916065.1. Taxonomy (NCBI): domain Eukaryota; kingdom Viridiplantae; phylum Streptophyta; class Magnoliopsida; order Ericales; family Sapotaceae; genus Vitellaria; species Vitellaria paradoxa. The sequence goes on from CM034242.1 coordinate 3,011,391, forward strand.
TTCATCCATAAATATGATTGATGGTGCATGCTCCCTGTGAAACATAAACAGAAAAGAAATCAAAAAGAGAACATATAAGAGGAACTCTTGCCACTGATTTAGTAAAACCTTGTATGGTCATATTTACTAATAGTATAGCACACTTTTGACAACAACTACATTGTCAATCAAGGAGTTCAGAATTTCAGACAAACCTGGCCATAACAAAAAGTTCTCTAACCATTCGAGAGCCCTCACCAATGTACTTCTGAACCAACTCAGAGCCGGAAACCCTTATAAAGGTACAATCAGTGTGATGAGCCACTGCCCTCGCCAATAGCGTCTTCCCAGTACCAGGTGGCCCATAGAGTAACACCCCCTGTGCATTTAGAGAAAGGAGACTGTTATTGCCACCACTATAAAATAAATTACCCAATCATTTCATGACTATTTCAGAGTCATTACAATCATAGAGGAAATGTAATGATTTATTGATTAAAAAAATCAGCTTTTTACTTCCTAAGTTTTGACATTTTATCATCCACCTTTCCCATACTAAGAAAAATGTAAGTAAAAAGATAAATAAATTCAACTTTTAGGGCAGAGATCAGTACAAAACATAACAGTCAAACGTCCCTACTAATAAAAAAGAAAACCAAAATACTTGATTTTGGGAAAAAAAAAATATATATGGCAGTGCATCATTCATTTCAAAAATTTGCCAATCAAAGCTTCTTTTTTTATTTATTTATTTATTTTTTGACAAGTAAAGATCTGTATATAGAAAGCATCAAGGACACATCCACATACAAAAACAACAAATACAGTCCTCAGCCAAAGCCAGACTCCCTATACTGGCGGCTAAACATCCCTAAGAACCACTCATGCATAGAAGGGAAAAAAAAATACTCCTTATTCTCTACCCCTTGAAAAATTATACCATATCCATCCCTCCAAATCCACCAAAAAAATGTAGAAAGAAGCCAAACAGTGACACCCTTGCGCTTTTCTTGCGTACCATACCGCTCCACCATGCAGTATATCCCCAAACATTCTCCAAAAACACCCTATATATCACAGAAATTTTCAACACCAGCACCCAAAACTCCAACCAATGGACATAGTAGTAAATGAGATGAACCACCTAGCTTGCTTACATAAGAAATACCAGTTAAATAGGATCTGACTCCTTTTAATAGAATTACTTGCTTACATAAGAACATTCTCTTGCTCAGCACAGCAAACAGTAAATATTAGCTAACATAAGCAACACGAATCAGACAATATTTGCCAAAATTTTGTAATATTAATCTTATTCAATCTTTTACAGACTTCGATTTATTATATTCAACCCGTGCCCAATGGATATGACAAGAGAAAGTATATCGAGTGCATGTCCAACACCCAACAAAATTGAATACTTTTGGTGTTTTTTAAATTTAAACAACATCTGAAGAAGAGAAGCTCCTGTTTGATATCAAAGAAAATTTTCTAGTTTTTCTAGTTTTCCCCCAAAAGTCCTATTTAAGTTTAAGAAAAAAGCTAAATAACAACATTTTGTATCAACATAATGTACTATAAAAAATACATTTAATTCATGGCATGTCCACATATCCATATCCAAACATATAGGCACATATCTTATCATTCTTTATCAAAAAGAAAACATAGATATTATGATAGTAATGCAAAATAAATTCACCTTCGGTTGGGCTATTCCAAGACTCTCAAATAGTTCCGGATGTTTGATTGGTAATTCAATGACCTGGAAAAATTAAGACAGAGAACAAATTAGTTAGAACTTTAAATATATCCAATCCCCCCCCACCAAAAAAAAGGGATATATAAGTACCAAAAAAAAAAACAATGGATATGAAAGTACAATAATTTTTTTTTTTGGGGGGGGGGGGGGGTAAAAAACTCTCAGATGACTAACCTCCTTTATCTCTTTGATTTGCTGGTCAAGACCACCGATCATGTCATATGTAGAGTCTGGAACTTTTTCTACTTTCATTAGATTTACCAAAGGATCTACTTTACTGGGCAATATCAAGTGCAGGACATAACTGTCATTACGAAGGGCAACTCTGGTTGATGGCGTGAGCTTTGTGATATCTATGTTCTTATCAATATCAACAACATACTTCCCTTCTGGATGAACCTGAAAAGTCAACAACAAGAATTATCAATCAACCAATTTGCAGCTTCAGGTTCCATCTATCACAAACATACATTTACAAAAAAGAAAAAATGCATAACCAGATAGCATGGATTATGGATCACAGAGAGACTGCTAGAATCATTGCTTTCACCCAGAAAAGAAGACAACCAAAAAGAAATATGCGGAACACTGGAAAACACATAAACTCTACGAAGGCACGCGTATGCGTCCTAGACACCCTTCGGACACCTACAAGCGTGCAACATGTGGTGATCATGCGTCCGACATGCTGTCCAGAGTGTCCTGAATGACTTTTCAAGACTGACACGCTTGCGACATGCATATTGTTTTTCTAGGCACGCTAAGGACAATGTTGGGCTTCATTTATAATTTACTGAACCAATTTTGGAGGTCAATTTGTAATATTACAAAAATAATAGGGTTTAAAAATATAAAATATAAACACAACCTTAGACTTCTGAAATCCCTCAACTTTAGTAAGCAATTGAAAGAAAGAAAAGTGGCTTTGAAGATACAACTCCTTAACCCCAAGGGAGAAGACGAAGCAGTAAAGGAGAAAAGTTAGCGTGTCCCCAACGTGTTGTCCCCTACATTTTCTAAAAATCAGCGTATTGCTGTCCATATCATGTTGTGTCACGTATTCATGTCAGCGGTTCTTAGGTAGAACATCATGAAATTCAGTAGTGAATCTCCCAGAACAGATGGAAAAGCAAAACATGAATAGAGTTTCAGTCAAATCTTTAATGAGACAAGGAATAGGGATACCATGAAGGCCAATTATAATCCCATTAGAAGCAAGTAGTCAGTGCATACTGTGCAATTTATCTAATTTAATGGCATTAAGATGCACAGGTGAAACTTGGCATTTAACCGCACAATTAGTACATTAAACAGTAGTAATGGACCTTGTTAACTAGAGGTGTTAAGAAGTAACCTCATGCAGACCTGACCCTTGTATTACTTGCGTAAAGAAGATTCCATTGTTAGGAAAGCTGCATCTTCACACTTGGCACCCGAAGTTTTACCAACCAAACCATGCTAATGTGTTTAGGAGAATGTAAACTGAAAACCCAAAATGGAAGTATTAACCATGTAGTCTCATGCTTCCTAATCCAAGGCACTTATTGATCTTCATTGTAGATTCCAAAACCAACTTAACTGATTTTCCCCATCTTATCTGCCATAGATGCTACCTCCGTCATTTCGCAAATTTATTTGCTTCTGATTCCCCCCCCCCCTTTTTTACCCACATGTTCACCTTGGTACCTCATCCTAGCTATATTCATTTTTCTAACTTGTCTCCTATTAATTGCACAAAAATCTATTCCATAAACATTTCTTAGTCTTTTAGCCATCTAATCAAATTTTACAACTATGTTAAATTGACTCGAATATTGGGTACCAGGGAAAAGTATGGGTCTAAATGTTAGATCATCTGGTCATGTCTGAACAGACTAGGACACAGCACAATTTCATATTTTCGAATACTTATTATCTTAGGATGCAATGATTTGTACAATAAAAGATGAGTATTTTATGCATAAAATGAAATTCTTAAGCATAATAATATAATGAACTCAATTATTTATACAAATTTTTTAGATGTGCTTGTTAGACACACACAACACATAATCCATTCCTTTATCCCACTGTCAATTGTTTGAAAATAGGTAAGAGTTCGTGTAACCTAGCTCATATGTTTGCATCAATCAAGCAAAAGAATCAAAGCATTGTGCAGCCAAAGTGTCACAACTTCCAAATGATAGATGAATCCTAACCATTCTATACCAGTGCCAATAAATAACCTATCAATTACCTGCTGTTATTGAATGCCAATGGATTTATCTTAATGAGATAACCATCTCAAATAGTATAAAACCAGAATTACTCCATTCCAAACAGATTGGTTAACTAATGAAAGAAAGATAGCATCAGAATTCCACTCTGTTGTGATGCTATAAACAATGGACTTGCGTCACCTTTTCCATTCTCACTAGAAATATGCACATATGACTAGAAATTGAAATCGAATCATAACTAGAAATTTGATAAACAATTGCAATCTTACCTTCACCAAGACCTTTGATTTCCCCATAACTTTGACTACTTCACCAACATATGAGCCAGGTTCCTGAAGAAGTTGCAGTTCCTCTTTCAGCATCCTCACTAGGAATAGTACAGCAAGCTTAGATAGCCAGAATTGGGATAATAAACCACCAGAAGCAATAAATATCTAAGCTATTGCATCACAACATGCAACTAAAAAAAATGGCGCACAATTTCTTGTCACAATATACATCACACGATTCAACAACATGAAATTACTAATTTGATTAGTACTGCTAAAGTGTTAATAAATAAAATTAGCACCCTCTCAACCATACAACACTTCAAATTGACTTCTCTACAACCCACACAACCCACTGACTAGAACATCGTGTAATAATCATCAATTCAACTTCAATAATAGCTAGCACAATTAAGGGAAACAAAAATCGACCCCAAAATTTACAAAAATTTTAGGGACATTTTTCCCCCACTTAATAATTGATGAAGAAAAGTGAAATACCTATGTTTTTTTACCTGCAGGTTTTACATCATTCCAAAACCCAATAGACCGAGAGAAGACAAATTATTACAAACACGCGTAAACAAAGAACAAATCAAACTCCTTACTTTGATTTATTTTATTCGCTCATTATTATAGGAGCACTGCATAAAAATAAAATTGAAAGCATCAAAGTTAACGACAAAATCAAAAGAGAACATACTCGAATAGTAACTCCACAGACCCTAGCACAGCAACTAGGCGAAATCGACAAACATAAAACAAATCGAATATCAATGCCACCCGAAATCTAGGGTTTGTTTCGGTGATGCAAATACACTGCAGAACTGTACGTACCTTTGGAATTGAGATCGTTGCGCTGAGCTTCGAGGCGATTGAGATTGTGAGTCTTCTGGCGAACCTGGAGCTGAAGATCGTGTATGTGTTGGAGGTAGTACTGCCTGAGACCCTCGCCTTGCTTCGACGTCGCCGCTGCTTTGGAGGAGCACGCCTCGGTGGAAGACGCCGGGTCTGGCTGGTTAGTTTCGATCGCTGCTGCCGCCATTCTCAATCAAAGAGGAGGATGAAACCCTAGAAATTGGGTAAGAGTTCTGATTCAGGTATTTCGATGTGTAATTGTGTTTCTCTCTCTCTGTCTCTCGTCCCTAATCTGAAGAAACCTGCCTCCGCTGTATCAGTCGGTTTTGTTTGTCCCGTGTTTGGCCACCGCTTAAGTTGTTCGGCTTGGCCCATTGGAGTTGGGTTTTTTTCTTGAAATTCCAAACACAGCCTTGCCTCCTTATTATACTTGCTAGCAATTTTTTTTTTTTTTTTCACTGTGGCTTTGTTTTTATTTTTACACCCTGTCCCGTTTAGAATGTCAAAAAATTTTTAAAAATAATAAAAAAATTTTTAAAATTATTTATTTTTTACCTCATTACACAAATTACAAATTCACAACTTATTTTATTTTATCTTATTTTATTTCACTTTTTGTTACTCTAAACGCAACAAATATAGATGTTTTAATTTATTTTGTATAGTCGTGAATTGAGAAATTTGACTATGATTAGTTTGGATTAAAAAAAATATGGTGAAATTTGATAAAAATTATAATTTCTTAATTTATGTAAAAGGATATAAAAATTAGTTTTTTTAAAAAATTCGTAGTATTTTTTAATAAATTTTGAAGCTCTGAAGAGAGGGATGGAAAAGTGATGGGGCAATGGACAGGTGTACAACTCGTATTATAATATTATAACGACACTTCTAAATTTATTTTTGATTCAAACGTTTTTGAATTTATAAATGTTATTAATATGTAACCCTCTGCCTGAGATGTTAATTGAAAATTAAGGAGGTGTTTGGAATTATTTAAATTTAAAAAAATTGTAAGCTCATGTTGTTTAAATTTGTTTAAATTTGAAAAAAAGTTGTAATCTTGTAATTTATGTAAGTGAGTGAATTTTTTTTCGTAATTTGTGTAATGGATAGACATTTTTGAATTTTAAAGATATTTGTAAATATTTGAAGAAAAGAATTACTTTAAATAGAGTTTATACTAAGACTCCGTTTGATTTACTGTAAACTTCTGAAAATCTGCAAAAGTTATTTACTTTTTATGTCATTACACGAATTACGAACCCACAACTTACTTCTCTTTTTACCACTCTAAATATACCCTAAATAACGACATTACCTAGCTATTTCTATAATAATATTTCACAAATCTTTAAATCTTAAACGTAAAAAGTCAAAAAAACAAAAGTCTTATTTTATTTTTTATCATATTATACTTTTAAGTCGAAAGCTTGTTAAAAAAAAAAAAAAAATTGTTTGTGATCCTTTCACATATTTAAGGATGGATAAACAAATATTATAAATATAATTATATTTTTATTTTTATTTCACTTCATACAACAAATTATCAATAATTATATTTAGGGTAAAGTACAAAAAATACCCTTACAGTTTATCCTCAGTATCACTTTAGTCCCACACATTTCAATTGCAACAGTGAAATCCCTACACTTTTTGTCAAGTATCAATTCGGTCATTCTGTTAGTTGACCGTTAGAAACAACCGTTACACTGAGGATAAAATAGTAATTTTATTTATAGTTTATCCTCAGTGTTACTTTAGTCCCTCACGTTTCAATTATAACAATTGGATCCCTACACTTTCGACATATATTAGAAATATATTTTATTAAATTATTTTTAATAAATAATGTACTCTAAAATATATTTTATTAAATTATATAACATATTTTAATTTGAAATATATCTTATTAATTTATTTTTAATCAATAAAATATTTAAATTATATTTAATATATTCTATTTTAATTGAATTAAATTATTTTTCAAAAATAATATGATTAAATTAATAATATAATTAAAATAATATTTAATTTATTTTAATTAATATGAAATATATTTTATTAAATTCAGTTAATTTTCTTAAAAATTAATAAAATTAAAAATTTTATTAAAGGGTGATTTGATGGTTTCACTAATAGTTGTTATAATTAATAGAATAAGATTAAAAAAGTCACATATATAAACGTATACTCTCGAATTGAATATAGATGCAAAATTATATATAGAAATAAAACTGCAGAAATAGAAAATTTAGAAAATAGCGATTCTAAGGCCGTTTGATAACATTATTGTTTTTTATTTTGTTTAACTATTTATTTTCTGATTTTATTTTTTGTTATCATTTTTTTCTAAAATAAAAATTGAAACTGTGTTTACAGATGTAATTTTATTTACATAAATTAATTTTGAATAAAATATTTAATTTTATTATTTCTTAAAAATTATTCAAATTTAATAAAATATATTTCATATTAATTAAACTATATTAAATATTATTTTAATTATATTATTAATTTAATCATATTATTTATGAAAAATAACTTAATTCAATAAAAAGAAAATATATTAAATAAAAATTAAATATTTTATTTATTAAAAATAATTTAATAAGATATATTTAATAAAATATACTTTAGATTATATTATTTATTAAAAATAATTTAATAAAATATATTTCAAATATATCGAAAGTATAGAGATTCAATTGTTATAATTGAAAACGTGAGGTATTAAAGTAACACGAAGGGTAAACTATAAATGAAATTACCATTTTATTCTCAGTCTAACGGTTATTTCTAACAGTCAACTAACGGAATGACCGAATTAATACTTGACCGAAAGTGTAGGGATTTGACTGTTATAATTGACACGTGTGGGACCAAAGTGATACCGAGGATAAACTGTAAAAGTATTTTTTGTACTTTACCCTTATATTTATAAATCAAGAAAGTTATTGTAATATTTAAAATAGTTTGATATATTTATATAATGTACCCACAAAAAATGCACATTCAGGGGTTAAGGTGCATTAATCAACGGTCTAAATATTTTTAAGATGATTTAATTGTTCTGATTTAATTTAATTAAAATTAATTCAAAATAAAAGTTAAAAGGAAGGTGATTGAAATGCTATTAATAAAGAATGTCAAAGTCATATCTTAATGAAATGTAATTAAATTATGCACCTTAGCCCCTCTAACTCATTTTAAAAAATAGAAGTTTTTATCTTCGCATTATAAAATTTACATTTAAGAATGGATAACAATAATTAATTTTAAATTATTAATGATTAATGTTTTCATTAACTACACACATAATGCACCATTGGGGGTTTTTGATGGCAAAAAAAGGTAGCATAAAATTGATATAAAAATAATATGTGGTGAAATTTGATTGAAAAATATAAAAAATTGATAAAAATTAATAGATTTTGATAAACTAAACACTCTCTTAATTATAACTCATTTAATAGAATCGTTTAAGATAAGCATTAACTTTTAAATATATTAAAAAACTTTAGAGCATAAATAAGCATTAAATTTTAATTAAAAAAATTAGCAAAGAAATTTTGACGTGTTAAGTTGCTATTTTTTCTTTTGAAGCAAGCAAACCTGCAAAGTTGGGGACCAAAATGCCAACAAAGAACCTCCACGTCAGCCCAAAAGGGGTATTTTCAAAATTAATTTAAACTTAGGGGGTACATTTTAGCAATCAAATCAAATCAAATCTATGTAATTGCAGTTTGCGACACTCTGTGCCTGCCTCTGAGGCCATGGTTGATTGAGAATCTATCAAAATGGCTGGAAAAGGCGCGGAAGGTTTGATTACCGGTAAGACAGCAGCTGCCAACAAAGACAAGGACAAGAAGAAACCCGTCTCACGCTCCTCCCGTGCTGGTCTTCGGGTACCTCTCTCTCCCCCACTTTTTTCTGTATCTATATATATGTATATACATGTACACAAACATATGCATATATCTGTATCGGTTGTGCAATGTGTCCATTGATTAATGGGTTTTGTGGAATCTTGCTTTCATTTTGTTCTAAAGGTTTGATATCTACGTTCCGTTTGATTTGTTATAAATTATTGAAATTTTTTAAAAATTTTTAAAAATTATTTACTTTTTATTTTATTATACGAATTACAAATTCGTAACTTATTTCATTTTATCTCACTTTTTATTGCTCCAAACACGATTTAATTTTGCATTATAACAATTTATGCTAGTTTTTTTTTTTTTTGGGCCGGGGGAGTGTTTGGGAGCCAAGAAGACCAAGAACATTAGGGTGTTTTTGATAAATCTAATTATTAGTGATGATAAATATGAATTTTGAAGTTTGAGGCTCCTAATGTAAAATGTTTTCTGGACATTTAACCGATTTTCCAAAAAACATGAATAAATCTGTTTTTCTTTTCAGAGAATGTTTTAAATTGAAAGAAACAAATGGAACCTGAATGTAAAACGAATTTCATCATTTAAAATTAAAATTAAAACCACCATACAATAACCAGGTTGAATACAGTAATTAGGATCCACGGATGCAGGATTTGATGCTTAGAGGTGCAAAGTTGGAAAATTATGATAAGGGGCTGTGTTGAGTTTTAAAAAACATCTGAGAGTGAGCCTTAATAGATATTCAAAATTTTTGTTAAAATTATTCTCAAACTCTAAGAATTTTCCAAAGATTTTTTTTTGGGGGGGGGGGGGTTGGGGGTGGTGGAGCCAAATAGAGGTAAGATGGGAGTAAGTGATCCCTTTTATTTTGGATACAAAATTATCAAAATGTCCTTGGTGCTTTAGTTTTATTAAAAAATAAATTAATTCAAAAATTAAGATATTTTGGTCTTATTAAAAAATAAAATTAATTCAAAAATTTTTAACATAAAAATAATTTATAAAAATCAAACCTAAGTATTTTTTGTGAAGTAAAATACATTTTTGCATTACACTTTATTGAATATTTTTAAGTATAATATCAATAAATATAACATATAATGTAATAAATTCATTCAACGGATGAAATTATTTTAACCTTGACCAATGATGAACTTTCATAATAATTCAAAGGTTAAAAACACAATTTCACCTCCTAAAATTGTATTTTAATTTAAAAAACCCTGAAGTCATATTTCAATTTTAAACACCCTGTATTTCAATTTAAAAAAACCCTAAATCCGTTGATGTTATGGTGATAGCGGTGGCAGTGACTTAATGGAAATACAGACTCACATCACCTTTAATTCGATTTGTTCATATTTTGGCTCCTCACCTTGCTCCTCTCATCTTGAATCTGATTTCTCACTTCTCTTGGTTTTTATTCCATGGGTGTTCTATTACTGCCAAACCAACAGCTGATGAATTTTTCAGTAAGGAGGTGTTTGGCAACTCAAAAATTAGAAAAAAAATACAAAAAGTTAGTTTGTGTGTTTGGCAAAATCACAAATTTTATCACTTTTTTTATTTGTTACAGTAAAATGTACCACTCCATCATTACATCTTTTTTGATTTGCTACAGTAAAAAATATACCAAACACTCAAAAGTTACAACTTTTTTGCTTTGCTACAGTAAAAAATTTATCAAACACCCAAAAATTACTAAAAAAACACTAAAAATTCCACTTGATTCAACCAAACATACAAAAAAGAACAAAAAAAAAAAAAAAAAACAACCAAAAAACTATCAAAACTTAAATTTTTTTTTAACTTCCAAACACCCTCTAACACGTCAGTAATCTAAAAAGTAGAGTATTAATAATTTTTGTCAATTCAGTTCGCATTTATTTTTGCTACATTTCAACATGAAGATAGAAGAGGGAAAGCGCAAGATATAATTTAAACAATTGAATTTCAAATCATCATAGTCTGGCCAAGCTACAAATAAATCCCAATAAAATCCCAGACCACCAGCTTCTCATAAGAATACTTCTTAAATCCCAAACCCAGTAGCGCCCTCAAATAAATACTGGTAGCAAATGGAAAATAGAAAGATTCAAAAAAAAAAAAAAGCAAAAAAAGAAAAATAAAAAATAAAAAATTTCCACCAATAATAATTAATAAAAAAAAGACAACATTTGACCACTCACTCAAAGGTCAAACACTGCCAAGTGTGGCAATGCTGATAATGAATGGAATACTGTTGAAAGAATTTCAGATGGATGCAATCTTTGGAACATCTACTGGGAACTGGTCAATCTCATCCATCCAAGGGTTCTTCTCTTTTGCAGGATTGATAGTCCTCAGAGCTTTCCAGACTGCACTGTTACACTTAAACCCAGATCCAAATGCTATCTGCCATGTTCTGTCTCCCCTCTTCACCCTCCCTTTGGCTTCTGTATACGCCAATTCATACCAAAGAGAACTGCTCGAAGTGTTTCCAAATCGGTAAAGTGTCATCCTTGAAGGCTCCATATTCCAATCAGAAAGATGCAAGTTCTTCTCTATTTCATCCAACACAGCTCTTCCTCCTGCGTGAATGCAGAAATGCTCGAAAGCCAATTTGAAGTCAGGGATGTAAGGCTTTATCTTCATCCTGAAAAGCTTTTTCCCGATCAACGTTGCAAAGAATAGCAACTGTTCAGACAATGGAAGCACAAGAGGGCCCAGGGTGGTGATGTTAGTCTTCAAAGCGTCCCCAGCAACTGCCATCAAATCCTTCGACAGTGAGACTCCAACCTTGCCATTCTCATCCTCTCTTTGGAATACGCACGAAAAGCACTTGTCGTCTGAACCTTTGTTGGTCCGAACAGTGTGAACCAATTTGTACTTGGATCGGCGCCGATCAGACCCCCTGTTTGAAAGCAAAATTGCAGCCCCTCCCATCCGGAACAAGCAATTTGAAACGAGCATTGATCTGTCATTCCCAAAGTACCAATTCAAAGTGATGTTCTCCATGCTGATCACCAGAGCATACGTATTCGGATGGACTTGAAGGAGATCCTTAGCAAGGTCGATGGAGATCAAACCAGCACTACAACCCATACCACCGAGATTGTAGCTAACAATGTTCCCTCGAAGCTTATAGTGGTTCACAACCATTGCAGAAAGCGAGGGTGTCGGGTTGAACAAGCTGCAATTCACAATCAAAATCCCAATGTCCTTCGGCTTCACAGAGGTTTTCCCCAAAAGCTCATCAATTGCACCATACATTACAGCTTCAGCTTCTTTTCTTGCCTCCGCCATACACGGATTCGGAGGCACTCTTAGAACGGCTTCGGGGAGGTAGGTCGACTCGCCAAGACCAGATCTCTCGAGAATTTTCCGTTGGAACTGGAGGTTTTCCTCTGTGAACGACCCTGTCAAACTCGACCGCTCCATGAAAATCTGCCTCGTGCATTGACGAGCGGCTTCTGGCTTGTAGCACGAGAAATTCACAAGGTAAACGGGACGAGGACGAGTGAGGAAGTAAAGGGTTGACAGAAACACCAGGAGCGTGGAGCATAGAATCACTGATATGAGATTGAACCGGAGATGCTCCCAAAGAACATAGAGGTCCTGGAGTGAGAGCGTTGAAAGGTGAGCCCCGAAGACAACAATTAGAGGAGTTAAACAGAGGTACATCCCATGGGTAATGAGGTAATGGTACCCGAGTTTAACGTATTTCAATTTGACCGATTGTTTGAAATCAGGAAGCTTCCGCGATGAAGATTGAGGTGCCAAGGGTTTGTCGGGTTTTGATTCGCTCATTTTGGAAGGAATTCAATGAATGGAATTAGATCAGAATTGATCAAATCAAACAGTTCGGGTGGTTCAAGTAATTTAATTCCTTTAAAATGCACAAATTTGCTTCCACTTTCCTCAGAAATTGAATGTGGAGGGTTTCCAAGGTAAAACCTAATTAGAAAAAAGGGGTTATCACAAAAATGCTTAATTTTGTCAAATTCAAGACCAAGACGAGAACTTTATGCGGGACTTCTAGACAGAGAATCGGAAAGACGGCCCAAGGAATAAAAATTCCTGCAGTATAACAGATCTAATATCAAACCGAGGAAATTAAACAAAACCCTAATTATTTATAGAGAAAACACCTCAAATGTAGAAATCTGAGATGATTTCTGATTCACTTTACGCAAAAATTAAAACCAAAATCAAAAGGAACAAAACCATCAAAACCCAATTGCCACAATAGCAAAATCCAATTCCACAAACCCAAGCGGCAAAAAGTAAGTCTACAAGAGAGAGAGAGGGATAGAGAGAGAGAGACCTTGAGCGACGAAATCTCTCCCCCACCAGATCGCCTTGCCCTCGCCGGATAAACCAATCTGTACAGAATTTTAAAAATGTTTACAAAGGGAGAGGCGCCCTTAGAGAGAGAAACTAGAGAGAGAGGGCGGTGGCGAAGAGTATGATGCTGAGTTGTTATTAGTAAGTATTCACACGCCGTGGACCCCACACGGACCGTTGAAAATTCAAATCACACCGGTTGGATGCCCACCCGGGCAATAATTGTTTGACCCAATCAGCCGTCATTGTCAGGCAAAATCGACGGCTGAAAAGTGTATCTTTTTTTTTTTTTTTGGGTAAGTACTTAAAAGTGTATCTAACTTGACGATTCATTTCGCAAGTACAATCAAAGTTGAATACTTAGGCTGGTAATGTTTTCATTTCTTTGTTCTTCAGTTTATATTTAAAAAATTTTGTAAATTAATAATAAAAATATATTTATTTAATTTATTTACATTTTTATTTCTAAAAAATAAAAACTTTAGAAATAAAAACTTATGAAAAGATATTTTCAAGTAATTTTTTTTTCTATTAGAAACATTTTGTCAATTTTTATATTTTGTCAACTTTTATTATATCATCTTCAAATAAATTATTTTATTCAAATATTTTATTAAATTAAAATTAATTTTAATAAATAATATAATTAAATTAAATTAATATGTAATATATATAGTTAATTTATTTTTAATAAATAATTAAATTAAATTAGTTAATTTAATTAATAGGAAATATATTTCATTAAACTATTTATAATAAATAATAAAATATATTAATTTAATTTAATAAATAATTTAATTAAAATAAATATATTTCATTAAATTATTTTTAATAAATATTATACTTAAATTATTTTATTTAATTTAATAATTAATTCAAAATAATTAGTTTATCTAATATTAAATATATTTTATTAGATTATTTTAATAAATATCATAATAAAATTAAATTATTTTAAAATTTTAATTAATTAATTTAATATGAAATATATTTACTAAATTCAAATAATTTTTAAAAACTAATAAAGTTAAATATTTAGTAAAAATAAAAAAAATAATTGTAAACAAAATTGTATTATTAAATGCAGTTTCAATTTTCATTTTAGAAAAAAATGACAATAAAAAATAAAAAATAGAAAACATAAATATATAAATGTAAATAGAAAAATAATAATGTTACCAAACGGCCTCTTAACTCCTGTTTGATAATGTTTTATTTTTTATTTTTCTATTTATATTTTAAAAATTTTATAAATTGACAACAGAAATATATGTTTATTAAATTTGTTTATATTTTTTTATTTTTAAAAAACAAAAATTCAAACAAAAACATAAACAAAAAGGGTTTTCACTCCTTTTTTCTATTACAAACATTTTGTTATTTGTAACACTTCTTTCATTTTTGTTGCATCATATTAAAATAAATTATTTTAATCAAATATTTTATTAAACTAAAATTATTTTTATAAATAATATAATATAATCAAGTTAATTAAATACTTATCCAAATTAATATTTAATATATTTTATAAATTTATTTTTAATAATTAATTAATTTAATTTAATTTATTTAATGTCAAATATATTTTATTAATGTATTTTGAATAAATAATAAAATAAAATTAACTTAACTTAGTTTAGTAATTAATTTAATTAATATCAAATACATTTTATTTAAATCTTTTGAATAAATAAAAATTAAATTAGTTAATTAACTAATTTAATCATAAAATTAATTTAATTAATATAAAATATATTTTTAATAAATATCATAATTAATTTAATTAATTTATTTGATATGAAATATATCTTATTTAATTTTTATTTACCAAATTAAATAATATAATAATTATATTTTATTTTAGTAAATAATATAATTAAATTATAATTTAGTATATTTTATATTTATTGAATTAAATGATTTTTAATATATAATTTGATTTAATTAAACTAATTAATTAAATTTTAATTAATGTAAAATATATTTTATTAAATTCAATTATTTTTTAAAACTAATAAAACTAAATATTTTATGAAAATAAAAAATTAATAATTATAAAGAAAATTATATTTTTAAATACAGTTTCAGTTTTTATTTTAGAAAAAATGACAATAAAAAATAAAAAAAAAAACGTAAATAGACAACATAAACAGAAAAATGATAGTTTTATCAAATGATCCCTTAATAACAAGAAGTTAACTTAAAAAATTTTAGGTATAAATTTAATTTTTTTAAATTTACTTTTTATTATAAATTATTGAATTTCAAAAAAATAATTCATAATTCTAATATTACATAGGATGTGTTTAGAGTAACAAAAAGTGAGATAAAATAAGATAAAGTAAAATGAATTGTAAATTCGTAATTTGTGCAGTGAAATAAAAATAACTTTTAAAGTTTTTCAATAATTTTACCTTTTTAGAGTTTTTTGTCACTTCAAACGGAGCCATAATTAACATCAAAGTTAATGTTAATCTCAAATTTAATTTGTTTGTTTGTTTAGTAAGAAAATACAAAAGTAATTGACTGACTTCAAATTATATGGTTTTGACTTTTAAAAAATGATTAGAGAGAAAAATATAAATAGATAAATATTAAAGGTGGCGATATTGGTACTTTGTTGAAAGTTTCCCCCCACTCTTGGTAATTTTTTTATTTTATAAAATTACAAAACACTAGTCTTATATTTAATGGAAGACAATTAATACAAAATACTTTAAATACTATCATTATCCTTCATTTTCATTTATTATTATAAAACTAAAATTCTTCACTTTTTACTTTTTCAGTAAGTCCACTTTTCACTTTTCTGTTACTCTATATTTCTCATAGTCTCACGTATACTCTTACGTGTATATATCTTTGCCTCATTAAATTAATCTTAAACGAAATATGATAATAAAAGATTATTTTGAAGTGAAACTTTTGAATGTGATTAATTTTTTTTTGTGCAAACAACATAAAACAAATTTCATATTATTATAAATTATTAAATCTCTCAAATAGTAAAGCAACCGTTAGCTTTTTCTAATTTTTTACTTTCATATTATTAATTTTTTTGGCAGAGCAATATAGAATAAATTGTCATATCCCTATTTTAGGATGCATTTAATCCTTTAAATAGGGTGGATATTACCAAATTTTCTACCTAAAAATATAAAATAGCAATATTTACTCAACATGTAAAGTTTAAAATAAAGAGGCAAATAGAAATTTTTCATAAAGTTCCAACATACATAAACTTACAACCCATAAGACTCAATTAACCAAATATTAGTCTGACACAATTCTAGCCTTAAACTGCTTATACAAATCTTAAACACAAAATTAAAAGATAAGATAAACAACTCATGTTCTCCTCTAATCACTCACAGTCACTTCTAAATTCAACCTGAAATGTGTAATTTTTGGTGTGAGTGTTACACACTCAATGGGGTATTATACTTACAATAAAAGATAATAAATATGCACTAAGAAAAAAAATTTCATAGCAATTATATCAATAACTATCCCATAACCAACTTATCTTTAATTTAATTGTGCCACATTTAATAAATAAATAAAAAAATCTCAACACACAACTTATCATCACTAGGCCCTAACTGCCCATATTATAGCACATTTGTATAATAAATAATTTAAATAATAATGCAACACACATTTGACCTCATCTAGCCCATGACTTGAGCACTCAACGATGGACAGTGGTTTTAATTTAGCCTGTCCCATTAGTTCCATCTGGCTATATTATTTTTTTCCGACCCCATCTGGCCCGGTCCCATCTGACCATAATGTAACTGTAATACACGCAACTCATGCTGATACGCAACAATGTATTATTATTATTTTTTTCACAAAAAAATATTATTTTTCAAATTTATTATCTCACAAATAACCACGATTCTCCACTAACATACAATAATTTATAAGTAGCGAGTAGAATTTAGCAACATGAATGTTCGACAATAAATAAATAAAATTTAGCTATTCATATTTAATAAATTTTATTTTTAAGTTTAATGCACCCACCTGGACAGTAGATATTCAGTGAAACTCAATTTGCTGAGGGGGTGGCTGCTGATTATCTTTGGGTCCTAATAATTTTTAGTCCAATAAAATATATAAATAAGACATTGAATGGTTAAAATATAACTAAAAATTAATTACTAATGTAAATTTAATAAATAAAACATAGCCATCATAGCCCCCACACATTACATTTATCTAACTCAAAAGAAAAAGTATATAAAAAAAATTAATTTTTAATTTAGCAAAATAACTTACCTCAATTCTCCCGCCAAAATTTTTCAAAATTTTCTTAATCTTTTCCCTTACTTTTTTTCTCTCTCCCTCTCTTTTTTTTTTCTATTTTTCCTATGTGCAAGTCCTCTCAACTCTTCCTTATCTGGTTTCTTTCTTTTGCACCCAAAACACACATATATATACACAAGCTTGGCGAGCAAGCTTGCTTACTAAGCTTAAATTTAATTTTTTTTTTTTGGTCATCAAATGGGCATGTAGCTCTACCATCCCCATGCCATCGTTAAACTATCAATAGCTATGTGGCTATATACACTTAATATCTATCCATTAATATATAAATTATTTATGTATTAGTAGTTCAATTAATTAATTAAAACTATATAATTTGATTACAATATGAAATTAAAATTTCAAAGCATAGAAATTAAATTAAAAAAAATAAAAATAAATTTTATGCATAAAATAAAAATTCAAGGTGTCACATAAATTATATGTAATATTTCTTATTTTTTTTTTCTGTTAGTGTATATGCTATTACATTATTAGGGTTTTTTTTTTTCCCTATAAGGTTTTTTTTGTTTTCTTACTTGGCAATTTATAGAGGGTTTTTGTTAAAACCGTTGAATTGTTTTGATTTAACATGTCAATTAATAAAAAGTGGAGTATGTTATAAAAAAAATTAAAAAGAGAATGTTAGTTTTGTAATAACAAATAGAAAGGAAGGGTAATTATAGATCTTGATGTGTTTTGTATTAATTGACTTCTACTACAATGTTAGTTTCCTAAGTTTGTAAAAGTAAAAAAATGGCAAAGAGACAAGTTTTTAAAGGAGTGTCAATATCCCCCACCAAATGTTAAACACATTGAAATTATCAATTAATTTTTATATATCTCAAATACTAATTTTCTATATCATTTATGAATTAATAAAAATGAGATAAAATAAGGATATTATTTTTGAATTGCAATGTGTGATTCAAAATTTTTTTAGTAGAATAATAAATTACTGTAATAAAAAGTAGAGAGTTACAAAATAATAATGAACCACGCAAAATTGTAATTGAATAATAATAAAGTATGCATAATTATTTTTAAAAAAAGTACTTATAATATAATTATATATATAATCACAGTGGGAATATCTTAAAATCAAGTATAATAATTATTATAACCATGCATATCTAATTACATAAAAATATATATTTAAATAAAATACATATAAGCTTATTTAATTTTAGCTTTACATGTCTTAATTTTCTCAAAAATTATCATATATATTGAGTTATATTATAAATAAATAAAAATATATGAGTAAAGAGTCCATTAATTTACTAGATTATAATTGATAAATTTTAAGTTTATTTTTCTTTAAATTTGAATACAAACAGATGCTTTTTGAAGTGTGAATTTTAAAGAAAAATTTTACAAGTTGAAATTTAATGGATATATTTTATATCAAAATTCAAAGGATATTTTTTATATCAAAATTTAGTGAACAATTTTTTTATGTTTTCTGAAATTTTGAATTTTGAAATTTTAAAGTTAATGAACAATTTTTTTTTTATTTTTTTTAAAGATAAACTAGGGGAGAGAAAGTAAAAATATTATTTTTATTATGTAGAGAATACGTTTTTCTTTTTTTTTTTTTGTTTGTATATTTGAGGAATCGATTTAACTTTGGAAAATGAGTTTAGGGATAGAGAATGAATTGTGCATTGTCTAATAAGGGAAGTAAATATATATTTTTTTAAATATTAGCAAGAGTGAAAATTATTATATTTCATGAGTTCTGCACCGTTTACATTTTAATTTGATTTACAAAATGTGTAAAAATTAGGTGGTATTTGATTTATTTTTTTATTTTCTATTTTTTATTTTTGTTTTATATGTTAAAAATCTCAAAGTGAATAAACAGAAAATACTCTATTTTTCTTATTTTGAGATTTTTTTTTATTTTTTGTTAAAAATTTTCAAAATGACTTTTTACATCTTTCATTTCATATGTAAACTTATTTTCTGTTTTCAAAAATAAATTTTGAAAACACAAATAACCAAATAAATTTTGAACTGTTTTCCTTATTTTCATAAGTATAAAATAAAAAATGAAATCAAAACAAAAAATAAAAAATAAAAAAATAAACTAAATGACACCTTAAATTTTCAAACTCAAGAGATATCAATAATTTTAGTTTTAATAATGAGGTATAATGATAATTTCACCACATTTGAAGGTTTTACCAATTTTATAATTCCACAAATGCCCTTGTATGGCCTGGTTTGGCTTTACTACAAACCTCTAAAAATTACTATAAATCTCTAACAACCCCTCTACCTTTAATTTTTCTGCCATTACTAATTTCAAAAAATTCTAATATTTCACTAAAAAAACAAAAAATCTGAAAGTAGGTTAATCGAATGTGTAAATTTTTTATACAATTATATTCTTCGTGTCAAAAATTTTCAAACGAGTACCATTATTGCTATTTTTTGTGAATCCATAGGAACGAATTTGAAAACCGTTCCCATGGTTTGCTATTTTTCAGAAAAAATGGCGTCAAAATTTACCCCAAATCACATTTTATCTCAACTTATCTTATTTTTTCTTACCCCAAACGAAACCATATGTTGCTATGATAATATAGACAATGACTGGGTATATTTTAAGCTAGAAGAATTCATTTATTCTATTTAAATATGTACAACTAGAAATTATATATGGTTTCTCATAAAAAAAAGTTAATTTTAATACATTGGCAATTTAATTTTTTATTTTAAAGGCAGCAACTTATCATCATATATTTTTTTTTCATAAACAGGGTGCGTTTGATTTGTTAAAAATTATTGAAAATTTTTAAAAATCTTTGAAAATTATTAAAAGTTATTTATTTTTTATCTCACTGCATGAACTACGAATTTATAAACTATTTCATTTTATCTCATTGTACCTCATTTTTTTCATTCCAAACGTATTTGCATTAAGCAAAAATTTTAAATGATGGCATAATGTTTTTTGGTAAGTTAAAGGATGGCACATTGATATGTTATGTTTTAAATTTTATATATATATGTATATATATATGTTATGAATGTGTTTAAAGTGACAAAAAATGAGATAAGATAAGATAAGTTGTGAATTCGTAATTCGTGTAGTGAGATAAAAACGGAATAGTTTTTAAAATTTTTAAAAATTTTTTTATTATTTTTTAGAATTTTTTTTGTTATTCCAAGCCTATATATTTAAAAATTTCGCTTATGTTTCAATTAAACGCTCAAGGATGTTTTTCTAGGTCATTTTCTGCTTAAATTTTCTGCATTTGCAACTTTTATTCCAACTCGATTGATGAGAAGCAGATTTCAACAAAAGAGTGAGACAGAAAAGAGGAGCCTGCATGAATACGATGTCGTATTGTTCCTTATCGTCTCCCCGGTCTCTGTCTCTCTTCCCCAAGCCCCTTCGCGGCCACAAGCCTCCGAGCTCTCGCTTCAGAGTTTCGGCCGAAGTTCCCGACTTTCTTTCTGCCGATTGGTTAGCCATCTCTCTCTCTCTTCGTTTTTTAACTTAATTATTATTTTATTTATTTTTTGTTTTGGATTTATGATACGTGTTATATGGAAGAGATATAGAAGCTTGTTGGGTTTGGTTCCTTTGATCTGTCGTATTGCTTTTCGTAGTAATTTCACTTGCAGTATGTATTATTTGAATTCATTGCCAGGATTTGGAATTGGTGGTGTCTTAGGTCAAGATGAGAACTGTAACGTCCTCCTTTGGGTGTGTTTTGGGTTTTTGGGATTTTGTGGGGGAAAAGAAAATGGAAGGGAAAAGGAAAAGAAAAAGGAATCCAAATGCATTTTTTTATTTTTATTTGATTGGATTAAACAATCCAAGAAAATAAAATTAATAAATTAATTTTATAATTTAATTATTATTGATGATGTAGCAATTTCGTCTCCTTCAATCTCTCCAAAAAAAAAATAATAAATAAATAAAAATAAAAACTCCGATACTTAAGTTCGCTATAAAGTTAGGAAAAAATTTTAGCAGAGTTTCAGTGAGTTAATGTCTCGTACCTTTTTAGGGCAATCGGAATGTGTATATATAGGGGGTCCTATGTGGATATCTTGTGCATGAGATTCATGGGATTACGTCCAATACAGTTGTAAAAATCTTTCCGCTGTGGTGTACTGTGGATTCCGTGGTTGATTCTTTAGTTAGTGAGCACAACAGTTATGGGACAGCTAGTGTTAATCACGGGTTTATAGGTGAAGATCTCGGGGTGTGTTACAAGGTCGTTATACGTGGTTCATGACGTAAGACCTATTGTTGGTTATCTTAGTTGGGGTGGCTGACCAAGAGTAGGCCGAGCGAGCTTACCGTCAAACTTGGTCTGTTTGGGCCCCTCTGGGACCGTTCATATTAATAGTGCTCTCGATCGAGGATGTCCTAATCGGATTTAACCCGAACGAGACACTCTTTTTCTGGTGATACCTTGATTGGGGAGCACGAAATATTCCCTCATCAATTGTAATTTCTTAAATCCCACATTTTTTTCTCTTCCGTCTTTCTATTTTGTCACAAACCAAACACGGATAAATTTTGAATCCATATCCTTTCCTTTTTTTTTTTTCTTGACAAATTTTTAATCCAAACACAACTTTTTTGTATTTTATTGACCTTAAAACAACTTGCTTTGCCTTTTGGTTGATGAGAAGAGGTAGGGAAAAAAGAAGAGGAAGAAGAAGAAAACTGGGAAATTGAGATTTTGGATCATGGCCCTTTCATCCTTTAGTGAAATGTGTAGCAAAAGGCTTGTAAAACCGCTACCTAGAGTAGAAGTTTTATTAGAGTCTAAAATCCCTATTGCCCGATAAGAGTTTAAAACCTCCAATCACGATTGAGGTGTTTTGTTTGCATATTAATCAAAAGGCTCTACCTAGAGTTTTTTTTGGTAAGTTGCTCTACCTAGAGTTGAAACATCAAAAGCCTCCTGTCAAATTGGAGGCTTTGCCTCATGTTCTCTCTCTCTCTCTCTCTCTTTGTGTGTGTTTTGGGGGGTCTCTTATCTTCCTACATAGCATACATGTGGCACAGTCAGCCCTATATTGGGACCAGTTTCTTATTAACACTTACTTGGGAATTTTCTTTCAAGTGCAACTATATTTTGGTCAAAAGCTCCTGTATTAAAGGAGGTAAAAGAAAATAATGTTTTTGCCTTAACATTGGACATAAGAAAACCCAAAACCATGAACAAGTAATCTTAGTAAAACTCTTTGGCTTAGTTCGAGTTTTTTTTTTTTTTTGGTGTGAAATTATAAGATAAAACTTCAATGGCAAGAACACATATTGGGGGGGGGGGGAGGTTGCCAACTGGTTGGTTCCTTGAAGTTACCTTCTTTATTGCTTATAACTTTGGCAGTTCTTTTTGTTCAGTTTTAGATTAAAGGTTTTCTTTCTCATGCATTGTTCAACTTAATTCCAAACTTTTCCCAACCCAACCTCTATCTCTACTTAGAATAGGTAGCAAATCACTCTCGTCTCTTTTGTACTATATAGTGATGGATATTTTTCTTGTAGGCTTGAATCTCGGAGGAAGAGACCTTTTGGCCCTAGATTAAATGTAACCTCCTAAGTAAAAATATCGGTATTCAGAGATGACAAAAATTTTTTATTTTATTTTTTATTCAAGTGTGTCAATCTACTTTACTCTTGTGTTGTAGTTTAGTGCAGAAGAAGCTGTCAAACACCAGCTTGACGCATTGATGTTCAATGACCAACCCCATCAAGATTATGGCATCGAAGTCATGTACAGGGTAATTGATAACCCTAAATCCTGCGTTTCCTTTTTAGCTGGTTTTATATGTAAAAAGAAGTTTTTTTTTAAATAATTCTGTTTCATGTCATGGCAGTTTGCTGGATTTGATCCTTTTGAAAGATCTACATATTTTGGTCCTTTCTTTGACTTGGGGCAGGTCTGCAATTTTAAACTTTGAGCATGTTGTGCAAGATTTTGCAATGCTTCTTTAATCTGTCATGCTCCCTCAAAACACCTATACGACACTATCAGTCGTAGTCTGGAAGCAGCAAAAGTGATTCCAGCAATTGCTCTCCTGAGTCTACCCTTTTTCTAACATAAATTGTTGAATGTGCTAATGCCTTCTCTTATTTGGGTCTACTCTATGCATGCAGTTTGAAAGGTTCAGGCGTATTTTCCACCATTCAACCTATCGAGTTTTACTAGGCCATAAGGAAAGGAAGATCTTAAGCAGTTTGCTGGTGAAGGAGGTTAAGTTAGTTGCTATTTTAGGGAAATTTGGTTAATGTTTAGATAGCATCAGTGGAAGAAAACTTGTTATTCTTTTTTAATTAGTAGTATATTTTTATGAAATGTGGAACAGAATCGATACAAACAGCGGGTTTGGTTAAGAGGTGCTCGCCCCGAGGAAGAAGAAATATTTCAATTTACCATGGTTCAGGTTTTCTCATTGCCCCTTCTTATGTGAAACTTGTTTATATAATGACTAACAATTCCATATATGTTTGCTTGGGGAGCATATAACCTTTCGCTGCATAGAAGCTGTGGTTCATGGCAAAGCATTATCTTGAATCTAGTGACCTAATGAATTTATTTCTAGAGGCAATATAGTGTTTATCCAAGTATTATTTTTTGGGGGGTAATTACATTTTACCCCTTGATAGTTTGGACCAAAAACACGTAGCCCCTCTAATTTAAAAGTCAACATATAACACACTCTCTCGTGTCTCAATTGGACTAGAAAAATGCAGTGATGATTTATATTTCAAATAATAGCTTGGTGGTAAAGAAAGCAAGCCTGTTTTAACTGGATCACAATTGCAGTCCTCATAAACAATCAATATTGTTGTTCTGCATATTGTTGACTTTCCATTTGAATTATTCACATGCAGCATTAGTAAACCATTCCCTTCTCACGCATTATTTATTAGTGCCATATTTTTGACTCTGGATTCAAACTGGCAGAGGGTTGGTGGTTCATGGGATGGTTATTGGCTGACCGAGTCTCTGCTTAACGATGGTGATAGTTTTCCTGGCGGTGTGGCTTATTGAACGGTACTCAATCCAGTGTTGAGCTGGCGGACCTCTATGAATGGCTTCTTGATGAAACATTGACATTTCTTGCCCTCGATCGGCTTCATATTGTGTACGTGGGTAAAAAATAAAATGCAAAACAGTTTAATGTTCATAGACACAGTGGTGGTTCGATAATTGTAAATACAAACTTGTATATTCAATTTTAAACCCAGATTCATGTCTTCCATTAGCAAGGTCCGTTTGGCCCTCGCGAAGTATTGCCTTAAGGCCCCCTACCTGTACATGATGTTCTTCTGCATGATGTTATGCCCTCTTTCTATTTTCCTACTCCCTAGAAGCTTTAATTTATGCAACAAATGGATATTAGGCTCTTGCTCATTCTCTCGTTGGAATACTCTGTCCCGATTTATTATTTATCTTCAGATAGGTTTTATTTTTATTTGACATCGAGATGGTACACTTTCTACGACTGAGAATGAACAAGTCTAATAATATGAGGAGAAGCCATTTTTGAAATATTTCCAACTTGTTATATATATATATATATATATACACCATTTGGTGTGCAGCTTTCAATTTACATTTGGATGGTCTTGATTTGATGAGGGCAATAAGAGGTCTCATCTAAAAGCAGGGCAAACTTCAGCAATCAATCCATTTTTACGTCTTTGCAACATCCTGATCAAAAAATAAATTGATATAATAGACGTGCAAACGGTTAGAGCAAGCTTTTGAGTTGCTTTGAAATGACGTGAGTATTCCTGCCTGATGCGAGATTGGCTTTAAGGTCGTGATGGGGACTGAGAATATGGTCAAAAGACTAGAAAAAGCTCGCAGGTTTTTAACCTTTTTGCCTTTTATGGGCGTTGCGAACTTGGAAAAACTACTAGAAGGATTAAAAATTAAAAAAAAAAAATACCGTTTTAAATGTAAATTTTAACTTTTTTGGATGAATTTTATTTGAACGTGATTGAATGATTTTCATATGTTATATTATGCTTTTGAGTTGACACGTAATTGAATGGTCTGTTTGAATAATTATGTTCAGATAAATTATTAGAAATTAATAAAAGTTGAAAAAAATTTATAAAAATTAATAAAAATTTGTAAAATTTAAAGTTTTAAAATAAACACATGAAAAAAAAGAATCACCAAAATGTGGTAAAAATTTGAAAAAATTAGTGTAAGTTTGAAAATGTTTATAAAAATTTGAAAAAATATGTAACTTGGGGGGGGGGGGGAATTTGTGTTTCCAAACACCCCCAAATATTTGTGCAAAGTGCAAGCCATTTTTTTCCAAACATCTTTTGTATAGTTTATTTTCTAGGAATTTAGACTCGGAAATACATAATTTCTTACACCATAGAGAATACGGGCATCCTCGATCGCTTATAAACGAGCCATCTTTTTATACCTGAGGCATCCCCTTGATTATCATTAAATAAAATTTTTATTTATAAAAAAAAATTAAATACATAAATTTAAAACATAATGGAATGACAACGGCTAATTCATCCATCGACTAGGGGGCGCGGACTAATGGGAAACGGGACACAGATCAAAACCCGAGCAATTGCCTTTCAACACGGGCCTTGAGCGTGCTCCAAAGCAAAATAAAATGAATATTTAAATTTTTAAAAATTTTCAAGTTGAGTTAAAAAACAAATGAGAAATAATAATAAATATTTGTTGAAAAAATTAAAATTTTTACTTAGTTACACATGACAAACCAAACCAAACCAAGCCAGGCTAAACTTTTTCCCACTAAGTTAGGTCTGCTATATGGATTTGAGGACGCCGATCAAATCTGTTTAAGCCCATGTCGTCCGTTAGATCCAAGATTACGCATAACAAAATAACACAAATAAATTTTATTTTCCTTTTTTTTCCTCCTTCACTCGACAAATCAATGGTTCCAAACATATATATAGCCTAAAACAATGGCAAGCAAAACAAATAAATTGATTTATTTAAAAATGTGTATTTTGTTACAGGGAGGGAAGCCCTTCTAACGGTTCTCTACAGAACAAAATACAAAACTGTTCCAGGCTAAAAAATAATAATAATAATAAAATAAAAAAAAAAAATTAAAGCAGTTGATAGAAGGGAAAGGAACACCAAGCAAGCAAAGAAAGAGATGCTATTTCTTTGCCTGAGATTGGTTGATAAACTTAGTAACAACATAGCAATCAGGTGGGGAAATGTTTATGTAATAGTTGCGAATAGTATCTGTAATTTCAAACCCAAATTTCTTATAAAAGTTGATGGCATCTTCATTGTTTGTCTGCACGTGCAAGTATATCTCACCGATGTTCTGCTTCGAGCAAAGGTCAAGGACGTGATTTAACAGCTTAGTACCTGCAAAAATCCCAATATATATATATATATACACATATTAATTACATATGCAACAATCTTCCCCTTCATCCTTTTTTTGGGCCCGGGGGGGTGGGTTTCTGATCTTACTTAAATTTAGATTGTACCACTACGTAAACTAATAAAATTAGAATCAGATGCTGGATAAGTTTCAAGGTCTGGAGGCCTGTAGGGTAATCATTGCAATGCACCATGAGTTTAGCCAAAATTAAACTCAAATCTTCAAGGTGGTGTTTGGTTTGCCAAAAACAAAAAAATTAGTGTAAAAGTGACACATGGTGATTTTTTTTTTTGGTTAGGTAAGCAGGGGAGGGGGAGGGGGAGGGGGAGGCTCGAACTCGAGCTAGGTGAGCGGCCGTAGATGCTCTCAACCAATCGAGCTAAGGCCACGCTCAATGACACATGGTGATTTGATTGGAGAAAGTTAGAAAAGGTTGCTAAAACTCGGAGTTTTTTTTTTTTTTGGGGGGGGGTGTTTTTTTGGTAAACCAAACACTCCCTAAGGTACATAATCAAACAATTGGCAGTCTTTTTATGAAAATACAAAATAGGGTTTACTCATTTCCAATAGTATAATCAAAATGCAGTTCTTTATTGTTTCCTAAGCATATCCCGCACACAAGTTTAAGAGAGAGAGAGAGAAAGAGAGATTACTCACCAATACCTAGCCCACGATATGGCGCCAAAACACCCAATGTCATAATGTATACACGGACAGCCCCACCTTCCTTCTTTTCAAGCCGACATGCAATTGCACCGACACAAATGTCACCATAGTATGCTGCAAAGGGAGGAAAACGATTAGAAGACGAGTTAAAATATATGCGCTTTGATCCACGTGGAAATGGAACTCCAAACACATCCTAGGTAATAGTCAAGGTAAATCCCCTAATCCCAAGATGATGTTCTTTGTAACAATGCTTCATTGAACATGAATGTTCATTGTATTTTCCTGTCTGCCCAAACTACAGTGGAAGACAAAATATTTTGTGGGAGAAAGCCACAAACCAAGCATTCCGAAGCATCAAAGCAGTGCAGTTGTCATCTCACCTAGTTCCTCTACAATACAATCCATATTTAGAAGGCATCATAAACGTTTTCTTGATCTCATAAATACAGAAAAGAAGACTGTTTTGGAGTGCTCAACATGCATCCCCAGACATAAATATCATGTTGCAAAGAAGGAGAAAACAATATACTAGACCATTAAAAAGTAGACAGGTTTGAAGTGTCTTACTCTAGACCAATTATAAGTTATAACCCAACAAAACACTTGGATCGTGGAATGTATCACAAATGAAAATTATGAATTTGGACCATAGTTGTTTAGATTCAGAAATTCTTGAACAGAATAGCGGCAATATTTTGAGTCTCATCACTAATAGTACGAGATACCTGATAATTGATATGCTAACACAAAAGTGTATCTGGAGTGGTAGCCTTGCTCAAGTATTAGGCGACATAATGAATCTTACGTCTGATTCCCACAGAGTGCATATTCTCTTGAGGGCCATCCATACAGCCAGTGCTTACATGGTCTATGCGCAAGGAGTTCACAGACCCAGAGTTTACTCAAGGTTCCATGTGATCCCAAAAAAAAAAAAAAAAAGAAGGTACTTGATATGCTGATATGGATATCAGGAGATATTCAGAAAATCTTGGAAAGACAAAAATACATTTGCAGATGAAGTTTAAACTACAGGAAGACCTCCAGAAGTATGAGAAATGTGAGGCAATACAAGAAAATACAGAAAATATAAGGTAACATTAATGAGACGGTAAAACTATAACTAGCAGAGGGGAAGATGGGATTCTGATAGAATATTTTAAATATAGATCACATTACAACCACAGAACATAACATAAACCTTGTTATAGATTTATGATCAAGGACTGCCATCGCAACCCATTAACATATCCTAGCCCCAAAACATCAGAAAACATCAACCAATCAAAAAAATAAATAAATAAAAGGTAACACCTACAGCATTAAAAGAAGACTGGATAAGGTCCTAAATTGGACCAGACTAACCAATTCAACCGGGAACGGGTGACCATCCAAGTAAAGCATTTCAAATGAGACCCCAATGCACTGGTCCCATGCAGAAGCTGCTCTATTTTTGCAACACTGTCTAAACCTAATGTTCAACCAACTGCTCGTGACAACTGAGTAAGCTTCACATAGACTAAATGGTTTCATGACTTGTGTATATGTAATTGTTAGGTCACAACCAGCCACAATTACTTCCTCTCAATGCTCTCATTCCTTAGCTATGCCTCTCACTCTCATAGTCCCATTCCTAGACCCCTAGATCTTCTCAGATGGTGATACCCACCAAGGTTTGAAATTATTTCTTATTATATATCTACCTCCCAAACCCCTGGCTCATTTGGTTTTATCTTTTCTTTTACATTGAATCTGACCAATAATTACACCCCATAGGTTAGATTGCTTCTTACACTCTCCCTCTACCTCCCTCTCTTTCTATGTTCTTTTTTCTTTTATTTTATTGCACCGTGCACTATTAATTTAGTGTGATGTTCATTACAACATATGATAGTGTCCTCTGGATTATTGACTGTTTAACATAGCAATTTTGGTCAAAGAAATTTATTCTTCTGTTTCTTTCTTTGTTCTTTTTTCACATTGTAATAAGTTCAATATCAGTTCTTTTGGGGCATCAACTACTTTGAACTTGGGATTGCCCAATACTTGTATTGCCTTAGATTGAAATAATAACTAAATCTGACATTCTGATGAATTTCACTCAATGCCTCAGATGTAAAGAGTATTGTAGGTCTTTGGATTTGACAACCTTCTGGTTGATGATTGACTTCTCCAAAATCCCTGTTTCTATAGCACCAACGATAACTTTTATAGAGATATTTTCTTTTTATGCAATTACTTAAAAACTTAGTCTCAGATCAAGGAACAACTTTTTCATAAGAAGAATGATAATTCTAATATATTAATCAAAACACAAAAAAACACATTAAACATTCACATATATGAATAGATTTCAGTTTATATTTCTATGCATGTTCACATTTTTTACCACTTTGAAAACATTTCTGAAAAATATTTATGCTTCAGTACTAACCAAAATAGCAACCGAAATGAAATTGCATAACCAGAAGACACAATTAAAAAAAATGAGTGAAACCAAGAAGCTGAGCTAAATCTAGTTTCATGATTTTGCTGGACACAAAGAAAAGGGCCAATATTTAGTTGAAAGTAAAAATATTGACATTATATTTAGTTGTAGCAACAAATCTTTTCATTTTTTAATTCTTTTGTGGGGGTGAGCGGGGAGTTTTAGCAACAAGCAACAAATATAACAAATTTACAGCTATAAACTTCCATTACTGAGCAATTGACCAGCTTCAAACAATTTAAAACAAATAAACAAAATGACACACCATCCAACAAAGAGCAACAATAAGCAAATCCCAAAAGAGAGCTCAAATGAGTCAAGTGCACTGGTGAAGTCTGAATTGATATTGTAGCAAAATAATTATACATATCTATAATAATTTAAACAAAAATTAAAAAATAACAAAAATGAAAACTAGAAACCTGAACAAACCAATGACGTTTCAGGTTCAATACATTAAGCAGAAGAACAATGCTAGGTCAGTCACCCAGTCTCAACTCAAAAAAGAAAGAAGTCGCTCAGTCACAACTGATTAATCTTCACCATTTATATGTGTGGGGCCCACTTAACCAGGCTACCCCATGATCATGATTTGATCATCATTAGGCATTGAGAAACCATGCCGTATATGATAAAAGGAGAGCACCATGCCCAATCAAGACAGCAATCTGCCCACTAATAGAGGGTACTATGGAAGAAATTAGGCACCAGACTGAGGTTTAGCAGTGCTCATCACTCAGTCCGGGACAGCCAAACTCCAGTTGTCAATTTACTGGAAGCCAATTCTAATTCCTGATCCAATTATCTTTTGGGCTATACCTATAACTTCCAAAAATGCAGAGTTACCCGGACTTATTAAATAAGGCGAGAAAACTTGGCATTCCTCTTCCAACATTTCCTAATGAAGAGAAAACCACAATCCAGAAATCACCCAACAAAAACCACACACAACCATGCACATACACATAGCAATAACCCAAAACCCAGAATAGGAATCCAACCTAAACCGAGTCCAGCATAGAAGAAGGTAAAAGAACAAACCCTCCTATTAATTTGTCAACATCAAACCATTCAAATGGACCAATAAAACAATAATTATTACCAATGCGAGAAAAACCAATGACCCATTAACTCATAATGAAAGCACCACACACACACGAATAGGGATCGTTAACAAGGCCAAAATAAGAACACCCATTAAAGATTAAACACGAATGAGAAGAACCCAAGATTCAGAAATAGACCTAGCTTTGTGAATTCGCCGGAGGCGAGAGCATCGGCATAGTATTTATCGTTGTAGCGGACGGGGAAAAGAGCCGTGTTCAACTTCTTCAGTTGCATCAAAATTTTGTCCCTCAGTCCGTCCAATGAGATTGGAACTTCCCGTCCCGCCTTCATTTTATTAATCTCTCTCTCTCTCTCTCTCTACAGACTAAAAAGAAATCGATCAAACCCACGATAAATTTGTATATACACGTATAGATATAGATAAAAGCACACACAGAGAGAGAGAGTCTTACAGAGAAGAGGCTGCGAGCACTGCTGGCTTGTGCGCAGGAGCTGAGAGGCCCTGAAGTATTATGCCCGAGAACCACATTGCTCCAACCCGTGGATCGACTCCGACCCACCGCCATTTACGTTTAGGTCCTCTGTTCTTTATTTATTTATTTTTAATTTACCCTGTTCATCTGTTTATACTTTAGGGTTCGATTGGATGATGCTAAAATTTCAAGGGATAAGTTATAGAGGGGGTATAAGATAAGAAGGGGTATTATTTTTAGAGGGTTGGCTCATATTGATGTGAGTTTATGGAGGGGATAACTTTTGACTTGGTTTGGATGTTTTATAAATAAGAGGAGGTGAATGATGGAAAAAATAGTCAAATGACTCTTTTGCTCTTGTGGTGTCCCAAACTTGGTTACCTATTAAATTAAACTTGGTTACCCAAACTCAATTATATGCTTATATTAATTATATAATTTGAAAACCAATTAGTACAAATTAATTATAAATAAATTATGTTATTAATAAATTAAAATTTATAAAATATATAAATTAGTTTCGTAGACAATAGCGTCCCAATTTATCCGAAACTTCCTTAGTCGCTTATTTTTTTCTCATTATTTAAAAAATATCAATATATGTGTAATTTTGTGTAAATTTACTAAAAATAATATTATTATCGTAAAATCACATCATCTCCTATTTGAAAAAATATATATTTTTTTAATCACAAGACCCCCTATTCGGAAAAAAATTATATTTTTTTATTTTTATTAATATAATTTTTTAATACATTTTTTATTAGAAAAAAAGAATTTATTTCTAATATAAAATACATTTTGTAGGTGAGAAGGGGATGAGAAGGGACATAATGGTCCAATTTAGTCCGTATCAGGGGATCATTTTTGGAGAGCTCAAACCCTCTCAAAAAATAATACACCTTCTTTCAATATTAAGAAGGGAGAATAATTTTTAGAGAGGAGAAATTTTACTTCCCAAACTAAATAAAAAATATCACATAAAAACTTATAAGAGTATATTATTTATGGAAGCCACATTTGTAGCATCCAATCAGCCCCATAAACTTTAAATTGTCCCATCTAAGGAGTCACTTGATATTGCAAGTTATGCACATAGAGCGTTTAGAGGGATACTATTTAGTAATTTTTGATATTTTTTACTAAAAATTATTAGTTATAATTTTTATTGTGCTTGATAAAATAAGTAACAATTTTTAATAATTTTTTACAATTTTTGACTGTTTCATAAAATTTTTAATAATTTTTAACAATTTTTGATAACTTTTAACAAATTTTGACAATTTATAGTAACTTTTGAGTTAAGAAGTAAATCTAACAAAACAGAAAAGTGATAAAAATTTATAATTTTCCAAACACTCAAAAATTAAAAATTAATAATATTTTACTAAAAATTGTAACTCCACACACACCCATAATCTAATTTAAGTTTTTGTAAATATCAAACGAAATTAACTTTTTTTCTTTTTTTTAATTATTCTGTGATAATTTTGAAAAATGCTTGAATTTTAATTTTGCCTCAACCGTATAAGCAATCACATATTTGCTTAATTTTTAATAATGTACTATAAAATAACTTGTTTGAAAATTATCTTTTTTTTTTAAAGGTAATTGAAAATTATGTTACAATCAAATAAACCCTATAATACATTTGGTTAAATAGAATAAAGATAAAATTGAACATAAATATTCTATTTTCTTGTTTAACTGTACCTTTAGAGGGTAAAATGTTATATTAATTCCACTTCATTCTTCATATGGAAGAAAAAAAATCATTGTCTTCAAAAATCATAGTAAGGACTTAGGGGTTATTTAGCTGCACCAAAAAAATACAACTTTATATATAAGACTGACACGTGACACTTTGATGATTAATTAGTGTTTAGTAAAAATTTGTATAAATTAGAGAAAGTTTAATAAAATTAGAGAAAGTTGGTAAAAGTTAAAGAAAATTAGTCAAAATTGAATTTGTGTTCGGTAAAAAAAAATTAAAGAAAATTGGTAAAAATTAATTTTTTTTTTTAATATTTGTATTGTTGTGCCAAACGCCACCTTATTCTCCTATGGAAGAACTTTTACCAAATTGTTCTTATTTTATAATTGCTTAAATGTTTATTTTTTTTTATGTAAGTGTAATTAATATTAGCATGCCAAATAAGGACATTACTTCCATTCATACCAAACATATAGTTATTCTTACACTCCTGTTTATCTTATTCCCACTGCCAACCCCACTGAATATATCTCAATAATGTACGAAATTTGCTGTTGACGGGTTGTTTGTTGGATGTAATTATTTATTTTGCTATTAAAAAAAAAAAAGGTTGAATCAACTCAGGCAATTTGATCTGAAAAATCCAAAAAATTTGTGATTTGATTAATTTTTTAACGTTTGACGCTTAATCATTAAATTACGTTTTTTAAAAAAAAGATAGTGTAACATTTTGACTTTTGTGTGAAAATATTGGAAATATAAACTGTTCTAATGGATTTTTAGATCCGTTCTAACAGATTTGTGTCAAAATTTTTTGAAATTTGTTGAACTTTTTTACTTTTATATCAAAATATTAGAGAGAGAAATCGTTCGAATGGATCTTTGAAATTTACAGAAAAGTTAGTAGGGTTTGTAAAAAATTTGTTGAGATTTGTAAAACTTTATTGAAATATATAAATATATATAAATTTTATAAAATACGAAAATGTATTAGAGAATTTTAGTGTTTTTTAGATTTTTGAAAATTTTTTTGATATTTTCAGACTTTTTATAATGTGCCAAACAGGCCCCACCACAAAACCAGCTTAAAATATCAGGGGCAACAAACTGAACATTGTGTTTGAAACAGAACTTGGCCCATTCCTGAATCAATTGAGAGAAGAACATACCTAATTTCGCGTACGTTAATTACCATCCACAGAAAAATTGCCAGAAACTGACATAAGTAGCAGCCTGTGAATTCTCAATATTGCACTTCCAATTCACTATTCAAATTTCACATTTTTGTCAAACAGAGCCCCTTGGAAATATCATATAAAGAAAATTCCCCCCTTTCTTAAAAAAAAAAAAAAAAAAAAGGTCTTACAGTTTGTCTGTAGTTTAATTAAATGCATTCAGCTTGCAAAGTGAAGAAAGAATATAAATTCCTCAAATTGTGAAAATTAAAGAAGTTCCTAACTAGAGAAGAAGTCACATCAGGTTATTTTTTGAGTGTGTTTGAAGTGATAAAAAGTAAGATAAAATGAGATAAATTGTGGGTTTGTAATTCGCGCAATGAGATAAAAAGTGAACAACTTTAAAAAGTTTTCAGAATTTTTTAAAGATTTTCAGAGTTCTACAGCAAACCAAACGCAACCTTGATTGGAGAAAATAGGTATAATAATACTAGGATAATATATAGAATTGAATATAGAATGCGATTGATTTTTTATGTGAAATTTTTTTGGTATTTAATTGATGGGATATAAAGTGAAATAAAAAAGTGATTTGATGTGAGATGTGATAGAAATAATTTTAAAATTTTAAATTTTAGCAGAAAACAAATTCGTGGTGAATTATAAGTAATATAATTCCCCCGCAGTATTAAAATCTAATATGGAGTTCTAATATTGCAAATTAAACACAAGATTAAAATTAAGGGACTGTTTGGAGCTCCAAAAGAAGTTCAAAAAATTTCAAAAGTTTTAATTTTTTTAGACTCTAAAAAATTTCAACTTTTTCAAAAAAATTTGCCAAAATTTGTTGGAACAAACCATTATAATACGTTCCAATGAATTTTGACAGATTTTTTAAAAAGTTGGATTGATATTTGAATCAAGAAGTTCTACAAAATTCTAAAAATTTTTAAAATTGTCTACTAAAATTTTACCACGTGTTATTTTATATAATTTTTAACAACTTTATATCAAATCAAATATAAACATTTAACCATCGTTTCAAAACAAATTTTTACCCTCTAAATTCCCAAAAATTTCATTTTTAGTAACTTCTTTGAACTTTTTTTTTTTACACTCCAAACTGCCTCTAATTCGATAAAAAGTGATGGAATATATTTTCATTCTTCCAACCATATTTAGCAAACAAACAAAGCCTTGGTGCTGTCATGCGCGTGATAGAAATTTGTTTTGGCAGTCTCCTTGGCCAATATGCTGCAACGTGTGATCTCTGGTTGTACCTAAATCATGAGAGCCAGAAGTAGTATATGTCTAAAATTAGTTTGATTTAATTTGATGGATCTCATCATGTTGGTGCTCCTGCTTTTCACTTCATTCGTGGTCGAAATCATATGGGGACGTTCTAATAAGCACCATGAGGTACATATATATAAATAAATCAAATCAAATCAAACCAAACTAATCAAGTCTTTTTTCACTAAATGGGGTCAGTTATATGGATTTATCGACGTCAATTAGATCTATTTAGGGGCATGTCCTCCGATAAATCTAGGTAGGTCAGGTAATGTTTAATGGTTTCTTTTCAGCTTCTCTTGGGTCTTCCTCTACCTCTCCTACTCCTGGTAATCTGTGCAGCGGTCCTTACTTATTTAACACTGTACTCGAACCATACAATGCATCGTTAAGTAGGGAACGCCCCCATGAAATCTCATTGGGTGTTAGAAAATTCATAAAAAAATTCGACAAAATTTTACGCTAGCTGTCGACTACCTAACACAACCCTCCTCCTTTATCCGTACTTGAGACCGGTCATGAAAAAAAACATAGGCGGAGTTAGATACATGTATACATACACATACATATATTTGCTATCAAATGTCGTCATTAATCAGTTCGACCGGCTCGTGAACCTCCAGCACATTCTGTCAAGAAGAGGAGAGAAGAGATGCCCATGTCAAGTTCCTAATCTCCTCTTTCTATTCCCTCTGCTGATGTGTACAAGAACTAAGAACTCTGCAAGTAATGCCACCTCACCTTACATTCTTAAAGACCAAACTTTTGATTTCAACATATCCTTCTAACAAGTAAGGAAAGAGTTAAATTGTTCTAGTTGTTGACACTGTGGTTAATCAATCAGGAGAAACAAAGAACTAATAAAGGCACCCAGCACAGCTCCTCCGGGCTCAAAAGGATTTGTACTTCTTGACTCATTACTCCCAGCCTTTCATAAACCAACGCATGGCGTGCCGCTGGAAACAGAACTTGTCATACTGGCTAAATCCACCGTACACTGCAGTCAGATTCTTGCTCACGATTATCATAGCGCTGTTGTTCGGGACAATCTTCTGGGAGCTTGACTCCAAGAGGAACCGTACAATATTATTTCCCAAAGTTATGAAATCCCATTCTTAAGCCTTGATTTGAAAAGTAAAAAAAATTATTATTATTTTTAATTGGGTAGTAGTTAATTAAAAAATTAATTTAAAAAAAAAATTAACTTTTTAGTAGTTAATTTTTTAATTTTTTTATTAATTTGACAGTTTTACCCTTCAATGTTTGGAAGAGGTATAAAGATTCTGCGTGGTTTGCTGTAAATTTTTAAAAATTATTCACTTTTTATCTCGCTGCATAAATTATAAACTCACAACTTATTTCATTTTATCTCACTTTTCATCACTCTAAATATACCTAAAATGTAAGAAAATAAGTTTAATCATTTTAAAAAAAAGTTAAAAAGCTAGTAGCGGATAATTAGACCTCACCCAAACGGTGCTAAGACATTCTTCCTTCAGAATCCTTCATTTGTGATCTGTCGGTTCCTAATTTTGGTTAAAGAGTGTTTCGGAACATTGCAGGGAAAAGCAACAAGATATCTTCAATGCAATGGGGTCCATGTATGCTCCTGTGCTAGCTATTTATTGGTGTGCAAAATGTTGGATCAGTGCAGCCAGTAGCTGCTGCGGAGAGAACAGTCTTTTACCGGTGAAGAGCAGCTGGAAGGTACTCGGCTTTGCCATATGCATTTGGACAGGTCATTTTAGTGTTCCGAACAGCAAGGCTATAATTGTGAACAAGAATCTAACTGAAAGTGTACGGTGGATTTCGCCAGTACGACAAGTTCTGCTTCCGAGGGCATGCGTTTGTGTGAGTGTGAGTGTGAGTGTGAGTGCCGAGTTAAGAAGTATAAATCTTTTGAGCCCGCCTAAGGTGTGCTGAATGCCTTTATTAGTTCTTTGTTTCTCTTGATTGATTGAGTAACCAGAGTGTCAACAACTAGAAAATTTTAGCTTTTTCCTTGCTTGTTAGAACTAGATGATAATTTTTTTTTGGGTCCGATCTAAATTGTCAAAACAAATTACGCTTTTCCAAATTATCAATATAAGAAATATTTAGATGAGAGGGTAGAACTTGGATAAACAATTAAAGTCTTCAAAATTAATTGTAAGTCGTATTTCTTATTTAGATGAGAGGGTAGAACTTGGATAAACAATTAAAGTCTTCAAAATTAATTGTAAGTGGTATTTAGAAGTAGAGTTGAACTTATTTATCACAAGCAATGCGTTTGGGAAGAAGTTATAATGGTAGACAATTTGTTAACTGGTTTATTACCAACTTTTCATTGAGAGGGTATTTAGTGCGACGAAAAATAATAAAAAATATAATTTGAGTGATTTTTTTTAACGTTTGGAGTGTTACCACCAAATCACATTTTTTAAAGATGAATAGTTAAACTTTTTACTTTTGCGTCAACTTCTTAGAGAAAAAACTGTTCGAACGGTTTTCTTTGATCTATCAAAATAGTTTTATGTCAGAATTTATTGAAAGATGTAAATTTTTTTTTTAATTTGTAAAAAAATTATTGGAGTTTATAAAAAATTTATTAGGATTTGTAAAAAATTGTTGGAGTATATAAATATATATAAATTAATAATTGTTTCACGAAGTACAAAATATTTTAAAAAATTTTAAAAGTTTTTAAAATTATTTTTAAAAATTTTTAGAATTTTTTACAAATTTTTATTACATCAAACAGGGCCTAATTGGTATTTCGAAATTCCCGGAATCATTTTTATTTAAGAAAATGAGGTATTTGATAAAACTTAAAAAAAAAAATTATTCGAAAATTATTAATTGAATTCCCATCAGTGAAATGTAAAGTTTCTCTCTCTTAAATTTGAAACTTCTAAGACAAAAACCTAGTTGGAAAAATGGTAATGCATATTAGTTGCCAAGTACTTGAGTGCTTTATAATATACATATATATATGTATAATTCAAATTGCTTATTGAGGTGAAATTTGATTTTTCTTTATCATTTTTGGGGGGGGGGGGAATTATTGTAACCAAAAAGAATTATCCATAAATTATGTTCTTCTGAGATAATTGAGTCAACTCAGCCAATTTGATCAGTAAATTCTAAACCCAGCAACTTGAGGTTAAGTCAACATTTCTCCTCCCCAGCAGGAACTCAACTAGACTGATACGAGAAATGGAACCTTCAGAAGAAAGGCACGAGAAAACCAGACTCAGTAAAATGGTTTCAGAATAGTGAAATCAAGAAAATCAATAAGAAATAGGGTGGCAGTTCATGACCAACTCCCCTTATTATCTCATGTGCATATGATTAAATACAATAATAATCCAAATACATCATAGCCTCATCCTCCAACAAAGTATCATCAATGGCATCCTCTTCCAGTGAGCCACATTCTATCGCCACGAAACCAGCTTAAAATTAGAACGCGGATAACAAACTGAACATTGTGTTTGGAACAGAACTTGCCACTTGCCTGCCTACTCCTGAATCAACTGAGAGAAGAAGATACCTAATTTCGCGTACATTAATTACCATCCACAGAAAAATTGCCGGAAACTGATACAAATAGCAGATTAAGCTGTTTTGGAAGGCCATGTTGCTTGAGCTGACATGATAATCCCAACGATCACTCCAAACAACCCAAGTGCGCTACCGAAGATTTCAATCACAAGAATCTTCACGAAAAGTGAGGAGTTCTGTGCATCAGATAATGCACAGCTGCTTCCAATAATTCCTACGCATAACCTGAACCAAGCAAAAAAAGCTGATAAAAAGAGGTAGCAAGCAATCGAAATTTTGGGGTGAAGGGGGACCGTATAGTTGTTGGGATATTTTGGCTGAAAATGGAGTGAAAGGTCTGACTAACCCGCAGACAAGGTTTGCAAAGCCCACAATAATCCCAGAAGCGAAGATAGCATAGCCTGCTCTAAGAGATTCAGGTGCATAAATTTTTGATGGTGGGACACTCTCCAACTTCGTTTGTAGAATAATTGCCACAATGACACCATATATAGCAACGGCTTCACAGAAGATCACACTAACCGCACATAAGAAATTGAGTGAACTTACTATCACGAGGAATCTATGAATTTCATTCAAAATTCACACAATAAAGCACATGAAATTCACATGAAGGAAAGATAAAGTTCAAGGCAATCCATGGTGTCATCACTGGTTAACAAAGCATTCATCCCTTGGAAGATGTACTACTTTTG
Organism: Vitellaria paradoxa; assembly: GCA_019916065.1. Taxonomy (NCBI): domain Eukaryota; kingdom Viridiplantae; phylum Streptophyta; class Magnoliopsida; order Ericales; family Sapotaceae; genus Vitellaria; species Vitellaria paradoxa. The sequence goes on from CM034242.1 coordinate 3,051,525, forward strand.
GAGCCACACTGTTATGAATAGTCACTTGTAACTCGCACCATAAGTAACCTACGAGTATAACATGCTTTCCTGAGAAGCTCAGAAACAACTACATGTGCCTGTGTTGACAACACCATTTACCCTTGTTGAACACAACATTTCTCAATCACCCACATATTCTATTATTTTTTATAATTTTTTTATATGAGACAAATTTTGAACACTTGTGACACAGAAAGCAAGAAGCAACTTTGAAGAAGATAAATCAGAATTTAATAATAAAGACTTGAAATACAAACAATGTCAATTTATAATATTAGGGTTTGTTTGGGAAGAGTAGCCATTAGCCAAGGCTAATGGCTACTTCAACAGTGGTTGGACTTTTTTACCCTCCTATATTTTAATCTTCTTTTAAACTTTCAAGAGCAAAAATGTCAATTTAACAAAAACAAATTAACCACCTAAAAAAAGCCACTTTTTTTCCTTCCCAAACACAAAATTAGCTAGCTACTAGCCATTAGCCACTTTTTTTTCCTTCCCAAACACAAAATTAGCTAACTTTTTTTTTGGCTAGCTACTAACCATTAGCCATTAGCACATGCTAATTTTTTCCAAATGGAGCCTTAATCCCTCCTCTCTTAAAAGGATGAGTCTTGGCGCAACGATAAAACTATTCCTTTATGGCCTGGAGGTTGTGGTGGGTTCAATACTTAGAAACAGGCTTCCCAATTACTATGGGTAAGTTTGCGTCCCAGGTCTTGTATAAACAGGAGTCTCGTGCACAAGACCCCTCTTAACCTCTTCTAATTTACACTTTAATTTTAAGAATTCTAGAGTTAATCAGCTTCCAACTTCATAACTGGGACCCCTTTGGGAGCAACTTTCAAAGCCAAGCTAGTTTGGCAGGGAATTATTGATAAATACAAATTACCCAAAAAAAAAAAAAATTGATAAATACCAGAAGAATTTGACAAGGTAGAAGAGGAACTATCTCTCAGAGAGAGGGGTAAAATAACTCTCATTAACAATACTCTTTCTACTATGCGCACATACTTCACGTCTCTCTTTAAAGCTCCTTCATTGGTGATAAATAGATTGGAGAAACTTCAAAGGGGCTTCCAGTGGGGAGTCAATGGAGATGAGACTAAGTGCCATCTAGTTAACTAGCATACAGCGTGCAAGCATAACAAGCACGTCAGCTAGCATATGTTCCCCCCCCCCCCGGGGGGGGCGGGGGGGGGAGCCTGCATAACATGCTCGTTGGGAAGCTGATGCAAACCTTGATCAAGCTGTCAAAATTCTTTTTCAAGATTAAAGGAAAGACCTCCATGCTAATACACAGGATTTTCACAATTGCACCAGCTTCCTAATGCAAACCCTAGATCAAGCCGTGAAATTTATTTTTCAAGATTACAGGAAAGATCCCCATGCAATACACATGATTTCTCACAATTGCATCAATCACTGACATTTTTTGCCCTTTGATAGGTAAAATGAACAAAAATATCTCCTTTCTCTTTCCGTCTCCAACAAACTTATGTCTTCATCTTTTAGGCTAGATTAAACATCCAGCTACACAACTCATAATAGAATTGGAGAAATAGCACAAGGGAATAAACTAATATGGTCTCTATAGCACGAGTTGTCTTTTCCAATGCTATTTTTGATTTCCTATCTGGGGAGTGAATGTCTATCTTTTCATTGTTAAAATATGTGTAAACAGATTACTTCACCCAATGTCCCATAAAAGAAAAAGACTTTGGTCTGGTGACGTTTTTTTTTTGATAGTTAAGTGGGGAAGGGGGAAGACCCTGGGTTTTGAACCCGGGTGGTGAGCGGGCCAATGGGAGCCTCTGCCACTAGGCCAAGAGCCACGCTCAATATATATATGCTATAATGTAGCACTTGGCTAGTTGAGGGAATTGGAGACTAGTATTAGGCAAATAAGAGATTAGGTTGATCTTTGGTTGAATAGTTTTAAAAAAAAAAAAAAAATCAAAGCATCAATTTATACGTCATTGATCATAACAAAATGCCAGCACCAGGACAATTCATACTCCTGCATCCCATTTTATATCGCATGGTTGACCATGCACATGAGTTTTTTTAAAGTATCATTTAATAATAAATTTATAATAGTGCATGTCGTCTAAGTTAAGAAAGGAGGCCATTTCTGTGGGAAACTTCAAGCAGTTCCATGTTCCTGTTTAATTCTAGAAAACACATCATTACATGATCGATTAAGCACATATGAGAAGTTCAGTGAGGTCAGTGCAAAGTATGATCTATGATAATAATGCATACAAGTTTGAAAACAGCTATGAGAATTGGCAAGTAACGGCATCCAATTTTCTCAAACAAAATGATTCTCAACCACCACAAGTCTGAGTTACTGCTTTAATGTAACGTTTGATGTGAGAAAAAATTTAAATGTTTTGATTGATAGCAACAAAATCTTAGGATGGCTGGAGCATATTCCACATACCACAAATCATTTTGGAGAAAATGAATTTAATACATTTAAGTGTAATAGATACTCTTTCAGGGAAGTTTACTATTATGGCAGAATTTATGTTGATCATTACAACCACGAGCTGTAATGTGATACAGGTGGTGGGGGTAAAAGCTAAGCAGCCTATACATATCTAGCCTACTTAGTGACACCACTTGATCATGGATTTATATATGGGAATCAATTGCACTGATGATGCATGTTTGAAACTGCACTAAAAACGATGGGCTTCTGCTGCAACTGGTGGTAGCAAACCTTGCAAGAATCATAATTCAAAGAAACAGCAACTAACAGCCACGGTCAGTGTTTGCTAAACTCCATCAACTCTACAGACCACTCGCAAAGATTTTGAATCAGAATTTTCAAAAATCATAGAGTAAAACCAGCCCTTGTAAATAGAAGTTCATTAATAAATGATAAGTGTTGAATTCATCACAATTCGCACAGCGTAGTTTGATTTTTCATTAGGAAGTCAGAACCAAAGTTAAAATCGTGAAAAGCCTCCAAAACTTTGATCTTTCACTGGCTTTATACAACACATTCTTGACACACTCTGATTTCAAATTTTATTATCACATCTCTTGGAGAAACTTATATCAAATTCGATGAAATGGTCCATTAGCTAAGCACCAATGATACAATGGATGACTTCATTCAATTATAACACATGGTATGTGTATAGTATCTTAGCAATTGCCCCAACAACTTCTCACAGTTAATAAAAAGTCACTAATCCAAAATTACCAGGATCAAACAAAATAAAGGAAATACACAGAAATAGAAAATAAAATACACATTGAGAGAGAGAGGGAGGGAGAGAGAGAGAGAGAGAGAGAGAGAGAGAGAGAGAGAGAGAGAGAGAGAGAGAGAGAGAGGTAGGGCATTGTTACCTAATGAGATTCTTCGAAGTGATCCGTGGAGCTTTAATTGCGGCACCGATCAAACTACTGCCTGTTATGTAAATCCCCCTGATACAGATATCAAAATAATCAAGATCTCAGACATCAAATCGAAACAGATCCAATTATATTTACGTGTAGGTGGATACCAAGCAGCGCCGAGAACAGAGACGCCAATAGCGATGGCGATGCCGACGGCGGAGAAGGTATAGGGCGAGATCTGTAACAAGGCGCGAGACCACGAGCTTGAAGCACCCACCATTGCCGATGCTGACATCGAAATCAAATAGGTTTTTTCGGTTTTTTTCTCGCTTTTATTAATGTTGATGATCGTAGATCAGGCACAGCCGCACAGGGATTCCCAAATCCAGATTCTAGAGAGTGAGAGAGAGAGAGCCGAGGAGATGAGCGTCAACAACGGCCCAGTGGGCCGAGGGCTGCTTCTTATTACTAAGCCCACTTCAGCTATGGTTGCGGACACGCGGCCTTGAATTTTTGATACCGTTTTAGTGTTGCGTTGCGGTACCGATCAATACATAATTTTTTACATTTTTAGTTTAAAAAAATTTTAAAAATTTATAAAAAATGTTTAATAATAAAATTAATATATAATATGACTAAATATATAATAACAATTTTATTAAAATTTAGATGAAATACTTATAATATGAGAATGGGCTAATTTGCACAAATAACATTAATATTATTAATAAATCATATGCAGTGAATATTTTCTTTAATTTTAACTACAATATAAAAGAAAACAAAAAAATACATTTTATTAAGGATATGATTCAAAAAAAAAATGTTGCAACATTATTTTTATAATATGTTTCACAAAAATATAATTATAAAAATAATAAATAATACCAAGTGTGTTTACTACCAAAATTATATTATTTAATAAACTCTAATTTTTTTTTCAATATATATCCATTCAAATCTCGACCATTTAAAAAATAAAGACAAAAGAAAAGGAAAAAAAAAAACGAACAAAAGAGAGAGATGTTTAGTCAATGAGCACTGTTTAAGAGAGATAGAGATAGAGGTTTGATTTCTACGACGTCGCGATGATGCTGCGACAAGGTTAGGGCAGCAATAAGAGTTAGATGGCGACGAGCATGCGACAGTATTGTGATGTGCAAATCACAAAGGCAAGAGTACAAGCACGTGATGATGATTTACGAAGGTCAATCTATGAACCCACATGCACTAGTAATGTGATTGCGAATGTTAGATGTCTCTCTCATTTAGATCTAATGCGAGTTGAGGTTACTATTGTGATTTGGGAGTCTAGATCTGAAGTACTGAAGGTCAGGCCTCTATTGTCAATTTCTTTTTTTTTTGGTTTAAAGCTGAGATATCATCCATTTACGCTAATATCTTGCCGTTCTCTACATATCAGTGTATCACCGATGTTTTCACATGTATCGGCCGAGATAAGACGAGTCAAAAGAATCAGCAATTTTCTTCAAAATGGACCGAAATCTTGACACAACTTATCTCAGGGCTATCAATGGGGTGAATTTGGATCAAATCTATTAGATACAGATCTTCTCTAGATCTAATTATAAAAAATTTGATTCAAATCAAAAAATAAACAAATCCGATTTACAAGATACAGTCCAGATCCATATATCCTGAGAATTCAACTTGTTGATTATTATTTCATAAAAATAAAAAATATATTTTATTCAAAATATTATGGTCTTGTTTGGAGTTGGTAAAAAAAATATAAAACTCTACAAAATTCTATAAATACAGATTACGAGATTATAAAATTTAAATTATCTACTCACTGCATGAAACATGAAATACGAGATATTAACTTTTATAATTTTATACATTTTTATACAATTCTAAATACACCCACTATATATATATATATATATATATATATATACACCGTCCGTAAAATATAGATATTTCCTAATAAATTGATTTCCAGTAAAACAATTTCTCATCCCCTCATAGGTTTGTCAGCGCAATTCAAGCGCAAAGCAGGTTTGTCAACGCGACCTCGCTCTCAATTTCAATATATATACAAAACCCATATCCATCCAATCACTCTGCCGGCGATCACTTTCCTTTGTTAGATCCGCCAGTGCCGACGACTCTTTCAAACTCAAACAAATCTTCAAAATCCAAACGCATTTGTGAACCCCCTCCCCCCCCCCCCCCCTTCATATTTAAAGCCTTCAGTCGAAGGAGAAACACAGCAGACGCAATCATGATCCATCGTTACTTCTCGTCATTAGCTTCAATTTTTACGGCTTCGATCAACGTATTGCCTCATTTCTTCCCAAACGTAATTTTTTTATTTTGAAATATTTTTTAAATTTCTATTTTTTATTGAAAAATATTTTAATTTAAAAATTAATAAAATTGGCAACCCTAATTCAGTAATTTTTGAATCTAATAAATTTATATCGTTGAGTCATAAATCTAATTGGACGGATTTGATCCAACTCAATTGAATTTGGTCGGAGTCAAATTTAGATTAAATTTAACACATTAACAAGCCTACCAATACAATCTGCGGAGATATCGGTCATATCGAACGATACTCCGAACCATGACTTTAGGCTGTGATTTCAATATATGCGCTTCCTTTTTTTTTTTTTTGAAGACTGAACTTCTAATTCACCATTCAAATTTCACATTTTTGTCAAACAGACATATGAAGAAAATTCCCCTTTCTAAGGAAAAAAAAAAAAAAAGTGTCTTGATGTTTGTCTGTGGTTTCATTAACTAAAATGTTCAAGATGTACACAACCCATCCTTCTGTATATGTCACTATAATGTTGAGTTCCCCGTACTTCTGTATATGTCACTAAAATGTTGAGTTTCTCCCTCAGGAAAGTACAGAAGACTTGGAAGAGAAGAGAAGAGAAAAGAAGAGGAGAGATCATGGTTATCAGTTAGGCTCTCCCCTCCTCCAATTCCCTCCTCAAAAACTACAACAACAAAACCCTACTCTACACATCCTCTTCCTTCAAATCCACGTTACAAAAAATCACACAATTACCAACCAAAAATTTGGTCGTTAAAGGGTATAATTTAGTCGGCGAAACATTTCCCGACCAAATTTATTTGGTCGGTATTTGGTCGGCGAAGACTCGTCGGGGAAACTTTTCCCAACCAAAAAATCATTTGGTCGGCAAATGTAAAACCTTTCCCGACTAATTGGTCAGCAAAAAATTTTTAATGAGAAAAAATACAAAATTTTTTGTCGACTAATTGGTCGGCAATTCTTCACTTTTCCCGACCAATTGGTCGGCAATTGTACACTTTCTCCGACCAATTGGTCGGCAAAAAGTTTAGAATTGAAAATTTAAATTAATTTAAAAAAATAAAAATTTAAATGTGGTGCCACGTGGCATTATTTGTTGACACGTCATCATGCCACATGGCACCTTGGTGTTGTGCCACGTGTCAATCTATGATTGTGCCACGTGTCGATCTATCATTATGCCACGTGTCGTCTCTATATTTTTGAGATTTTTGTTGTTGTTGTTGGTGAGACTCGAACTTATGCCATCTCTTTGGAAGTTGGCGTGTTTGGCCACTAGACCAATTGGTCGGCAAAAGTTCCCTTAAATTTTTATTATTTTATTTAATTTTTTTAACTCTCTTTGTAATAATTTTTTTACACTTTTCCGGACCAATTGGTCGGGAAAAGTTCCCTTAAATTTTTATTATTTTTATTTAATTATTTTAACTTTCTTTGTAATAATTTTTTACACTTTTCCCGACCAATTGGTCGGCAAAAGTTCCCTTAAATTTTTATTATTTTTATTTAATTTTTTTAACTCTCTTTGTAATAATTTTTTACACTTTCCCGACCAATTGGTCGGCAAAAGTTCCCTTAAATTATTATTATTTTTATTTAATTTTTTTAACTCTATTTGTAATAATTTTTTTACACTTTTCCCGACCAATTGGTCGGGAAAAGTTCCCTTAAATTTTTATTATTTTTATTTAATTATTTTAACTCTCTTTGTAATAATTTTTTACACTTTTCCCGACCAATTGGTCGGCAAAAGTTCTCTTAAATTTTTATTATTTTTATTTAATTATTTTAACTCTCTTTGAAATAATTTTTTACACTTTTCCCGACCAATTGGTCGGCCAAAGTTCTCTTAAATTTTTATTATTTTTATTTAATTATTTTAACTCTCTTTGAAATAATTTTTTTACACTTTTTCCGACCAATTGGTCGGGAAAAGTTCGCCTTTAGCGACCAAATTTATATTTGGTCGGGAAAAGTTGCCCTTTAGTGACCAATTAGTCGAGAAAAGTTGCCCTTTAGCGACCAATTAGTCGGGAAAAGTTATCCTTTGGCGACTAACATTTTTTGTTCGGGGAAAAGTGACTATTGGCGACAAAATTTATATTTGGTCGGGAAAAGTTACCTTTAACGACCAAATTTATATTTGGTCGGAAAAAATGGTCGCCGAAAATGTGATTTGTTATAGTGCCATCACCTCTCCCTCTCTTCTTTTTCTGCACAACACCCCCAAGCACATACCCATCTCCACCGTCCACGCCCCGGACCAAATCTCGGCCAATCTCACGGCCGCAACCGCCGCATCTCCCCCAAAATGGAGCCTTGATGGTTGGAAATCGAGATAGGCCTTGCAACTTCCGGAATATACATACTCAAAAAGACTGCTCCTCTCCAATTCTTCTCTTTCGCAGCTTCTCTGCAATGATGAAGTTGAAGGCCAGCTCCAGAGACTGTGAATGCCCAACACATTCTGTCACGTTCTGCCCCGTCCTCTCGAGATGCACGCCTCTAGGAAAACTTTCTTCTTGATCATGCACGTCAAAGAATGCCCTTATTTCAGCATGTGAACAAAAGTAGTGTACATCATAGTCTACATTAATTCAATATTCACTTCTATATACTTTGTTCTATTAAAAAAACACGCGATTGAAATTGACAGGCTGAAATAAGAACTATGATGTACACTACTTTTGTTGATGGGCTGAAATAAGGGTATTCTTTGACGTGCATGATCAAGACAAAGGCTTTCCTGGAGGAGTGCATCTCAAGATGATGGGGCAGAATGTGACAGAATGTGTTGGAGGTTTCCAATCTCTGGAGCCGGCCTTAAACTTCATCATTGCAGAGAAGCCGCGAAAAAGAAGAATTGGAGGAGCGGAGAGGAGTAGTCTTTTTGCGTATGTAGCGGCGAGCTTTGCTTTGTTATCTTTTGCTCAAACTTTGCAGACTTTAATTGGCTACTTCTGTTCTTTCTGTACATCAGAAAGCAAGCAGTTCTATTCTAGAACAAGACAGCAGGGTCCTTCCTTGCTTTTAGTTTTTGTAATGCTGAGAAATGTTGAATGACACTGTTCTCTGGCTTACGTGCTTCATCTATCTTTAAGTGTGCATGACAACTTTCGATATCTTGTTTGCGTGTACGTTTTGCAAGTTGGCAGGATTTGGAATTGTTAGATATTTAGGCCGAGTTTGGGGTGAAAAATAAATTAATTTTTTTTGGGAAGGAAAGAAAAAGTCACCTTTCTAATAGTTAATTTTTATTTTTTTTATTAATTTGACATTTTTATTTTTCATACGCTAAAAAAAATTTAAAATATAAGAAGATAAATTTGACCCTTTTTAAAAAGATCCAAAAAGTTGAATAACCAAAAGTTAAGAAACTAATAGTCTTGATATATTTTTCAAAAAAGAATATGTTGAAAATATTAATTTAGTCAAATTTATTATTTAAATTTCTCATCTAGAATAAGACTCATCTAAATTCACTCTGAGAATAATGTACAAAAATTTAATATTCTTAGGCAATATTCTTGTTAATTTTGTACAAGAATAATGTACAAAAATTTAATAATTAATTTTAATTTACAAAATATATGAAAATTTTCACCATATTATATAGAGTGTGCATGGGTTAGTTTCATATAAATTCATATTTAATCCAAAATCCAATCAAATTTTTTCTATTTTTGAAATTTGGACTATCGATTTCAATTTAGAATCGAATCAAATCGAAAATTTCTTGGTAAAATTTCTTCAAGTTTAATTTCTTTTCTTCTATTACTTTTGAAATTATTCTCTTCTTGTTTTTTTAACATTTTGTAATTGTATTTTTTTCAATGTAATCACAGTTATCTAGAATGAAGAATCATGATAACTTTGATCTTATTTAATAATTATTTTTATTATTTCATTTTTGTAAAAAGATAAAAAAAATATTTCTTATCAAGTAATATATATTTCTTTCTATGTAATCACATATGAATGAAAAATCATGATAACTTTAAACTTATTTGACAATTATCTTTTATCACTTTATTTTTGTAAAAAGACAATTATTTTTACCAAGTAATATTTATATTAGCACAAATTAAATTTAATTTAATTAAAAAATATAATATTTCTCTATGATACTATTATCATTTTTTAGCAAAATCACTACAAGATTTGATCTTGTAATTGGACACTTGACAATTATGCTTTGAGATCTCCCATAGCATCACTATATTAAAATTTATCAAGATATATATTAAATATATATATATAAAAAGAATTAAGCAAGGAGTAACTTTGAATTTTTACTCATCTCGCTAACAGGAAATTCTAACATAATTAAGGAGCATAAGTCCCACCAACAAAAACACGATGCCTTCGGGTTGCATGGTTGAAAAAAACAATAACAAAACAGGGGCTGAGATGGAGAATTCAAACTGGAACTCTACAAAATTTATCTCTTCTGGAAGTTGAATGCCTTGATTGACAAGGCAAAGATGAATGCAAAGAACACTGCTATCCCAACTATGATGATTGCAACGTATCCCACAAAGTCATGCTCGAAACCCAAGAAATTCTTCACGAATTCTTTCACTGTTTCACCGGTTTCGATCCTGTCCTCAACGTCTGCAAACTGTGAAGCAACCAGTCCATAAAGAGTCCAAGCGATTGGGCAAATGTAACTGTACCATCTCCACCACACTGGAATTCTCTGTCACCCCAGAAAAATATAACTTGTTTTAGATATATATATATATATATATAGGAGTTTTGACTTGGGGTTTTATGAAATATGCAAGGAAATCAAGAGATCTTACGGTCTTTGGGATTAGAAAACCCGAGAAAAGGTTCCAGAGCACGTAGAATGCAGAACATAATATGGCAGAAATCTTGGGATTAGGAGTACTGGCTATCATCATCATCCCAAAAAATGTGAAGTAGAGCAAGGTGAAATAGGTGAAGAACAAATACCAAAAGAACTTGGCAGCCGTTAATTCGAATCCGATCATCGTGTAAGTTATGACTCCGTATGCGACGACCTGACCGAATAAGTACGGAAGCTCAATTACAACCTGCTTAGATTAACCGAACAAGGTGAGGAAAATGTCATGAATGATGTCTTCAAAATTGCTAGAATAAAAAGTTGCAGTTATTCTTGATATTTGGATGAATCCCATTTCTTACCCCCAATAATTACACATAAAATGCTAATACTTACTTGCGCGAAAGCATATGGCAAAGCAGAGTACATTCCAGCTGCAATTTCTCTGTAAAAGACTGTTCTCTCTATAGCAACTACTGGCTGCACCGAATTCGAATTTGATGTACCAAGAAATAGGACAGATGCATACATAGACCCCATTGCATTAAAAATATCTTGTTTCTTTCCCCTGCCATGTTCCGAAAAAAATTTGAATAAATACAGGGAACTAACTAAGAAATGGAGGAAGAATGTAAGAGAATTGGATTCCATGGCTTTTGACGAATGTACCTTTTGGAGCCAAGATCCCAAAACATTGTGCCGAATAGCAAAGCTGCCATAACTGTGAACAATAATCTCACAGCATTGTACGGAGGGTTTCTCCAGTACGACAAGTTCTGTTTCCATAGGCATGCCATACACTGGATGAAGAAAGGTTGCGAGTATTTGGTGGGAAAATATAATTCTTTGGAGCCGGGAGGAGGTTCGTTCAGTCCCTTGATCAGTTCCTTGTTTCTCCTGGTTCAGTCATCATAGTATTAAATGCTAGAATTTGAACATTTGTCCTCATGCTAAAAATTATAGGCTTTTACCATATTTTTACTTCAATATCGAATGTTCTTAAAATTTAGATAGTTTATCGAGAATATAAGGCATAAAAGCTTGCCTGTATAGTTCTGAATTCTTGTACAGAACAGCAAAGTCAACCCCGAGAGCTTCTTCTTGTGCTGCTGAAGTCACCTCTAACATCCAAGTTGCCGGATTGTAACCATCTTTTATTTTACGAACTCCATTGATTCCTTCAAAGTAGTTGATCAAATGAGAAGAATGGCGGCCTAAAGGACCAACATATATTTCTTCGCCTCCTTGTTTAAGAAAAAAAAGCTGCAAATTCCAAAACAATTATTCTTCAGTTCCCATAATAAACTTAGAAATTTAGCCACGTGAAGTTTTATCAAGTACAATATTGCCTGGCTACCTCGTCAAAGGAATCAAATATGTCAAAGCTTGGCTGATGAATGGTGCAAACAACAGTTCGTCCTGTGTCCACTGTGTTCCTTACTGTTCTCATCACAATAGCTGCAGCCCTGGCATCAAGTCCTGAGGTTGGTTCATCCATGAATATTATGGATGGATTGGCTACAAGCTCAACTGCAATTGTCAACCTCTTGCGTTGTTGAGTCGATAAACCATTCACCCCAGGCAAGCCGACAAGCGCTTCCCTCAATGGGGTTAGCTCAACAAGCTCCATTACCTCATCAACAAACACCTATTATTCACCATTTAGATACACAATCAGCAAAGCCTAAGAATGAGTTTGAAGTGAGGAATGGGGGAGAGAGAAAAGGGAAAGAAAAAGTAAAATCCTAAATACGTACTTATTAGAATGGATTAGAAAATTGAAAAGGAATAAAAGTCATTCATCAATAAACAAAAATTTTTAATTTAATTATTTTTAATTTCTCAAATCTCAAGATTTTCTCTTCCATTGTCCATTGCAAACCAAACAAGATAAGTAATTTTGAACCCTACCCCTTCCTTTTTTTCCTTGACAAATGCTTAATCCAAATATAGCCTAAATTGAAAAATGAAATAGGCATATTTCTGGTGATTGGGACTCACCTTTCTAGTTGAAGAATCGACTTCACGAGGCAACCGAAGCCATGCAGAAAATTGCAAGGACTCGTAAACTGTAACATGAGGAGAATGAATATCATTCTGCTCACAATATCCTGCCACACGAGCAAACGTTTCTTGCTTTTTTGGATATCCTGAGATTGTGATCATTCCTTCAATATATCCACCGGTTTTTCTACCAGCCAAGACATCCATTAGCGTGGTCTTACCAGCCCCACTAACACCCATTAGAGCTGTAAGGACTCCAGGCCTAAAAGAACCACTCACGCCTTTCAGAAGTTCTAGGCGGTTTTCTTGTATACCCTGAGCTTTCATTTCCTACAAGTTCCGTAACAACTTGATTACAATGTTCAACCAACTCGATTTAAAATATATAAATATTTTTTTTAACTACAAGAAGCATAATTGTATGTTTTCAAGTTTTAGAATTTTAGCACTCAAGTTGAAAACACAAACTATAGCAATATTCTAGTACAAAAATTTCAAAATACCTGTGGCATATCTACTGAATATTTGACGTTATCGAAAGTGATAGATAGGGGTTCAAATGGAAGAATCATTCCTCGCTTCCTGTTTTGATTTGCCTCACTATTGCTGGTTGCACTGAAAGGCATTGATGAGGATGATACACTCCTTTGGACGTCAATTTCTGTTTCTACACAATTATACCACCATCATTGTAACAACAAACCCACAAATTGCAAAAGTTAAAATCAGAGTTCAGTAACCCACCCAAAGAGATCTTGGCTCTTGATGATAGCTCAATAGACCCTCTTGCTTTACCAGCATTCCTCTCAGCCAAGGTTTCTTCAGACACAATTGCATGAGGCTTCCCAAATGCTGGATTGCGTTGAGCAATTTAATAGAAAAAGATGAACACCAAGAAATTTGATTAAGCCTTTGTTGAATGTTTTTTTCTTTTCCCCTCAACAAAAAGAAAAAAAAAAGTAATGATCTCCAAAAGTATTTTTTTTTTTTTGGGGGGTAACTTACAGTTGAGATATGTTAGAGCTAGAATGGAAAGGGAATTGAACAGAAAAATATATGCAGCCAAAACTCCTACGCCAATCCAATACCAGTGTGCTTCTGGAAATAACCCGCGAGACTTTAGGACTTCTACTCCTAACGGTTCTGTGGAATTAGGAAGCACCTATAATATCAAAATTTTTCAAAATTTAGATAATCTTATACAAAAACATTCTCTCTCTCTCTCTCTCTCTCTCTCAAAAACTTTTTCTTACTTGACCCCAACTATTGCCAAGAAATTCATTTACTGCTAATGCATTCTGTCCATACATCAAAGGTGAGATCCAATACCCCCATATCCACCACTTCTTTATATTTTCTGATGCAAAAAAATTAGTTCAAACAATTAAAAGCATATCATACTGACCAGGGAAACAGTGTTCAACAGATGTGTTCCTTACCTCTTGACACGATAAATCCTCCCAACACAAAAACTGCAAGTAATGCAGAATTGCCGAATGTATATGCTATAATCATGCTCCGTCCCAATGTTCCAATGAGCCGAAACAGACCAGAAGCTGATTGGCTTAGGCATAGTTGTAGAAGGTACATTTTGAATAGCCTACCAATGAAAATATATATCAGATTATGAATGAAAATCTAAAAACCAAAGTGTCAACTAAAGTTGCTTTGCATTACCTGCCAACATTTGGATCAAACCCTATGACATAATAAGTAACGAACACCCAAATTCCTACATCCACAAATGTTATCGGCATTTTGAGGATCCATGATGGTAAAGCATAGGCCCAAGCCGGAAAAAAAAGATGGTCCCTTTGCTTGTAAAAAGTGGGAAGCTTCATTATCGTCATGACCATCTCTGCCGACCCATTAAACATGATTTGAGTGAGACTAAAGAACATAGCACCCATGTAAATCGCACCATCTTCTATTGTTTTCTTGGACATGTTAGTCCGTAGAAATACTGTCATTGAAATGAATGCTACGATAATTTGCTGAAACAGAAACAAACAATCAGTTACTTCGAGTATTTTATTTTAGTTTTGACACAAAAACAATGAAAATTATATTAAAATGTGACATGAAATTTTAATTGTTTGATCTGTACTCACTTGAGTCATCTTAAATATATGGAAGAAAGAATTCCTTCTCATGAGCAAGTATTCTCTGCATAGGAGAGTTTTGAACAGCTCCTTTTTACTAGCACCAAACTTCTTAGTTGTTAAGGCTGCAGGGTGGCTCTTAGCTTTGTCAAACGGGACAGCAAGCTCATCACCTAGCTTCTGACCAACATGAAATGACCCAAAAGCTTCTGCAAATTCCTGGGCAGTAACAAAACTATAAGGAATATCCCTTCTAGCCCAGTACTGCTCTTGATCTTTTCTTGATGTTACCTAACATTATCAGAGAGTAGCAAAACAGTAAGTCTCAACTGTCCAAGTCCAGTGCATTCAAAACTAAACACAAAATTGTATGAGGTGTATTTAAAGAACATTTGAGTTCAAGAAATTACTTCCTGTAAAAAGTCCGCAACTCCTTTCCTCTCTGGACACTTGAAGCCCATGTGTTCAAAGAACTCTAGCACGTTTTCGTGGGGTCCTTCATATACAATTACACCATCTGAGAGGAGAATTATGTCATCAAACAAGTCATAAGTTTCTGGTGCTGGCTGGAGAAGAGAGATAACAACAGTTCTTTGAAGGATATGGATGGTGTTTCTGATTGAGTTCACAATCTGAAAAGTTGTTGAACTATCCAAGCCAGTTGATATCTCATCCATGAATAGTGCCCTGGCTGGTCCGACCAGCATCTCTCCTGCAACACATTTCAACCAAACAAGTAATTATCTTATAAAAATACAGTTAAGAGCTCAGTTTTTGAATTGTAACAAGCTGGTATATATACACCATTACCGATCGTGACTCGTTTTTTTTGTCCACCGGAAATTCCTCGCAGCATTCCATCACCCACCAAAGTGTCAGCACAAATTTCCAATCCTAAAATCTGTGAAGATAAAGAACAAGAGACCATACAAACAAAAGTTAGAAAGAACTTTTTTCTTAAGATTCCTTTACTATAATAAACTTTAAGCAGGCACCTTCATAACATAGTCCGTGACCACGCTGGCCTCCTCCCCTTCTAATGATGCTGCCTGAATGATGCATAAGCACGGTTAGAAAAATCAACCATCTGGCTAGGAAAAATACTGGTCTTCAGTTATTTTCTAACCTTCATGAAAATATCGAGATCTGGATCAGGCTTAATGTGTGCTTCTCTCTCTCTCCTAGACAACTCTTTTAACATGTCTGTAAATTTTCAAAACCAAACTTGACTGATTTAGACCCATAATAATTTTTTGAAAAAAAAAAAATCTGATTTGAAAGTTTTTGTCGAATCTAACTGACCATAACGAGATCCAACCCCTTGACATCTTGCTGAGAAAGCCAATGTTTCTCTCACTGTCAATTCTCCTAGATGAAGGTCATTCTGACTTACATAAGCTGATGCCCTCTGTGGAACAAACTCATTCATTCCATGGCCATTGTAGGTTACTCTTCCGGAAACCTGTATTTTTTTTTTCAGATGAATCAAGAAGTCTCACAAGATGAATCAAGAAATGAAAATATGGTTTTAAATGGAACCAATTTTTCTTACTTTCAGGTTCGAATCAAGTTTTCCGGCCAAAGCTAGAAGCAAAGTAGTCTTTCCTGAACTCGGAGGGCCTAAAAGCAATGTCATTCTGCAAAAAATCGATATGATTGAATTGAAAACTAGGACGTTTGGTGAGTTTGAAAACTTTGTTCTTCTTCTCACCTGCCAGGCTTGATGATTCCACTGCCATTATGAAGGATTGAGAATGGTTTCTTTGAGCTTGGAAGGATATGGAGAAAATTCAAGAAACCCTTCACAAAGTGATCGAAGGGTTAGTACCATTTATAAAGACGAAACCAAAGTTGGAACTAAAAGAGAAAATTCACCTCTAATTTATTAATGGAGACATTGAATAGTGTCGGTAGTGCTCGACTACCAATGTAAGATTCTGCATCAACATTTAAACTCTCAAACCGGACCTCAATTGTCGGAAGATTGAGTCCAACTCTGTATTAGAAAAATAATGAGGTACACAATGTGCCAAAAGCACAATCGAAAAGTCTTTAAGATCTCGACAACAACAACCCAGATCAATATGTTACCTGTCAATGCGTTCCCTGAGCTTCAACAAGAACTTCTCATTATCATCCTCCGCAATTCTCACAAGCCTATGCAGCAGATTCCTTTTTTCTAGCGCTCCAAGATTCTTGACGTCAATTTCTCTTGGTTCACCATTCTCTTTGGTCAGGATACCTCTTCTCATGCGCAGATAAGATGGCAGTCTCTCAAGAGCTGCCCATTTCAGTGCCTCTTCATCTTCTTCTTCATGGAAAGACCTCGAGAAAACTTCCCTCCCACTGTTCCCCCATATGCTTGAATTGTCTAAACGGGCACTACCGACTCCAAAAAAACTACTACCAGTCTCCATTGTCACTGCTCAAAAGCTGTAGAACCCAACTGAATAAATAAACCGAGGCTTTTCTAAAATTTTAAAGACAGAGAAACTTTAGCCCCTTAATTTCACAGCCGAAGAAAAAATGAGTATCTTCTTCATCCATATCCTCATCTTTCACTTTGTGTACATTGATGGATAGAAAGATCCATTTATCTGTATCTCTGTTACTTCTACAGCAGTTTTGAAGGGAGTCATTGTTTTGAGGAATGTGAATAGGGTGAAGGGTATGTGTAGCATTTGAAATGCAAAGGATCAGCTGAGAATTATATAATGTGATAATAGAGTTGGATGTATTGCCCATTCAAAGAACTAACCGGAAGAAAGAAGGCTTAAATAAATTGAAATGGGGTTGGCAGGAAACTATGTTGATTCTATTCGAAACTGTCCAAAACTTTTGATTGAATTTCAAGGAGTAGTCACTCCTAGCTTCATTTGAAGGCTTTGTTTGGGAAAAAACTTTTACTTACTCAGCTTTTTTGACTTTTTCTAAAATGACTAACGTTTTCTGGTTATATTTTAAATTTTTTTTAAATTATAATGACCAAATTTATCTTTTACATTTTGAACTTTTTTTAAACCCTAAAGAGCAGAAATGTCAAATTAACATAAAGTTTTTAAAAAAAAAATAACTAAATTTTTTAAAATAGATTATTAAGACTTTTTGCTTTGCAAATATATGCGATGAAAATATGACTTCTTACCACTACGATATAAATGATCATATAATTATATTTTTACAATAAGAAAAATGAACAAATGTATATTATTTGTGTCTATCATACAAGTGTATAATTATTTTTAGGACATCACCACTCCTTATACCCTAAACTCTAAAGTGTCCCGACTTTTTTTTTTTTTTTAAATTATTGAATTAGTATGCCGAGGTCGCACGTGTCCCCGTGTCAACCCATATCGAGCTTCTTAGGACATGCATGCATATCAATGTAGGTAGATGGGATCGTAAGGCATTCCGTCAAGATTGAAGAACCAAACAATTACAAAAATGAATTTTGTTCTCGAAAATTAATTTTCACATTGGTGTTGCTCCTTCTCTTCGTCCTAATCATGCAACTGCTTTGAACATCCAAAGAACTGTAAATTTATCAGCAACTAAATAGTAAGTTAGAGGATACATAAAAATTAAAGAATGTGATTCGCTTTTATTTTTCCTCTTTTTTTTTTTTTTTTTTTGGGGTAAATAAATGAACATGCAAGCTTACTACAGAGACCAACAAACAATTCTCTCTCGTTTGGTAGTTTGGTTTTGGGGATAAAGGGAGCTGAAGTTGCTTTTTCAATTTAGATTCTTAAAGTTAAATCTCAACCATCATTAACTAATAATTTGATCATTCAATTTAAAAACATATTTATTAAATTACATCAATGGATGACTGAGATTCAACTTTAGAAATTAAAAAGCAACTTCAGGCTTTTGGGGGGGGGGGGGGGGGGAAGAAATTAAACGCATTTTTCTTTCCATTTTTCCTTCACTTCCCCCTCATTTTCCTTTTTCCCATTCCCGGGCTTAGTACTGTGCATTTGTGATGAGAATCCTAGACTCTAACGAGAGGAATATTTTCTTACCTCCCAATCAATCAAATCTCAGGAGGTCCAGCTTCCCTTGCCCCCGCGGGCATAACACAGTTGGTACTCGAACAGCATATTGTACTCAAGGAGGTCCGCCTTCCCCCGGCCACCCAGATTTGGAAAAGAAAATTTTGAAGTCAGAAAGAGAACAAAAAATGGAAGTAGAGAGGGTTACACCGTAGCCTTCCCTGCATGGCATGCGAGAAGATCATCCTCCTCAAAGCTAAATAGTAAATACATACGAAGACCTACATGCATATAGATACATGCATATAGATACATGCATGAGATGATGATGATGACATGTTCAATGACGCTCATCTCCCATCTCTGTGAAGATAGTGCAAGCAATTAAGTTCTGCCTCGAAATTAAGTAATGTTTGATGACGACCAACTTCTAGAATTTAAAAGGTACAGAGAACTTCAATTCTCAAGGAACAAAAGCTGGTTTCCAATGCCTCCTCAGTTGACTAGAGACAGAGAGAGAAAGACAGAGTGTGTCACTTTGGGTCTAATGGCGTTAAACATTGAATGATTCACTCACTGCAGCTTTTTTTTTTTTTTTTTTCCTTTTTTTTTTTCCTCTGCATCAAAACTCTTTCTGTTTCTCTCTTATTTTATGGTATTTGTGTGAAAAATAAAAATAAAAATTGGTATAATAGTGACATATAATGAAGTTTAAGTTGAGAAAATTAAAAAAAGCTAATAAAAATTAATTTTTTTTATATTTTTTTTATAAGTCAAACAACCCAATTTATACTCCTTTTATTAAAAACATAGTAACAAATATGAAATTCAGAAATTATCTAATAGATAAAAAATTCGTGATTCGTGAATTATTTGGCATAGTTCGAAGAAATATATAAAAAATCTCGACATAATGCTTAAATTCATTAAAATTTTAAAAAGTAATTTAAAAATAATTCGACGAAATATATATTATTGATTTTACTATAGTGATAATATTTTTTTATTAAGTAATAATTTTTTCTATTATATTTGTAATTGTAATTACATAGATAAAAAATTATTTATTAAATTATATGTAAAAATAAAAAACTAAAAAATAAAACGTGCGGGAGAAAGAGGGAAATAAATACTAATTTAAAATTTTATTTATTTAATACATAGTAAATATCATATTAGATTTTCTATTAATTAAATAAAGATAAAATTATCAAAATATAAAAATTATTCTAAATATGCACTAGAATGATCATCGCACTTTAATTGAAGCAAAAAGAAATCAACAATACACATTGTTGATGGCAATATTAAAAGTTTTAAAACATTGCTTCGATTTTAGCGCTGCAGCTATAATTTTTTTTCCCCCCTTTCGTTGGTTAATGCTTTTGTATTTATAATTTTGTTGTCTTTAGTTAATGCCGGTGTGTTTATAATTAAGCCTTTAATCGTGCATGGCATGAGTGCAATAGTGACTGGAAATTGAGCCCGCTCGTCGCAAGTCTCGCGAGTTTGTCGCGAAATTTATGATTAACGACAAATTATCGTTATATTTTCATTACTTCTCAATTTAATCTAAAATTTTTTATATTTCATCAAAATCTCATGAATATATTGTGAGAAATTAAAAATCTCAACTGAATTTTGTTTCCATGGTTGAAACAATAAAAGAGGTAAATAATTATTGACATTTGTTAACAAGTGGCCTGAAAAATTCGCGAAGAATTAATGAAAATATGTTATGTAATAATGCAGCTGTTAACAGAACCTAAAATTATTATATACTTATTATGGTCTTATTTGAAAGTAAAATTTTTAGCAATTTTTGATAATTTTTTAGTAAAAGCTAGTAAGTAAAATTTTCTATGATTTTGATAAAACAGATAAAAATTTTTTTAATAATTTTTGGTAATTTTTAGATATTAGGTAAACAAATACAAATTTTTAGTAATATTTAACAACTTTTAAATGTTTAATAAAAATTTTGATAATTTTTGAATTGAGTTAAAGGAAAATGAGCATTATATTGTTCGTCAACTCAGCAAAAGCCGATATTTTAGCAACCTCCCAACTCAACAAAATTAGCAAGGTCGCATGTGACCCCGTGTCGATCCATATCGAGCTTCTTAGGACACGCGTGCGTACCGATTCAGCTAGATGAGATCGTAAGGCATTCCGTCAAGATTGAAGAACTAAGCAACCACAAAAATGAATTTTGTTCTCGAAATTTAATATTGACATTGGTTTCTAAATTCTCAGTAGCCCAAGAGATGTATCATATTCATAAGATTAGAGAGAACCCCCCCCCCCCCAAAAAAAGGGACCTTACCGTAATGCGTTGGCGTTGCTCTTTCTCTTCGTCCTAATCATGCAACTGCTTTGGACACCCAAAGAACTGCAAATTTATCAGCAATTAAATAGTAAGTTAAGCGGATGCATAAAAACTATAGAATGTAGTTCACTTTCATTTTTTCCTGTTTTTTGGGTAAAGAAATAAAGAATGTAGTTCATCTTATAAATGTAAACTTACTACAGGAGACCAACAAGCAATTCTCTCTCTATCTTGTTTGGTAGTTGGTTTTTTGGGGGGGCAACGGAAAATTAAAAAAAAAAAAGAAAGAAATGGAAGATACTAAACACATTTTTCTTTCCCTTTTTTTCTTCACTTTCCCTTCATTTTCCTCTTCCCATTCCTGGGTTTAATACCATGCATTTGTAATGAGAATCCTAGACATTAACAAGAGAAATATTTGCTTACCTCCCAATCAGTCAAATCTCAGGAGGCGCTTCCCTCTGCTACCCAGAGTTGGCCAAGAGAAATTTGCAGTCAGAAAGAGAATAAATATGGAAGTAGAGGGTTACCAACTTACCATAGACCTTCCTTGCGTGGCATATGGGAAAGAGAACAACTATGGAAACAAATATGATTGATGGATTATGATGACGTATTCAATGACGCTTCTCTCCCATCGGTCTGAGGATAGTGAAAGCAATCAACTCCCGCCCAGCCATTAAGGAATGGTTGATGAGCATGACCAAAAGGATGGAGTGGCTGTGGTGCAAAATAAACTCTAGGAGCCGAGTATGATTTAGTTAAAATAATTTGATTGAATTAATAAATATTATTTAATTGAAATAATATATTTTGATTAAATTATAACTACTAATATTTACGTATTAACCCCTGAAGTGCATCAGCTCCCTCTCACCCATGACCAAAAGCTGCATAGTACTTCAATTCTTAGTGAATAAAGTTGGTTTCCTAAAACCTTTGATTATTTTTCATTCAAAATAATACCGCTCTAGTTAAGTTATATATTCAAATGTATTAATTCATATTCGAATATATGAATTTATATAAAATTACACCGTTTTAAATGAAAAATAATTAAAACGACATTGTTTTAAGAGTCTGTAGTACCCCCTCTTGTTTCGAATTTCTCCTCAGCTGACTAGAGAGAGAGAGAGAGAGAGACTCTGTATTACCATGGGTCTGATAGCCTTGGACATTGAATCAGAGCAATCCCCTCACTGCAACCTTTTAAAATATCAAAACTCTGTTTTTTTTTTTTTTTTTTTTTTTTTTTTTTTTTTTTTTTTTTTCTTGTAAGTGAACTCTGTCTCTGTTTCTCCACTATTTTTATGGTACTTGGATGAAAAAATAAAAAATAAAAATTAATTTAAAAGCACGAAATTTGATTTGAGTAAATTAAAAAAATAATTAATAAAAATTAGAGTTTTTTTTTAAGTTGTTTAATAAATCAAAATCGGACTTTTGGTCTTTTATTGAAACAATAAAAGAGGTAAATAATTATATACTTATTTTTAATGACTTTTGATAATTTTTTGGTAAAAGTTGGTAGGTAATTTTTTTTTTGTATTTGATAAAATAAAATTTTCTTAGTAATTTTTGACAATTTTTACGTGTTTGGTAAATAATTTTTGGTAACTTTTGAGTTGAGTTAAAATAAAATGACCACTATATTGCTCACTAATGTAGCAAAAATCAGCGTTTTGGCAATTTCTCAACTCAGTAAAATTAGCAATTTTTTATATTTTATCAAACAACTAAAACACTAAAAATTGATGGTTTTTTCTCTTTTTAACTCTTCCAAACGGGAACTATGTAATTCTTATTAGGTTTATAGCCCATAAGAAAATATTTTAAATTATTTTTTGTGCTTTAAGTATATTAATTTTAATTAATTTGCGAATATATTTCAATTCACAATGGTGTCCTAACTTACAATAGTATGAAAAAAATATTTAATATTTAAAAAAAATTGTTTTATTTCTTATAAAATATTGATATTTTAAATTTGATTATTACCTCGGAAACTGTTTGACATCACAAAAAAGTACAACTTTGCACTTAGTTTTTAGTTGAGTATTTAATAAAAAAAATATAAAAGTTGGTAAAACTTGAACATGTATTTGATGGAGAGAGTTGGAGAAATTAGTAAAAATTGATTTTGTTTTTGTTTTTTTTTTTTTTTTTTTATAAAAATTGGTGATCAGTCAATCATTCTCTCCATTATTAAATTTTAAAAATTAAATTTGTTTAGTAGAATTATATCCGTCATAATTAAATTAATCGATATTTTCCTTTTAAATGGTGTTGCTAGCCTTTAATGTTGAACTTTTATATTTATATATATATTTTTATATAAATTTTTATTATAATTTCATTATATATATGTATATATATGTGGACACTAAATTACTATTTGATATTATATTTTAAGTATAGTCTACAATTTAAAACATTCTTATTGTTTAATGGGTAATGAATGCTTTGATTAAACTCTATAGAAATAATCAGGTCGAAATGGAAACTAATATATTATTAGAAGAAATAATTTAATTAATTAACATAAGTTAAATAAACAAAATTAGAAAAAAAATTAATTATTAGGGTCACAATCCAAAGTGCACAAACCGACAAAGATTTGGACCACTTACATCTGGAAGGTCTATTAAGGCATCGTTTGGAATTTTAAAAAATAAAATAAATCTTCAAAAAATTCTATTTTGTTTCCCGTCATTTTTAATTTAAATTTTTCACGCCTTTACTAAAAATCTAAAATTCACTTAAAAAAACCAACAATTCGGAATAAGGTTTATCTAATGCGTAAATTTTTTTTTTTAGTAATCATATTCTTCTAGTCAAAATCTTTTAAACGAGTACAATTGTTACTATTTTTTACAAAATTTTTTGAATGCATGGGAACGGATTTGGAAAATCATTCCCACGGTCTAAAAAAAATGAGTAACAAAATTTGAATCCGTTAGAACGGTCTAGTAAATTCGTTCTATCGGATTATTCCGCCAAAGTTAACCTAAACCACATTTTTTTTTATTTTTTCTTGTTTTTTATCACTCCAAACGCCACCTAAATTTTCGTACGGAATTTATAGAATGAGATCCAGAATTACCATGTTGGGTCTCAATCAAATTTGGGCAATTACTGACCCTTATAGTTTGATAGATTAAAAAATTAATTAATAAATTTATAATAAGATATAATTTTTTTAATTCATAAATATACTCTTCAAATTTTACTTTTACCATTTAAATCTAGATTGGTTTTTTGGGTAAAAACTGGGGAGCCCAACGGCTCCGTAGTTACCAAAATAATAAGATTATAAATTTTTTTTAAATTAAAGAAGATTTTAAGTGCTTTTTTTTTTTTAAATGATAACCACCGAAAGGTGTTCATATTATTTTAATAATTTAATATGCTTAATATTTCTGTTCGAATAGCGTTACTCATATAAAATTGTTTAAAAACAGATCAAACAAAAGGGAACGTATCCGATTTGGTTTGCTGCTTCCATTATATATGGATGGTGGCTTAGGGCCCGTTTTGGAGGCTCAAAAATTAGTAAAAAATACTAAAAATTACATTTTGTAATTTTTGGTGCATTTGGTAGAGCCACAATTTTTCTCATTTTTTTGCTTTACTATAGTAAAAAATAAAATCAAAAGTTTTACCAAACACACAAAAATTACCACTTTTTTGCTCTGCTACAGTAATGCTACAGTAAAAAACTTACCAAACACACAAAAAGTTACTACTTTTTTACTTTGCTACAGTAAAAAATTTACCAAATACCTAAAAGTTACAAAAATACTAAAAATTACACTTTATTCCACCAAATCCGCAAAAAAAAAATGTAATTAAAAAAATACACAAAAAACTATCCCAAGTTGAGATTTTTTGCTTTTTTTTAAACATCCTAAGGGCCTCTTAGTAGGGTTAACTAAACTATACTTCGATCTTAATGAGAAATTTTTTAATCATACTTACCCAAACGAGTTAAAGTTCTCCCATCCCATACTCTCTCTACTCAATAGTAAAAATAATTTAATAAGAAAATCAGAATCATATAAATATAAAAATATACCAATAGTATTTCTATATCATTTTTGTTTAATAATTGATGTTGTTGGTGTATTATTTATTATATAAAATTGATGTTTAAGATATTTTATTTTGTAATTGGGTTGGATTCAGATTGGGATAACCAAAATTCTGATGCATCTCCTAGACATGCATGGTGTTTTATCATTTATTTCATATCATATTCCGATTTTATTTTTTAAATTTTGTACCTTTTTTTAGTTAGAGTCGGGATGAAGTTAATTAATAATAGGGTTATTAAGTTAAATTACCATCCACAAATTCTAAAAAACAGTCTAAATATTTGAACAGGCCGGACACTCTTGAATTATAGAGCCCATACAAAATTTCATAGGAATTTTTTTCCATGGAAGAACTTGGGACTGATTAAACCCAATAATAATCATTTTCGGCCTAAGCTCCACCGGCCCATTTTAATATCTGCTGAGGGGCTTTCTTTAAAGAAAGGTTGAAGTACTGTAACGTCTTGGTTAGCTATCGTGGGATTGCACTTGTGTAAAGGTCTCTGGGTTGTTAGGATAATTTAAAAAAAAAAAATGAAGAAGAAGAAAAAAAATTATTTTAACGGGGTGTTTGTAGTGACAAAAAGTGAGATAAAGTTAGATAATTTGATATAATTTGTGGGTTCGTAATTTGTACAGTGAAATAAAAAGTGAATAATTTTTAAAAGTTTTAAGAGATTTTTAGTATTTTATATCGCGTCAAATAGACCCTCAGTCAATAATGCGGCAAAAATAATGAGTAAAAACAAGGTTTATTTCACCTACTTTGCTTGTAGTTTTGCCTTTGTACACATAGATGATAAGCCACACAAAATTTTTAAAATGTATACCTAAACCTCTATAATTTGTATTTATATTCACTCAAACCTCTCCGGTTAGATTTAAAATCCAAAAATTATTATTTTATCAATTCATTAATATAAAATTACCTTTATACTCTTATTATTAATATAAAAAACGCACGAGAAAGAAAGTTGAGAGTAAGTTTATTCCGTTATTGTTTGATATTAATAAAAAAAAAGAAGAAATTAAAATTTTCATTCTTTCAACTGTAGTTTATTAGATTAACAATAGAAACAAGTAATGATAATTTAAAGTGGTGTTTTAGCTCAGTGAAACTGTCTCTCTTGCCCACTTACCCTGCTCGGGTTCTACTCCGGTCTCCCTCCTAACCCCACTTACCAATAAAAAAAAAAAAAGGTAATGATAATTTATATACACATATATAGCAACTCTTTAGTCAACTGTTCAACCAGTCTAAACTGTCTGCCTTCTGTTTCTGCAATTGAGAATAAGTCTGAGATAATTACTAATTTATATATAATATAAATTTGAAATATTAATGTAAAGTATAATAATTTAAATTACTAATATAGAAAATGTGGACAAAAAAATTTAATAAATTAATTAAAATGTAATTTTTATTGTAAAAAAGGCCATATCATAATTTAAATATACAGGTGTAAAAGTAATTTCATATTATTAAATTGGTCAATAATTATTTTTAGATGAAAAAATTATAAATTTGAGTAAATATAATACAAAATTTATGAAATTCATACAAATTTCACGAGATCTAAATATACATTTATAAAATTTACGTGCACAAAGTGAAAACTATTAAGATACAAGTGAAGTACACCGGAAAAAATATCACAACTGCGAAACGTTGGCGGTGGCGGGTGTAAGCGGGGGCAATTTCGTTGTAGTGCTAGTTGGCCATATCACCCATCATTGGCCTTTTTTTATTATTATTTTCTCTCTCCTACTTTATAAGAAAGGAAAATGTTGAAAATAATATCATTTGGAATTCATGTCGGAATAGACATTCCTAATCGCGTTGGTGTCCAAATAAAGGAAGGGAGATAAATTTACGTGCATTCCCTTACGACTCATTCTCTCCTGGTTTCAAGGGGGCTGCATTAAACAAAATAAAAGGTGAAAATTTATTTATTTTTTAATAATTTGTAATTTTTGATATTTTATATTAATTGTATTTCAATTAAATTTTTAAAATTTTTATTTTTATTTTAAAAATAATTTTAATTAAAATAAATTGGAATCATTGGATTAAATGTAAACAAATCCTTACTCTTTATTTTTCACTGCAGCCCCTTCAATGGATATTTTTACTGCAGCCCCTTGAACTCCTCTCGTCTCTCCTTCATTTAAATGGCGAAATAATGACCCTGTTTGGCACCACAAAAAATCACCAACTTTAACTACTTTTATACTTTTCTCTATTCAAAATTTTCTACATTTCACTTTTATGTCACTTTTTTTTATTTATGTTGTACTTTTTGTCTCCTTTTTTGTCAACCAAACACCCTCAATAAAACAAGGGTGTAAAATCTGGAATTTAGATTTGACTTTGGAGGTGTTTGGTTGAAAAAAAAAAGTATAATAAAAATATAAAGAGTTGACGTAAAAGTAATAAATGACGAAATTTGATTGAAGAAAATTGATAGACTTTGATGAGTTTTGGTGAGTTTTTAGTTTTTTTAAATATACCCAATAGGGCCTTAATTTTAGAGTTTAATTATTAATTAAGGTCATTTCATTATTTTGGTACTTGAGTTATCCTTTTCTCTTTTTTTTTTTTTTTTATCTTGGAGTTTAATTGATAAAATTTCTTAGAAGTGCTTTTTAATCTGAAATGAATAACTTTCTATATTTTTTAAATATTTGGTAAAATTTTGTAAAGAGATCGAAAGGGAGATTGTGTCATAGGTCTGATAGCCTTAAACTTTGAATAAGAGTGGCGCACTCACTGCGGCTTTTCTTTTATTATTATTATTATTATTATTATTATCTTTTCTGGCATCAAAAGTTCAAAACTCTGTTTTTGTTTCTATGCTATTTTCTGGTAGTTGGATAAAGAAATTAGTATAAAAGTCATGCGTGATAAAATTTAATATGAATAAATTTAAAAAAGTTAATAAAAATTTAAAATTTATTTATTTATTTTTATAAGCGCCAAACACCCCGGCTTGTATTCCTTTTATTGAAACCATATTAGCAAATTCGGCATTGTAAAATTATTCGATGAGTTCAAAAATTTGTAGTTTGCGAATTATTTAAGGTAGTTCAGGAAAAAAGTATAAAAATCTCAACATAACATCTAAATTCGTTATAAAAATTAAGAATAATTGTGAAATAATTCGGTGAAATATATAATAATTAATAAATTTTTCTGTTATATCTATAACCATAATTACATAAAAATTATTCATTAAATTATGTTCAAAAATAATGAACTAAAAAATAAAATATGGTAGAGAGAGGAAAATAAATATTAACTTAAAAATTTATTAATTTAATGCATAATAAATAACATATTCGATTTCTTATTAATTAAATAAAGATAAAATTGTCAATATAAAGACAGTGTTTTAAATATGATTTAACAATATCGCCACTCTTTAATTAAAGTAATAATTAAATAATACATACAATGTTGAAAGTTTCAAAGCATTGCTTTGATTCCAGCGCTACAGCCAAATATATTTCTTTTTTTTTTTTTCCTTTTTGTCTTTAGTTAATGCTTGTGTATTTATAATTAAGTCTTTAATTGTGCATAGCATGCATGCAACGCTGACTGGAAATTGATGATTAACAATAAATTATCGTGGTATTTTTATTA
The DNA here is from genome assembly GCA_019916065.1 of Vitellaria paradoxa. NCBI lineage: Eukaryota > Viridiplantae > Streptophyta > Magnoliopsida > Ericales > Sapotaceae > Vitellaria > Vitellaria paradoxa. The sequence continues at coordinate 3,080,188 of CM034242.1, forward strand.
TTTCGTGATTTAATCAGATTTTTTTACTTTTCATTAAAATCTCTCAAATATATCGAAATTAAAAATCTCACCGAATTTTATTACTATGATTGAAACAATAAAAGAAATAAATAATTATTCGCATTTGTTAACAAGTGCTCTGAAAATCCATTAAAGACTAATGAAAATATGTTATGTAATAATATTTTACACTTTTTCATATATAATTTCATCAAGTTGTAAAACATTATTATGTGACATGTACTGATTAGCTCTTGACGAGTGCCCTCGCGCTAGTTAAGAGAATCCATCATCATTATATACGTGTGATGGTTCCGTTTGAATGTTAAATTTTTAGTAACTTTTGGTAATTTTTTGATAAAAGTTGGTGAGTAAAATTTTTTATGCTTTTAGTAAAATGAATAAAAAATTTTTAATAATTTTGAGTAACTTTCAAGTGTTTGGTAAATAAATATAAATTTGTAGTAATTTTTGATAACTTTTAAGTGTTTGATAAAAATTTTAATAATTTTGAGTTGGGTTAAAATGAAATGACTACTTGCATTGCTGGCCAACTTAGCAAAAGTAAATTTTTTGGCAACCTTTTAACTCAATAAAATTAGCAACTTTTGGTATTTTACCAAACATTTAAAACACAAACACTATAAGGACTCGTTTGACAACGCTGTTATTTTTTTGTTATTATTTTTCTGTTACCGTTTTTTATTTTTTATTTTCTGTTGCTGTTTATTTTTCTGAAATAAAAACTAAAACTACGTTTGAAATACAAATTTGTTTATAATTATTAATTTTTTATTTTAGAAAATATTTAATTTTATTAGTTTTAAAAAAATTAATAGAACTAAATAAATATATTTTATATTAATTTAATTTAAATAATATAATTAATTAAATTAATACAGTAAATTATTTATTAAAATCATTTAATTCAATAAATATAAAATATATTAAATTATATTATTTATTAAAAATAATTTAATAAAATATATTCATATTAAATAAATAATTAAATTAGATTAATTATTAAATTAAATTATTTATTTTTAATTAATTAAATTCATTTAATTATTTATTAAAATAATTTAATAAAATATATTTTATATAAATTAAATTAATTAAATCATAAATAATTTAATAATTATTATTAAATTAAATTAAAAATTAATGTAATTTACTTATTTATTATTAATTATTTTATATAAATTAATTTAATTATTAAATTAAATTAATTAATTATGATATTTATTTCAGGTAATTTAGCAAGAATTAATTATTAAATTAAATTAAATTAATTAATTTAGTTTTATTATTTATTAAAAATAATTTATATTAATTTATATAATTAATTTAATTTATTGAATTTAATTATATTATTTATTAAAATAACTTATTTTAATAAAATATTTGAATAAAATAATTTATTTTTATGTAATGTAACAAAAATAGACAAACTTTTAAAATTGACAAAATATTAGCAATAGAAAAGAAAACCCGAGTGAAAACACATTTTTTCTGTTTATGTTTTCATTTTTTTTAAAAATAAAAAAACGGAAACATGTTTATCAAATATACTTCTATTGCGAGTTTATAAAATTTTAAAAAAATAAACAGAAAAACAGAAAAAAGAAACGCTATCAAACGGGACCTTAAGGAGCATATGTCCCACCAACAAAACCACGGTGCCATTGGATTGTATATTTGAAAAAAATAAATAAATAAATAACAAAACAGTGGCTGCGATGGAGAATTATTCAAACTGTAACGTTACAAAATTTATCTCTTTTGGAAGTTAAATGCCTTGAAGGACAGCGCAGAGATGGATGCAAAGAGCACAGGTATCCCTACTATGATGATTGCAACGTAACCCAGAAAGTCATGCTCGAAATCGAAGTAATTCTTCACGAATTCTTTCACTGTTTCACCGGTGTCGATCCTCTCCTCAATGTCTCCAAACTGTGAAGCAACCAGCCCATACAGAGTCCAAGAGACTGGGCAAATGTAATAGTACCATCTCCACCACACTGGAATTCTCTGTCACCCCCAAAAAATATATATATATATATATATAATTTGTTTTAGATATATATATCATTATAAGTTATCGCATACCAGCCCATTAGAAAAATTATTCTCCCATTATAAGAGATGAATTTCACTCATCTTAACGTTTAGTTTTAAGGTTGAAACCCCTCCTTTTATGTAATTAGGCTTTTCAGGCCAACGTAAGGAGATTGTTAAAAGTTCTCACAACGGCTCACGAGAAAAACAAATATAAGAAATGGACTTCGCTCCTCTAACACTTAAGTTTTAAGGTTAAGCTCTCTCCTTGATGTTTAGTCAGACTTATTTACATATATATATATATATATATATATATATAAGCACACTTTTTTTTTTTTTGAGTTTTGATCTGCGGTTATGAAATTTGAAAGAAGTCAAGAGATCTTACGGTCTTTGGGATTAGAAAACCCGAGAAAAGGCTCCAGAGAGCATATAATGCAGCAGTTACTATGGCAGCAATGCTGGGATTAGGAGTACTGGCTATAACCATCATCCCCAAGAATGTGTAGGACAGCAAGCTGAAGTAGGTGAAGAACAAATACCAAACGAACTTGGCAGCTGTAAATTTGAATCCGATCATCGCGAAAGTTATGACTCCGTATGAGATGGCCTGAACGAATACATACGGAAGCTCAATCACAACCTGCTTAAATTAAACGAACAAGCGAGGAAAATGTCATGAATAATATCTTCAAATTTTTCTAGAATAAAAAAGTCTGCAGCAGTTACTCTTGATATTTGGATGAATTCCCTTTTTCTTTTCTTCCCCCCCCCCCCCCCCCGGCCCGGGGGGGGCTAACACTTACTTGTCCGAAAGCATATGGCAAAGCCGAGTACATTCCAGCTGCAGATTCTCTGTAAAAGACAGTTCTCTCTATAGCAACTACTGGCTGCACCGCATACGAATTTTGGACACCAAGAAATAGGACAGAAGCATACATAGGACCCATTGCATTAAAAATATCTTGCTCCTTTCCCCTGCCATAATCCAAAAACAATTTGAATAAATACAGGGAACTAACTAAGAAATGGAGGAAGAACATACGAGAATTGGATTCCATGGCTTTTGACGAATGTACATTTTGGTGCCAAGATCCCAAAAAATTGTGCCGAATAGCAAAGCTGCCATAATTGTGAACAGGATTCTCACAGCATTGTAGGGAGGGTTTCTCCAGTACGACAAGTTCTGTTTCCATAGGCATGCCATACACTGGATGAAGAAAGGTTGTGAGTATTTGGTTGGAAAATATAAATCTTTCGAGCCCGGAGGAGGTTCGTTCAGTCTCTTGATCAGTTCTTTGTTTCTCCTGGTTCAGTCATCATAGTATTAAATGCTAGAATTTGAACATTCGTTGTGCCAAAAATATTGGCTCTTACCACATTTTTACTCCAATACCGAACGTTCTCAAAGTTTAGATAGTTTATTGAGAATGTAGGGCATAAAAGCTTGCCTGTATAGTTCTGAGTTCTTGTACAAACCAGCAAAGTCAACCCCAAGAGCTTCTTCTTGTGCTGCTGAAGTCACCTCTAACATCCATGTTGCCGGATTATCGCCGTCTTTTATTTTACGAACTCCATTGATTCCTTCAAAATAGCTGATCAGATGAGAAGAATGGGGGCCTAAAGGACCAACATATATTTCTTCACCTCCTTGTTTAAGAAAAAAAAGCTACAAATTCCAAAACAGTTATTCTTCAGTTCCCGTAATAAATTTAGAAATTAAGGTAAATGAATTTTAGTCAAGTAACAGATTGCCTAGCTACCTCGTCAAAGGAATCAAATATGTCGATGCTTGGCTGATGAATGGTGCAGACAACAGTTCGTCCTGTGTCCACCGTGTTCCTTACTGTTCTCATCACAATGGCTGCAGCTCTAGCATCGAGTCCTGAGGTTGGTTCATCCATGAATATTATGGATGGATTGGCTACAAGCTCGATTGCAATTGTTAACCTCTTGCGTTGTTGAGTCGATAGACCATTCACCCCAGGCAAGCCGACAAGCGCTTCCCTCAATGGGGTTAGCTCAACAAGCTCCATTACCTCATCAACAAACACCTACAATTCACCATTTACGTCCACAATCAGCAAAGCCTAAGGGTGAGTTTGAAGTGAGGAATTGGGGAGAGAAAAAAAAGGGAAGGAAAAATACCTAAATGCGTGCTTATTAGACTGGATTAGAAAATTAAAAAAAATAAAAGTTATTCATCAATAAAAAAGTTTTTCAATTTAATTATTTTTAATTTCTCAAATCTCAAGATTTTTCCCTTCCATTGTCCATTACAAACCAAACAAGATGAGTAATTTTGAACCCCCGAACCCTTTTCTTTTTCCTTGGCAAATACTTGATCCAAACATAGACTAAATTAAAAAATGAAATTGGCATATTTCTGGTGATTGGGACACACCTTTCTAGTGGAAGAATCAACTTCACAAGGCAACCGAAGCCATGCAGAAAATTGCAAGGACTCGTAAACTGTAACATGAGGAGAATGAATATCATTTTGCTCACAATATCCTGCCGTGCGAGCAAATGTTTCTTGCTTTTTTGGGAATCCTGATATTGTGATTCTTCCTTCAATATATCCACCTGTTTTTCTACCAGCCAAAACATCCATCATAGTAGTTTTACCAGCCCCACTAACACCCATTAGAGCTGTAAGAACTCCGGGCCTGAAAGAACCACTCACACCTTTCAGAAGTTCTAGGCGCTTTTCGAGTATACCTTGAGCTTTCATTTCCTGCAAGTTCAATAACAACTTAATTACAATGTTCAAGCAACTTAGTCCTCGATTTAAAACATATAAATAAATTTTACACTCCAAAAAGCATAATCTTATGTCTTCAAGTTTTCGAATTTTAGCCTTCGAGTTGAAATAGGGATTATAGCAACATTCTAACACACAAAACTTCAAAATACCCGTGGCATATCTATTGAATATTTGATGTCATTGAAAGTGATAGATAGGGGTTCAAATGCAAGAATCATTCCCCGATTCTTGTTCTGATTTGCTTCACTAATGCTGCCTACACTGAAAGGCCCTGATGAGGATGATGCACCTCTTTGAAATTCAACTTCTGTTTCTGCACAATTAAGCCACCGCCATTGTAGCTAAAAACCCACAAATTACAAATGTTAAAATCAGAGAGTTAAGTAACCCACCCAAAGAGACCTCGACTCTTGATGATAGCTCAACAGACCCTCCTGCTTTACTAGCATTCCTCTCAGCCAAGATTTCTTTAGATAGAACTGCATGAGGCTTCCCAAATGCTAGATTGCATTGAACCATTTAGTAGAAAAGGATGAATACCAAGAAATTTAATTAGGCCTTTGTTGAATTTTTTTTTTCAAAAAAAAAAAAAATAAAGAAAAAGAAAAGGTAATAATATCCAAAAGTAATTTTTTTGGTAACTTACGATTGAGATATGTTAGAGCCAAAATGAAAAGAGCATTGAACAGAAAAACATATGTAGCTAGAACTCCTACGCCAATCCAATACCAATGTGCTTCTGGAAATAATCCGCGAGACTTCAGTACTGTTACTCCTAACGGTTCTGTGGAATTAGGAGGCACCTATAACACCAAAATTTTCAAACTTCAATACAAAAACTTCCCCCCCTCTCTCTTTCTTTCTCTCTCAAAACCTTTTCTTACTTGTCTCCAACTGTTACCAAGAAATTCATTCACTGCTAAAGCATTTTGCGCATACATCAAAGGTGAGAGCCAATACCCCCATATCCACCATTTCTTTATATTTTCTGATGCAAAAAAAAAAAAAAAATACTTCTAGCAATTAAAACCATATCATACCAACCAGAGAAAACAATGTTCAACCACTATCTATTCTTTACCTCTTGACAAGATAAATCCTCCCAACACAAAAAATACAAGTAATGCAAATGAGCCGAATGTGTTTGCTACAATCATGTTCCGTCCCAATGATCCAATGAGCCGAAACAGAGCAGAAGCTGATTGGTTTAGGCATAGTAGTATAAGGTACATTTTGAACAACCTACCAATGAAAAAATATATGAGATTATGAATGAAAATCTAAAAGCTAAAGAGTCAACTACAGTCTCTTTGCATTACCTGCCAACATTTGGATCAAACCCAATGACATAATAAATAGTGAACACCCAAATTCCCACTTCCACAAGTGTTATCAAGATTTTGAAGATCCATGTTGGTACAGCATATGCCCAAGCCGGAAAGAAAAGATGGTCCCTTTGCTTGTAAAAAGTGGGAAGCTTCAATACTGTCATGCCCATCTCTGCCGTCCCATTAAACATGATTCGAGTGAGACTAAAGAACAGAGCACCCATGTAAATCGTACCATCTTTTTCTGTTTTCTTGGACATGTTAGTCCGTAGAAATACTGTCATTGAAATGAATGCTACGATAATAAGCTGAAACAGAGACAAACAATCAGTGATGTGAAGTAATTACTTCGAGTATTTTATTTTAGTTTTGACCCAAAACAATGAAAATTATTTTAAAGTGTGAAATGAATTTTAGGTGGAATTAGGTTTGTTTTTCTGTATTCTGTATTTCATATTTTAAAAATCCTAAAATAAGAAAACCAAAAATACTGTATTTTCTTTGTTTTGAGATTTTTTTATTTTAGATTGGAAACGCTCAGAATATTTTTTTGTCATTTTTTATTTCACGCGTAAACCCATTTTCTGTTTTTTAAAATAAATTTTGAAAACACAAATGACAAAATACGTTTGAGCTGTTTTCCTTATTTTCAAAAGTGTAAAATGAAAAATGAGCTCAAAATAGAAAATAGAAAATAAAAACAAAAATAAAAAATAAAAAATAAAAAAATAAATCAAATGACATCTTTTTTTTTTTTGGTAATTAAGAAATGACATCTTAATTGTTTGATCTGTACTAACTTGAGTCATCTTAAATATGTGGAAGAAAGAATTCCTTCTCATGAGCAAATATTCTCTGGACATGAGAGTTTTGAACAGCTCCTTTTTACTAGCACCAAACTTCTTAGTTGTTAAGGCTGCAGGGTGGCTCTTGGCTTTGTCAAACGGGACAAAGAGCTCATCACCTAGCTTCCGACCAACATGAAATGACTGAAATGCTCCAGCAAATTCCTGGACAGTAACAAAACTATAAGGAACATCCCTCCTAGCCCAGTACTGCCCTTGATCTTTTCTTGATGTAACCTGATATTATTAGATAGTAACAAAACTGTAAGGCTTATATCTCCAAGTCCGGTGCATTCAAATTAACTGAACACAAAATCATATGAAGTTTATTTAAAGAACATTTGAGTTCAAGAAATTACTTCTTGTAAAAAGTCAGCAACTCCTTTCCTCTTTGGACACTTGAAGCCAACGTGATCAAAGAACTCTAGCACGTTTTCCCTGGGTCCTTCATACACGATTACACCATCCGAGAGGAGAATTACATCATCAAACAAGTCGTAAGTTTCTGGTGCCGGCTGGAGAAGAGAGATAACAGCAGTTCTTTGAAATATATGGATGGTGTTTCTAATTGAGTTCACAATCTGAAAAGTTGTGGAACTATCCAAGCCAGTTGATATCTCATCCATGAACAGTGCCCGGGCTGGTCCGACTAGCATCTCTCCTGAAACATATTTCACCAAAACAAGTAATTATCATAAAAATCAAGTTAAGAGCTCATTTTTTGAATTGTTACAAGCTGGTATACACCATTACCAATCGTGACTCGCTTTTTTTGTCCGCCAGATATTCCTCGGCGCATTCCATCACCCACCAAAGTGTCAGCACAAATTTCCAATCCTAAAATCTGTGAAGATAAAGGACAAGAAACCATACAAACGAAAGTTAGAATGACCTTTTTCTTAATATTCATTTACTAAAATTAATTTTAAGCAAGCACCTTCATAACATAGTCAGTGACCACGCTGGCCTCCTCCCCTTCTATTGATGCTGCCTGAATGATACATGAGCACAGTTTAGAAAAATCAACCAACTGGCTAGGAAAAAACTGTTCTTCAGCTACTTGCTTACCTTCGTGAAAATATCGAGATCTGGATCAGGCTTAATGTGTGCTTCTTTCTCTCTCCTTGACAACTCTTTTAACAAGTCTGCAAATTTTCAAAACCAAACAGCATGATTTAGACCCATAATAATTTCTTGAAAAAAAATTCTGATTTGAAAGCTTATGTTGAATCTAACTGACCATAACGAGCTCCAACCCCCTGACATCTTCCTGAGAAAGCCAGTGTTTCTCTCACTGTCAACTCTCCTAGATGAAGGTCATTCTGACTTACATAAGCTGATGCCCTCTGCGGAACAAACTCGTTCATTCCATGGCCATTGTAGGTTACTCTTCCGGAAACCTGTTTGTTTATTTATTTTTTAATTGTTCTTCGTTTCCAGTAAGGCAACTGGAAATCTCACAAGATGAATCAAGAAATGAAAATATGGTTTTAAATGGAACCAATTTTTCTTACTTTCAGGTCCGATTCAAGTTTTCCGGCCAAAGCTAGAAGCAAAGTAGTCTTGCCAGAGCTCGGAGGGCCTAAAAGCAATGTCATTCTGCAAAAAATCGATCTGATTAAATTGAAAACTAGGATGTTAGGTGAGTTTGAAAACTTTGTTCTTCTTCTCACCTGCCAGGCTTGATGATTCCATGACAATTATGAAGGATTGACAATGGTTTCTTCGAGCTCGGAAGGATATGGAGAAAACTCAAGAACCCCTTCACAGAGTGATCGAAAGGTTAGTACAATTTATAAAGACTAAACCAAAGTGGGAACTAAAAGAGAAAATTTACCTCTAATTTATTAATAGAGGCATTGAATAGTGTCGGGAGGGCTCGACTGCCAACATAAGATTCTGCATCAACATTTAAACTCTCAAACCGGACTTCGATTGTCGGAAGATCAAGTCCAACTCTGTATTAGGAAAATAATGAGGAACACAATGTGTCAAAAGCACAATCGAAAATTCTTTAAAATCTCAACAACAGCCCAGATCAGTACGTTACCGGTCAATGCGTTCCTTGAGCTTCAACAAGAACTTCTCATTATCATCCTCCGCATTTTTCATAAGCCTCTGCAGCAGATTCTTTTTATCTAACGCTCCAAGATTCTTGACATCAATTTCTATTGGTTGGCCATCCTCTTTGGTCAGGATGCCTCTTCTCATGCGTAGATAAGATGGCAGTCTCTCAAGAGCTGCCCATTTCAGTGCTTCTTCATCTTCTTCTTCATGGAAAGACCTCGAGAAAACTTCCCTCCCACTGTTCCCCCATATGCTTGAATTGTTTAAACGGGCACTACTGACTCCCAAAATACTATTACGAGTCTCCATTCTCCACTGCTCAAAAGCTGAAAGACCCAATTGAATAAATAAACCGAGGCTTTTCTAAAATTTTAAAGGCAAAGAAACTTTAGCCCCTTAATTTCAAAGCTGAAGAAAAAATGAGTATTTTTTTCATCCTTATCCTCATCTTTCACTCTCTGTATATTGATGGATAAAAAGATCCATTTATCTGTAGCTCTGTTACTTCTACATCTGTTTTGAAGGGAGTAATGATTTTAAGGAATTTGAATAGAGTGAAGGGTATGTATAGGATTTGAAATGCAAAGGATCAGCTGAGAATTATATAATGTGATAATAGAGTTGAATGTATTGCCCATTCAAAGAACTAAAAAAGAAAAAAGAAATCTTAAAAAAGTTGAAATTAATGGGGTTGGCAGGAAACTATGTTTACCGTAAACTTTCGAAAACCTCTGATCGAATTTCCAGTCACAGTCACTCCTAACTTCATTCTAAGAAGCACGGACGCCTGCCATTATGTGCACCCCCGCGCGCGCGCGCGTGTTAAACACATTGCGAGTTTGAAGAAGAAAAACTTGAAATCAAATTCATAACAATATTAATTTAGGCTGCATTTGACATCGGTAGCCATTAGCCAAGCTAAATGCTAGCTTCAACAGTGGTTGGTCAAATTTACCCTCTTACATTTTAACATTCTTTTAAACTTTCAAGGATAAAAATGTCAAATTAACAAAAATTAAAAATCTACCTAAAAAAGCCACTTTTTTTTTTCCTTTCCAAACACAAAAACAGCTAGCTAATTTTTAGTTAGCTAGTGGCTAGCTAAATTTCTTCCCAAACCAAACCTTATACTTGTTAGCCTAACCTTTCCTCCTCAATTTTTTTAAAATAGATTATTAAGATTTTTTGCTCACATTGTTTTGCTATTATATATGATGAAAACATGATTTCTTGCTACTATGATATAAATGATCACATAATTATATTTACAATATAAAAAATAAATAGTTATTATTTGCATGTACCATGTAAAAGTGTATAATTGTTTAAAGATGTGTCCACGTCGTGTCCTGTTCTAACTTTTTTTGAAAATAATTGCATTAGGATACCAAGGTCGTATGCCGGGGTGGACCCAAGATTTTGAGTTTGCCTAGACTGAACAAAGATTTTAAAAATAAACTAGACTGTATTATAAAAATTTAAGTTGGACAAAGAATTTAAAAGTAAAATGGGATGGATTACAAAAATTTAGGGTGTGCTGAATTTAAAAAAGAACATTTTTTGAACTAAAAAAAAAAAATTGGGCCAAGTTACTCAGGCTACAGCTCGAGTCAGCCAGACTCTGCGCCTGCCCCTGGTCACACGTGTCCCCGTGTCCATCCATACCGAGCTTCTTAGAACAGACATACCCATTTAGCTAGATGGGATCGCAAGGGATGCCATCAAGATTGAAGAACCAAACAATCATATAAATGAATTTTGTTCTCGAAATTTAATATTTACATTGTTCCTAATTAAATTCTCAGCAGCACAAGCGATGTATCATATTCATAAGATTAGATCATTAGAAAGGTGGGGAACAAAAAAAAAAAAAAAGACCTTACCCTAATGCGTTGATGTTGATGTTGCTCATTCTCTTCGTCCTAATCAAGCAACTGCTTTGAACATCCAAAGAACTGTAAATTTATCAGCAACTAAATAGTAAGTTGGAGGATACATAAAAATTAAAGAATGTAGTTCACTTTCATTTTTCCTTTTTTTTGGGTAAAGAAATAAAGAATGCAGTTCATCTTATAATGCAAACTTACTACAGGAGACCAACAAACAATTCTCTCTCTATCTTGTTTGATAGTTTTGTTTTTTGGGGGGAACGGAAAGGAAAAAAAATGGAAGATATTAAACACATTTTTCTTTCCATTTTTTTCTTCACTCTCCCTTCATTTTCCTTTTCCCACTCCTGGGCTTGGTACCATGCAATTGTAATAAGAATCCTAGACATTAACAAGAGAAATATTTTCTTACCTCCCAATCAATCAAATCTCAGGAGGTGCTTCCCTTTGCTACCCAGGTTTGGCAAAGAGAAATTTGTAGTCAGAAAGAGAACAAATATGGAAGTAGAGAGTTGATAGCCTTCCTTGCGCGGCATATGGGAAAGAGAACAAATATGGAAACAAATATGATTGATGGATTATGATGACATATTCAATGACGCTTTTCTTCTCTCCCATCGGTCTGAGGATAGTGCCAGCAATCAAGTTGCGCCTAGCAATTAAGGAACGGTTGATAACCAGCTTCTAAATGAACAAAAGCTGGTTTCGTGTCTCCTCAGTTGACGAGAGAGAGAGAGAGAGAGAGAGAGAGAGAGAGAGAGAAACTGTGTCACTGTGGGTCTGATAGGCTTAAAACATTGAATCAGAGCGATCCACTCACCGCGGCTTTTTTTTGCATAAAAGCTCCGTTTCTGTTCCTCTGCTAATTTTATGCTATTTGGATGGAATAAGAAAATAAAAATTGGAGTAAAATTAATACGTGCCAAAATTTAGCTTGAGAAAGTCAACAAAAATTAATAAAAATTAAAATTTTTTTGGGCTTTTTTTTATAAACCAAACACTCCGACTTGTATTCCAATAAAAGAGGCAAATAATTATTATATACTTATTATAGTTCCATTGGGAAGTCAAATTTTTTTGATAAAAATTGGCGGGCAATTTTTTTTTTTGAGGGGTAATTTAGAGTATCCGGGTTAATTTGTGGCTAACTTTTAAGTGTTTAATAAAATAAATAGAAATTTTTAATAAATTTTGATAATTTTTAGGTATTTTGATAAAAATTTTAATAACTTTGGAATTGATTAAACTAACATGACTACTATATTTGTCACACCCCACTTAAGGATGTAACCGGCCGAGTACCCTAAGCCTTAACTTAAGGAACACGCAAGCCAAATGCTCATTCAACCAAAATTTACTAAAGAACATTCAATAAAAAATAACCTTGTCATTTAAAAATTTACGAGAATAAGTAAAACATTCTACTAACGTTTCAAACTCAAAACAATTAAATAACAGTAATTAAAATTTATTCAAATCATCAAACTCTAATATAGCTACCAAAATAAAATCCATCAATAAAATGTAAAATTATTCCTAAGAGGCCACGACTTAAAGGTCCCACTGCCAGAGTCCATGTCTAATCCCTTCCAGGCTCACCTGAAAAATGTTAAAAGGAGGGGTGAGCTAAAAGCCCAGTGAATGGATTGCCAAGCCAAAATAATAATATCCATTTGAAAATAATAAATTTTCAAATAACCAATTTAATCCAGAAAATTTTCCAAGTAACCATGTCCATGCATAATCAATAATAATTTCAAAACCTGCACATCAGAGTGCAATAACATCCATAATTCATCCCGTCAATCACAACAGTGATAACAAACATTAATCCATGGATATATGGAAACTAAATATAAAATGTGCCAATATACTTTCTCGTGGACAGTGCCCGTTGGATCCAATATCGTACTTAGAGTCACCCAGTCTGGCTCCTGGGTTCATCCTTAAGCCGATCCGATTGAGGTCACCACGGTTTTCACGGGCCTGTTCCTACAATCGTTGAGAACTAGGGTCACCACGGTTTTCACGGGCCTGTTCCCTAGTTGCCAGAGTCACACCACTTAAGGAGCCTGTCCCCTGGACTTTAATTTTTATTTCCAATAACCACAAAATAATTTTTCCATCACAATCTCATAATTTCCAGGATTAAACACAAGTGTCCAAATAATTTTACCTATGCTCAATAGCATAAAACATATAATATTATTATCAAAACAATATAATTTTTCACAAAGAATAATCCAAAAATTTTCAACTTTCAAATCTTTATGCATGGAATAATTTATAAAATAATACTAGTAAGGCAAACCACTCACCTGGTGTCTAAAGATGTACACGTAAAATAAATCAGGATAATCCCTCACAATCCTGAATTCACGAAATTAAATACCTATTATTTAAAATCTATCATAAAATTTACATAATATAAACCCTTAACTCCTCTAAAATAATTTAATTAATATTAATAATTAACTAACTTAATCACGTTGACCCAATAATGGCAGTAGCGCCAAAACCAAATTTCACATCCACATATATATATATATATATATATATATATATATATATTTCAATTAATCCACTCTTTAAAAACATAAAATTCACACATATACATATATATATATACATTCCACGCTGCACATATGGCAGCCTTTGCCTAAAAAATTTATTTATTTATTTATTATTATTATTTTTTTTTAAAACAATCTGTCAAAAAGGTTTTGGAACCCAATTTAAACAATCTGCCATTATTGATTGAGAGACCACAATTTCACAGTGCGAACAATGGAAAGAATTTTTTTTTTTTTTTCACTGTCAAACCCAAATCAGAAAATAAAGAGAAAAAAAAAATAATAAAACTAACCTGTGGAGCTAGATTATTGCCGTAGCTCTTCTCCCTCTTCTTCTCTCTTTATCTCTCAGATAGGATAATAAAACTCTAAGAAAACACCCACTATTTATAACCTTAACTTTTTAATCGTATGCTATTATGTCTATTAAATTACAGTAGGTCTTCAATCCTAATCCAATTAGGATAACCTTTAAATTTATCCAATGGTCCACAATTACCCCAAACATTAAATAAATTAAAATTTAATTATTTCCTAAATAAAGTAAACTAATTCTAATAAAACTATAATACTAAATAAAGCTAACCAATTCTAATAAAATTATAACACTAGATAAAGCTAACCAATTCTACTAAAACTATAACACATAAAAAAATATACATAAAAAATATATATATATTTGGGTTATAACATTCTCCCCCTGTTAAAAGAGTTTCGTCCTCGAAACTTACCTCGAGTGTTATGTGAATAAATCCGGATACTTCTCTATCATCTCTTCTTCACGCTCCCATGTTGCTTCTTCAACTGCATGGTTGTGCCACTGAACTTTAACAAACCGAATTACTTTATTGCGAAGCACCTTTTCTTTAGTATCTAGAATCCGCATAAGTGATTCCTCATATGATAAGTCCTCTCTGATCTGTAGTGGCTTGTAATCAATCACATGATTCGAACTATGCATATACTTCCTAAGCATCGATACATGGAAGACATTATGTACTCTGGCCAACTTAGGAGGTAAAGCTACTCGATATGCCACTGCTCCAATTCTTTCCAAAATCTCAAATGGCCCAATATAACATGGGCTCAACTTTCCTTTCTTCCCAAATCTAATTACCCCTTTCCAAGGTGATACCCTCAAAAATACTTTCTCACCAACTTGAAACTCCAATTCTCTTCTTCTATTATCAGCATAACTTTTCTGGCGACTCTGTGCAGCTAGGAGTTTTTGACGAATAACAACAATCTTCTGAGTTGCATCCTCCACCAAATCCGGACCCAACAGTTGTCTCTCTCCAACTTCAAACCAACATACAGGGGATCTACACTTTCTACCAAATAGAGCCTCATACGGCGCCACCCCCAAGCTTGAATGATAGCTATTATTGTAAGCAAACTCTACTAAGGGCAATTGATCATCCCAATTACCTTTCCACTCCAATACACAAGATCTCAACATATCCTCTAATGTCTGAATGGTCCTCTCTGATTGCCCATCAGTTTGTGGATGATAAGCTGAACTAAGACTCAATTGTGTCCCTAAAGCTGCTTGCAGACTACCCCAAAACTTAGACACAAAACGTGGATCACGGTCTGACACAATGGACACTGGTGCACCATGCAATCTGACTATCTCTCTTACATATAACTGGGCCAACTTATCTAATGAGAAAGTCATCTTAATGGCAATGAAGTGTGCAGACTTAGTCAATCTGTCAACTATCACCCACGCTGCATCATGTCCAGCACGAGTCCGAGGTAACCCAGAAACAAAATCCATTGTGATCTGTTCCCACTTCCACTCTGGTATTGACAAAGGCTGAAGCTTCCCTGCTGGTCTTTGGTGCTCAACTTTTACTTGCTGACATATAAGGCATTGTGCTACATACTCTGCAACATCTTTCTTCATACCATTCCACCAATAATGCTTTCGTAAATCTCTATACATCTTGGTACTACCTGGGTGAATACTATACTTTGAGTTATGAGCCTCAAACAAAATATCTCTCCTTAAATCATCTAGGAGAGGAACACATAATCGACCATTGAATCTAAGCACTCCCTCTGCATCAATTGTGAAATCTGAAACATGCCCCTTCTCTAATTCTTCCTTAACCCTCTGATACTGGGGGTCATTTAACTGTGCAGCTTTAATTCTGTCTAGGAAAGTGGGTCTAATTATTAACTGACTGCAAAGTGCCCTCTCTCCTTGTCGAACCACTTCTAAATCCAAACATCTCAATTCCTTCAACAGACATGGTTGAGCAGTGAGCATTGCCAGAGTTCCATTTGAAGATTTCCTACTCAAGGCATCCGCCACAACATTTGCCTTGCCAGGATGGTACATAATACTAATATCATAATCTTTAAGCAATTCCAGCCATCTCCTTTGCCTCAAGTTAAGCTCTTTCTGTGTAAAAATATACTTTAAACTTTTATGATCAGTGTAGATCTCACACGATTCTCTATACAGATAATGTCTCCATATTTTTAGTGCAAACACAACCGCAGCTAACTCCAAATCATGAGTGGGATAATTCTTTTCATGTGGCTTTAACTGACGAGAAGCATATGCAATTACCTTCCCCTGCTGCATGAGAACACAACCCAAACCCTGGCGTGATGCATCACTAAAAATCACAAAGCCACCACCTTCCTTTGGTAGAGTAAGGATAGGTGCAGATACTAATCTTTGCTTAAGCTCCTGGAAGCTACTTTCACATTGATCCGTCCAATCAAACTTCACTCCCTTTTTAGTAAGACTTGTAAGTGGAAGGGCAATACGAGAAAATCCTTCCACAAACCGCCTATAATAGCCCGCTAACCCCAAGAAACTGCGCACCTCAGAAACCGTTGTAGGACGTTGCCACTCCATTATTGCCTCCACCTTCTGCGAATCCACTGAGACTCCATCTTTACTAACAACATGCCCCAAGAAGGATATTCTATCAAGCCAAAACTCACACTTCTTAAATTTGGCATACAACTTGTTATCTTTAAGGATTTGCAGAGCTATCCTCAAATGTTCTTCATGTTCCTTTTTGCTTTTTGAATAAACTAGGATGTCATCAATAAATACCACTACAAAGTGATCCAATTGGGGTTTGAAAATCCGATTCATCATGTCCATAAAAGCTGCGGGTGCATTAGTAAGGCCAAAGGGCATAACTAGGAACTCGTAGTGCCCATATCTCATTCTAAAAGCAGTCTTAGGAACATCCCCTTCTCTTATCTTCAATTGATGGTATCCTGATCTCAAATCAATTTTTGAAAACACCTGGGCCCCTTGTAGTTGATCAAACAAGTCATCGATGCGTGGTAATGGGTATCTATTCTTGATGGTGACTTTATTCAACTCTCTATAATCAATGCACAACCTCATGGAACCGTCTTTCTTCTTCACAAACAGAACTGGTGCTCCCCATGGTGAAACACTAGGCCTTATGAACCCTTTATCTAGAAGATCTTGTAATTGAACCTGTAATTCCCTTAACTCAACAGGTGCCATTCTATACGGTGCCTTGGAAATAGGAGTAGTGCCAGGTAACAAATCAATATTAAATTCAATCTCACGATCTGGGGGTAGGCCAGGTAGATCTTCTGGAAAAACATCAGCAAACTCCTTCACTATAGGTAGCTCCTCCAACCCCATATCTTGTTTCTCTTCTTCAATTACATAGGCTAGGTATCCTTCACAACCTTTTCTCAACATCCTGTTTGCTTGTAGAGCAGAAATAAAACCAAGTGATTGAATATTTCTATCCCCTTGGAAATAAAATTCAGCTTGTCCTGGTGTTGAAAATATCACTCTTTTCTGACGGCAGTCGACAGTAGCATAATTAAAAGTCAACCAATCCATCCCCAAGATAACATCGAAGTCATGCATATCTAAACCGATCAAATCCACTAATAAAACTCTATTATCGATTTGAACCCCACAAGATCGACAAATAGTATCTAGCAAAATAGTATCTCCCATAGGAGTAGAAACATTAAGCCCCGCATCCAATTGTTCAAGCGCAATAGGTAAGCTACGCAAAAATTTAGGGGAAGCAAAAGAATGTGTAGATCCTGAATTTATTAACACCCTAGCAGGTGTAGATGAAATAAGAAGTGTACCTTGCACCACTAAAGGTGATGCCTCTGCCTCCTTCTGAGTAAGTGCATAAACACGTACAGGAGCTGCTTGCCTCTGGTTCTGTCCCTGAGTACGACTTTGGTTACCACTCTGTGTAGTATCTCTCTGTCCTTGGAATGCTTGTTGAGTTTGTTGTCCTGTGGTATTTGGAGCTCTACATTGACTCTTAACATGCCCATCCTTACCACAGTTGTAACACTTCTTAGGCGTGTCATCACAAAAGTAGCCAAATGAATGCTGCCTGCCACACCTTGCACATAGTCGTGCCTGCTGCCTATTATTTCCATCTATCTGTGCTTGAGTGTTTCTTCTCTTCTGAAAGCTGCCACCCCCACTACCCTGACCGCTGCTATTCTGTTCCATGGTCCTTTTATTAGACTGTGGTTTTCCCTTCTTAGCATCTTCCAAGCAGTCTTCAACTAGCTGTGCCCTGGTCACAAGTTCTGCCAAAGTCTTAGACTGGAGTACTGCAACCCTACTACGAATGGCTGGACGCAGTCCCTTTTCAAACATCAACACCTTGTCACTTTCGTTATCTACTTGCGTAGAATACTTTGACAACTCTGCAAATTTGCATTCATACTCTGCCACGGTCATACTACCTTGCTCTAGAGAGAGAAATTCTAACTGCTTCTGTCTCTTGATCGCTATGGGAATAAACTTATCATTAAATATCTGAAGAAATTTATTCCAGTTCAGCTCGTTCTCTCTTCCTTGATATTGGCGTTCCACCATATCCCACCAATCCTCTGCAGGTCCTTCCAAAACATATGTTGCCATGGAGACTTTTTGTTCATCTGTACATTCTAAACGTGCAAATATCTTCTTTATGCGTCGCATCCACTTTTCTGCTTCTGCTGGATCAGCTTTTCCATTGAACTTTGGAGGGGAGGTCTTCAAAAATTTATCAAACACAGACCCTTTATCAAAACTCATGTCCCTTGCCTCTGCTAGTGCCCCCTGTTGATCAAATTCCCTCCGTATATTTTGTTGTGTTTCAGTAGTAGCAATTGGAGCTGAAGTTGGAGTAGGAGCAGGGGCAGGAACAGATGCGGCTGGGGGAGTTACATTAGTAGTATTACGAGCTTGATTTGCGACTCCTGAACTAGCGTATCTACTATTGGTTCGTCTGCCGCTACGTGTTGCCATTCATTCCAAATTAAATAAATAAAATAAACATATAAGAATAATAGTAAGCTAGCTAAAAAAATTTGAAATTCACATTCCTAAGGACTCTGGGACCGGGCCTCTATAAATTTCTAGAAGACACCATAAACTTATGCTCTGATACCAACAAATGTCACACCCCACTTAAGGATGTAACCGGCCGAGTACCCTAAGCCTTAACTTAAGGAACACGCAAGCCAAATGCTCATTCAACCAAAATTTACTAAAGAACATTCAATCAAAAATAACCTTGTCATTTAAAAATTTACGAGAATAAGTAAAACATTCTACTAACGTTTCAAACTCAAAACAATTAAATAACAGTAATTAAAATTTATTCAAATCATCAAACTCTAATATAGCTACCAAAATAAAATCCATCAATAAAATGTAAAATTATTCCTAAGAGGCCACGACTTAAAGGTCCCACTGCCAGAGTCCATGTCTAATCCCTTCCAGGCTCACCTGAAAAATGTTAAAAGGAGGGGTGAGCTAAAAGCCCAGTGAATGGATTGCCAAGCCAAAATAATAATATCCATTTGAAAATAATAAATTTTCAAATAACCAATTTAATCCAGAAAATTTTCCAAGTAACCATGTCCATGCATAATCAATAATAATTTCAAAACCTGCACATCAGAGTGCAATAACATCCATAATTCATCCCGTCAATCACAACAGTGATAACAAACATTAATCCATGGATATATGGAAACTAAATATAAAATGTGCCAATATACTTTCTCGTGGGCAGTGCCCGTTGGATCCAATATCGTACTTAGAGTCACCCAGTCTGGCTCCTGGGTTCATCCTTAAGCCGATCCGATTGAGGTCACCACGGTTTTCACGGGCCTGTTCCTACAATCGTTGAGAACTAGGGTCATCACGGTTTTCACGGGCCTGTTCCCTAGTTGCCAGAGTCACACCACTTAAGGAGCCTGTCCCCTGGACTTTAATTTTTATTTCCAATAACCACAAAATAATTTTTCCATCACAATCTCATAATTTCCAGGATTAAACACAAGTGTCCAAATAATTTTACCTATGCTCAATAGCATAAAACATATAATATTATTATCAAAACAATATAATTTTTCACAAAGAATAATCCAAAAATTTTCAACTTTCAAATCTTTATGCATGGAATAATTTATAAAATAATACTAGTAAGGCAAACCACTCACCTGGTGTCTAAAGATGTACACGTAAAATAAATCAGAATAATCCCTCACAATCCTGAATTCACGAAATTAAATACCTATTATTTAAAATCTATCATAAAATTTACATAATATAAACCCTTAACTCCTCTAAAATAATTTAATTAATATTAATAATTAACTAACTTAATCACGTTGACCCAATAATGGCAGTAGCGCTAAAACCAAATTTCACATCCACATATATATATATATATATATATATATATATATATATTTCAATTAATCCACTCTTTAAAAACATAAAATTCACACATATACATATATATATACATTCCACGCTGCACATATGGCAGCCTTTGCCTAAAAAATTTATTTATTTATTTATTATTATTATTATTTTTTTAAAACAATCTGTCAAAAAGGTTTTGGAACCCAATTTAAACAATCTGCCATTATTGATTGAGAGACCACAATTTCACAGTGCGAACAATGGAAAGAATTTTTTTTTTTTTTTTTTCACTGTCAAACCCAAATCAGAAAATAAAGAGAAAAAAAAAATAATAAAACTAACCTGTGGAGCTAGATTATTGCCGTAGCTCTTCTCCCTCTTCTTCTCTCTTTATCTCTCAGATAGGATAATAAAACTCTAAGAAAACACCCACTATTTATAACCTTAACTTTTTAATCGTATGCTATTATGTCTATTAAATTACAGTGGGTCTTCAATCCTAATCCAATTAGGATAACCTTTAAATTTATCCAATGGTCCACAATTACCCCAAACATTAAATAAATTAAAATTTAATTATTTCCTAAATAAAGTAAACTAATTCTAATAAAACTATAATACTAAATAAAGCTAACCAATTCTAATAAAATTATAACACTAGATAAAGCTAACCAATTCTACTAAAACTATAACACATAAAAAAATATACATAAAAAATATATATATATTTGGGTTATAACAATATTACTCGTCAACTCAGCAAAAATCAGTATTTTGCCAACATCCCAACTCAACAAAATTAGCAATTTTTGATATTTACTAAACACCTAAAACACTAAAAGTTATTATTAATTTTTTTTTTTTTACTTTTCCAAACAAGGCCTATGTAATTGTTATTACCCTTTATAGTCCATAAGAAAGCATTTTAAATTATTTTCATATGTTTTTTAAAAATATTAATTTTAATTAATTTGCTAATATATTTCAATTCACAACAATTTTATAATTTATAATAGTCTGAAAAAATATTCAATTTTTAAAAAGTTTTTCTCTTTTACTCCCTATACAAAAAAAAAAATTGATGTTTTAAATTGATTCTTACTTGTAAGGTTGCTAGGCACTAAAAAAAAAAAAGAAATGCAATTTTACACTCAATTTTTAGTTGGGTATTTGATAAAAAAATATAAAATATGGAGAAAATAGTAAAAGTTAAAAAATTTTAATAAATATTACAGAAAATTCGTAACTTAAAAATGTGTTTGATAGAGAGAATTGAAGAAATTAGTAAAAGTTAACTTTTTTTTTTTTATAAAAATTAGTGAATCAGAGACGCTCTATTATTGAATTTTAAATGTTAAATTTGTTTTGTCGAAATTTTATATCTATGTATTTATAAATTTTTATTATAGTTTCATTATATATATGTGTGTACATTAAATTAATATTTGATGTTATATTTTAAATACACTCTATAATTAAAACATTCTTATTGTTTGATGGGCAATGAATGCTTTGATTAAACCCTACAAAAATAATCAGGTCAAAATGGAAAATAATATATTATTAAAAAATTATTAAATTAATTTACTTAAGTTAAATAAACAAAAATTAGAAAAAAATAATTATTAGGGTCATAATCGAATGTGCACAAACCAACAAAGAATTGGAACACTTGCATCCGGAAGGTCAATTAAAATCTTCATCGTGAATTTATAGAATGAGATCCAGAATTACCAAACTGGGTGTGAATCAAAATTGGGCAATTGCTGACACTTATAGTTTGATCGATTAAACATTAATTAATGAATTTATAATAAGATGTAATTTTTTTAAGTCATAAGTATACTCTTAAAACTTTACTTTTACCATTTACGTCTAGAATTTTTTTTTTTTTTTTTTTTTTTGGGGTAAATTGGTAAGCTGAACGGCCCCTTAGTTGTCAGAATAATACAATAATAATTTTTTTTTCTTTTAATTGCTATTTTTCTTAACGACAATCACAGAAGGTGTCCACATTATTTTAATGATTTATTATGCTTAATATTTCTCGTAGAGTAGCATTGCTTGTACAAAAATTCTCTCAACACAAATCAAACCAAGGGGGACATATCCAATTTGGTTTGCTGTTTACAATATATATACACGCACTAGTAATTGTCCGTGTCCATATGCGGAGAAATATAATTTGACTTGCAAATAATTCAAATTTAAAGTAACATACATAAAAAAAACTATTCAAATAACTTATAAAAATAATAATTACTAATCAAAAGAGATTGAGATATTTATATAATTTTAATAAATGTGTAAAATGTTATCATTTATTATAAATATTATCACATTTTTTAAAACATTAATTTAAAAACTTTTATATAAAAAGTATTCAAAAAAGATATGGGAAGAGTGAGAGAGTGTTTTCATATGAAATGAGAGAAAAATCAACCAAAGCGGAAAAAAATAAAAATAAGTCTTACCATTGAGCAAATCTAACGGTTGAAAATAAAATTTTAAACTTCCTTACTATATAAATAATATAAAGAGTGTAAAAGTGTGTGTATTTAAAATTTAAATATTAAAAACATTAAAATTGATATTTTAATTTAAATGTTTGTTTTTAAAAATTTTTTAAAGAAAATTAAAATTAAAATATTATTTTTTAAAATAAAAAATTTTAGTTAACTTTGTCTAATAAATATCTATATATTATTTAATAAATGTATAAGATTCTATTATTTATTACAAATAGTACCACATTTTTTAAAATATTAATTTAAAAACTTTTATTGAAAGAAATTATTCAAAAAAAAAATTTTTTAAGAGAGAGATTATATTTTCATGTGAAGTGACTAAAAAGACAATTAAATTGGAGAGAGAAAGAAATATGACTATTGAATAACTCTAATGGTTAAATATATATAAATGTCAAATCATTAACTATATTGTTATGTTAATGATAATATGGCGGGATTAGCTAAACTATACTCCGATCTTAGTAAGAAATATTCTATTCATACTTGCCCCATCTTCCTAATGATCTCTTTATTTTATACACTCTCTATGCAATAGTAAAAATAATTTAATAAAAAAATCGGAATCATATAAATATAAAAATATACTAATAGTATTTCTATATCAACTTTTTTAGTAATTGATGTTATTTTTGTATTATTACAACATAAATATGATATTGAAAATATTTTAGTATGTAATTAGGCAGAATTGAGATTAGGATGACCAAAACCTTGGGGCATCTCCTATACAAGTATCATGTTTTGTTATTTATCTCATATCCAATTGGGATTTTATTTTTTAAATTTTGTACCTTTTCTATTAGAGTTGGGATGAAGTTAGTTAGTAATAGAGTTATTAAATTAAATTATCATCCATAAATTCTAGAAAATGAGTCTAAATATTTGACTGGGCCGGACAGTTTTGAATAGCACAGCCCAAGCATGAGATTTTCACGGTTGTTTGTTCAAATGTAGAACTTGGGTCCAATGAAACCCAATAATAAACATTTTGGACTAGGCTCTACCGGCCCATGTTGTTGTCTGGCGAGGGCCTTCGTTAATGGAAAGGTTGAAGTACCATAGCGTCTTGGTTAACTATCGTGGAAGCGTTGCGACAGTAGAGGTCTCTGAGTTGTTGGATAATTTGGAAAAAAAAAAATGGATTTAATTATTTAGTCAATAATGTGACAAAAATAATGAATGAAAATAGGGTTTATTTCACCTATACTGCTTGTAATTTTGTCTTTGTACACATAGATGGTAAACCCTACAAATTTTATAAATATACACTTAAACCCTCTGAGATTTGTATTTACATTTACTAAAATCCTTTCAGTTAGATTTTTCATCTATAAATTAATTTTTTATCAATTCATAATATGAAATCACCCTATTACCCTTATTATTAATATAAAAATGCATGAAAAAGAAATTAAGAGTAAGTTTTCTTCCGCTATTGCTTGATATTAGTAGGAAGGAATTGGAAAAAATGGAGAAATTAAAGTTCTCTCCCTTTCATGTTTAGTTTATTAGATTAATAATAGAAAAAAAAAGTAATGATAATTTATATATATATATAATTACTAATTTATATCTATATAATAAAATAGCTCATGATTTGATATCTATATATTTTCAATCATTGAATTTATTCAATGGGCAAGATGAATTTTTTTTCCACTATTTTGTAAGTCAAATTATATTTATGTGCCTTTGGCACAAGCAATTTCTAATATAATGTAAATCTGAAATATTAATATGAAGTATAATAATTTAAAGTACTAATATAAAAAAGACTCATAAGAATTTTAGTAAATTAAGTATAATGTAATTTTTATAAAAAAAAATATACTATATCATAATTTAAATATTTTTTTATTAATACAAGGGTATAAAAGTAATTTTATATTATTGAATTGGTCAAAAGTTACTTTTGAATGAAAAATTTATGTGGCATTTGGTCTACTTTTCTACTTTCTGTTTTTTATTTTTATTTTTTTATGTGTTAACAATCTCAAAAAGAGAAAACAGAAAATAGTTTGTTTTCCTTATTTTAAGATTTCTGTTAATTTTGGTTAGAAACTCTCAAAATAATTTTTTACTATTTTTCATTTCATGTGTAAATTTATTTTTTATTTTCTAAAACAAAATTTGAAAATATAAGTAACCAAATGAATTTTAATCTATTTTTTTATTTTCAAACGTACAAAATAAAAAATAAGTTTGAAATAAAAAATAAAAATAAAAAAATAAATGATACCTTAACAAAATAGATTTTAGTGACTATGTTATAAGCATCACAAAATCCAGCCGTACATTTATGAAATTTGCGCGTACGGAAACGAAACCCCAAAAAATTGTGGGTGAAATAAAAGCCATGAAAATATCACACAACAACCGTGAAATGTTGGCGGTGGCGGGGGTAGGTGGGGGTAATTTTGTAATAGTGTTAGTTGGCCATATCAACCACCATTTACCTTTTTCTTTTCATTTTTAATTTTCTCTAACCGACTTTATAAGAAAAGGAGAACGTTGACCTCGCGGTCCAACCCAGTGGTCAAGAAAGACTTCTTTCAAACTGTAAACATGGGCAGCGAGAGTTCGAATCATGCTGAGTGCACTACCGCGACTGAACTAAAAGATGCCTTGGGTCGGACTGCTCTCCCTCGATTTGACAAGTTGGGGTGGATCGACAACGGTCCTGCCCGACCTAGGTTCCAGGTCATAAAAAAAAAAAAGATTAGAAAATAATATTATTTGGGAATAGACATTCTTAATCGTTTTGGCGTCCAAATGATAATAAAACAAGGGTGTAAAATCCGGAATTAAAATTTGGCTTAATTTTGAAGTTTAATTAGTTATTGGGGTCATTTCATTACTTTGGTATTTGAGTTATCCTCTCTCTCTCTCTCTCTCTCTCTCTCTCTCTCTCTCTCTCTCACACACACACACACACTCATCTTGGAGTTTATTTGATAAAACTTCTCAGAAGTGCTTTTTCCGTCCTAAGTGAGTAACTTCCCATATTTTTGAAATATTTGGTAAAATCTTGTAATGCAACTTTTAGCAAAAGTTCATTTTTTGGAAGTTTACAATGAAAAAAGTAGAATTTTTTTTTTTTTTTTTTTTTGGTATCTAAGACATTTTACATGTAATTCAATTAATTCTTAAAATTTTAAAGTTAACGGCTGAATAAATCCTATGACATTTTAGAATGGACTTCTCAATAAGTTGATGAAAAAGTCAAAATTTTAATTTTAATATTTTCAAATAAATTTTTTACATATCTTAATTTTATATATTTACGATAGTCTTAAATTAAAAAATACGATATATTAACCCCTTATTACATATATTTATTTTATTTACTATCTATTATTATTTAGTGCAACTCAATTATCTTTAGCAAATACTATTACACAAAAGTCACCCCAAAGTAGGCTTGTGGTCTTTTCATGAACCTACCCCCCAATCCCCACAAACACAGGGAAGATAAATGATAGGATTTTAATTTATTTATCACACTCCTTAAACCTACGCAACAAACTTAGAGCCCGTTTGTAAGTTAAATTTTTAATAATTTTTGATAATTTTTTAGTAAAACTTAGTAAGTAAAAATTTTTGTATATTTGATAAAATAAATAAGAATTTTTAGTAATTTTTGATAAATTTTAAGTGTTTAGCAAAAAATTGGTAACTTTTGAATTAATTTAAAATAAAACGAATATTATACCCCAACTAACTTAGCAAAAATTAGTGTTTTGACAAATTATTAATTCAATAAAAGTAGCAACTTTTGATATTTTAACAGACACCTAAAATACCAAAAATCAATATTTTTTCTCTTTTTTGCCCCTCAAAACAGAACCTTACCAAGCTCTTAAAACACCAAAAATTGATATTTTTTTCCTATTTCTTGCTCCTTCAAACATAGCCATTGTATAACTTTTTTATTTAAACACACAAGCAAGCACGCATGCATATATGTCAAAACATTTATGATAAAATTGAAAATTTGTGATGAATTAACATCAAGAGCGAAAATAGAAAATGTAGTGGGTGGAGAAAAACTAAAAAAATGCAAAAGGTCTAAAGTAAGCAAAATGTTAAGAAAGTTACCTTTAGATCTATATATATATATATATATTTAATATATATGCAACAACAATCTTATAAAAACACAGTAATATTTCATTAAAACTTAATAACTCATATATATATATATATTAGGCAGTAATGTTTTTCAGAATGTAAGGATACAAATATTTTAGATCAATAGTAATCCGTTCAACGTAATAAATCAAAAGATATAGCTTATATTAAAACAATAGAACTAGTTTTTGAGAAGAATAAGAGAGTTTCTGTATATATATATATATATATATATATATATATATATATATATGAGTTATTAAGTTTTAATGAAATATTACTGTGTTTTTATAAGATTGTTGTTGCATATATTATATATATATATATATATATATATATATATATATATATATATATATATATATAATATATGCAACAACAATCTTATAAAAACACAGTAATATTTCATTAAAACTTAATAACTCATATATATATATATATATATATATATATATATATTATTAAGCAGTAATATAGTTCAAAATGCAAGGATACAAATACTTTAGTTCAATAATAATCCGTTCAACGTAATCAATCAAAAGGTATAACTTATACTAAAACAATACAACTAGTTTTTGAGAAGAATAAAGAGAGTTTCTGCTAAGAATAAAGAAGGAGAAGATTGGATATAATGGAGAATTTTGTCAAAAATGATTTGGCTTTTAATATTCTAGAGACAAAAATTGGGATAGTGGGGTCAAAAAAATTTTAGTGAGAATAATACAGAAAAATATATATAATTATTTTTTTAAAAAATGAGCGGGGGGCAATTTTTTTTTTTTTTTCAAAACTCATACTATCTAGACCAACTTATGCGCACGTTGACTAATCTGTGGAGAGTCCTAAAGTTAACAATATTTCATTAAAACTTAATAACTCACATATATATATATATATATATATATATATTATTAGGCAGTAATGTAGTTCAAAATACAAGGATACAAATATTTTAGATCAATAGTAATCCGTTCAACGTAATCAATCAAAAGATATAGCTTATATTAAAACAATACAACTAGTTTTTGAGAAGAATATGAGAGTTTCTGCATATATATATATATATATATATTTAATATATATGCAACAACAATCTTATAAAAACACAGTAATATTTCATTAAAACTTAATAACTCATATATATATATATATATATATATATATATCATTAGGCAGTAATATAGTTCAGAATGCAAGGATACAAATACTTTAGTTCAATAATAATCCGTTCAACGTAATCAATCAAAAGGTATAGCTTATACTAAAACAATACAACTAGTTTTTGAGAAGAATAAAGAGAGTTTCTGCTAAGAATAAAGAAGGAGAAGATTGGATATAATGGAGAATTTTGTCAAAAATGATTTGGCTTTTAATATTCTAGAGACAAAAATTGGGATAGTGGGGTCAAAAAAATTTTAGTGAGAATAATACAGAAAAATATATATAATTATTTTTTAAAAAAATGAGCGGGGGGCAATTTTTTTTTTTTTTTTTTGACACTCATATTGTCTAGACCAACTTGTACGCACGTTTACTAATCTGTGGGAGGTCCTAAAGTTAACAATTAGGTAAGTCTCTCTTGATTTTGAAGAGAGTCGAACTAATGGCCACTAGAAAACAAACCCTTAGTCTTACCAGTTGAGTTACCCCTTAGGATTAAGTGGGGCAATTGACTCCACTCAATCACCCCTATTTTCGTTCATGATTAATAAGTTAATAAAATGTGAGATAAATTATAATTAAGTGTCTAATCACCTTGCATTTTGTTGAGATAGAAGAAAATCATATTTTAGTTTTATGTATACATATAGGCTTTGTTTGTAGTTGGTAAAAAAAATATATAAAATTTTACAAAATTCTACGAATACGAATTACGAGATTATAAAACACTACTAGAAAAAGGCTGATTACCAACTGACAAAATCAATTGGTAATAAGCTAAATTCGGTTGGTAATCATGGATTACCAACTGATTACCAACCGATTTTGGTCAGTGGTAAAAACCCTAGTTGGTAATGTTTATTAACCAAAATTTTTAAGGTCGGTTGGTAATTGCCAACTGAATTTTGGTTAGTAAATTAAATAAATCTGTTGGTAATTTCTTATTGGTATGAAATTAAATTTCAAAATTTCAGTTGGTAATCCATTGGTAATTTGGTGGGAAAAATCTTCCCCCCAGATTACCAACTGATTACCAACTGAAATATGTACCAACCAATTGTAAGCAGTTGATAATCGGTTGGTAAAAAGTTTCCCGCTAATATAACAACTGATTACCAACCGATTACCAACCGAAAATTTAACAACCGAATTGGATTAGTCAGTAAGAAATTGATAATTATCTAAATTTTAGCAATTTTTGCATCGGTTGGTAATGTGTTAGTAGTCAGTTGGTATTTACCAACCGATTATATTCGGTTGGTAATGGTCAGTTGGTAATTAGCTTTTTTCTAGTAGTGAAATTTAAATTCTTTACTCACTGTACGAAACGCGAGACATTAACTTTTATAATTTTATACACTTTTATACAACTCCAAACATACCCATATTATCAATTGATTGGTAGCAAACGGTCAAATTTGGTGAAGAAACCTATTACAAATGTTGAGTGTAAGAATGAGCTCTTACCTAGCCAGTGACTAGCTTTATGAATTTTACGAAAATTCAAATTAATGAGAGCCACATTTTTGATAGATTACGTGGAAATTTTACACCTACCACAGATGCACGTATCCTAGTTTAAAAATGAACTAAGATTCCCTAATTACAAAGGAAATTAATCATGTTGAATGTTGAACAAGAAATCTTCTTTCGATCCATATAGGAATTTCACGCACACGTTTCTAATTCTTAAATGTCCAGTTCAAGTCAACTGTTTGACATATCGATTATTTTGATTATTGTTAATTTGATCGAAGACCAAGACTCGTAATTATTTCTGTAACCTAGTAA
Organism: Vitellaria paradoxa; assembly: GCA_019916065.1. Taxonomy (NCBI): domain Eukaryota; kingdom Viridiplantae; phylum Streptophyta; class Magnoliopsida; order Ericales; family Sapotaceae; genus Vitellaria; species Vitellaria paradoxa. Next base: position 3,110,029 of record CM034242.1, read on the forward strand.
CCTTCACATGTCATTTTCAGCGGATATTACGTTACAAAAGAGAGTACAATTCTCATGAAAGATTTTCCCACCCTTGCTTTCCAAGAAAATGAAGGAAAGTGTTAGGAAGGCGGAGCATTTACGGAAGTATATACGTCAATGTACGGATTATTTAGGTCTGAGATATTAAAATTTATTAATTTAAACTAATTTTTTATATTTTCTTCTAATTAAATTTTTCTTCACGTATCCTCTTTACGTCATATCTTTTTATTTTTATTGTATTTTTTTATTAATTTTTTATTTAATAACACAAACAGCTGAAGCTGAAGTAACTGCATATGTCACAGTACTATTTCTGTCGGCTTTTGTTTGAAAAACCAAAGGGCTACGCTACGTTCGGTTTTAGCTTTTCTTGTATTTTTTTTTTCATTTTATATGATTTTTATTAAAATTTATTTTATTTTATAAATTTTAATTTTTAAGTGTATTAATCACATCTGTAAATAAAAAATTTATGCCCATTGTGTGTTTGGAGTTTCCAAAAAAACCCAAAAAAATCAAAAAAATAGAATTGATATGATGTAAAAATGACAGATGGTAAAATTTAATTGAAGAAATTTGAAAACTTTTGAAGTTTTTTAGTTTTTTTTGAGGTTTCAAACGAAAAGTTAAGGAAAAATATAAAACTTAATTTTTTCATTATTTTTTACGTAAACGAATAATTTTTACTTAAACGGACATAAAATTTTTATTTTTATTTTTTTACGAAAGAGATTAATACATTTAAAAATTATAATTTTTGACAAAAAAATTAAATTTTTGTGAAAAAAGATCCTATAAAATGAAAAAAAAATTCAAAAAAAAATAAAATTAAGTTTTATAACCAAACGAAATAACAAATTTTCATTCCAGAAGCTAGCTGATCCTATCTATCAATCTACGTATAAGTCAAAGCGAAAAGGGGAGAGCTGACATACTAAAAATTATGTCAAACTTAGTGGCATTTACTACTAGGGTAAATTAAAATTTAATAATTTAAATGTATTTATATTTTTTTAAATTAAAAAAAATAAATGCATCTAAACTATTAAACTTTAGGAATCATTTGAAAATCTAAATATTAGTATTTTTTAATTTTTTTGTAAAAAAGTTATTAATTGAAAATTTTTAATATATTTAGTGAAATAAGTAACAACTGTTTTATAACTTTTTACAACTTTTGGGTGTTTAATAAAATTTTTAATAATTTTTGATAATTTTTAATAATTTTTAGTAATTTTTTATAATTTTTAACAATTATTTGGTAACTTTTAAATTAAATAAGATATTATAACTAAGTAGAAAGTGATAAAATATTTGGGTAAAGTACAAAAAATACCTCTATAGTTTACTCTCGGTATCACTTTGGTCCCACACGTTTCAATTGCAACAGTCAAATCCCTACACTTTCGGTCAAGTATCAATTTGGTCTTTCTGTTAGTTGACCGTTAGAAATAACCGTTAGACTGAGGATAAAATTGTAATTTCATTTATAGTTTACCCTTAGTGTCATTTTCAATCTAACGGTTATTTTTAACGGTCAACTAACAGAATGACTGAATTGATGCTTGACCGAAGTATAAGGATTTGACTGTTGCAATTGAAACGTGTGGGACCAAAGTGATACTGAGAGTAAATTATAAGGATATTTTTTGTACTTTATTCAAATTAATATTTTGCCAAACACTTAAAAATTAATTTTTTATAATTTTTCGCTGAAAACTAAGTTCCAAAACGGTGTTTAACCCAACGATTTATGACCGAGCTCCCAAATCCAGTCAAAGCCATTACTTGCTTGACAAAGCAAAAACCGACCCAGAAGGCTAGGGTTGACTTCCCAACAGGTGATCAAAGTAGATCCGAACCATTAAAAATTTTATCGGGGTCTGTGGTGTGAATCTAGGGGCCCTGCTCATCAGCCCATCGGAGCACGTGGGCTTTTTTTTTTTTGGGAGCACGTGGACGTTAATATGTTAACGGGGAACGGTACGGAACTCATAGTGATAAATATATATATATATATATTTTTTTTCTTTTTGACAATTCATAGTGATATACTAGTAATTATCCGTACCTAAAAGCACAGAAATATAATTTAGCCTATAAATAAGTCAAATTTAAATTTATAAAGTAAACTTACATTAAAAAAAAGTGTAAAAATAACTTATAAAAATAAAAATCATTAATCAAAAGAGATTAAAGTATAAAATTTTATTATTTACTACAAACATTATTACATTTTTTAAAATATTAATTTAAAATATTTTATATAAAAATATTAAAAAATATGAGAAGAGAGAGAAAAAAATAATTCTGACCATTTAACAAATTCAACAGTTGAAAATACCTCAAATTCAAAATTTTAAAATTTTTTATTAGATAAATGATATTTTTTATGTAAAAAGTATTAAAAAAATTTGGAAAAAGTGAGAGAGAAAGAAAAATTATTCTAACCGTTTAACAAATTCAATAGCAGAAAATTTTAAAACTTTCTTATTATATAAATGACACGTAGTATAAAAGTGTATGTATTTAAAATTTAAGTTTTGAGAACTTTTGGATGTAACGTTTATGTGCGTGTCGAGCGGGCATGCTACAGTTTTGAAGTATATTAATCACATTTAAAAAATTTTAAAATTTTTAAAAGATCAATAAAAAAATATACAAAATTAAAAAATTAAAAATAATTTTGTAATCACATTTTAAAAAATTTTCATATAAAAGTGATCAAAAAGATAATTAAAGTAGGAAGAAAAAGAAAAAAATAATTCAAACCATTAAATAAATTCATTAATAAAAAATACCAAATTCCAACTCTTTTGCCTATGCTTAAACGTACAGAAATTTTTTTTTCTTTCTGATATATTTTATTATATAAATTTGAATTTCAAATTTTGAAAAAAATAGTAATAACGTGACAAAATTTTAACGATGATTGGAACAAATATCAAATCATAAGTTATTTAACTTATAAACAACTCTATTTTGAATTCATAAAACAAACCAATATGAAAAAGTGTAAAAATAACCTATAAAAATAAAAATCACTAATCAAAAAGATTAAGGTATTAAATTTTATTACTTATTATCACTATTATCACATTTTTAAAAGTTTAATATCAAATATATTTTATTTAAAAAGTTTTAAAAAAATAAAAATTTTGAGAGAAAGTGAAAAATTAATTCTAGCCATTAAGGAAATCCAAAATTTTAATTTTAATTTTTATTTTTTAATAAAATTTTCAAGAAAACTGAAGTTTTAGTATTTATTTTAAATAAAAAAAATTAGTTGACTTTGTTTAATAAGTATCCATACATTATTTAATATCCGCCTATCGTTTTTCTGTTTATATTTTCTGTTTTTATTTTTTGCTGCCTTTTTTTTTTAAATGAAAGCTGAAACTGTTTTGAAAATTTAATATTCTCTAAAATTCGTTTTTAAAAAATTAATTGGATTTAATAAATATATTTCATGTTAATTTAATTTAATTATATTGTTTATTAAATTAAATTAAATTAATTATGATATTTATTAAAAATAATTTAATAAAATATATTTGATATTAAATAAATTAAATTAAATTAAAATTATTAAATATATTAACTAATTTAAATTATTTAATATAATTTTAATATTTATTGAAAATTTCAATAATATATATTTTATGTTTTAATTTAATAATAAATTATTTATTTATTTATTTATTTAATAACTATTTAATGTAATTTAATTATTTAGTAAAAAATAATTAATTAATGATTATGATACATATTAACTGTAATATAATACAATAAAAATAAATAATTCACGATAATATGATACATTAAAAATAGACAGAGTGTTAAAATTGACAAAATGTTTGCGATAGAAAATATAGAGTAAAAAGATTTTTTTATTATGTTTTTCTATTTAACTTTACATTTTTTTGAAAACAAAAAAATATAAATAGATTTAACAAATATTTTTCTGTTGTCAATTTATAAAAATTTATAAACATAAATAGAAATTTTAATTTAAATTTAAATGTTTAATTTTAATAAAATTTTAAAGAGTATTAAAATCTAAATATATAATTACAAAAATTAATTGACTTTTGTCTATTAGGTATCCACTTATTGTTTAATATTATCATATTTTTTTAAATATTAATTTAACAAAATTTATATTTTTGTGCATTTATTTTAAAAATTAAAATTAAAATATTATTTTAAATAAAAATGATAAAAAATATTATTTTCTTAGCCTTGAAACCCCCCTCCCCATTTTTTTCTCTTTCCTGTAAAGAAATATAAATTTATAAAGTAAACATACATAAAAAATTATATAAATAACCTATAAAAATAAAAATTATTAATCAAAAGATATCACATTTTGAAAAATATTAAATTACAAATTTTTATAAAAAAATTGTAATATTGTTTTAATATTAATAAAATTTTACACTTTTTTTATTAGTTTTGAAAAATATTAAATATTTTTTTATTTTTATAATTTTTTATATAAATTTAAAAAGCAAATTTACATTTGAGTTATTTGTAAGTCAAATTATATTTTTGTATCTTTATATAAATTTAAAATTTATATTTTAAAAATTTAAATTAAAATTAAAATATTATTTTAAATTTTTAAATTAAAATTAAAATATTATTTTTTGTCTTGAAAACCTCCAATTTTTTACCTTAAAACCCCCCACCCGCCCCAACCCAACCCAACCCCCATCTCTCTCTCTCTCTCCCCCTGCACCCCCGGCCCTACCCCATCTCCCTCCCCTTATCTCCCTCTCTCTTACTCACTATCTCTCTCCCCTGCACCCCCGGCCCCACCCCTCTCCCTCTCCCGCAGCTCTCACACATACACTTTCTCTCTCTCATGTTGACACATATACAAATGTCCAATCAAGTGAGCAAATTTGTTATATAGATTTTAAGCTTCCCAATTTGAAAAGGAGGTGGTTAACATGCCAACCTCACGACATTAAGGGCCTGTTTGGCCACATCAAAACTCACCAAAAGTCACAAATTTGAATTAATTTTTGTACTTTTCTCTAATAAAAAATATTCACATATTACTTTTATGTCACATCTTTCTACTTTTATTGTACTTTTTCCTCCATTTTTTGTCTACCAAACAGGTCCTAAGTTTTAGAATCCATTTAAGTTCGTTTAAGTGTTTTTAAATTAAAAATATGTAAATAAATTTAAATTATTAAATTTTAATTTAATGATTCAGTTGTGATGTTTGACTGCCATCAAAAGCAACAATGTGTTTGAAAAAGAAAAAAAAAAGTTAATTTTTTAAGTTTTTGTTAATTTAACAATTTTACCCTTCAATATTTAAAAAAATATAAAAATGTAAGAGGAGAACTTTAGTTATTTAAGAATTAACAGTTATACTTTTATTATACTTTTTTCTCAATTTTTTTGTCTACTAAACAGGTCCTAAGTTTTAGAATCCGTTTAAGTTTGTTTAAGTATTTTTAAATTAAAAATATGTAAGTAAATTTAAATTATTAAATTTTAATTTAATGATTCAGTTGTAATGTTTGACTCCCATCAAAAGTAACAATGTGTTTGAAAAAGGAAAAAAAGTTAAATTTTTAAGTTTCTATTAATTTAACAATTTTACCCTTTAATATTTAAAAAAATATAAAAATGTAAGAGGATAATTTTAGTTATTTAAGAATTAACAGTTGTACTTTCATTGTACTTTTTTCTCCATTTTTTGTCTACCAAATAGGCCCTAAGTTTTAAAATCCGTTTAAGTTCGTTTAAGTATTTTTAAATTAAAAATATGTAAATAAATTTAAATTATTAAATTTTAATTTAATGATTCAGTTGTGATGTTTGACTGCCATCAAAAGCAACAATATGTTTGAAAATGGAAAAAAAGTTAATTTTTTAAGTTTTTGTTAATTTAACAATTTTACCCTTCAATATTTAAAAAATTATAAAAATGTAAGATGATAATTTTAGTTATTTAAGAATTAACAGTTGTACTTTTATTGTACTTTTTTCTTAATTTTTTTTCTACCAAACAGGTCCTAAGTTTTAAAATCCGTTTAAGTTCGTTTAAGTAATTTTAAATTAAAAATATGTAAATAAATTTAAATTACTAAATTTTAATTTAATGATTCAGTTGTGATGTTTGACGGCCATCAAAAGCAACAATGTGTTTGAAAAAGGAAAAAAAGTTAATTTTTTAAGTTTTTGTTAATTTAACAATTTTACCCTTCAATATTTAAAAAAATATAAAAATGTAAAAAGATAATTTTAGTTATTTAAAAATTAACAGTTGATAGCCCCAACTACTAACTCTATTGCGGAACGGCAATTTGCATTGATTGGTTGTCTTCTAAGTTGATAATTCTATCTATTTAAAAATAAATTAATTAATTTATATTAATGTATCCATATTCATTTTTGGTAATTTACTTTTAAAATCAGTTTATGCTGTTTTTGGATAACTTAAGATGTTTGAATTAACTTATGTACGTGCACACTTCTACTAATATTTGAAATTTTGAAATTAACACTAAATAATTAATCTCCAATTACGCTTTGAATTAGTCTACTGTTACGCTTGGAAAACTCAAATTAGTGATCAATAAGAAATAAACTCAAAATGTTATTAGTTAAAATACTTCTTATATAACCTATTAAACAATCTAATTTTTTATTATGACGCGACCAATATAACCACTTCTATCACTTGTTAAAAAGCCTAATACAATAATTTTTTATTATAAAAAAATAATTTTATCACAGTATTCGAGTAGAAATTTTTGAGAACAAATTTTAATAAAAGAAAAATCATTTTCTTTAAAAGTAATGATCCTGCAATCTGAGTTTTATCTCCTCCTGTGTAATTTGGCTTTGAGGATGCCCCCGGCTAACCCTTGCATGCAAGAGATGGTAGGTAACTTTTGTATCCTGAGTCTACAAACAAATGTTGACTTGTTGAAATTTTTAGGTCATATTGAAAAAAAAGTTAGGTAAAAATTATAATAAAAGTACAAAGATTTGATGTAAAAGTAATATGTGATAAAATTTGATTGAAATAAAATATAAAAAATTAGTTAACATTGATAAATTTTTATTAATTTTTGTATGCCAAACAGGATTTTGATAATAAAGGAAGGGAATTAATTAATCTCTTCGCCAAAGACTTGGCAGGAGAGAAGAGTGTGAACCTCCTAGGCTTTGATTGGCAGCCAAGAAAACTTGACAATTGGTTGGATTAATTGCAGCCACATTAATTGTTTCTAAAACATTGTTTGGCGGACAAGAAACTAATAAAGAATTGCTTGGTCGTTATCCTATTTTTCAAACATGCCTTTTTAAACCTTAGTTTCTATTTTTGTAACAATAAATTCATTAGAGATTTATATTATTCAGATTAGTCAAACATCTCAGTAACGTTTTTTTTTTTTTTTTTGTCCTTTCTTTTCTTCTTTTTCTTCTTCTTCTTTTTTTAATTATTTTTATCTCGTGCAACTTAAAAATTGGAAACAGCATAAATTAATTATTTTTTTAATGGTGTATTTAAAATTGTTTGGTGCTTCAATCTAATTGAAGATCTTGGCATCTAATCTACCTATCTCGAACTTAATGCAAGATGTTGGACAAAAGCAAATTCAATAGATAAGGAGTTGTAGGATGCAAGTTTGAGTCTTGACAGTTGTAGTGTAGGAGTTTCATCCTTTTGTGGGAGTAGTTTCTTGTGGACACTAAACACTAATCCTTCTATTTAGGAGACCGCTGTGTACCGTGATTTATCTCCTCCACTATTCTCTTGGGACCAAGTGGTGGAGGTTCCGAGGGCAAAGGTATCACCTTTTGCACTCAAGGAGTTGTGTTTGCACGTGCATTTATTGATTTAAAACTAATTTTAATCCACGTGAGTAGCGCAGTATAATTAAATTATAATTACTTTGATGTATTGATTTTTTTTTTTTTTTGACTATTGCAAAATTAATTATTTAAAATGTCATCGAAATTGCAAAATTCGTACGGACACGTGAGATTTACCAGCAGAGAGAGACAATGGCGGGTTGCGAATGTGATTACTTTTCAAGGGGGAAAGTGTCAGAAAATGTACGTGGGAATACTTGGAAGTGCGAGAATGAGGGGTTGTTTTGTTAAAAAAAATTGAGGAAAAAGTACAGTAAAAATATAAAAATGTGACATAAAATTAATAGGTATTAAAATTTTATTGATATAAAATACAAAAAATAATTAAAATTTAATAAATTTTAATATTTTTTGATTGGCCAAACAGCCTCTCATAGTCTAATTAACCTTCACATGTCATTTCAGCTGATGCATTCTCATGTAAAGATTTTCCGGAAGGGGTGGGTCTAATGCACCGTAAATCATCGGATCATCTGTCCTATCCCCAACCCAAGATTTTCCCACCCCTGCTTTCCAAGAAAAGGAAGGAAACTTGCCACCTTCTACGAGCACAAGGACCTTTTCTTCTTTCCTTCTTTGGGTGTGTTTGGATGCACCAAATTTTAGTAAAAATATATGGGATAAAAATTTCTATTATATTTTTACATATTCTTACTTTCTTGAAGTTCGAAAAAAATTCAATATCTTTTTAAAAAAGTCAATAACTGAAACTCAATTAATCAAATAGCAAAAAATTTTTTATCATTCTCACCGTGAACTCTCAAATTACCGAATGATACACACTATGACTATTTTTTTATGGGATTGTAGAAACTGTTCTGACGGATTGCAAAAACCGTTCCGACGAATAGCAAAAACTGTTCCGATGAATTCGCACAGCCAACTTCTGTCCAAACGGAGTGTAGAAACTGTTTTGAGTCCAGTTTGATTTGCAAAGAGGGTATGACTGATACAAAATTTTGAATCCATTCAAATGAAAATCCAATCCGTTGGAACGGAAATTCTACTGTTTATTTCTAAAAAATGTAATTTGAAATGTGTGCACTAAACGCAAAAATTTTTTTCAAACTATATTTTATCTCTTTTTTTTTTTATCACTTCAAATACCCCTTTTATGTTTTACCCATGTGAATCCTCAAGATCCCTATTACATTTTTCGAAATTAGAATTTGGGTGTTCACAACTTATTACGTCGCAAGCTTTGGTCAAGACGTTGGAAGGTAATTCTTGTTAGCGACTCAGTTTAGGCTTTGATTTCAAGATTTTCATTTCAACAATTAGATGGAATTTTCAATGGCAGGTTGCTCAAAACTGAAAATGAAACTTGAAAATTTTTAACCTATGTTCAATTATTTATTGGGACGTTTGGAGTTACAAAAGTTTGAGAAAAAAAAAGTAATTTTGGTTACTTTTTGGCGTTTAAAACTCAACCATCAAATTACGTTTTTTGAAAATGAATAGTTTCGCTCCAACAAATTTCGCCAAAAATTTTTTGACTTTTTTATCAGAATTTTTTGAAAATTGTAGAAATTTTTTAGAATTTGTAGAAATATTATTGAAATTTGTAGAAACTTTATTGAAATTTGTAGAAATTTATTGGTATTTATAGATATATATAAATTTATATAGATTTATATAAATTCACATACTTTAAGGTAAAAATAATTTGATAGAGAATTATAGAATTTTTTAGAACTTTTTAATGTTTTTCAGCATACCAAACAAGCCCTATATATAGTACTCTTATTAAATTTAAATATTTTTAATATAATAAAGATTTCTTTTCCATGTGAATGTGGTATTGTATTCATTAACTTGCAAATTTAAAAAAAAATAATTTGAATTTAAAAAAGCAGTGTTTCAAAGTTAATAAGAGGAAATAAAAATCATAAATTGAATAATTTGCAAAATTTCACTAGCATATTATCCTTCGTGGTATTATTTTTTAAACTAATTAAATAAAAAATTATACTTCTTTTTTTCATAAAATCATTATCTAATTTTGTTTTTTTATTATTACTCTATAAATTTATATATGACAATAAAATTAAATATTTTTTTACAAATATTAATTTATTAAAAAGTTAGTAGTCATAAATTATTCAGTAATACTTCAAATTAAATATTTTCGTTAGAGATATTAAAAGTTAATGAGGTGTGCATGTGCTCTATTTATTAATTTTTTACTAATTTTTTAAAAAGAGGACAAAATTCTCAAAATGTTTTATCTTTTCTAAAGATTTGAAAAGTTAGCGACACATGGCACTGTTTGAAGTTAAAAAATATAAAATTTTATAAATTTCTATAAATACGAATTCTGAAATTGTCAAATTAAAATTTTTTAATCACTGTACAAAATTCGAAATACTAACTTTTACAAATTAATACAATTCCAAACACATTTTCAAAAAATAAGATGGTTGGCAACTTGGTTGCGATGAAATCGTCTAAACCAAAAATGTTATTGATTTAATTATGAGGTCTACTATCCGCAGTTACGATTGTAAAGTTACAACGTCCACATATATAAGATATTTTGTGAAATCTAAATGTATGAATGGTTAAGAATCGTATGTGCATAGCCTTGGATTGATGGTACTAAAATAGTCCAAACCAAATTATTACAGATTTAATTTAATAGACATTATACATAGTCTTCTTGGGTCGAGGAAAAACTCGCAACTGTTACCTATGGGTATATACTGGGTGAAGCCTGCCTCATGACCTTAGCCAACAAAGAACCACGAAGAGATAAACTAACTTAGACAAGTCCACTGACCGACTCAGCTAAAAAGACTATTAGAGACATTATACATAAGACGATTATGGGGGTGTGATCTCAATCATTTACGTACACAAGACCTATTACAAACTTTCACTATTTCACATATAAAATCACATAGGACACGTTTGGCACGGAAAAAAAAGAAGGGAGGAGTTGGTAAGAATTAGAAAAAATTAATAAATATTGAAAAAAAATTGTTAAATGTGTTTGATAGAAAAAAATAATAAAAAATTAAGAAAAAATTGATAAAAATTTAATTTTTTTAAAAAAAAATTAGTGAGTCAAAACACTTTCTGAGTAATAGAATGTTTGAATTAAAAATTCTAAATTTTTAACGAATTAAAAAAAAATTTAGAATTAATTTTTTTTTAATTTTTCGAATTGAACTTAAGTCATCGTCTTACCCAACCAATCCTAAAAATACTTTAAATAAGTACATTAAATTTATTAAATATTAACTTATGGAGTCTAATAATGACTGGATTCCACCAATCCCCCACCAACTTACGTACCAACCAACAGGTGCACCACGTGAGATGATTCCATTTAAATTTGGAATGATTAATTAACGTCTGGCCAAAAGTTGAAAACAATGAGTTCGTTTGATAAAACGAAAAATGTTAAAAAATTTTAAAATTTTTAAAAATTATTTATTTTTTATTTTACTATAAAAATTATAAATTTATAAATTATCACAAATTATTTTATTTTATTTCACCCTTTGTTCCTTTTAAGTGTTCCAATAAATCTTTTACATTGACTTCCACGTCGAAATTATTTGAAATTTCTTTTATCTCTTTCATAAACGTGGGATGAGCATTACGTCAGCTCTGACATCACATTATGGTCTGAATTTTTTTTTTTTCTTATTTTGACTTTCTACCTTTCAAATGATGATTGTGTAAAGTTCGGCTAATCTTGGGCCTAAAGTTAACAAAGGTGGCTGTCGAAGTAACGAGCACATCCGAATTAATAATCACTCGATAAAAGTATGCTTTGATTAGTGCGCCCGCGCGCGTGCGTATATATATATATATATGTATCAGAAGTTTCACATCTCCTTTAACATTTTCAAAAAGAGACAATCCGTCTTTCCAAAACGAGTGGGAAGTAAGAACGCAGAGACATTAAGGGAATAGTAAAGGAATCGGTTCTGAAGCTTTTGAGTGGTGACAATGGAGACTGGTGACAACATACTGAGAGTCGCCAGTGCACGTCTCAGCAGTTCAAGCATATGGAGGAACAGCGGGAGGGAAGTTTTCTCGAGATCTTCTCGGGAAGAAGACGATGAAGAAGCACTCAAATGGGCAGCTCTTGAAAAACTTCCCACGTATCTTCGCATAAGGAGAGGCTTATTAACTGAAGAGAAGGGCCAACCCAGAGAAATCGACGTGAAGGACCTTGGATTGATAGAGAGGAAGAATCTTCTAGACAGGCTTGTGAAGATTGCAGAGGATGATAATGAGAAATTCTTGTTGAAGCTCAAGGAACGCATCAATAGGTGAAAATTAATTTTCTGATCTGGGTTGTCGAGATTTTGAGTCTTTTTTTTTTTTTCAATCTTTCTTTTTTATTCATTTTTTGGGTTTCCTCTGTTTTTCTGATTACAGGGTTGGACTCGATCTTCCCACAATTGAAGTCCGGTTTGAGCATTTAAACGTTGATGCAGAAGCTTATGTCGGCGGCAGAGCACTGCCCACAATGTTGAACTTCTCTATTAATATGCTGGAGGTAATTTTTTTCCCCCTCTAAGAGCCCATTTTGCTGTATTTTTTTTTTTTTTTTGGGTAAATTGGATTAACCTTGTAGTCTCTATATGTGAAGGGGTTGTTTAATTTTCTCCATATTCTTCCAAGTCGAAAGAAACCACTGTCAATCCTTCATGATGTTAGTGGAATCATTAAGCCTGGGAGGTGAGAAGAAAAAACAGATTCCCAATGTTCAAGTTCAGACTCACCCCAAATCCTTGTTCTTATTCCATTTAACCTATTTTCTGCAGAATGACACTGCTTTTAGGCCCTCCAAGCTCCGGAAAGACCACTTTGCTTCTAGCTTTGGCTGGAAAACTTGATTCAGATCTCAAAGTAAAGAAATTAAGTCCCATTTTAAACCAAGTTTTAGGCACTTTGATTCATCTTGTGATATTTAAATGAGTCTTTTGGGTATACAGGTTTCGGGGAGAGTAACCTACAATGGGCATGGAATGAATGAGTTTGTTCCACAGAGGACAGCAGCTTACATAAGCCAAAATGATCTCCATATAGGAGAAATGACAGTACGAGAAACACTAGCTTTCTCTGCTAGGTGTCAAGGGGTTGGAGAACGTTACGGTCAGTTGCATTGATCGACCCATGCTATCATTCTAAGATTTGGTTCTGAATATATATATATATATATATATTGGTGGGTCTGAATCAGTTTGGTTTGAATTTGAGAAAATTTGCAGACATGTTAACAGAGTTGTCAAGAAGAGAAAAGGAAGCAAACATTAAACCTGATCCAGATCTCGATATTTTCATGAAGGTAAACAGAAAATAGCTCAATATCAGTTTTTTTTTTTATTAAAGCGTTTGTGTTTAATTGTATCTAACTGTGATTGTGTATGGATCATTCAGGCTGCATCACTAGAAGGGCAGGAGGCTAGTGTGGTCACAGACTATGTTCTGAAGGTGCTTGCTTGAATTTCATTTAATTAAGTAACAAATCTTGTGGGGAAGAAGGAAGAAAGTTTCATAGAGATTCTGATTTGTAAATCTGATTTGATGTTCTTTTGTCAGATTTTAGGATTGGAAATTTGTGCTGACACCATGGTGGGTGATGAAATGGTGCGAGGAATTTCTGGTGGGCAAAAAAAGCGAGTCACGACGGGTATAAAATGATCATAGAACTTCTCATTACCAGTCCTGTATAAAATTATATGTACTCTTGTAAGATAATTACTTGTTTTGTTGAAATATGAACCATGATACAGGGGAGATGCTGGTAGGACCAGCCAGAGCACTCTTCATGGATGAGATATCAACTGGCTTGGACAGTTCTACAACTTATCAGATTGTGAACTCAATCAGACAGACCATCCACATCCTTCAAGCGACTGCTGTTATCTCTCTTCTCCAGCCAGCACCAGAAACTTATGACTTGTTTGACGACATAATTCTCCTCTCAGATGGTGAAATTGTATACGAAGGGCCCCGTGAAGACGTGCTAGAGTTCTTTGAACGCATGGGCTTCAAGTGTCCTGAGAGGAAAGGAGTCGCTGACTTCTTGCAAGAAGTAATTTCTCGAAGTCAAATTTTATTTGAATGGTCATTATGATATGGTTTAGGAACGATTGGATTTTGAACTCAATTGTTGGGAATTACAGGTGACGTCGAGGAAAGATCAAGAGCAGTACTGGGCTCGGAGAGATGAGCCCTATAGTTTTGTCACTGTCCGGGAATTTGCAGAAGCATTTCAGTCATTTCATGTTGGTCGGACACTAGGCGATGAGCTTGCTGTCCCATTTGACAAATCCAAGAGCCACCCGGCAGCTTTAACAACTAAGAAGTATGGTCTTGGTAAAAAAGAGCTATTGAAAGCTCTTGCATCGAGAGAATACTTGCTCATGAAGAGGAACTCTTTTGTCTACATATTCAAGATGGTTCAAGTGAGTAATTTATGAAATAAGTGGTAGTTTTGCGCGAAATAGATGTTCAATTTAACTCTACTTACTGATTGGTTGTGTTTGTTTCAGCTTATTATAATGGCATTCATTGCAATGACAGTGTTTTTAAGAACTGAGATGCCCAAGAAAACAACAGAAGATGGTGTGGTTTTTATGGGCGCTCTATTCTTTAGTGTGATGATGATTATGTTTAATGGGTTCGCTGAGCTAGCCATGTCCATTTTGAAACTTCCCACCTTCTACAAGCAGAGGGACCTTCTCTTCTTTCCTGCTTGGGCATATGCTTTACCCACATGGATCCTCAAGATCCCCATTACGTTTTTAGAAGTTGGAATTTGGGTGTTCACAGCTTATTACGTCATAGGCTTTGATCCAGATATTGGAAGGTAATTGTTGTTAGGGACCGTAGTTTGGGCTTTGATTTTGAGATTTTCATTTCAACAATCTGATGGATTTTTCAATGGCAGGTTGTTCAAAATGTACCTTCTACTACTATGTATAAACCAGATGGCTTCTGGGTTGTTCCGACTCATTGGGGCAATGGGAAGGAACATGATTGTGGCTAATACATTTGGCTCATTTGCTTTACTTGCAGTTCTTGCATTGGGAGGATTCATCTTGTCAAGAGGTATATAAGATACAAAAGTAAAAACCAATGTTTTTTTTTTTTTTTTTGGGATTAGATGAGTTGATTTTAATTGTAAGAACAATTTCTTTGAATTAGACAATATTAAAAAATGGTGGATATGGGGCTACTGGATCTCACCTTTGACGTATGGGCAGAATGCTATAGCAGTGAATGAATTTCTTGGAAAAAGTTGGAGCCGAGTAAGCATCTTTTTGATGAATTTGGCCTCTGCAGAAAATCAAAAGAAAAATACCTTGAGAGTGAGGGAAGGAGAGATTTTGAGAGAGACGATTATTTAAAGTTTGGAAAATTTTGGTGTTGTAGGTGCCTCCAAATTCCACAGAATCATTGGGAGTAACAGTCTTGAAATCTCGTGGAATATTTCCAGAAGCGCATTGGTATTGGATTGGAGTTGGAGCTTTGATTGCATATATTCTTCTTCTCAATTTCCTTTTCACAATTGCTCTAGCATATCTCAATCGTAAGTAAATCATTTTGAATATTAGATTTTTTTTTTCCTTTTTCTTTTTTGCACATTCAAAAAAGCCTAATAAATGAGTTAATACGATGCAGCATTTGGGAAGCCTCAAGCGGTTCTGTCTGAAGAAACCTTGGCTGAGAGGAATGCTGGTAAAGTTAAAGGGTCCATTGAACTATCATCAAGAGGAAAGAGCTTGTCAAGTAAGTAACTTAGCTTTCAATTGTGCTTGATATTCCGTTTCTTTGAGTTCTTACCTATAAGATATATACTCAAGTTTCATAACAATGCAGAAAGGGAGGATGAAGTCGAAAGAAGCGTATCATCTGCATCAATGTCTTCAAGAACCGGCAGGATCAGCGAAGCGAATCAGAACAAGAAGCGAGGAATGATTCTACCTTTTGAACCTCTTTCCATCACATTTGACGACATCAAGTATTCAGTAGACATGCCACAAGAAATGAAAGCACAAGGTATACCCGAAGATCGCCTAGAACTTCTGAAAGGCGTGAGTGGTTCTTTTAGACCTGGAGTCCTTACAGCTCTAATGGGTGTTAGTGGGGCTGGTAAGACCACTCTGATGGATGTCTTGGCTGGTAGAAAAACTGGTGGATATATTGAAGGAAGGATGACAATCTCAGGATACCCAAAAAAGCAAGAAACGTTTGCTCGTGTGGCAGGATATTGCGAGCAAACTGATATTCACTCTCCTCATGTGACCGTTCACGAGTCTTTACAATATTCTGCCTGGCTCCGGTTGCCTACTGAAGTTGATTCTGCTACTAGAGATGCAAGTCCTAATCACTAAAAATATTATCTCTATTTCGTTTTCAGTTTAGGCATGTTAAGGGGCTGATTATGAACCTATTTGATGAATTTCAGATGTTCGTAAATGAGGTCATGGAGCTTGTTGAGCTGACCCCATTGAGGGGAGCGCTTGTTGGGCTACCTGGAGTGAATGGTCTTTCGACTGAACAACGGAAGAGGCTGACAATTGCAGTGGAGCTCGTAGCCAATCCATCCATGATATTCATGGATGAACCGACCTCAGGACTCGATGCCAGGGCCGCAGCTATTGTGATGAGAACAGTGAGAAACACAGTGGACACAGGACGAACTGTTGTTTGCACTATCCATCAGCCAAGCATCGACATATTTGATGCCTTTGATGAGGTAGCAAACCGTTAATTACAAGACTCATAATCCAATGACTTCAATTTAGTTTTCTAAATTTGATAAGTGAACTAAAGAATAGCCATTTTGGAAGTGCAGCTCTTTCTTTTAAAACGGGGAGGTGAAGAAATATACGTTGGTCCTTTGGGCCACCATTCTTCTCATCTGATCAAGTACTTTGAAGGAATCAACGGAGTAAGTAAAATCAAAGATGGTTATAATCCAGCAACATGGATGTTAGAGATGACTTCAGCATCCCAAGAAGCAGCTCTTGGGGTTGACTTTGCTGATGTGTACAAAAACTCAGAACTATGCGAGTAATGCTACCTCACCTTACATTCTTAAGACCAAAACTTTGATTTCAACATCTAGTTCTAACAAGTTTTAAGCGAGGATAAAGTTAATTTTTTCTAGTTGTTGACACTGTGGTTACTCAATCAGGAGAAACAAAGAACTAATAAGGGCACTCAGCACACCTCCTCCCGACTCAAAAGACTTGTGCTTCTCGACTCAGTACTCACAGCCTTTCATAAACCAATGCATGGCATGCCTCTGGAAACAGAACTTGTCATACTGGCGAAATGCACCATACACTGCAGTGAGATTCTTGTTCACAACTATCATAGCCCTGCTGTTCGGGACGATCTTCTGGGATCTTGGCTCCAAAAGGTACAATAATAATCCCCAAAAGTCATGGAATCCAACTCTTAGACATTCTTCCTCCATTTGTGATCGGTTTCTAACTTTGGTCGAGTGTTTTGGAATACTGCAGGGAAAAGCAACAAGATATCTTCAATGCAATGGGTTCTATGTATGCTGCTGTGCTATTTATTGGTGTGCAAAATGCAGGATCAGTGCAGCCAGTAGTTGCTGTAGAGAGAACAGTCTTTTACAGGGAAAGAGCAGCTGGAATGTACTCGGCTTTGCCATATGCATTTGGACAGGTCATTTAAGTGCCTTCTTCCTGCAATGCAAATTCTCTGATTTTTTGGAAATTATCATGGACTTGGAATTTAGCGACACCGTTATTTTTTTATGCAGGTTGTGATTGAGCTTCCTTACATTCTTGTTCAAACTCTCATTTACGGAGTCATAGTTTACGCGATGATTGGATTCGAATGGACAGTAACCAAGTTCTTGTGGTACCTCTTCTTCATGTATTTCACCTTGCTCTACTTCACATGTTACGGGATGATGACAGTAGCTGTGACTCCCAATCACAATATAGCGTCCATCATCTCTTCTGCATTCTATGGAATTTGGAACCTCTTCTGCGGCTTCATCGTTCCAAAAACTGTAAGTTTTCTCCAGATTGTTTCCTTTCAGTTTTCACAACCCGTGATGATCAAAGCACGAAAAGGGTCTGAGATTTTTTTTTTTTTTTTTTTTTTGTTAATGACAGAGGATTCCGGTATGGTGGAGGTGGTACTATTACATTTGCCCCGTCTCTTGGACTCTGTACGGACTGGTTGCTTCACAATTTGCTGACATCGAGGAGAGGATCGACACCGGTGAAACTGTGAAAGAATTCGTGAAGAATTACTTCGATTTCGAGCATGACTTCGTAGGATATGTTGCAATCATCATAGTAGGGATAGCCGTGCTCTTTGCTTTCATCTTCGCCTTGTCAATCAAGGCATTTAACTTCCAGAAGAGATAGACAATCTCATACAAAATTAAATTTTCTATAGCATCAAATACCTTCAATTTTTGTTTTATTTTATTATTATTATTATTTTTTTTTTTTTGAATTTCCAGAGACGCAAGATAAATTCATCATTTATTTGTCTTTTCACTTTGTTTGTCAATAATGAAGGAACACGAAAGACTTGACATCTTCATTTCTCACACAACGTATGAAAAAGCCAAAAACTCGTCATGAAAGCCTGTGTTGGCCCTTAATGTTGATCTTAAAAACCAATGGCAAGCATCAAAGCAATGACTTATCTTCACAAGAAAAATTAGCCCTGTAAAATAAATAAATATATGAGTAAATAAAATATGATGATGAGAGTTAGCCAAGTTCATGCACGAATGCTAACTTGGACAGCTAGGAATGGCGGAATCAATACAAAAAAATTTTTGTAGGAATTTGTTCAAATCCGCCGGCCCATTTTGTTCTCTGCCGAGGGCCTTCTTTAACAGAAACGTTGGAGTGCCATAACGTCTCGGTTAACTATCGTGGGATTGCACAAGGCAACACAAAGTGTTGCGACTGCGTAAAGGTCTCTGGATGTCAGGATAATTTGACACAAAAAAAAAAAAAAAGTAGATTTAATATAATAAGTGAAACTGAATTGTTAAGATGTTAGGTTTACTTCCCAATGGCCACTAATCGAGTCTATTCAAGATCATTGGAGGATTTATTCGGTTGTCAACTCTAGAACCGCAAAAATTAGTCGAGTTATTTGCAAGTTAACACAGAAAAGTCACTAGTATTAAAATATATATATAGTAGTGATATGGCATATGGGATGTACAGATTTATGGTTAAGTTAAACATACTATTATATGTTAAAATAGTTAAATTATAGAAATATATTTAAAAGTAATATATATTGTTGTTTATACAAATTCAGTCAAATATTGAACGTAAAATAAATTAAAATATTGATCAGTTATATATTTAAATAAAAGAAGAAAGAGGATCAAAGAAATGAGAGATTATTGAAGAGCTCTCTGTATACTATGTTTTACTTGAATTAAATGATAGTCACTAAGTGTTATAATTATAATTTAATTCAAATAAATTCTACTAAAGGAAAAAATAAGGGAAAAAAAAAGAATAAAAAAGGCTTGAAGAATAATAACATTTACTTATATAATTAAACAATCTATAGTTATTATGTCCACTCTTCCTACGACAATGTGTGTATATATATATATCTCAATTACATAAAAAAAATTTAAAATTTAAAATTTGAGTATATATCAAACAAATTGCAAAGTTGAATAAGAATTACAGGGATAAAAAAATCTCCAAAAATTTTGAAAGAAAATAAAACTTGGTATTTTTTTACAAATTTTGCACATAGGAGAGTCATATCCCATTTAAATTCGAATATCATTTTGATCAAATTGAAAGTTCAAATCTTGTCTTCATTCGGATTTAATTCATAGATTACCAATTTTATTTTTATAATTTTTAATATTGTTTAATATTTTTAATAAACAATATTACAGTATATATAATTTTAATAAACAATATAACAATTTGATTTAAGATATAACACTTATTTTGTTTAACAATAAAAATAATAAAGAATTTGTTATCAGTTAATAAATTAATTAAAATATTTATTTAAGAGGTTAATTATTTTTGTATTATTTTGTTTAATAATAATATTTATCATGTTTTAAATAATAATTCATTAAAATATAAAAAAATAAAAAATAAAAAGTTATATGATAAATAAAAGTATAAATTAAATAAAAACATTATTTTTTAAATGTTTTAAATAATAATTTATTAAAATATAGAAAAAATAAAAAATAAAAAATTATATAATAAATATAAGTGTAGATTAAATAAAATGAATAAGTGGTAATTATATATGACATTAATTTCTTTTAGATTATATAATTATGAATTAAGGTAATTATATTTAAAATTATCACATAAATAAAATTTTTTAATTTAATTATAAGTAAGTGATACGTGTTATAACAGTAGCACAAGTTAAATTGTACGTGACACAAGATAAATATAAATAGGTACTTACATGTGGCAACCACAACCCAAATTAAATCAAATTAAGCCATATGTGATACGGACGTTGCCTGATATTACTTTATATATATTTAAGATAATATCACACAGTAACTGCGACATTTTGACCGTGGCGGGTTTAGGTGGGGGGTAATTTGGTAATAGTGTTAGTTGGCCATAGCAGCCACCATTCGCCTTTTTCTCGGAGTTGCATGCATTCTCTTGCAACTTGATTCTGGATGTGTTTGAAATTGTAAAAAAGTGTATAAAATAAAATAAAATTATAAAAGTAAATATCTCGTAATTCGTATAATAAATGAAGAATTTAAATTTTATTGTCTCATAATTCGTATTTATAGAAATTTAAAAAATTTTATTTTATTTTGTGTAGCTCCAATAAAACCTCTCTTCTCTCATTCGTTTAAAGTCTAGTATTTTTTTTTTGGTACGAAGGAAACCTCTCGCCGGTGAACTGTCGCGAGTAAAACCTCCGGGCGTGCGCACCACCCCGCAAGACACGCCCACCGATAAGACCGAGTGCCCAGGAAAGAATTCGAATCCGAGACGTGGGAAGCATGCCCACTCTCCAAGCCGGCCCCTACTCCACTGAGCTAACCCGTGCGGGTAAAATCTAGTATTTGGAATTGAAATTGGGCTTAATTTTGGAGTACTTTAATTGGTAATTGGGGTCATTTATTATTTTGGTATTTGAGTTACCCTTTTCTCTTTTTTATCTGGGAGCTTTTTCTGACAAAACTTCTTAGAAATGCTTTCCCATCCAAAATGAACAACTTTTCATATTTTTGAAATATTTGGTAAAATGGCGTTCTATGTATCTTCATTGTGAATTTATAGAATGAGATCAAAGAATTATCATATTTGGCCTGAATCAAATTTGGGCAATTAAAGACACTTATACCTTGATGGATTATAAATTAATTAATGAATTTATAATAAGATGTGATTTTTTTAAGTCAAGGTATACTCTTAAAACTTTATTTTTATCTTTTCATTTCTCCTATTGGGTTTTTTTTTTTTTTTTTAAATTTCTAAATCTTTACATACTTTCTTTTTATTTTTCAACACAAACAAATTAAGAGAGACGAATGGACGACCGAATTTGATGATTATCACTTTATCTATTTGAATTTAAACAGTAATGAAATTGAATATATACACATATATATTGCAACGTTATTTTCGGTTTAGTTACAAATTGAAATCGATTCAGCTTCCAATATAATTTTCAAGAATTAAAAAAAATTAATTTGATAATAGATTAAGTATGAACCCGAATCGAAATGCACACCATTAATTATCTTGAGCCTTCCAACAACCGTAAATTTATTATAATTCTATTTTAAATTAGAAGCTGTAAACGTATTTCATTTCACTTAGTTAAAGAAAATTGGCAAAATACAATCATGTTCATTTTTATATAATTTTATTTTTAGAAACACGAAAAGGAAAGACAACGTTAATTACCCTTCCTCAAAAGTAAACTGCTAAATTATTCTGCAAACAACTTCGGAAAACAATATGTCAACTTTTCGAATTCGATGCCATTATTAATTAATTCTGCTTCTATAAAAAAAAAAAAAAAACAAAATGTAATAAATCAAACACTTACAGAATTTCTGTGATATAAATGTAAGTTGCACAATATAATTAAATCACAATTGTTTTGACATATTAATTTTTTAATTATTACTAGTAAATGAAGCAGGTGCACATTTTATTTAATTTTAATATTTTAAACGAAAATATTTAATTTGAAACATGAACAAATAATCTATAACTCTTAAATTTTTAACAAGTTAATATCTTCTTAAAAAATAGTAAATTTAAATGTCATATACAAATTGTAAAGTAATAACAAAAATTAAAAAAAAATTAGGTAATGGCCTTATAAAAAAATTTATTTTTTATTTTGTTAACTTTGAAATCAGTTTCCGGAACAATGTCGAAAGAAATATTTATTTTAAATTATATAATTATAAATTAAGATAATTATAATTATAAATTAATGTTAATAAATTAAAATATTTATTAATGTGACATTTATTTTTTTGCATTATTTTGTTTAATAAATATTATTATATTTTAAATAATAATTTATTAAGATATAGAAAAAAATACATGTTATTTGTTGATAAATTAAAATCTTTATTTATTTATCTAATAAGATAAATTTTAATTATTTTATAATTTATTAAAATATGAAAAAAGAAAGAAAATGTCAATTATTTTTAATTTTATTAGATTAATTAATTTTTAATTTATCCTATCATCTAATAGAATAAGAATAGTATTTGTTTTGATTTTTAATTCAAAAAAATCTTACTGAAATTTATCTAATTGATAGAATTTAATTACCATTAAAATTAATCAATAAACATTCCCAAATGTTAATAAAATTGTGAATAAAGTGGTAATTATGTATAATACTAATTCTTTTTAGACTATCTAATTATAAATTTAGATAATTATAATTATAAATTTGTGGCAATAAATTAAAATCTTTATTTAACAGGTTAATTATTTTTTTGTATTATTTAATTTAATAATAATTATTATTATTAAATATAATTATTTTTATGTATTATTTTTAAAGTTTTAAATAATAAATTATTAAAATATAGAAAAAATAAAAAAGAAGAAATTATATAGTAAATACGAGTGTTGATTAAATAAAATGAATAAGTAATAACTATGTATAATATTAATTTCTTTTAGATTATATAATTATGAATTAAGACAATTATATTTAAAATTATCATATAAATAAAATTTTTTAATATAATTATAAGTAGACGTCATGTGTCACAACAGTAGTACAAGTTAAATTGTACATGACGCAAGATAATTATAAGTAGATGTCACGTGTGAAAATCATAACGTAAATTAAATCAAATTAAGTCCTATATGATACACCATTCGCCTTTTCCTGGAGTTACGTGCATTCCCTTGCAACTTGATTCTCTTCTCTCATTCATTTAAGGCAAGAGTCTAATATTTGGAAATGAAATTGGCCATAATTCTGGAGTTTAATTAGTAATTGGGGTCATTTCATTATTTTGGTATTTGAGTTATCCTTTTCTCTTTTTTTATCTGGGAGCTTTTTCTGACAATACTTCATGGAGATGCTTTTCCATCCAAAATGAATAACTTTCATATTTTTGAAATTTTTGGTAAAATGTCTTTCTATATATCTTCACAGTGAATTTATAGAATAAGACCAAAGAATTATCACATTAGGCCGGAATCAAATTTGGGCAATTAAAGACACTTATACTTTGATGGATTATAAATTAATTAATGAATTTATAATAAGATATGATTTTTTTAAGTCATAAGTATACTCTTAAAACTTTGTTTTTATCTTTTCATTTTTCTTATTGGTTTTTTTTAATTTATAAATCTTTATATACTTTCCTTTTATTCTTCAACGATCCTGTTTGGTTTGTAAATAAATTCCAAAAAATTCTATAAATCTCTGTTAACTTTATATCACATCAACTTTTTTCTTTCACTGCACGTATTACGAATTCTCAATTTATCTTAATTTATCTCAATTTATTTCGTTTTATCTCACTCCAAACTCACCCGACATAACTTAAAAAGAGAGGAGCATGGCCACCGTCTTAAAACTGCAAGTGACAGCTTGTGTCAGTCGAGCATTCTTTTGATTCCAATTGTGCTAAAAGTTTAATTTGAAATTTTGTTTAGCTTGTGGTAACGTTTTAGAATTCGTATGAATTTGGAGTTATGTTTTAAACCATTTGAGTTCGCAAAACCTAACGGAATTTGATCATTATCACTCCACTTATTCAAATTTGAACTCAGTTTCCGGAACAATGTCGAAGGAAACCACTGTCAATCCTTCGTGATGTTAGTGGAATCATTAACCCTGGGAGGCGAGAAGAAAAAACAGATTCCCAATGTCCAGTTTAGACTCAGCCCGGGTTCCATTTAGCCTGTTTTCTGCAGAACGATACTGCCGCTTTTAGGCCCTCCAAGCTCTGGAAAGGCCACTTTGCTATTTGCTTTAGCTGGAAAACTTGATTCAGCTCTCATGGTAAAGAAATTAAGTCCCATTTTAAACCAAGTTTTAGGCACTTTGATTCGTCTTGTGACATTTAAATGAGTCTTTGGTGGGTATACCCCCAAAAGACATGAAATCGATTCAATTTCTAATACAATTTTTAAGAACTAAAAAAAATTAATTCGTTTCTAGATTAAATATGAACTCGAATAGAAACACACATTACTAATTGCTTTGAGCCTCTCAATAACCGTAAATTTATTACGATTCTATTTTAAATTAGAGGGTACGAATGTATTTCATTTCACCTATTTAAAGAAAATTTGCAAAATATAATCATGTTCATTTTTATAAATTTTATTTTTAGAAACACGAAAAGAAAAGAAAAAGTTAATTATGTTTCCTAAAAAAAAACATGTGTACATCTCATTTAATTTTAATATCTTTAACAAAAATATTTAATTTATAATATAAATAAATAATCTATAACTATTAAATTTTTAATGAATTAGTATCTTTTAAAAAAAGTACTAAATTTAAATGCCATATACAAATTGTAAAGTAATAATAAAAATTAAAAAAATAAGGTAATGGTTTTATGAAAAAAAAAAAAAACTCATTTTTTATTTTTTACAAAAAATAATATGCTAGTGGTATTTTGAAACTATTCAATTTATAATTTTTATTTATTCTTGTTAACCTTTAACAACTATTTTCTTAAATTCAAATTATTTTTTAAATTTGCAAGTTAATGAATATAACATTACATTCACATGAAAAAAAATGTTTATTATATTAAAAATATAAAAATCAAATAAGAATATCGTATATAGATAATTGAAAATAGATTAAAAAAAATTTTCAGTCGCAATCAATAATTAAATATACTAATATCAAATTATAATAGTTTAATTTTTTTGTGAAGTTTTTTTTTTTTCGTTAAAAAAATTAGAATTTTTTCTTAATCTTAATATCTTTATCTTAAAAATAAGAAAAAATAATGGGACATAGTTAAAATTGAATTATTTATAATGAAATATTATAGTAAAGGGAAAGGGGCGAATGTAGCCAAGTTACATGTTTATGATTCAAAAGAAAAAATGTAGATAATCTATTAAAAATTAATATCTACTTTGAATAACAAAACTTTTTACTTATTCAAATCCTAGTATTATGAAGTACTCAAATGCTGATGTTAAAGTTCTAATTCAGAAGTAAAATTGGAAGACTGAAAATAAACTTGGAAAAAAATTAGAAAAATATTTTAAAACATTGAATAACTTAACTAAAATGTTGTACAAGAAATATAATTTAAAAATATACAAGAAAAGGCCTAACAAAATTGAACAGAAGTAGGCAACCCTATGAATAAAAGTTTTTCAATCACTTACAATTACATGGAGAGATGGGAGATTTTCACACAAGCAATTACAGAATTTTTGAATACAAATGAATTTATTTGAAAAAAGGAAGGTATAGTTTTTCAAATTTTCATACTTTCAGATAGTAGTATAGATAAAAAAAAAATTAATTAAAATGTCAACAAAATCATAGATATAGGTGATAATTTTTTTAAAAATTTAATTACCTAATTCCACCAACCGTAATAAAAATGATATAAAATTTAAGGGTAAATTTGGAAAATAATAGACCAAAAAAGTCACTGAAATCATAAAGAAGTATATTCAAAATATACGAAAGGCATTTGTGGTAAATATCAATAAATAAGGGTAAAATTGAAAAAAAAAAGGAAAAAAAATGAGAAACATCGTCGGTTAATATATAAAATAGAAACAGATATATAGAAGATAAAATATAAATAGGAAAAAGTTATAACTCTAAAAGAACGAAATAAAAGTAAAAGAAACGTAACTGTTAAAAAAACTAAAAAAGACATATAGAAGGAAAAATGATAATAAACCTTAAATGGGGAGAAGGTTAAATTAGAAAAAAAAAATACGGTGCTAAAAATGCCTTTATCGTTACTAAAAAAAAAAAAAAGAAGACAAAAGGACAATAATAATAAATCAAAATAAAGAGTGCCAAAGTTAGATAAAATTACGTCAAAATTTTGAAGGCTTAATCTCTATTCCTACATATCATATATAGAATAGATTAAAAAAAAAATCAAATGGGCGAAATGGCAATAAACTAAAAATAAAAAGAGGTATAATTGAAAATATTGGGCCGAAAAAGGTGGTTGATGGCCTAAGTAAAATTAGGGATGGCCATCTCGGCCGACCCGTTCGTACCTTATCCAATTCCCGCCCCAAATGGGTAGGGATTCGGAGATTTTTTGGGGATCAGGTAGGGTATGAGGGCATTTTTTTAAAAAATTTGGGGATTGGGTAGGGTACGAGAATGAGCCTGTCCCCACCCGTACCCTACCCTACCCTACCCTACCATATCCTACCCGTTTTCCGACCCTCCCCATATTCTCGTGTATATATATATATTTAATTTTTTAGTATATTTGTTACTACAGATTTCTCAGTAAGGTAGGAAATTAAGATTTTAAGTTTCTCTATCTATTAATTTCCTATTAAATTACTTTATTTTCCAATTTACAAAGAAATTATAAATTGAGATAGACTAATTATGAATATTTCTTTATTTACTTTCCCTATCTTGAACCATACAATCTATTAATATGGTAGGAAAATAGAAACCTAATAAGTGCTTTCTAAATATGTATATATGATATTTTTTTATTTTTTAAATATGCATTAGGATTCTGTTCTATTTTTTTATAAGTCATATTTTAGAATTTTTGTATTTTTATATTTTTTTTTTCAATTTAGGTACCCGTTTCCTCATAGGGATCCACATTCTCCGTTTGGGTCGGGGATGGGTGGTAAAAATAAATTTTCAGTAGGGATCGGGTAGGGTATGGGGATGATTTTAGTTTAGGGATAGGGTATAGGGATACGTATACCCGTCCCTTACATGCCCTATGCCCATCCCTAAGTAAAATAGTTTAAAAACAAAGGAAAAGGACAAATGGGTAAAATAGTAATAAACTAAATTAAAAAAGAAAATAATTGAAAAAATGGACAAAGAAAGGGGATGTTGAAGGCCAATGTGAAATTTCTACTTATTATATAAAATAGACATCTTATAGCGTTTAGAATGACAAAAAGTTATAAAATTTGATAAAAGCTGTGAGTTCGTAATTTATGCAATGAGATAAAAATGAATAATTTTAAGAGATTTTTAATATTTTTTAATAATTTTTAACGTTTTTTAGCACTTCAAATGAAGCTTACAGAATGGACAAGGGAAAAAAAAAACAAAAACAAATGAGCGAAATAGTAATAAACTAAAAATAAAAAGATGCATAGTTGAAAATGGGTGTGTTTGGAGTTGTATGAAAGTGTATAAAATAAAATAAAATTGTAAAAGTAAATGTCTCATAATTCGTGTAGTGAGTGAAGAATTTAAATTTTGTTATCTTACAATTTATGTTTGTAGAGGTTTGTAAGATTTTATTTTATTTTGTTTAGCTCCAAATGGAGCCAATATTGGGCTGAGAAGTCCGTTGATGCCTAAAGTCAAAATAGTTAAAAAATAAATAAATAAAAGGGACATAATTGAAAAAATAAGCTAAAAAAAGTAACATCGAAGGCCAAAGTAAGGCTAAAATTAAAATAGTGGGCCAAAAAAGTCATTGAAATTATAAAAAAACATATTCAAAATATTTGAAGGATAATTTTGGTAAATATAAATAAGGGAAAAATCAAAAAAATGAGACCAAAAAATCATTATACTCCTAAAAATATTGTCCCTTAATATATAAAATAGAAATATACTTCTATTTCTATTTAAAATATAAATATAAAAATCATAACTATAAAAAAATGGAATAATAATAAAAAGACGCACTACTTTAAAAAATAAAAAAAAAACACACAGAAGGAAAAATGGTAATAAATATTAAATAGAGATAAGGTTAAATTTAGAAAAAAAATGGTGTCAAAAAAGCCTTTATCATTATTTAAAAAAAAAACTAAAAGTAGACCAAAGGGTAGAATAATAATAAATCGAAACAATTAGTGGCAAAATTTAAAAAAAATTGCATAAAAAAAAGATTGTTGAAGGTTTAATCTCTATTCACGCATTTATATATATATAGAGAGAGAGAAAAAAGTCAGGAAAAAAATGGACGAAATGGTAATAAACTAAAAATAAAAAGAGGCATGATTGAAAATATTGGGCCGAAAACACCATTGATGCCCCCAGTCAGATTAGATTCAAAGAGAGAGAGAGAGAAGACGGAAAAAGACAAATCGGCGAAATGGTAATAAACTAAACTAGATATAAATGCCGTTAACCACCAGCTGCCAGCTCTGCCACATTATCAGTAACTTTCGGTTACAGTAAAAAAAAAAGAAAGATTGAAATTTATTTTTACTTTAACAGTACGTGACGTCGTATATTTTGTCTTAATTATATTCAAATTAATTTTTTTTAATTTTTATTTTTATTTTAAAAATATTTTTAATTAAATTAAATTAAAACTATTCTATTAAAAATAATTAAATTTTAAACTTTAATTTTTTACTACAGTCACTGCAGTATTTTGCTTAACCGTAGCCCCCCTTAACCACCCCCTTAAGGTACATCCTTCCAAGCCTCTAGGCC
Organism: Vitellaria paradoxa; assembly: GCA_019916065.1. Taxonomy (NCBI): domain Eukaryota; kingdom Viridiplantae; phylum Streptophyta; class Magnoliopsida; order Ericales; family Sapotaceae; genus Vitellaria; species Vitellaria paradoxa. The sequence goes on from CM034242.1 coordinate 3,139,084, forward strand.
ATTTGTTGAATCCTTAGCTTCCAAAAATTTAAGGAAAATACTTTGCTTTGAAGACTGTAAAATATCGAAGATTGGCCCTTAAAATGTCTAATATTTTCTTTTTTTTTTTTTAATTTGATCTCGAAGTTTTGAAGACATGTTTCTAATTAATTGCCTTTTAGACATCGTTTGGGGTGCTATAGTACTCCCAAAAAATTTCATAAAACTCTGACAACTTTTATAACTCACTAAAATTCTCTATCACATTTTTATTTTTCTTGTCTCTGCTAATTTTAAAAAATTTTAATATTTTACTAAAAAAAATAGAAAATTTGTAACGGGATCAATCGAGTGCAAAAATTTTTTTCATAATCATATTTTTCGCGTCGAAAACTTTCAAACGAGTACCATTGTTGCTAATTTATCTCTATTTTTTTAAATTTGTTAGAATAGATTTGGACATACTGTTATAACGGCTTACCGGTATAGAATCCGTTAAAACGGATTTGGAATATCGTTCTAACGGTTTTGGCATTATCCAGAGAGAAAAAAAGTATTTTTTTGAATCCGTTAAAACGGATTTGGGAAACCGTTCTAAGAGTTTTGGTACTGTTCATCTCTAAAAAATCGCAGTTTAGAAAGAAACACCAAACGTAACGATTTTGTTACTATTCATCTCTAAAAAACACAGTTTAGAAAGAAATACTAAGGGCGTGTTTGGTAGCGCAAATTTTAGCAATTTTTAGTCAAAACTTGTTAGTTGTAATTTTTTGTATATTTGGTGAAGTAAGTTGTAATTTTTAGTAAATTTTTACAACTTTTGAGTGTTTGGTAAAATTTTTGGCAATATTTAGTAATTTTTAGCATTTTTTGAGTGTTTGGTAAAATTTTTAACAAATTTTAGCAATTTTTTGTGTGTTTGGTAAAATTTTGAGTAGAACAAATTACTTTAGTAAAGCAAAAAAGTGACAAAAGTTAAGATTTCACCAAACGCTCAACTTGCAACTTTTGATAGATTTTTACACTTTTGTGTGTTGTCAAACGGGACCTAAACGTCTTTCTTTACTCCAAATCACATTTTTTTTAATTTTTTATCACTCTAAACGTTACCTAGAAATATAATTGGGCCAAAAAAGGGGACATTGAAGGCCAAATTGATATTCCACTTATTTTATGGTATACTTATAATAATACTCTCTAAACAAAAATAATATTAGATTTCTTATATTGTTTAAACTTTAGACAAAAAATTTAAATCGAAAAAATTATAATAATTTATGAATTTTAATTATTTTTTCAAAAGTTTGAATTTTAATAGTTATTATATATATTTTGGTTGTTCTCTAATTAATTTTTGATAAATATTATAAAAGAAAACACAAATTATAATATTTTAATTTTGAAAGTTCAACTTTCTAGAAACTATAATTATACAGAAATAAGTTGGAAGTTTTGACTAGTATATGATTTTCACTTTTAAAATATAGTGAAATTTAAAAGAAAATGATAAATGTATTCCTTCATTAGCTTCTCTTACTCCACATTACTCTTTTTCATTAAAGCTATTATAGAGTTAGGGAAATTAACAGAGGAGTGCAAATATTCTCACCCAAATTTAAAATAGACAAACCATTTTGTGAGATAGATGGTAATGGAGTCCACTAAAATAAAGATTAAATGAGAAGTTAAAAATATAAAAATAATCTCAATTATTGAATGAAGAAAAAATAATTCTTAACTATTGAATTTTAATTTGTAAAAAAAACATTTTCAAAAATTGCCCCACTTTATTATATAGATAAAAGACATAATTGAAAATATTGGGGCGAAAAAGGACCGTTGATGCCTCAAGTTAAAATAGATTTCACAAAAAATTATAAAAAAAATATAATTTTTACCAATTTTTGGTTATTCTCAATTTTTATACGTTTATTTTAACTGTTTACAAAAAAAAAAAAAGTAGCATTTTTTCTTGCTAAGGAAGTAAAAAAAATTAAACTTTTTAGTAGTTAATTTTTTAATTTTTTATTAATTTGACATTTTTTACTTCAATGGTTTAAAAAAAAATTTAGAATGTGAAAGTGTAAATTTAACCATTTAAAAGAAAAAAAAAAGTTAAGAGGATTCATTGCACTTTAATTGGAACTCCAATTTTTCCCGAAATTTCAAAAAAAAAATCACAAGTTTCCAAAATGCTTCCAATTAAATTTCACCTTTGTCATTTTTCCCAACTATGGACCTTTTTTTTTTTTTTTTTATTCAAATGTTTTTTTGGGGGACTTCAAACGTCACGCCACCTTAGAAGGATGATTTGCCTCGCGTGTGTCTATATATGTATGTATGGAAACCGAATTGGTTCTGAAGCATTTGAGGGGTGAAAATGGAGAGTCGTGATAATATGCTAAGAGTCGCAAGTGCGCGTCTAAGCAGTTCAAGCATATGGAGGAACAGCGGGAGGGAAGTTTTCTCGAGATCTTCGAGGGAAGAAGACGATGAAGAAGCACTCAAATGGGCAGCTATTGAGAAACTTCCCACATATCTTCGCATAAGGAGAGGCTTATTGACTGAAGAGACGGGCCAACCCAGAGAAATCGATGTGAAGGACCTTGGATTGATAGAGAAGAAGAATCTTCTAGACAGGCTTGTGAAAATTGCAGAGGATGATAATGAGAAATTCTTGTTGAAGCTCAAGGAACGCATCAATAGGTGAAAATTAATTTTCTAATCTGGGTTGTTGAGATTTTGAGTTTTATTTTTTTATTTTTTCAATCATTTATTTTGATTCATTTTTGGGTTTCCTCTGTTTTTCTAATTACAGAGTTGGACTCGATCTTCCCACAATTGAAGTCCGGTTTGAGCATTTAAATGTTGGTGCAGAAGCTTATGTTGGCGCAAGAGCACTGCCCACAATGTTGAACTTCTTTATTAATATATTGGAGGTAAAAAAATTTTTCTAGGAACTATTTTGCTGTATTTTTTTTTTTTTTTTGGGTACATTGACTTAACCCTGTAATCTCTATATGTGAAGGGGTTGTTTAATTTTCTCCATATTCTTCCAAGTCGAAAGAAACCACTGTCAATCCTTCGTGATGTTAGTGGGATCATTAAGCCTGGGAGGTGAGAAGAAAAAACAGATTCCCAATGTCCAGTTCAGACTCACCACAAATCCTTGTTCTTATTCCATTTAGCTTATTTTCTGCAGAATGACATTGCTTTTAGGCCCTCCAAGCTCTGGAAAGACTACTTTGCTTCTAGCTTTGGCTGGAAAACTTGATTCAGATCTCAAAGTAAAGAAATTAAGTCCCATTTTAAACCAAGTTTTAGGCACTTTGATTCATCCTACGTTATTTAAATTAGTCTTTTTTGGTAAAAATTAAAAAAAAAAATTCCAGGTTTCGGGGAGAGTAACCTACAATGGGCATGGAATGAACGAGTTTGTTCCGCAGAGGACAGCAGCTTATATAAGCCAGAATGATCTTCACATAGGAGAAATGACAGTGCGAGAGACACTGGCTTTCTCTGCTAGATGTCAAGGGGTCGGAGAACGTTACGGTCAGTTGAATTGAAGGATTTGGTTTTGGAATATATATATATAAATATATATATTTTGGTGGGTCTGAATTAGTTTTGTTTGAATTTGAGAATTTTGCAGACATATTAACAGAGTTGTCAAGGAGAGAAAAGGAAGCAAACATTAAGCCTGAACCAGATCTCGATATTTTCATGAAGGTAAACAAAAAATAGCTCAATATCAGTTTTTTTTTTTTTTATGAAAGCGTTTGTGTTTAATTGTATCTAACTGTGATTGTGCATGGATCATTCAGGCTGCATCACTAGAAGGGCAGGAGGCTAGTGTCTTCACTGACTATGTTCTGAAGGTGCTTGCTTGAATTTCATTTAATTGAATAACAAATCTTGGTGGAAAAAAATAAGGAAGCTTTCATATGGATTCTGATTTGTAATATATGATTTGACAGATTTTAGGATTGGAAATTTGTGCCGACACAATGGTGGGTGATGAAATGTTGCGAGGAATTTCTGGTGGGCAAAAAAAGCGAGTCACGACAGGTATAGGATAATCATAGACCTCCTCATTAATAGTCCTATATAAAATTATATATACTTTTTGCATGATAATTACTTGTTTTGTTGAAATATGAACCATAATACAGGGGAGATGCTGGTAGGACCAGCCAGAGCACTCTTCATGGATGAGATATCAACTGGCTTGGACAGTTCTACAACTTACCAGATTGTGAACTCAATCAAACAGACCATCCACATCCTTCAAGCGACTGCTGTTATCTCTCTTTTGCAGCCAGCACCAGAAACTTATGACTTGTTTGACGACATAATTCTCCTCTCAGATGGTGAAATTGTTTACAAAGGGCCCCGCGAAAACGTGCTAGAGTTCTTTGAACACATGGGCTTCAAGTGTCCCGAGAGGAAAGGAGTCGCTGACTTCTTACAAGAAGTAATTTCTTGAACTCAAATTTTCTTTAAGTGGTAAATATGGTTTAAGAAAGACTGGATTTGGAACTCAAATGTTGGGAATTACAGGTGACATCGAGGAAAGATCAAGAGCAGTACTGGGCTCAGAGAGAAGAGCCCTATAGTTTTGTTACTGTCCCGGAATTCGCAAAAGCATTTCAGTCTTTTCATGTTGGTCGGACACTAGGCGATGAGCTTGCTGTCCCATTTGACAAATCCAAGAGCCACCCTGCAGCTTTAACAACTAAAAAATATGGTATTAGTAAAAAAGAGCTATGGAAAGCTCTTGTATCCAGAGAATACTTGCTCATGAAGAGGAACTCTTTTATCTACATATTTGAAATGATTCAAGTGAGTAATTTATGAAAGAAAATTGAAAGTTTTGCGCAAAATAAATGCCAAATCTAATTCTAATTACTAATTGGCTATGTTTGTTTCAGCTTATTATAATAGCATTCATTCAAATGACAGTGTTTCTAAGAACTGGGATGCCCAAGAAAACAACAGACGATGGTTTGGTTTTCATGGGCGCTTTATACGTTAATTTGAATATAATCATGTTTAATGGGTTCTCTGAGCTAACCACGTCCGTTCAGAAACTTCCCACCTTCTACAAGCAGAGGGACCTTCTCTTCTTTCCTGCTTGGGCATATGCTTTACCCACATGGATCCTTAAGATCCCCATTACATTTATAGAAGTTGGAATTTGGGTGTTCACAAGTTATTATGTCATAGGCTATGATCCAAATGTTGGCAGGTAATTGTTGTTAGTGACTCTAATTTAGGCTTTGATTTTGATATTTTCATTTCAATAATTTGATGGATTTTCGATGCCAGGTTGTTGAAAATGTACCTTATACTAGTATGTATGAACCAGATGGCTTCTGGGCTGTTCCGATTCATTGGGGCACTGGGAAGGAACATGATTGTGGCTTTCACATTTGGCATGGCTTCTTTACTTGTAGTTGTTGCATTGGGAGGGTTCATCATGTCAAGAGGTATATAAGACACACAAAAGAAAAAGCCCATTTGTTTTTTTTTTTTGGATTAGATGAGTTGATTTTAATTGTTAGAACCATTTCTTTGAATTAGACAATGTGAAAAAATGGTGGATATGGGGCTACTGGATCTCACCTTTGACGTATGGACAGAATGCTATAGCAGTGAATGAATTTCTTGGAAAAAGTTGGAGCCAAGTAAGAATCTTTTTTATTAATTTGCCTTTGCTGAAAATTAAAACAAAAATACCTTGGAGTTAGGGAAGGAGAGATTTTGAGAGAGACAATTATTTAAAGTTCAGAAAATTTTGGTGTTGTAGGTGCCCCCAAATTCCACAGAATCATTGGGAGTAACAATCTTGAAATCTCGAGGAATGTTTCCAGAAGCGCACTGGTATTGGATTGGAGTTGGAGCTTTGATTGCATACGTTTTTATTTTCAATTTCCTTTTCACTCTGGCTCTAGCATATCTGAAACGTAAGGAAATTATTTTGAAAATTAGATTTTGATACTCTTTTTTTTTTTCCACATTCAAAAATGCCTAATAAATGAGTTAATGCGATGCAGCATTTGGGAAGCCTCAGGCAGTTTTGTCTGAAGAAACCTTGGCTGAGAGGAATGCTGGTAAAGATGGAGGGTCTATTAAACTATTATCAGGAGAAAAGAGCTTGTCAAGTAAGTCACTTAGCTTTCATTTGTGTTCGATATTCTATTTTTTTGAGTTTCTAGATATTAGATATATGCTCAAGTTTCATAACTATGCAGAAAGGGAGGATGAAGTCGGAAAAAGCGTATTGTCCGCATCAATGTCTTCAAGAACCGGCAATATGAGCGAAGCCAATCAGAGTAAGAAGCGAGGAATGATTCTACCTTTTGAACCTCTTTCCATCGCATTCGATGGCATCAAGTATTCGGTAGACATGCCACAGGAAATGAAAGCTCAAGGTATACCTGAAAACCGCCTAGAACTCTTGAAAGGCGTGAGTGGTTCTTTCAGGCCTGGAGTCCTTACAGCTCTAATGGGTGTTAGTGGGGCCGGTAAGACCACTCTGATGGATGTCCTAGCTGGTAGAAAAACTGGTGGATATATTGAAGGAAGAATCACAATCTCAGGATATCCAAAAAAGCAAGAAACATTTGCTCGTGTGGTCGGATATTGTGAGCAAACCGATATTCACTCTCCTCATGTGACCGTTCATGAGTCTTTACAATATTCTGCTTGGCTCCGGTTGCCTGCTGAAGTTGATTCTGCTACCAGAGATGCAAGTCCTAATCACTAAAAATATTATCTCTATTTAGTTTTCAGTTTAGGCATGTTAAGGGGCTGATTATGAACCTATTTGATGAATTTCAGATGTTCGTAAATGAGGTCATGGAGCTTGTTGAGCTGACCCCATTGAGGGGAGCGCTTGTTGGGCTACCTGGAGTGAATGGTCTTTCGACTGAACAACGGAAGAGGCTGACAATTGCAGTGGAGCTCGTAGCCAATCCATCCATTATATTCATGGATGAACCAACCTCAGGACTCGATGCCAGGGCTGCAGCTATTGTGATGAGAACAGTGAGAAACACAGTGGACACAGGACGAACTGTTGTTTGCACTATTCATCAGCCGAGCATCGACATATTTGATGCCTTTGATGAGGTAGCAAACCGTTAATTACAAGACTCATAATCCAATGACTTCAATTTAGTTTTCTAAAATTGTTAAGTGAACTAAAGAATAGCCATTTTGGAAGTGCAGCTCTTTCTTTTAAAACGGGGAGGCGAAGAAATATACGTTGGTCCTTTGGGCCGCCATTCTTCTCATCTGATCAAGTACTTTGAAGGAATCAATGGAGTAAGTAAAATCAAAGATGGTTATAATCCAGCAACGTGGATGCTAGAGATTACTTCAGCAGCCCAAGAAGCAGCTCTTGGGGTTGACTTTGCAGATGTGTACAAGAACTCAGAACTATGCAAGTAATTCTACCTCACCTTACATCCTTAAGACAAAAATTTTGATTTCAGCATCTAGTTCTAACAAGTTTCAAGTAAGGAAAGAGTTAAATTTTTCTAGTTGCTGACACTCTGGTTACTCAATCAATCAGGAGAAACAGAGAACTAATAAAGGCACTCAGCACACCTCCTCCGGGCTCAAAAGATTTGTACTTCTCAACTCGGCACTCGCAGCCTTTCATAAACCAATGCATCGCATGCCTCTGGAAACAGAACCTGTCGTACTGGCGAAATCCACCATACACTTCAATCAGATTACTGTATGGCACTATCCTTGCCCTGCTGATGGGGACAATGTTCTGGGATCTTGGCTCCAAAAGGTACAATATTATTCCCCGAAAGTCATGGAATCATCCAACTCTCAGACATTCTTCCTCCATTTGTGATGGGCTCCTAATTTTGGTTTAAGAGTGCTTTGGGATATTGCAGGGAAAAGCGACAAGATATCTTCAATTCAATGGGTTCTCTGTATATTGCTGTGATATTTGTTGGTGTGCAAAGTGCTTCAACAGTGCAGCCAGTAGTTGCTGTGGAGAGAGCGGTCTTTTACAGGGAAAGAGCAGCTGGAATGTACTCAGCTTTCCCATATGCATTTGGACAGGTCATTTAAGTGCCTTATTCCTGCAATTCAAATTCTTGGATTTTTTTTTATTTTTATTTTTTTGAAATTGCTATGGACTTGCAATTTAGCGACGCCATTATTTATTTTTTTATGCAGCTGGTGATAGAGCTTCCATACGTTCTTGTTCAAACTCTCGTATACGGAGCCATGGTTTACGCGATGATTGGATTCGAATGGACAGTAGCCAAGTTCTTGTGGTACCTCTTCTTCATGTATTTCACCCTGCTCTATTTCACATATTACGGGATGATGGCAGTCGCCGCGACTCCCAATCAGAACGTCGCGGCCATTGTCTCTTCTGCATTTTACGGAATTTGGCACATCTTCAGCGGCTTCATCGTTCCAAAAACTGTAAGTTTGCTCCAGATTATTTCCATTCAGCTTTCACACCCGTGATGACCGAAACACGTAAAGGGTCTGAGATTTTTTTTTTTTTTTTGGGTTGCGACAGAGGATTCCTGTATGGTGGAGATGGTATTATTACATTTGCCCATACTCTTGGAGTGTGTATGGGCTGGTTGCTTCACAGTTTGCAGACATGGAGGTGAGGCTCGACACCGGTGAAACGGTGAAAGAATTCGTGAAGAACTTCGTGGGTTACGAGCATGAATTTCTGGGATACGTTGCAATCATCATAGTTGGGATAGCTGTGTTCTTTGCATTCGTCTTTGCCTTGTCAATCAAGGTTTTCAACTTCCAGAAGAGATAGACAATCTTATACAAAATTAAATTTTCTATAGCGTCAAATACCATCTTTTTATTTATTTTTTCTAAGTTTCCAGAGATGCATGATAAATGCATCAATTGTTCCTGTTCTGCTCCGTTTCGTCAATAATAAAGCAACAGTAGAGTCTTGACATCTTCATTTCTCACACAAGGTGTGAAAAAGCCAAAAACTTCTATGATTATTTTATACATGTTTTGCTTCACAAGGAGCAAGATCTGCATTCTCTTTCTGTCCAGAAAAGATATATTTCTAATTCCTCATTGAATAATTATCAAGTACAGCACAAATTATTTAGTTCAGACTTTTATAGTAAAAAATAAGATAGGATTTCTGATTATTCAAAACTTAATCAAATGGTATGCATTGGTCATTAATTATAATTTTATACATCCTACCATTCTTCATGATAATTTGGATTTATTCGCAAAAAGGTGAAGGAATAGATTCACAATTCCACTCCAATTGATTAAAATATCCATAAATGGTATTTTTCATAGAAATAGTATTATTATTTATTCCGATGATCCTCGACACAGAAGAAAATGTTCAAGAATTTCTAAATATGGACTGTCGAAATGCATCCAACCATCGAAAAAGAGGATTTGATTGATTATCAAGGAATTAAGGAATATAAGTCAAAATACCAAGTAAAAATACATCTCTTACTTGGATCTTTTTCCATAATGGTACATAAGATACACAAATCACTGGAGTCAATAAACAAATCACTTTAAATACCAGGAGTTAAGTAGGTGGGTTAGTACGAGTGAAAAGAAAAAAAAAATAAGTTTAAAATCTTTTTTGAAGATATTTATTTGGAGAGACAAATAAGTTATCTCGACACAATGACGTCTTGATACCACCAAGAATAGGAAAAATAAATTCAAAAACATTCAAAAAATTGAAAATTTGAATCCATGTCCAATGGATCACACCTATTAAGAAAAAGTATCTTGTTTTAAGTTTATATCTTTTACGGAAACAACAAACCAATTTAAGGAATTTCTGACATAAGTATTCAATTAGTTTGAATTTGTTTAGTATTGAATTGGGACAAAAACCCAAAAAAAAAAAAAAAATCAAATCTTCGATGTCTATGCTTCCTTTGTTGAAATAAGGACATGGTTTGATTCCAAATTTTATAAGAATCGATTTAGTGAAATCCTATATTCCATATATTGAAAAAAAAAAATGATCCATCGAGTTTAGGATTAATTTGTTATAATAGATCAGATTGCACTAATATTAATTCGTTTTCTTCTACAAATTTCTATTCGAAGACAAATATTCAACAATCTCTAAATCAGAATTAAGAAACTATTCATACGTTATTAAATAGAAATAAGGAATGCAATCTTTGATAATTTTGTCATCATCCAATTGTTCTCGAATCGATCCATTCAATGATATAAAATTGTCCAATGTGATAAAAGAATCAACTTAAAAAAAAAAAAAAATCACTTCAATGCAAATTAGGAATTCATTGCTCCCTTTAGAAATAGCTTTTAAAAATATGAATTTTTATTCATTTTACTATTTAATAACCCATAATCAGATTCACTTTTATCCCTCAAAAAAAATCTTCTTTTTTATTTCTAAAGGAATGTTGTTGTGTTGTCTTGAAGTAGACATTAATCGTTTGAATCCCATACCAACGGGTATCATTCCTCCCGTAACAATATTCTCTTTCAAGCCTTTCAACCAGAGATGCAAGATGAATGTATCAATTATTATAGCTCCGCTATTGACGTTTTGTTTCGTCAATAATAAAGCAGCAGCGAAGATTTAACATCTTCATTTCTCACACAAAGTATGAAAAAGCCAAAAACTTGTCACGAAAGCCTGCGTTGGCCCTTAATCTTAAAAACCAACAGCAAACATCAAAGCAATGACTTGTTTTCACAAGAAAAATTAGACGTGTAATAATAAATAAATAAAATCTGGTAATGAGAGTTAGCCGGGTTCATGCACAAATGTTAATTTGGACAGTCAGGAATAACGGAATCAACAATTCCAATTTAACAGGGAAATCTAAGTCAATGAAAACAAACATCATTAGGTACAATGGGGTGAGTTGAAATCCCATCCATGGGCCTAATCTAATGTTTGAAAATAAGATGGAATAAAGTTTTGGGTTAATCATCAAAATATGCAGCCGCCGCATATGTTACAGTTTGCCAATGATTCTCTCCCATCATCTAAAGTACAAGATGGAATACTTAAGAGAATAAGAAAGAGAAAGGGCAGAATAACTAAAAACAAAGAAAAAGGAAAAAAAAAAAAAACAACATTCGTCATCATCTCTCCTCAAGTTTCCAAGCTATCCAAGAAGCTCTGTAATTCTCTCAAACCCTCTGCGGAAATGCTCCTGTGCACTCTTGAACGGGGGGCTACCAAATTAGGTGGAGGTTGCGGCTGGAAGCACACCACGACAACAGCCAAGTTGTCGCCGCTCTTCCTCTTCAAAGCCTCCTCAACCAAGTCCTTGCTACACATAATTGGATCATTGTGCTCCTGGAGCCTTCGTCGGGCAAAATCCACTGCATTTTGGCTCATAAAGACGTCCCATATCCCATCACAGCCAATGATGAGGAATTCATCCTCTTCTGTTAGTCTTGCGCGTATAAGTTCTGGCTCTGCACTCAGAGGACCACCACTACTACACTTTAATCCTTCCATATGCCAGTCTCCTAAGGCACGGGCAACATTTAGCTGTCCATTGAGGTAGCCGTCATAGATATACCCTCCTGAAGCTTCAATGCGCTTCCTTTCTTTGGAGCAACCTGGTTTGTGATCCCTTGACATCTCAATTGCTTTACCTCGTCGACACAGCACCGCTCGACAATCTCCAGCATTTGCCACAGTCAATGAACTGCCACCAGACACAAGGATCAAGCAAAAGTAGAAAATCTTCAAATTACAAACATACTACAATTTCGAGGATCTCAAACGTAAGTGCCTAAGTTTGATGATGCCAAAAATGTTCCCAAGCTGCCTCTCTATGCATGAGAGTAACTGTTTTGAAATTTGAAAGCTGAAATTTGAACGAAATATAAATAAATACACACAATATATCCATAATTTATTAAAGAAAAAAAATATTTTGAATAATGGGAGTTTAAGCCAAATCCCCATGACCCAAGAGGTCAGGTTGATTCAATATTATTAAAAGATTGGTTCAATTCAGGGTCTCAAAATTGTCAAACTGATTAATTCAGTTCGGTTTTAACGTTAACATATTTTTGGACCCAAACCAACCTGATTCTACAAGCTTATTTCCATATATATATATATATATATATATATTTATAAAAGGCTTTAAACTATGGAATTGACTCAACCAAAACCAATCTCAATCAAGATTGGGTCGGGTTTACTTATATAGGATGATCAGTTCAGTCCCGGTTCCAAAGATAGAAATTGGGTTGATACTGGCTCTAACACGGACCCGACCCATGCACACCCCGACATAAATATATAGTATATACCCAGACATTGCTTTTTCACAGCTCACTACTTATTGTGCAAACTACCAAATGACAATTAAATCCCACTAGTATCATATATCAAGACTTGGGACCACCACAATGACCTCCACTGCCTCACCAGAACTTCCCTTCCCATCATTTCTATAACTTAGCTCCCCGCAATCAAATTCAATGTTGCATACCCCATTAATTTTCAAGATCCAAGATATTTTAAACTCCATTAATAAAGCTTTCAAATTATCTTCTCATTTGAGATTCCTCCCAACGTAATCAGTAACAACATGCCAAACCAACATTCCTGTGACAACTTATCACTGTCCAAGCAACAGCATTGCTAAATACATAATGGCCGCTCCCCACAATCAAATTCAATGTTTCATACCCAATTAATTTTCAAGATCCCAGATTTCAAAACTCCATTAATAAAGCTTTCAAGTTATCTTCTCACGCGAGATTCCTTCCAATGTAACCAGTAACAACATTCCTGTGACAACTCATCACACTTCATGCAACAGCATTACTAAAAATAATGGCCCCCCGTGACTTCTTATTAGCAGGTCTGATCATACCACATCAAACCCGAGTTCTTTTTCTTTCTTTCTTTCCTTTTTTTTTTTTTTTTTTTTTTTTCAGGGAGGAGGGGTGGAGCATCTATTTCTCAGGAAAAATACAGAACAGGATTAAGAAGCAGAAATTTATTTGCTTATCTATTTTTTATAAGCAAGAAGCAGAAATTTATTTATTTATATATTTTTTACTAGTAAGAAGCAGAATATGCGCTATGATTAAGAATAGTACTTTCTAAATTTTGGTATATTCTAGGAGTTTCGTCATTAAGTGTAATTATGTTAGTTTCTTTAGCTGCCAGATAACCTCTTTCTGAAGTATTTGCTTGTAACCTGTAAGCGGCTTGTCATATAAACACTCCAACACCCTTTGACACTCGACAGCAACTTCTTATTGTGGTGACTGTTTGTAAGATATATCATGCGTCACTAGCTGGTTATTAAGCAGCTGCACGACAGCCACTTGCCTCACAATTGCCACTGATGCTACCAACTACATCGCTTGTCTTCAATTATCTGTGAATTATTATTTATGCAATGATCCATAGCCTCTCCTTATATGAGTAGAAAAAAACGAGAAAAGTCAAGGACCAAGTTAACAGAGATAACTAAAACAAATCATATTCCAGTACAGGGTTTGAAGCAAGAAAACAACCCAAATGTACTTCTGTTTGCTCCTAATTTTCTTTTATGAGTAGAGGGGGAAAAAAACAAACAAATTTTCAACTAAAATACTTAAAAAATGAAGAATTTTTCAGAAGAATTAGATTAAATGGCTGTTAACAACAATAAAAACTTTATTTATATTGGACAACAATTGTTCAAGGCTATTATTACGTGATTAATTCCAACAAAAGTAGTTTCTAAAAGTAAATTTACAAATTGCATTTTAACAACACAAAAGTTTGATACTGATAAAAATCCGATACTGATCAATGAGTTAAAAAATAAAATGCAATAAATCAAGTGCAAACAAACCAAGCTGTCGATGACTTTATTTTGGCTAAGCTCATATTTTGGCTCATTCAGGCAAAGTCAACAACAACAATAATAATAATAATAATTAATTAATTAATTAATTAAAACAAAACAAGTTGAATTTGAAGCCCTTCTTCAAATTTATAAACAACACAATTCTACATAAAATCCAAGGACCAGGTTCCTAGATCTTCAACACTTTGCAACTACATCCCATGTAGTGCAGCTGTTTGTCTATTAAACGTACATTATGGCCTTTTCCAATTCTAATCTTAAAATTTGAATCAGAAAACAAACCAACCATAGTTGGTTAATAATGAGCATTTCTTGGCGCTCTGACATAGAGACAATCAGGCCAAGAGCTTTTATTGAGAAACATCAAAGCAAGCTCAAACACAAAGTTCTAGATGCAAATTGATTGTGCCAAGTTCAATTTTTTTTCTTCTTTTTCTTGATAAGCATGCCAAGCTCAAATATAATATTCAGATACTTCGCTTAGCTCAATTCATTTGCAAATCCTAATCAAAATCACCATATCAGACCCTGACAACATAACATATAGTCCTATCTATGGTAGCAGACTCCAGGCTAATTGTTCCAGTTCCGAATATCCTGGTAAAAGATTAAATTAGACCTTTGAGTATTAAAAGGAACTCAAATTTCAAAGATATGAGCATCAATCAGCAGCTAGAGCATCATTTTATCTTCATAGTAGGAACACAAAATCCTTTTGACCATGCATGTTATAAGTTAGCTTTAGTCACATCCTACTCGGCGGTTTGAATAACCACTCCTGGATTTGAAGTAAAAAACACAGCGTACTTATCTGCTTATCCCCTTGTGTGGGCGTGTATGTTTATGCGTGTGCATGCATTAGGTCATGCCCATAAATACAAGTCATCAAATAAAAGCGTTCATTTAGATATGCTCATTTGGAGACACATAATATTCAAGTAAAATCAACCAAGTGAAACCCAAAAAACAAGAACCTATGAAGCACGGGTACGGACACGGGAGCGGGTACGGACAAGGGACATGGCAATTTTCGAAAAATGAAGATACAAACACGGTGAAAATATGGCAAAAATATAAAATAAAATATATATTTTATTTAAAATATTTTTGAAAACAGCATATGTATACTACCAAATATTTTATAAATAACAATCATATGGTATGAAAAATACCATTCAATGCATAAATTAACATCATTCATACTCAAAACTATCAACATCATTCATACACAAAACACAAATATAAAAAAGTATTAAAGGCAAGTACAATTTCATACATCCAAAATGAAAAACGTTTTTTCATTTCCTAAATTTTAGTTGGATCCAACTTCAATCAACTCATCGCATCTCAAGTCTTCCAGGATTTGTATTAAGTTATACTTAAATTATTTACGGTTTGACCCCTAATTAAAATTTATCATATCAATGTTACCCCCAAATAAAGTTTAAAATATTACATTTGGACCTCCGCCGCATCTTAAAAGTATCCTTCCCGAATCCTAACTGTATCCTATCAAATTAAAAAATAAAAAATCAAGACACGCCGTATCCTGGTATATCCGAACCATATCTGCGTCCCCCGAGTATCCGATACAAGTGTGGCACCTAATTTGAAGTATCTGTGTTTTAGAGACAAGAACAAATGAGAGGAACAAGCACAAAGACTTATAGCACATGAGATTTCTCATTTATTATATTTTTGGTGAATCATTATTTTTCAATTAAGAAATCAATTAAAATAAAGCTGCATACTGTGTACTGTATTCCAATAATCCTTATCTCATGAGCCCAGCTACCAGCTCCAAATCTCCGATGAGTAGTGCGATTTATAGAGAAGGAAAAGAATCTAGAGCCAGTGGCCAATAAAATTTTAGATGAATGCCAAACTGGGTAAAGATATCATTCTATTCATTATGACTTTTATACTGGCAGATAAAAAAGATGTTAACATATATTTGATAGATGTGGATTAAAAAATCCTGACCTCCCAACAACAAGAGCTGCCAAAGCAGTAGTACCAGAAGCAAGGGCAGCATCCAGCAAACAAGCTTCTGCAAAAGCAGTGTCTGTTTGTAGAAATGCTGAAGTAACAGCCCTCTCAATTTCCCTTGGGAAGTCTTCATCCTCAGCTATAAATCTTGGCAAATGATTGCAAACAAAGTCAGCCGCATGCTTTCCTCCATGTCCATCAAAAACCTGAGGCAACAAAAATATAGAGGCATATGCAATACACATCAAACACTGCTGTCATTCAAATATCTTACTTCATGATCCTGCTCAATAATTGCATTTGGAACAAATATCTGACTAGTAAATAGAGAACAGTACTGCTGTCATCCTGGACTTTTCCTGCTTTTAGAAGCATAGGAGCAACAAAAATATGCATTAAGTATAGACTTTGGAGGTAAATCTCTAGAAGAATAACAACTGATATTAATCCAAAAATCCCTGTTATTAGACCACTATCTTCCACATTTAAGAAACTTGATCATTGAAATACGTAGCAAGTTTAAAGGATGGATGTAAATATCAACAGGCACAATAACCAACGCACAATCTCAAGGTGACCTGGTGGGTCATGCAAATATACATCCTATAAAGAACGTCATTTATGGTATAAACTATAAATAGCATAATCACAACTAGATTCACCACCACTTACCATTTCCAACCAATAAGGCTAACAAACTTACTCTTAAGAAAACAACACCGCAAGATACACAAAGAAAAACTTAATAAGTTACACCCTACCCACCCATATCTAGAGCTTCATTTTTCTTACTTTAGCACATAGCTATTTGGACACTTTATTGGCACAACAACTGTTAAGAGGATAAGATATGTTAGAAGATAATTTCCCTTAACATATTTTATCCTCTAATAACAACCAAACATGCAAGTACAATTTGCCTCCCTCTAAAAGGTAAAAATCCCTACCATTAAATTCACGAATCACCCCAATCAATCATGGTACACAATCATGCTGAATTTGGTACTCTAGTAGAAGCAACTCAAGCTTTTAATATCTTTTTTGCTACGAACAAAATATTATTAAAGATAAAAATAAGAGAGTACATAGATGAGGACGAGTAGTCCTCAAAAGAAAACTGCACAGGGTAACTAAATGATGGAAATAGCTGACCAATTCCTCCACAAAACACTTGTTTATTTTTTTTTTTTATTTATATTCACAAATTATTGAAAACCTGCAACGAGAAAGTATTTGGTATACCTGTTTTTATTTTTTGTTTACTGAAAAAACAAAAAAAAAAAAAAAAAAAACCAAAAATAAAAACAAAACAAAAACTTGTTTGAAAAATTTAGACCCAAAATGTAAACTAAAAAAATCATGTTTTCACACTCATTTTTTTCCCTTTCATATAGACCTGTCAAATTTAAGTCCTAAACAGAATATTTTATCCATTCTTGTTAAAATGATGATATATTTTATTCAAATATTTTATTAAATTAAAATTATTTGTTAATAAATAATAGATTATTACAATGCTCTATTTTATTAAAACTAATTACTGTAAAAATAATAATTTATCTTTAAAATGATTTATTTCTTTTATGAGATTAAAATTATTTTTTGATAAAAACTAATTACATATAAATGATATATTCTATTAAAATAAAATTAATTACTATATAAATAATTAATGATTAAGATGACTTATTCAATTGAATGAAAATTATTTTTTAATAAATAATAATTACATATTTGAATAATTTATTTTATCAAAATAGCTTATTAATTGAATTGAATTTTTAATAATTCATAATGTATTATTAAATTATGTTCTTTACTATTATAATTTATTAAAATTAATTATTATAAAAAATATTTTATAAATTAAAATTAAATATACTAAATTAATTTAATTTTATAAAAAATAAATATTTTGTATGATAAAAATAATTACTATAAACAAAATTGCATTACAAAAGTATATTCGATTTTTATTTCGGGGAAAAAAACGATAACTGGAACAAAAAAAAGAAAAAAAGAAAAAGAAAGCTATTAAACATAAAAGAAAAACATAAATGTTACCAAATAGCCTCCAAGTAATCACATGCAATACTGATAAAAAGTCGCCTCCATAAGGCTAAAGAATCTCCCCTTGACAAGAGCAAAGGGGATTCCACACCTTAAAAGCCCTAGAATTCCACACTCTACAAATGCACCAGAACAGGCAGAGAGATATGGTTCTCTAGGTTTTCCTATCCGCAATAACAACAAGACATATGCAACAAACTAAAATTAGATCCTAATCATGCCCAATTTCTAGGTGGGAATTTTCTTATTCCTTGGTCAATGATACCTCCACACTTAACAAATACTCAAAAGAAGCCATGAAATTTTTAAGATCGTGTTTATTCTGCATTCCATGAACCAAAATTAAGTTGTTCAAACATGGCCATTCTCATTAAAGTTCACGTGCATACAAAAGTTCCAAAATATGCAACAAAATTCAAATGGTATCAACCATCTCTCAAGCAAGCAAATCAATGGACGTGTGCCAATAAAGCTATAAATGTGATGTAGTGCACATTTATTGCCTTTATGGCATAGTAAGGCACAATAACAAAAAGTAGACACTCTACTTATTTATAAATATTCCCATAAATGAAGAATTATGACAGGCAACTCCAATCCGAATTTCATACACACCAATGAACCAACAGACTTGAGCCTTACAATAATCAGCAAACAAGCGATCATAAAGCAAAATTTATCCGAGAATCTTCAGTTAGCTTAAATTAGTATAGCAACTAAGCAATAAACTCCCTACAAAGACTCACTTTCACCCGTATGGAAATAACAAAAATAGCTAATAAGGTCATGTGTATGAGAACATCAACACTAGAAAGTCAACGCATATAACAAAATGAGAGCACTCTAGCTTATCATAAGGAGCACAAATGTTCAAGGTCCTCACCAAAAAGAAAAATTGTCACCGTCAAAACATAATCTCAATGATCCCACTAAAACCTGCAGTCAACACTTAGCTACTTAAGCAAATATAATGTCTTGCAAGAATTAGAAGATCATACCACGTTGGCCCCAAAATACACCACGTCATTAATGCTGCAAGTGATTCTTTTTCTTGGAACACCTAATTGAGGGCACTTAAGTCCTTGCTTTAACTGATGTCTTGATCGACTTCACCAAACTACCAAAAGCGGACAGCAAAGCTCCTTACAATACAAAGGCTCCCATGAAGGGATTCCAATTACTAAAACATGCAATGTCTTTTGCCCTAGTCTTCCAACAGTTGACAATGTCTTCAGACATTATCATAATGCCTTTAGCTATACAGAATAACCCCTAATCAAGGAAAACCATTTTGCTGCTTTAAATAATCATTTTCCTCAAAAGACTTTCCAAGTGAATCCCTGAGTTTAACCTATTATCTCGCTTTGCGTCAAGCTATCAGCAGTCAGGTTTAAATCTTTTCAATCCTTAGCAATATTACTTTCTAGAATAAATGTTGTAGTTATACCAAGCCTAAAATTCTATGATATTTCGCATCTCAGAGGTGCACTAAAAATGCTTATTCAAAATGAAATTACCCAGTAGCTTATTGTCAATCAACCTAATTAAAAGTAACAACCAACCTAATTATTTTAATTCAAAAACATCTAGAGATAATGAAAAAGGAAACCATTCTAAAGAATACATTTACTAACAATTGACAAAAACCAAATACAAGGATCATATATGTTTTGTTTACCATACATGGACTAAAAGATGGTATTGATCATTATAACACCAAAAGGGCCAGCTTTCTAGCCATCTAGAAACACATTGAGCCACCAGCAGTGCAAGATAAGAAATATACCCCATAGAAGGCGTTAGGCCCTTCACTGAAGTTCTTGACCCCATAATTATGGAGAAAATTGTCCACACAAACATATGCATCCTCCATGCTTGAGCGAAATCCAATGTCTGCCCATGCTCCAGAACGAAGAATAGGAATGAACTCCATCTCATGATCTTCTATGTTCAATGTTGGTCTAACAGAAATATTCAATGAGTTTGTCTTCACCTGTTAAAGCTCTAGTCAAAACCTTAATTTAAATGACAAACAAAGACAGAAAAAAATAAAATAAAATAAAAATTAAAAAACAAAAGAACTCATATCTGCACTATTATAGTCAGGCGACAAATAGGGTAGGTGGTGAAGACACATCTTTTTATTTTCTTCCAGTAATACCCCTTAACCACCAACAACTTGAAAGCACGTCACAATAATTTTTGAAATATTGTAAGTTATTTAGGTAGTTTTACTTCTAAACTTTTTACAACTCCTTCAATGCCCTAACATACCATTAAAAAAAGGACAATAACTATAAAAAGATAATCATGTGCATCAAACATACACTAACATTGAGCACAAATTAATGGAAAGCACCCAAATGGCATTGTAACTCCAATCAAATATAAATTATCAGCAAGAAACAAAGCATATTATTAATATAGGCATACCATAAAGGAGCAATACAGTGCAAGAGACTCACACACTATAGAGTCTTGAGAGGGTTAGATGTATGTAATCTTACTCATGTTTACAGAGGGATGACCCTTAGTCTGAATGGAACAACTTTATTGTTGCTCTAAGGCCCTTTAATATAGGCATACAATGATATTGTTTCTTAGATTCAAGTTTTACTTAATAAAAATTTTAGAAGTCTATTCCTAGCAATACACCTTAAATCCTTTAAGATTTTAAAAGAATAGCTCAAGAAGCAACTCAAATTTCTGCAAATTAGTGTTGAACAATCCAATATAGTCACCATTTCCAATATACGATGGCTTGACACTCAAAAAAGGACGTACAAAACGGACTAAAACCCATAAATTGTCAAATGTTGTTTACGTTGTAGTAATTAAACAAATGGTGGTGACTAAAAGGCCCTGTCTTCAAGGCGACTACAAAGATGTACAATTCCTTGATATAAGGAAGCAGTAAAAGGCTTGTCTAATGAACTTCCTACTACGCATAATGTCCAACCCATGGTAAACCAATAAGACTAAAAGTGCCCAGTACAACAACGGTAGTACTCTTAAAGCTTTTAAACATATAAAAGCAAAAAGTTCATAAATCACAAAAAACAAAAAATGGTACGGTCAACAAGAACGTATGAAACTACTAATTAAACTAGAATGGCTAGAAAGAATTAATTTATTATTAATCAAAAACTAAAGGAGAACAATAAGGCAATAATAGGACCACAGTCAATAAAAGCATACTGTTATACACAAGTTGAGATTTAAAAAGAAACAAAAATTCACAAGATAATGACGGCATCCAAACTATTATGAGACAATCAGTAGTCTAAAATTTACAAGTAAAAGCCGCAACCATAAACGAACCGGTTCATCAAAAACAAGAACAGATAGCACCAGATTGAATCCAAAATAAAATTAAAAAACAAAAAGACAAAAACATAAAAACAAGGCCGACTCACCAGAGATGGATGCCGAACTAGAGGCTTCTTACAAGACCCCGCTACAACCCGAGCAGTGCCGAGGCACGGTCTGTAGGCGGCGGCAAGCGGGTTCGGAGGCCGTTCCTCGCTGGAGCTCCCATGCTCCACACAATTCACCACTTTACTTTCTTCCATTGTCATTCTCAACCATCACATCCCCTGCTTAAAAAACGCTCACTTACGAGAATTCCTCGCCCGCAAAAGAGAGTGAAGATTAGGGCTTTGACGAGATTAATCGGAGCCTAGGGTTTGATTTAGCGAGCAGACGTTCTAGGGTTTTAGGGGATACAGACTAGATGAAACGGAAACAAAAGCAGAATCAGCAATGCCTGCCTGTAGATTTAGAGAGAGAGAGAGAGAGTGAGAGAGAGAGTTTTTAGAGAGAGAAAGGGAGAGATGTTTGTGGCGATTTGGGGGTAGGTTCTGTTTGCGTGTGTGTGTGTCTAAAATGCAGCATTCGGAGTGGTCGGTTTTCAAGGGAGAGAACTTTTGCCGTTAAGATTTGTCGAGTGAGAGAGAAGAGAGAGAGAGAGCGTGAGTTAGGTGGCGAAAGGGAACGGCGTCGTGTCACATCGGAATATGCTGTCACGCGTCCTTCCGTGGATAAAGTCTGATCTATCCTTGTTAATATCAGTTTTCCCAATAAAAATGTTTAAAAATTAAAAACCATAACGTGATAAATTAATAATAAATAAATCAGTGGTCGGTGTCCGCTATCCACGCCGGCATATTATGCAATTTTAAACATGTGCAGAGATAAAGAAGAATTTTAAGAATTTTACCCAGTCAATATGAAAAACATTTTTTGCATCAAACTCTCTAATTCCAGAGCTATTCTCCTCCCGCTACAGTAACTTATTTTTCCTGCCGAGTCACAAGCCATGTAATTGTTTATTATTTTTCTTTTCCGTGCTTCTTCGCTCCTATCCTGCGCTTCTTCTCCTTTACAGGGTTACTTCTCTCCTCCTCTCCTCTCCCGTGCTTCTTCCTTGCTTTTCTCTGTCAATTTCTCCCTCTTTTGTCAATTATCTGGCTCTTCTGCTAATGGGTGTGGTCTTCTTTTACTTACATTCTACATGTTCAACAAAATGTGGCAGAGACTCATGGGTGTGGTCTTTTTTTTCTAGATGACCGTTAGACTCCAACTTCAGGAAAAAAAAATGGTTTTGGGCTCCAATTTTAGAAAACTAATTTTTTAATAGACAATTGGTAAAATGTTTAGTATTAGTATGGCTTAAAAAAAAAATTACTAGCTAAATACAAAATGTACACTATTGACTAGATAATATAACTAGTCATTGGTACACTTGCTCTAACAGGGATAAATTACACCAATCTCTTTTTAATAGTTGGGTAATATTTTTCTCATTGATCCTTTTTATTTACAAAATCAAACAAAAAAATATATATATATTTTTTCCATCACCTCTCTGCGTTTTGTTTTCTATTCTTCCCTCTTTTCTTAATAATAAGTTTTAAATAAAGCATATTATATAAATTACTCTCTCCTATTTTAAAATTTAGGCAACATGATTTGGTTACGATTTCAAATTTTAAAAAATTAGGGTGTCATTTGGTTTGTTTTTTTATTTTTTATTTTTTATTTTTGTTTTCTATTCTCCGTTTTGAGCTCGTTTTTCGTTTTATACTTTTGAAACTAAAGAAAATAACTCAACACTCATTTGATTACTTATCTTTTCAAAATTTGTCTTCAAAAATAGAAAATGAGTTTACACATGAATAAAAAATGATTAAAAATTATTTTGAGAGTTTTTAACAAAAAATAAAGAAAATCTCAAAACAACGAACATAGTGTATTTTCTATTTTCTCATTTTGAGATTTTTAACATATAAAATAAAAACAGAAAAGTAAACCGAATACCACCTAAGCAGTTTGGTTTGGTTTACAATTTGAAAAATTAGTCTAATTAGATAATCGAACTAAATTGTTATTTAATATAATATATTATTTATAGTATGTCTGTAAACAAAAAATAAAAAATGTGATTTTAATTTTAAAACTATATGTCTTTATAAAATAAAATAATTACAACAAATGCATTTATATAATCGAATATTAAGGATATTGCTTGGTGAAATTATGAATGACGTGTTAATAGATACGACAAAATAAGTTAATTTCGAGAGAAGCAATGTTCTAATTTTTCGAATAATGTAATTTATTGTTGCAAATTATTACCATAAAATCATCAAACCAAATTAGTGATTTGATTTAATTCGATTTTCATAGTTAAATGATCTAATTATGACTTTAAGAATTTTTAAATCAATATATAACTTATAATTTAATTATATTTTTTAATATCAAACCTACATTTCATATTCAGATTGTTTGTTTAGAATAATAAAATATACAATACTCGTAATATAACTTAGCTCCTCCATTCTCTATTATTCATTGAGGGACTTAGTAAAAAGTTCACTGCTTAAAAAAATTACACATAAACTTTATAAGTTTTAATCTCATTTACCTGTAAATTTTACTTCCATTCTATTACTATTGGAGTTTTGCTCTTACTGGTTTTTTTTTTTACTTTTATTTTTTATTTATTTTAAAAGTATAATTTATCTTTTATTAATTATTTTTTATTTATTTTAAAAGTATAATTTATCTTTTATTAATTACTTCTATTCGCCAATTCATGACGTGCCATATAGCACGAGACTTTGCATTGTTGTGCCTTCTCTAGGGTGGGCGGGCTTGATCCGAATTCGCATTAGACCGAAAACTTTTAAATGGATCGGACCCATAGTAAGATTGTGTTTGTGCCCCCGAATATACATGAAGAGATATATAAAGAGCGTAGACCAACGAATCCGACATTGACATTTAATATGGACCTAACATTTGTGGGAGGTCAGCCTAATCAACTTAAATTACACTTAAAAATTTGTTGGTTTAAGTACAAAATATGGGTAAAGTACAAAAATCACCTCTATACTTTACTCTCGATTTCACTTTGATCTCATTAGTTTCAATTCTAACAGTCAAATTTCCGTACTTTTGGTCAAATAGCAATGTAACCCTTCCATCTGCTATCAGTTATTTGTAAACGTTAGAGTAAGAGTAAAACTGTTATCTCTCTAAAAACTCTCTCTTTAACTTTTTTTTCCCGTTCTTCATTTTTCGGCGAATTTTTCAATACCCTCCGGCCTTTTTCGACGACACCACTAGACGATGCTCGCAGGCCTCTCTCCTTTAATCTTAGGTGATTAGACTTGATTTTCCAATAACCTAGTAGTCACCATAACTGCTGAAGAACCCCTTGAACCGCCGCCTAATGTTCTAAATGACGTTAATGTAACTTATGGCCATGTTTTAACTATTTTTGATCATTCCGTTGTGAATCCGGCACCCTCTTACGCGAATATTGGTTTGGCGGCTTCTTATTCTCTAGTTACAACTCAAGTGAATCCTAATTTTATTCACGCCACTAGTAAAATAACTATAGTCCCTCTTAGATTAGTTCATGCCCATTCGAATCAAGATAAAATTCCTTCTCATTTTGCTAATTTCGATCAAATTTCTTCAATGATTTATGTTAAGGTCAAAGAGATACTCTCTGCTTTTGTTTAATCGGTATTGAGAAATAATCTCCAAGCTACTGACGTTATTTCAGCAAAATTTCAAGTGGATTTAGCCCCCAAAAAACCCTTTAATCGACTTCCAAAACTTTGACCTTATCCCTCTCGTTTTTCCAGCTGTTTTGGCGACTCTGACAATCCTTACTCGAGCAACTGATTTAGCTTCCTGTGCCGACGTTGGCGCTGGCATTGGCATGGTAGCCAATCCGCAACCTCATAATTCCTCAACTGTCACCTCCTTTTCCTCAAACCCTAATCTTATGGAGAAATAACAATTTGACCTTCGTCCTAATAATTGCAATTAACGGGCAACAGATGAAATGACTACATTGCTGCTTAACCGGAAGTGCAGGAATTTGACTGTTACAATTAAAACTCATGAGATTAAAGTAAGACTGAAGATAAAGTATAGGGGTGGTTTTTATACTTTATCCTAAAAAATATTTTTTTTTGAAAAATGATTTAATTTGCACTCATTTTTAATTTTTTTTTAAAACAAAATTAAATATGTTATTTAAAAAATAATTTATATTAAAACAAACAGAGTCTTAATTAAGGTATCAACTTTTAATTTTATGTTGATGTATTATAAGCAGTCGCCTTTTTACTTTTTATAGGTTTATTTTTAATTTGAGTCACAGACTTATTTTCCAAAAGCGCTGTGTAAAACCCAGTGAGAATATTAAAAAAATAAAAAATTTAGACTAGGCCGAAAGAATAATATCGATCAATTAATGAGGCTCAAGTGAAATGCAGCTTGCCTGCCAAAAAAATTAAATAAAAATAGTGAAATGCAGCCCAACAACCTAAACATTCAGTTTTTACCAAATTCTCCTATAACTTAAAAGAGTTATTTTGCAAATGAATGGGTTGAAATAAAATGCTTATTGATCATTATTGCAATGTTTTACTCTTATTCCATTATTTGGTACATTTATAAGAAGTGGAAATGATCATTTTATAATTTTTATTTCAATATTTTCAATTTCTCGCGCAATAACATAAATAGAAAAAATAAATAAAGAAAATAAATAAATTGCTATGCGCTCAATTTCTACTATCATTTCTGCCTCCATTATTATTGCCACCACCCATCGCTGTATATAATTGTTTCAATTATTACTACCACCATCAATTCCACCTTCAACTGCTATCACCAATCACATTCTCTCTTTCACCATTGCAATCTTCTATCAACTACCAAATTACTTCTATCTCCATTTCCCTTTTGCCTTCTATTATTGTCTTTTATAACTTTTTCTCACGTTCACCCCGCATTATTGTTACCATCACCTTATATTTATTCCTCTACCAATACTATCTCTATTTTTCATGTCTACCACGAATCGCCATATCCTTCATTATCACCAATCTTAATCTCTTTCTACCCCTAGTCTCTATATCTACCCTTCTCCCATCCTTTTAACGCAACCATATGTCACCACTCTCTCACCCGCCATAACAACTAACAACACTACCTCTTCCACCACATCTACCACTAACCACAAATCTTGCTCATTTATCACTGCACAATTCTTATTTTCTATCACTTCTATAATTTTGTTATTTTACTTTAATTGAATCTAAATTAACATTAAAAATAATAATTTAAATTCCACTATAACATTATTATACTTAACAACTAAAAAAAATTAGGAAAAAGTCATCCCATTGTATCATTATTTAATTTATCAACTAAATAGAGAAATGAAAATAATTATTTCTTTAAATGTTTGTCCTTATTTTATTCTAACCTCTACTCACGTTCCGTTATATTCTTATATCAAACATAGCATCAAGAATTGCAATTAAACAATTGATGAGTTTGGTCAACCCTATTTCGAACTCTAATGTGAAATCCCAAAAACTTGTTATTGAATTCGTAATAGATTTGTACTCGCCAACTCATCTATCAATGGGTTATATTTTATCTAGATTCAATTCGTACTATATTTAATAATATTAAATTAGATCCGTTCAATTAAATTTATAATCTGAATCTAGATCTATTGGATTTAAGATCCAATAGATTGAATCCAATAGATCTAGATTTAGATGATCCATTAAATTTATTATTTTTAAAAATAAAATATTTAAAAATATTTAAAAAATAAAAAAGTTTACATGGAATAAAATTAATTATTCTAAGTACTTTACTATATACATGTATACATGTACATGAAACACAATTATCTATTTAATTATAATATATATTTATGTATATACAAATTATATGTACAGAAGCGCCCCCCCCCCAAAAAAAAGAAAGCGCTATTCTCCACTTTTTCTGATCAAGCAAGAACACCACATGGCCGACCTCCTCTGCGAGCCGTTCCGTGACATAGCCTGAACGCTTCCGTCGGACTCCCGATCGAAGATCAACTCGAAAGGTTCAACCAAAAATCCCCATATTGTTTTGGAAAATTGAGAAAATTATACCCCAAAAAATAATAATAATAAAATAAAAATAAATAGATAAATAAATAAAAAATGATGATAACAATTAAACTAATTTTCATGACAAAGCCGAAAATAAAAAATCAAATTAAGGGTGTGTTTAGAGTGATAAAAAATGAAATAAAATAAGATAAGTTGTGAATTCATAATTCGTATAACGAGACAAACTATAAATAATTTTTAAAAACTTTTTTAATTTTTTAAAAATTTACAAAATTTTACAATAAACTAAACGTAAACGGAGGCTCAACTTCCTCCACTTTTGTTGGCAACAGACTGACGTACACACACATATGATGCTATACATATACCTGCTTCCTTCTGTATATCAATTTGAAGTACTACTGCAGATAGAGTCAGATCAGAATAATTGAAATCGAAAACAAATTAAAAACTCAATCGGGTGGTAACATATATAAAATAATAATATTTTTCAGAAAAAAAAAAAGAAAAAAAGCTAAGAATGAGGGGTATAGAGGGTGAAGGACTTAAAATTGTTTTTGGAAAGAATTGAGAAAATTATTTTCAGAAAGAGAGACTGTTTTATATACATATAATTATAATATACATATGTACAATTATACGTATATATAATATATTTTGAATAAAATATATTTTTTATTTCTATAAAATTATGATTTAAAAAAATATTTTTCAAAAGAGGCCTGATTCATCGGGTATATGAGTTTGCAATGGGTCTTACAAATCAAATCTAATTGTTTTTGGATTTGAATCAAGTCCATTATAAGGCCCGTTTGGTGTGCAATAATTTGCTGAAAATCTCCAAAAATCTCTATAAATCTCTGTTAACTTTATATCACATCAACTTTTTTCTTTCACTGCACGCATTACAAATTCTCCCCAAATCATAATTTATCTCAATTTATCTCATTTTTTCTTACTCTAAACAAACCCATAATTGGATCTAGATTTGATAGATTTGGTTTAGATCAGATCCAGATCCGCTCAATTGATAACCCTAACTCTAATTAAGATTCTGTTTAGAGTAATAAAAAATTCTAAAAAATAGTGAAAATACTAAAAAATTCTAAAAAAATATTCACTTTTAACTCACTGCATTAATTTAGAACATAAAACTTATCTTATTTAATCTTTCTTTTTTGTATTCCAAACGCACCTTATCAATGTTATTACGTATCAACGCCACATATTATAACATATAGGGTATTTTGATATTATTATCCCGCATTGGAATGTTTATAAATTTCAACTATTAAGGGTCATATTTTATTTTATTTTTTGATAATTTTTTAATATGTAAATTATATTTTTTAAAATTTATTTAAAAATACTAAAAATAGAAAAACCCAATTACAGGCCAAAAAGATAGTTTTTTTTACGCATACACGAACTACCCATTTTTTACCTTTCAAAAAAAGAACTACCCATTTTTAATTATTTATTTTTTAAGAATACGAACAATATACCTAAAAGTTAAAAAAAATAAATAAATAACGTGAAAATCGAATTGTGATGAAAAAAAAATCATATAAGATAGGAAAAAAAAAAAAAAAAAAAAACCCTTCTTTTCGGCTTACCAAACTAATCCTTAATTGGACAAATTTGAGATTTTTAATTGCTAAACCCATACCCCTCCCGAACTTGTTTTAGGGTACACTTTTTCACTCGGGTTCACCTTGAATATGTTTAAGTAAATTCTAAACCCACCCTATAAAGGTAGACAAGCCAGTAAAAAAAGAAAAAATAATGGAATGCTATTATATTTGAAAATTTTACCGTAATCTTATATCATGATGATGAACCGAGTCAGATCCTACCCGTTTATATGAATCTCCAGACTTGACCCATTAAGAATTAGGTTAGATGATTCGAGTTTTCAGTTGGCTTGCAAGCCATTCGCAATAAGAGAGTGTTTAAGGCTTGGTTTGAGAAGAGAGTTAGTTTATTTTTAGCTAGCTAGTAACTTTGTGTTTAGGAAGGAAGAAAAGTGACTTTTTTGAGGTGGAAAGGTAATTTTTGTTAATTTAACATTTTTATCCTTGAAAATTTAAAAAAATGTTAAAATGTAAAAGGTAAAATTGACCAAACACTGTTGAAGCTAAAAAAAAACCGACTACTATCCGAGTTTCCCAAACGGACCCTAAGAAATAGATTTTTTAAATAACGATTCATAAATAATCTACATCATTCTAGCAAAATTTTATGATTGTGTCGCATTTGTCAAAGTTATTTTATTCTAAGATAATAAAAAGAAAAATACTAAATATTCTCCAATCCTATCTTTCACATTATGTCGCATTTAACAATGAACAGTCATTATTAGACTCAGTTTGGGAAGCAAAAAAAAATTTTTTTTTTTGTTTGAGAGGAGAAATATTCAACTTTTTAAGAGTTGGTTTTTTAATTTTTTTGTTAATTTAATATTTTTATCATTTATAGTTTAAAAGAAATTTATAATGTAAAAAGATAAATTTAGGCTCCGTTTCGCATTGGTAGCCATTAGCCAATGGCTACTTCAACAATACTTGGTCAAATTTACACCTCTTACATTTTAACTTTCTTTTAAACTTTCAAGGGTAAAAATATCAAATTAACAAAAACAAGTTAATCACCTTTTCTTTTCCAAACACAAGTTTAGTTAATTTTTTTTTACCTAGCTAGTATTTGCTAAATTTGTTCTCAAACCAAGCCCTAATCATTTAAAAAAAATAAACTTAAAAACTGAGTCGCCAAAAGCTCTACCCTTCGTCAACGCAAGTAATAAAGAGTCAGACCCGAAAGGGTAGTCGAGTTGGTTCGGATGGTGGGCTGAAGGGCCTGGGACCAATAGGTCTCGGGTTCGACTCCTTTTGAGAGTAGTCATTCCTCTAATTGTGGAGGGCTATCTAACAGCCTTTTCGGCTGAGTCGGCCAGCCAGAGCTTGCCTAGGCTAGTTTACCTCCTCGTGGTTTTTTGCCGACTAGGGTCACAGGACGGGTTTCACCCAGTGCGCACCCATGAATAGCGGCTGCGGGTTTCTCCCCGACCCCAGAAGTAATAAAGAGTCAGAGCGTAATTTTTTAACACTTTGCCAGTAAAAATGGCAACGTAAAAAGTATTGACATAACAGGGGTATTATGGTCCTTTCACAGGCTCACAAGTATTTTCTAAGCCGAATGAGACCGAGCGGCCTTGTACGTCATTGGTGCTAAGAAATTTCTGGATTTTGACTGAAACACTTTCCTTTTTTTTTAAAGGGCGGATTTGGACCAAAGTGACTAAACTACCCCTGTTCTGTTGCTCAAAGTAAACCATTCGGGATACTGAGTTGACGCGTTTTGGTCATCGCAGGGCTCGTTTGGAATCTAAAAAAAATTAAAAATTTTCAAAAGTTTTTAAATCTTTTCAATCAAATTTTATTATCTATCATTTTTACATCACATTAACCCCGTCTTTTATTTTTTTTCTTTGAAACTCCAAACGCCCCCCAATTTATTGGTACGGAATCAGCAATTTCAAAAGGCCTGAAAAGAGATAATAGAGAGGGGAAAAAAAAGACTTTTGGGGGTATTTGGTTGACCAAAATTAATTAAAATTTATTAACTTTTTTTTGCTTTATTCCAATTAAATTTTATTAGATATCACTTTTACATTAAATTTTTATACTTTTATTATATTTTTTGATCAAATTTTTATCAACCAAACACTCCCGTAAAAAGAAAAATTATAATAACAACAAATAAATAAAGAATATAAGAATCCCTCACCATTAACTCCTACTTCTTGTTGTTTTCTTATTGGATGTTCGAATTTTCACGTATTTTTCTATCATAATTTTTATTTATTTCCCTTTTTCCTAGCTACCTTTCACAACTAAAAAAACATATAAGAGAGGATTA
Source organism: Vitellaria paradoxa (assembly GCA_019916065.1). Lineage (NCBI taxonomy): Eukaryota > Viridiplantae > Streptophyta > Magnoliopsida > Ericales > Sapotaceae > Vitellaria > Vitellaria paradoxa. The sequence goes on from CM034242.1 coordinate 3,170,366, forward strand.
AACACTCCAATGTTATTAGTTGTTGTTGACACCCAAATTCTTACACTCTATTTGGAAATGCAGAAGTTTGTGGGATTTTTTTCATAAATTTTGAGGGTCTGTTTCGTGTAAAAAAAAGTGAAATTTTTTATAATTTTTATTTTTATGCTGCCATGTGTTATTTTTGAAAAAATTATGTGTTTGATAGAAAGTTATAAATGTTAAATAAAAGTTAGAAAAAGTTAAAAAATGTTTTTGATAAATTTTAACTAAGAAAATTGGAAAAATAAAGAGTTGATGAAAAATTAGAAATTTTCGATATTGGCTAAACACTCTTTAAGGCTTCGTTTGGCTGAAAAAAATATAATGCTTTTCTTCTAGCTTTTTTTCCATAAAAATTAAAAAAAAAAATCACATTCAGTAAAAACTAAAAAAAAAAATAAACAAGTCAACTTTTTCGTTACTTTTTTATTCAAATGGATAACTTTTACTCAAATAAACATGAATTTTTTGATTTTTTTTTTTTTTTTACTAATGTGATTTAGAGCCCGTTTGGCGCAGCAAAATTTGCTAAATATGTCTAAAAATCTCTAAAAACCTCTGTTACATTTTTACATTTTCTTACCTTCTCAAAGTTCGAAAAAAGTTCAATACATTCTAAAAAAAAAATTGATAACTAGAATTCGATTAATTAAATAGTAAAAAAATTTGTTACTGTTCTCACCACGAACTCTCAAACTACTAAATGACACCCACTGTAACTAATTTTTCCAGAGTCGTTTCGATGAATTGTAAAAATTGTTTATACACTAACATGGAAGGATAAAAGTATAAAACGTAATATTTCAAAATTATCGAAACGGTTCACACCAAACTGTTCGGACAGTTTGGCACCGCCAACTTCCGTCCAAATGGACCATCATAAATCATTCCGACGGTTTGGCATTACCAATTTTCGTCCAAATAAACCACCGTGAAACCGTTTTGACACTAGTGGTGTTTTGAATCCGTTTTGATCTGCAAAAAAGGCATAACTGATATAAAATTATGAAACTATCCAAACAGAAATCCAATTTGTTGGAATGGGAATCTTACCGTTCATTTCTAAAAAATATAGTTTGAGATGTGTGCACCAAACGTCAAAAGTTTCTCAAATCACATTTTTCGCTATTTTCGTTATTTTTTGTCGCACCAAATGGACCCTTAGACATCTAAAAATTATAATTTCTTAAAAAAAATTCAAATTTAATAAAAAATCATACAAAATAAGAATTTTTTAAAAAAATAAAAAAAAATTCTATAACCAAACCAACCAAAAGTAGCTTTTGCCAAATTGGACTTTTTCCGTCAACGCTACTTTAAATGATTGGGTCCATTTGTCCGAGTGATGTTAACTTGATAGTAACTTGAAGAAAGCAACTTTGTTTGGGGAAGTAATAAATTAGCATTGGAATTAACCAAGAGAGGAGAAACACTTCCGTCACATTGCTGGGGATGAGGATTTGGCGGGGAAAAAAAAATAAAAAAATAATAAAAATGAACATAAAATATAAAGTATATATCTCTGCTTAAATAAATTTAAAAAGGTGAGAAATAAAAAGTATTCATCAATATACTAATTTTTAATTTAATTAATTTTATTTTCTATATTTTATATTTTTATTTCTTTCACAGTTCAAAAAAACAAATGTTGAATTTATATTCTTATCCTTTTTCTTGAATAAATTATTAATTCAAACATAATAATCTTTAGAGAAATGGGAGGTTAATATATATATCTCGATATTATGGGGATATCAAGGTTATGGCCTATGACATCTTGAATTTTTATTAATTTTTAAAATACATTATTAATTTAATTTTATGATTAGAAATTTTAATTGCATTAACTTTGTATTATTTTAATATTTATTTAGTTTTAATTTAAATTAATGAGTAAATTAATTAAACTTTAGTGTATTAGTTAGACTAATTATAGCCACGTTGCTAGCACGAATTGAGAGGGGTTGGTGTATGGCTTTGGAAAAGCAACGTGGTATTCTTGAGAGGGAAAAAAATAAAATAAAATAAAATAGAAATGGAATTGGTTAAGGCAGCGTGTAGGATGCCTGACCAGAATACACATACAAATAATATGTTAGTTATACATTAAGCATAGCAAAGTGAAAGAAGCAGTAAGCAAAGGAAAAAAAAAAAGAGTGGGGTAGCGAGGAAGAGGGAATTAAAAATTTTAATTGGATTGTTGAGGTAAATTATTTTATTTTATTAATTTTAAATTAATTTATAGAAGGTTAAATAAATTAAGTACGTACAAAAAATGACATGGCTGTATTTTGTTTGTTAGATTTTGTTTTGCTTAATTATTCAATATCTAAATTGTATAATTTATTTAAGTTAAACTTAAGATCCGGATATAATTAACAGTAATCACCTCGATACTTTCATATTGCCAGAATATTTGCCACCCAGGTGGGTGTATTAAACTTAAAGTAACAGGTAATAAATGCTAATTAATAAATTTTATCTCTTTGATATTAATTATTTGTGATAAGAAATATTGATTGTTGTAAATTATTTTTGCAAATGAAAAATTGAGATTATTTAGGGAAAGTCAATTGTAAGAATTAATATTTTATTTGAAAATTTATTTATGTAGATAAATTGACTATACACAAATTTATTATGTTAATAGTGAATTATAAATATTTATGGAGTGATAATTGTAAATTAATTATTTTTATTATTTAAATATTAATTAGTGATTTGTAATTATTATGGGGAAATAATATTTATATTTGAAAATTTATTTTATATGTCAATATTAATTATTTATATAGTAATTAGATTGACGATAAAGTGGTGATTATTTATAGAATTTATGGGGATAAACAAAACAATAATAATGATATTGATTATTTATGAGATAAATGTATTGATGGTTATGCAATAATAAATGTGATTTTTATTTAAGAAATTATTTGTGAGAAATATTAAATGATTGTTGTGAAAGTTTATAGTTTTAAGAGAATTAATTGTGGTGATAATAAAATTTATTGACCGTCTACAAATTGATTATGTGATGGTGATTACGATTATTTTTGAAATAATAAATGTGAGCGTTGATATTTTTATTTGGAGAATTATTTTTGTTAATAAAAAATATTATCTTTTTTAAATTAATTGTTTGGATATTAAATTATGAATATCTATGAAATGATAATTGATAGATTATATACTTTTTTTTTATGCAATGAATTATGAATTATTTGTGTTGATGGCAATTTATAATTATTTATGGAATGTTAGTGTGTGATATTTTTATTTGAGAATTTATTTCTTATTTGTTAATTAATTGTGGTAATACTAAACTATGATTATTTATGGTTTGATAAATATGAATTGATATCTTTATTTAAGAAAAATAACAATAATAAATCGTAATAATAATAAAAATAATAAATACCATTGCATAGCACAGATTATGTGCATTACACGTACATTGAGGCCAAGCCAGACATGACCAAAGATAAGGCCAGACGGGACCAAAGATTGAAGCCAAAAGGGGCCATGCCAAAATAGGGCCAATGGGAAATGCTAAATAAAACCATTATCCAAAGTCAAGCGCTCAACTCATAGGCTAGATAGGGTCAACTATGTATTGTATTAACATTTAAATTATTCATCATACATATATATCACGACACTGCCAGATGGGGCATGTGGCGATCATGATGTTATGAGATATTTTTTTTACCATTGTCATATATGGTACAATGATGTGATGAAGTTGATGACTGAAAAATTATAATAATGATGTGATGAGATATTTGTACCATTACCAAACGAGGTATAGTGTGATGCTAAAAATTAATGAATGAAATGTGATGTTAATGATGTAATGTGATATGATATTATTATTATTGTTGAATTTGATTATTAGTCATTGGTGATGTTATTGGTCATGTAATTAATTGTGGATATATATGTTATGAAACGGTCAGTTAGCATGAAATGCGATGATGAGTTTTGAAGAATACGTGATGAGAATAAAAAGTGACATTAAATCATATAACAAAAATAAAAGGTAAATAATTTATTATATTTTATTTTAAGTGTAATACTTCCATTGAGTATGTGACACTTACATCTAAATTTAAAATTTTTCAAGTTAAGTTAGGCGTGACTACATGTGCTGAAAAATAACTTGAGTTGTCTATTAATTCACTTTAATCCTAGTATTGTGTTGATTTTTGGTGTTTGTAAAAATAAACATAAAATTACAATTTGTGAGATATTATATTTATTTGTATACACATAAAATGTGATTATTATGTTGAGGAATTTGTAGATGTCCATTTTATTGAAAGGATTAAATTTGCATTCTAAAATAAGGATGTGACATGGACCGTTGGATTAATATGCATTTATATTTTTTAACTTAAAAAATGCGTTTATATATCTAGACTATTGAATTTTAATTTAATGATTCCCTATCTACTGTTAGGGAGTTGATTTTGTTTTTGATATCAGCCCTTCGAACCTTCTTTTTAATAGTGACCAGCAAAGAATATACAATTATCATTAATATTATTATTTTCTTATAAATTTATAGCCTGTAAATTACGGAAAAAAAAAAGAATAGAATGATAAAGTCTAATTTATTAAATTAGGGGAATCAACTATAACAAAAACAATATTTACAATTTCTCAACACACTAATAATGTAACATGTTCGATATAAATACACACATATATATATGAGTTATTAATTAATTTAGGTGTGCACAAGCGTGGAGAGAGAGAGAAGGGAGGAATGAGGGAGGAAAAATGAAAAAAAATATAAAATCCCATATGTATATATTTTTTTATTTAAATAGATGAAAATACTTGGTAAAATAAAAAGACATTAATTACTTAATTTATTTTCTAATTTAATTATTTTAGTCTTTCCTAATTGACAGATTATTAAACTTTTCTACGCAATAATCAAAAACTACCCGCATAAGTGGTTTGTAAGAGGCCTGTCGTAAGGGCCTGTTTGTTTTAAAAATAACAAAAGGTAAATTTTGCGAGGATAATTTTGGGTTTCAGGAAGTTGCAATGCATTGCTACTACAAGGCCTGCCATATAGGAATCAAGGGTCGAGATGTAATCAAAATTTATTAATGTTGTGAAATAGTATTTATCACAACATTTATTAACTCAATCAAATTTATCTTGATTACATCTTGATCCTTGATAACTACACTACTGCTCTTACTGTGAAAATTGCACTATCACTTCTTGGAACCCAATAATTTTTGTTCTCTATTACATTAGGGTTTGTTTAGCAAGCTAAAAAATAATGAAAAATAGCAAATAATGCGGTTTGGGAAACTTTTTGGTAATGGGTACATAGCCACCAAACCACGTTTTTAATAGATGAATAGTGAAACTTTGTAACTTTTGCATCAATTTTTTTGAGAAAGAAATCATCTGAACAGTTTTTTTAATTTCATTGGAACGATTTTATATCAAAATTTATTGAAAGTGGTTAATTTTTTTTTTTAATTTGTAAAAAAGTTATTGGAGTTTATAGAATATTATTAGGGTTTGTAAAAAAATTATTAGAGTTAGTAAAAATTTATTGAGATATGTACATACATATATATATATATATATATAAATTTATAAAAATTTCACAAAGCACGAGAAATACAAAATGTATTAGAGAATTTTAGTGTTTTTCAAATGTTTTTGTTGTGCCAAACAGACGCACTGCAGCTTCCTGAAACACAATAATTTTTGTTCTCTATTACGTTAGTGTGGAAAAAGAAATAATAATTACATTGAGAGTAAATTATTACGAGGAGGAGAGGGGGTAGCAAGGAGCAATGAAAAGGTTGCTGGTATGAGAGGTAGGTAATAAAGAATAATGGAAAAGTTGCTGGTGAGAAAGGTGGGTAACAGGAAGTAATGAAAAATTAAATTATTTTTTATTACCTTTGTAAAACGATCTCTCTCAATCAATGTTTTATCTTTTAAAATTTATTAACATTTTAAATATAATATAAATATTACCAAACAATATATATTATTTCAATCTAAATATTAGTATTGTAAACTTGTTACAATTATCTTTATAATTTTTTACCTCAAAATTTTTATCTTGCACCTAAAAGTATCACAAAAGTACATGAAATTTTCAAAAAATCTTGGGCTAGTGAATAATACAAGTCCGTAGTTGAAAGAAAGCTTAGGCTAAAATGACAAAATTATCCACCCTCCCTTGCCTGGTTCAACCAAGATAAAATATTGAAATTTCAAGCAAATTTTCATTTTTATCCTTTTAATTTGATATATATTCAATTTTGTCCTTTTCATTTAATTTTAAAGTTACTTTAAAATTATCCATCTATTTTATTTGTACATATTATTTAAAAATCTTGAAAATGATACTTTAAAGCTATCAATTTTCTCTTATTTTATGCATCTTAAAATACTCTTGGCTTTTATTTTTATTTTTTTACAATAAAAATAAAACAATTATATTAGTAATACAATTACTCATTTGATGTGCTCATAAAATATTTAAATAATTATTTTAAGTATGCATAATAAATTATACGTAATTAAATAGCCCTTTTTTTTTTCAATTTTCTAATCCCACTACCACAGATTGGAGAAAACCCGACTAAGGGAATGCTTGACCACTTGTAGGCGGTCAAGACTAGGAGAAATACCATCTGCTTAGTTGAAAAACTTGACTGCTTTGAAGCAGTCGAGGATTCTCGCCTGATTTCTTCCCCCAAAACACCTTTCCTCGCAAACCAAACTCATTTTACTTTTACACTCCCTCTCTCTCTCGCTCTGGTGCATTATCCGTCTGTGCGCTGCCCCCATTCAAGGCTCTGTCCGCCACGCTACCGGTTATTCTGTGGCCATCATTTTGTCTCAAACCAAACTCGTTTCACTTTTCCACACACACATTCTCTCTCTCGCTCTGGTGTGTTCTCCGTCTGCGTGCTGCCCTTGTCTGAGGGCTCCATCTGCCACACCACTAGCTGTTCTCCGGTCACCATTTTGTTCCCGCGAGATAAGCAACATTCTCTCTATTCTTCTTTCTCACTTTCTCTCTTCCTTTCTATAACAACGCTCTCTCTTTCTTCCTTTCTATATGCAAATTTGAGTCAACCCAATCCATTATTTACAGGTTTTCATTAATTTTGCCCTCGATATTGTATTTTTGCTTATTTAGATTGTTGGGCTTCGTTTGACATTGTTTGTAGGTTTAAATTATTTGAGTTAATTTTGTTTGGAATTTGTTTAACAAATTGTTTGGCCGGTTGTAATGAAATGAATTTGTTTAGAATTTGTTTGTCAAGAGGGTTGCCTGCCACTACTAGAAAAAGGCTGATTACCAACTGACAAAATCAGTTGGTAATAAGCTAAATTAGGTTGGTAATCATGGACTACCAACTGATTACCAACCGATTTTGATCGGTGGCAAAAACTTTAGTTGGTAATGTTTATTAACCAAAATTTTTAAGGTCGGTTGGTAAATTACCAACTGAATTTCGGTTAGTAAATTAAATAAATCTGTTGGTAATTTCTTATTGCTATGAAATTAAGTTTCAAAATTTTGGTTGGTAATTACCAACCGAAATTGTTATTGCCAACTGATTCTTCAGTTAGTAATTGCCAACCGATTTGTTAGTTGACATTGTTTAACTTTTGGTTGGTAATTTGTTATTGAATATTAAATTGATATTTCATAATATACCAACCGAAATTTGCTTTGTAGCAACCGATATTGTTAGTTGGTATTTTGCCCACCGAAATGTTAGTTGGTAATATACCAACCGAAATGTACTTGGTAATTACCAACTGCTAAAAAAATAAAAATTCAAATGTGGCGCCACATGGCATCATTTGCTGACATGTCATCATACCACATGGCAACTTGTGTTATGCCACGTGTCGACCTATGATTCCGCCACGTGTCGGCCTATGATTGCGCACCACATGTTAAATCTATATTTTTGAGATTTTGATTGTTGCTGCTGAGATTCAAACTCGTACCATTTCTTTGGAAGTTCATGTGGTTGGCCATTAGGCCAAGCTATTATTTGTATATATATTTTACACTTTTTTGTATATATAAACAAACCTTTATCACTTTTGGCGACCAGTTGGTTGGCAAAGGTACCCCTTTAGCGACCAATTGGTCGCCAAAAATGATAAAAAAATTTATGATTTTTATTTAATTACTTTAACTTTTTTGTTATAATTTTTTAACACTTTTGCTAACCAATTAGTTGCAAGAAGTTCCCCTTTATAGACTAATTAGTTAGCAAAAGTGATAAAAAATTATTATTTTTATTTAATTATTTTAACTTTTGTTTCAATAATTTGAAATCATAAACAATATATGAAACTATATAGACATTTAGTAAATAATTTATGAATAACTATTATATTTAACTAAAAATAATTTTAAATGTTTTTTTATTTTCTTCCAATTCGTATGTGTAACACATATTTAATACATATCTTTAATTTTAACTTTTTTGTTATAATTTTTTAACACTTTTGCTAATCAATTGGTTGCAAGAAGTTCCCCTTTATAGACTAATTAGTTAGCAAAAGTGATAAAAAAATTATTATTTTTATTTAATTATTTTAACTTTTGTTTCAATAATTTGAAATCATAAACAATACATGAAACTATATAGATATTTAGTAAATAATTTATGAATAACTATTATATTTAATTAAAAATAATTTTAAATGTTTTTTTATTTTCCTCCAATTCATATGTGTAGCACATATTTAATACATATCTTTAATTTAGTTATATCATGGCTCACTTGTAATAACCCAAAATTTAAAATTTTTAATATATATTATTTTATAAAAAAAATTAAATTAAGATTTAAGATTATAAAGATTACTTTGTATGTACATATATAATTGCTTTGATGCTTCCAGAAAAACGATCAAGATGCTTATTGATGCAAAAGGAAAAGGTAATGGCTTATGGTTCTAGATAGTTGTAGACTCACGAGCATAATTACCCAGCTTATGATTTGGAGTGGATAGCAGTAATTTTTGCACTAAAATCTTGAAGGCAGTATTTGCACGATGAAAATTTTGAAGTATTTTTAGATCATAAAAGTTTGAAGTATAGCTTTACATAAAAAGATTTGAATTTGAGACAGAGAAGGTGAACAGAATGTATGGAAGATTATGATTTTGAATTACAGTATCACGCAGGTAAAGCTAATGTGACTTCTGGCGATCTTAATAGAAATTTTCATTGCAATTTTGCTTCTGTTGTTACTGGAGAATGGGAGATAATGGAAAAAAAAAATTAGGGGTGTTGACTTTGAATATAGGAATGAAGATGAACAGGGGGTTTAATGATTATCTAAACAAGTTGTAGAAGTGTGTATGTTCTTAAATTACTTGCATATTGAATTTTAATTAAGTCAGGATTATTTGTGGAAGTTTGGGGATGAAGTTAATGTGTTACGTAGATATATATGTGTGTAAAAAAAATGAAAATGAGGAAAATTGTATTTAATGGTGAATCGGTGAATTTCATGCGTTTGATAATAGATTATGCTGAAACTTACGTTGATAATGAAGCGTAAGCGTATAGGTGAGAATATCAAGCTAGATGAAGGAGACGACTTCTAGTGGAAACAACTATTTGAGTTTAGTTTAGTAAGAGTCATAAGCTAATAAGGGAGTCCAGTTACAGTTGTGAGTAGGAAATAAGATAAATATGTAGAAGGAGAAAGGTTTTGAAATAGAATAAATATTCTACTATATTTATTTGTTGTATCCCTATTTTCAGGTTATTAACTATGTTGTGGATGGCATTGGAAATTGTGGTTAGAACTTGCTAATTCTAATCAGTATCTAATGAGTCGAGTTGGATTGAAAGGTTGATAACTTAATTGAGTTTAATATAAGTATACAAATATGAGATGGGGGAAAAACTGAAAAGAGAAACAGAATTTGAGAATCAGAGGTGTGGGAATAAAAAGGAAAGTTACAAAGTCAAAATTGATAAAAGATTTGTGATTTAACTTGGTCAGCAACTACGCCTGACCAGATACTTATTATACTTAAATATGATATACTTGGTACTGTCTCTGTGTGGTTAAAATGATTCTGTGGTGACCTGTAATATTTGGTGTTAACTACGTATTTGGTTCATAGTATACTTTGATCGAATGGACTTGGGGTTTCAGTTGGAAGGACTAAATGCTAAGGTCACGTATTTCAAGGTTTAGATCCATGGGAGAAATTAGAATAAAATAAAGAAGCAACATTTTAGGGTAATGATAAATTCAGTAGCAGTGTGCTATGCTAAGAGGATTTGAAAAATAAAGTACTTCAAGATCATCATTCGTGATTAATTGAAAATATTGACAAAGTGATTGGTAATGGCGGATAATGAATTAAATAAGAATTTCTGATGAAAGAAGAGGATATTAAATAATGTGATAAAGTGGAAGAAAACCCCGAAAATGGGGGTACTGTGTTATGGATGTGTAATAGCGGAAGTGTTAACTTTTTGTTATCTTGGCCTTATGATCAAAGGGCAATGCCATATGTGTGGTGTGTGGATACATTGGTATGTTGAAATGAGGGTGTGAAAAGAGCTATTATTAAAGAAGAAATATGAATATAGATTAGATGGTGAAATTAATGGAAAAAGGATCTTAAAATATTCGAATAAGGAAATTTGATATTGTGATGCGGAGGATATGTTAAAGTTCAACTTTCTTAAGGAAAGGACTTTGACTTAAGAGATGATCAAGGATAATATTGTAAAAATTCAGATAGGTATTTCATGATAATGTGATATGGATAAAGGTTAAGGTTCAGTGTTACTAAGAGATTTGATGGTGAATTGTTATTATAAATTGTTTAAGGAGCCATTGAATTAGTTATAGACTCCAAATGAGCGCAGCAAAAGCGTGGATATTTATATCGTTTATTTGTTAAGATTTATTAATTTGCGAAATGAACTGAGTATTATTTATAAGTGTATTTTAATAACCATGTTCACATTAGAAGTATTATGAGACTGAAAGGTCTAATTGGGAGTTTGAGTTTCAAATACAGAGGAAATATCTGCAATTGTTTTTATAAAGTGATGCTAGTACTGATTGTCTTAAATTTCGAGAACGAAATTTTTATAAGGAGGGGAGAATGTAATAACCCAAAATTTAAAATTTTTAATATATATTATTTTATAAAAAAAAAATTAAATTAAGATTTAAGATTATAAAGATTACTTTGTATGTACATATATAATTGCTTTGCATATATATATATATATATATATACACATATAGCAAAGCTTGGGCACCAAGTAAAAAAAAAAAAAAAAAGCGGTGAAGTTTCCTGGAAGCTTCATATGCTTGGTTACCAAGTATAACATATATATATATACATGTGTGTTTGTGTGTGTGTGTTATGTGCTGAGAATAAGAAAACCGAGAGAGAAAAAAAATGGAAGAAAAAGAAAATAAAGAAGAAAGAGAAAGTGAGGATTTAAGTTCAGGAATAATGGAGTTTTGGTATTTTTGACGTTGTGATCATCATGGCGGTGTCGGATTGTGGTAATTCAGCCTAAAATGGGAAATACAAAGGAACGAAGTTTCAAAGTTTTGGAATTTCTTCACTTTTCTCCAAATTGGAGGTAGGGATTAATGCATTTTATTTACATATATGTGATATGAAAATATTTTGATAAATTGTTATGTGATCATTTTGTATGAATGTAATTAAATTTAGACTACATTGGGTGAATTCTGTCCAAACCAAACCACCAAAATATCACTAACAAAAGAAAATGAGTTCACTGGAACTTGAAAGAATTGTAGAAAAGAATATGCCAAGGTATATTTCATGAAAGTTTCCAAAATTTTCCTTTAGCCCCAATAGTTTTTATGTAATTACGATATGACCCCAAAAGTTTTACAAAATCACAGTTTTACCCTTAAATCACTAAAAATTTCAATTTGACCCCAAACTTATTGAAAAATTACAAATTGGCTCCAAAGTTTTGGGTAATTACGTAGTGACCCCAAAGTTTGGAATAAATATGAAGTGGCCCCAGGACTTTTTAGAAATTACGATTTTGCCCCTAAAGTTATGCAAAATTACAATTTTGCCCCTGAAGTTGCAGTTTGACAATTTATAGTTATGTGTATGGAAAATGTGTAATAGAGAATGCTCAATTTTGGAATGTTTGAGTGATTTATTTTATTAATAGAGAATGATTATGAAAGTGATGATGTGATATTGTTGATTGATTCTAACGAGCTGTTTTATTAAGATGATGATAATTGAGATAAAGGAAATGTGAACGATATTGTGATTGCGGGGCTGTAGATACTGAAAAATAGGGAGGGTACAGAGATTACCCTTGGGTTGCAAAACCCTAAACCTGCGCAGGGGTTGGTATTCATGCCAGTAGGTTAGTAGCCTACAACGATGATAATTATTGGGCTACTCGTGGCCATCGGGTCTGAACCCGTGAACGACGATATTGTATAGTATCTGCCCCATGACTGTGATGTGATGGCAAAGAGATGAATGAAAGATAACAATTGAATTATTTTGGGATGTACTTTGATGTATGGTTTGATGTTGGGATGCACGATGATTTGAAATTCGTGAATTATTGATATGAAATTATTGTTAATCTGATTTTGTGTGCATATCATATATATTGTTATTATGCATCGTGGGCACAAGTGGATTAGTGCTCACGTCCCTACAGATTCTTTTGCAGGTCATGAACCTAAGACCTAGGTAGACTATAATTGGAGTTACTCTTCGTCGCTGTAACATTACTCAGAACTATAATATAATTTAGGGATTGGTTTGATACGATTGTAAAGGCTTTGAAGCCTAGATCTCTACTATTAATTAAGGTGGTGGCTGGAGCACTGTTGCCCGGTTGCACCGATGTTTTGTTGTTATCAATTTCTTTTAGTTATTAACAAAAATTATTATTATTATATAGTATAGATGTTTGCTCCAAGGTGGTAGTGCAACTCTAATTAGGAGAACGGATATTTTAGCACACGTTGTGTATAATTTTTTCACTCACTCCATAAGGTTTGAAATTCAAGGCGTTTCAAGTTGTAAAAATCGGGGTGTTACATCACTATATATATTTTTTTCTTCATTTTATATATATATTCTTAAAAATAATTTGGTCGCATTTAGTTTTAGTTTTAGAAAATTATTTTTAAAAAGCAAAATTTTTGAAAACTATTTTAAGAATTTATTTCTAATAAAAAAATATGTTAGGTGACTATATTTGGAAATAAGTTCTAAAAAGATAAAGAAATGAAATTACTTAAAATTAATAAATAATAGTTGTTATTTTTATTTTTAAATTTAAAATAATGTTACTTTAATATAATTAATATTAAATTACACTAAACTAAAATTTACAAACAAAATTTTTGACCTTTTTCTTTTGGCAAATAATTTTTTTTTTTATAATTAAGATAACGTTTAGTCAAAAAAAACTAGTTACTTACCTTTTTAACTTTTTTTCTTAAATTATTAAATTTATTTTTTTTTGTTTTAAAAATTGTTTAAGCTTTAAAAGGGTAAAAATATTAAATTAACAAAAAATTAAAATGTTAACATTTTAGTAACTAGTTAGTATTAATTAAAAAAATAACTTTTTTTTCATTCTTGTCTAAATTTTGTTACATATCACTTATACACTGGGTTTTCTTTCGATTTTTAAGCTTTACTACCTTAAGCTCTTAGGTTCGATAATTTTATGTAAATTAATTTAATTATTAAAATAAATAAATTAATTATGATATTTATTTCAGATAATTTAGCAATAATTAATTATTAAATTAAATTAATTAATTTAGTTTTATTATTTATTAAAAATAATATTAATTTATTTATTTATTTAATTTTGTGAATTTAATTATATTATTTATTAGAATTACTTGCTTTAAAAAAATATTTGAATAAAATAATTTATTTTTATTTAATGTTACAAAAATAGACAAAGTTTTAAAATTGACAAAATATTGGTAACAGAAAAGAAAACCAGAGTGAAAACACTTTTTTTCTGTTTACGTTTTTCTGTTTTTTTTTTCATTTTTTTTTTGTAAACAAAAAAACGTAAACATGTTTATCAAACATGTTTTTGTTGCGAGTTTACAAAATTTTGAAAACATAAACAGAAAAATAGAAAACGGAAACGTTACCAAACGGGACCTTACTAACTTAGGCGTTTACACACGAATTCTTACAGCAAAAAATATATACAGGGAAAAAGATTAAAAAAATGGAAGTAAATTTTAGAATCCATAAATGATTTGATTACCTAAACTTGTCCGATTTTAAAAATCATATACCCTAAACCCTGTGTCTTAAACAATTATAATCCTAACATGCATTTATCACTAATTCATTAATATGAAAATTTAATATTACCAATATAAATTTTATAAAATCTTTTCCTCCAAGTCAATTAAATTATATGCAATATGTATGAACCATACATATTATATATATATATATATATATATATATAAACACCGAATCCAATATGTATGAACCATACCATGTTATCAAAAAACGCATGAATTTACTTATCTAAAGGTTGTATCACATGAACCAAATAAATCATGAAACAATTTCATGCCATATATAAATATATACAATTAATTACAAATATTTCTTAATATAAAATTAATTATAAAAATATTGAAATTAGAAATTTCTTTTTTTTTTAATGTTCAATGCAAATTGTAAAATTTTTGGTTGGTAATTAGTTGATAATTAGTTGGTAATTTGGTTGGTAAAAATATTTTCTCACCCTATTACCAACCAAATACCAACCGATAACATTATCAACCAAACCATTTCGTCGGTAAGTACGGGTAAAATATTTTCTCATTGGATTACCAACTGATTACCAACCGATTATATTACTAGCCGATAAGCTAAGTCGTTAATTTGGTTGGTAAATATATTCTCGCTAGATTACTAACTGATTACCAACGGAATACATTATTCTGTTGGTATATATATTTCTAATAGATTACCAACCGATTACCAATAGATTCCTAACCAAAAAATTCAGTTGGTGTTTTGGTTAGTACACTTTTTCTGCTTGATTACCAACGGATTACCACCAGATTACCAACCGACTACATTACCAATCGCTAAAGGCCATGGTTAATGCAGTTGGTAAATATATTTACACTTCATTACCAATGGATTACCAATCGATAACTAACCAAATAAATTAATAAAGGATACTGTCGGTTAATAATTGGGTTGCTAAACGTATTCTGGATTTATTGCTATCGAATTACGAACAGAATACCAACTAAATACTAACTAAATAAATTACCAACTAACCTACAAGTTGGTAATGCGGTTGGTATTAATTTGCCCATTAGGTGATTATATGACCAGTCGAACATTGCGGTTGGTAATAATTTAATCATCAAATTACCAACCGAAGAACCAACCAAAATATCTAACAACTACACTATTCAGTGGGTAATCTATTGGTAATTTGGTGGGAAAAATCTTCCCGCCAGATTACCAACTGAAATATGTACCAACCAGTTGTAAGCAGTTGATAATCAGTTAGTAAAAAGTTTCCCGCCAATATAACAACTGATTATCAACCGATTACCAACCGAAAATTTAGCAACCGAATTGGATCAGTTAGTAAGGAGTTGATAATTATCTAAATTTTAGTAATTTTTACATCGGTTGGTAATGTGTTGGTAGTCGGTTGGTATTTACCGACCGATTATATTCGGTTGGTAATGGTCAGTTGATAATCAGCTTTTTTCTAGTAGTGTGCTAGAACAGTGCATACACGTTGTACCTTTGCCTTTCTTTTTCCTTTGGCAGAGATTGTCTACTTTAAAAGGAATTGGTTTTCCTTCTGAGATTTCTATTTTTTTTTTTTGAAATATCCATGTCACCATATCTTGGAGGAAGAGGGGTAATTATATGGTGTTTTGAAACCTTGGCTTTGATTTTGATTAGCTGGCTTAAAACAAGCAAATGGGATTTGCATGAAAAATGTGGGCTATGGATCAGATTGTCAAATTTGATAATTTGATAATTAGACTGTCAAATTTGAATATTTAACTTTTTGTTAAATTGTGTTAGTAAATTGTTAACTAAGTCTCCCTAATTGATACAATTTGTTTGTTTGGTTGATAATTTTTAAATTACTATTTTGGTTAAAATATTTTTAATTTATGGTTAAATTTATTAATTTGTTAATTTTACATAATTTGTATGTTTTGTTTGGTTGAAATGTTATGATAAAGACGGTGACACTGGACCAGCCTTTGAAACATAGATACAATCATCATAAGGTATAAAGCTGTTTACAAACTTTTAATTTTCATTACTACATATAGTTTATGATATAGATTTGACACTTTAGGCTTATAGCATCCTACAGGCTACTGAAGTTTTAACTTCTTAAACCCAGCAAACGGGGTCCGTTGCGAAACCAAACTTCACATGTAGTGAGCCTAAGTCATTTAGAAACTACAAGAATGAACGGGGGTTGAATTTGAGTCACCGATGGCTTGGAAATGGCCCTTGGTAGGTTCGAGTTGACGCTTAAGGCTTATAGTGCTCCGTACTTAAGTTTTGACTCCTCAACCGAGCAAATAGGGTCCGTTGCAAACCAAAATTTACGTGTAGCGAGTCTAAGTTATTTAGAAATTATAAGAATGAACAAGGCTTGAATCAAAGTCGTTGATGGCTTAGAATGGCCCCAGGTAAGATCAAGTTGACACTTAAGGCTTATAGCATCCCGTATCTAGGTTTTTATTCCTCAAACCGAGCAAACATGTAGTGAGTCTAGGTTATTTAGAAACTACGGGAATGAATAGGGCTTGAATTCGAGTCACATATGGTTTGGAATGACCCCGGGTAGAATCGAGTTGACACTTAAGGCTTGGCGTTTAGTACTTAGGTTTTGACAGCTCAAACTGAGCAAACGGGGTCCGTTACAAACCAAGCTTCACATGTAGTGATTCTAGATTGTTTAGAAACTACAGGAATGAACCGGGCTTGAATCCAAGTCACAAATGCCATGGAATGGCCCAGAGTAGGATTTAGCTGACACTTAAGACTTATAGCGTCCCGTACTTAGGTTTTGACTCCTCAAACTGAGCAAACGGGATTCGTTACGAACCAAACTTCACTAGTGAGTTTGGATTATTTAGAAATT
This sequence comes from Vitellaria paradoxa, assembly GCA_019916065.1. Taxonomy (NCBI): domain Eukaryota; kingdom Viridiplantae; phylum Streptophyta; class Magnoliopsida; order Ericales; family Sapotaceae; genus Vitellaria; species Vitellaria paradoxa. The sequence continues at coordinate 3,187,614 of CM034242.1, forward strand.
GCAAGAATAAACGAGGTTTCAATCCGAGTCATGGATGGTCCGAAATGGCCCCGGGTAGGTTCGAGTTGACACTTGAGGCTTATAGTGTCTCATACGTAGGTTTTGACTCCTCAAACCAAGCAAATGGGATCCGTTGTAAACCAAACTTCACGTGTAGCAATTCTAGGTTATTTCGAAACTACAGGAATAAATAGAGCTTAAATCCGATTCATGGATGGCTCGGAATAGCCTCGGGTAAGTTTGAGTTGACACTCAAGTTTAATTAAATTTAAATATTCACACTTGAAGTTAGTTTATGAATTTAATTTTAAATTCATTCATTATAGTAACTTTTAATTTAATTGTTTTGTTAATTTCAGGTTTGATAGGTTCTCAAATTGTTTTAAGGTCGACATATGGCAATAAGACATTGTTTTCTTTTCAAAGCTTTTATAGTTAAACTCTTTAATATCATGCGTATTTTGTTGCATATTTTATGAAAATTTAGAATTTTGTCGTAGTATATATACAGGTTTAATCAATATACAAGTTTTACTATATGATTGTAAAAGGTTATTTTTTTAGTTTAAGATGAAATGAGCATATTTTAAAAAAAAAATATATATCCTATTTGTCGATCGCCTACAACCGGTTGAGAATGACTTTAGTCGACCGCTGTGAAGCGGACGAAAAAGAGAAAGAGAAAGAGAAAGAGAAAGAGGGCCACAAAATCCTTGACTGCTTAAGGTAGTCGAGACTTTTCTTATAAACTTTTTGTCGACTTAAACATTCATGACCGTTATTAAGTAGTCATTAGGAAGTGGATAAAACTTTTGTCGACCGCCAGTTGAATTTTTGTTGACCACTTGAGGCGGCCGAGATGTAGTGTCCTTATGATTACCCATCATAATTTTACATAGTAGCAATGTATTTTTAATTTACTTTCTTATTCTTGTTTTGAAAAAGTAATCAAAAGTAATTAAAGAAATTCAAAATAGTTATAGACTTAAAGCATATTCAATTTTTTTTTTATAAATTTAGAATAAAAATAACATTAAATTAAACTTTAAAAATAGTGTGTTGGAAAATTAATTCATTTTATTTATTAACAGCAAATATTATTACTTAAGATACTAATTATTTAAGCATTTTTGAAAGAATTTTATTATAACTGTTATACTTTTTGAACTAATAAAAGCAATCTTAGCAAGGTTTATGATTTTTAAAATTTTTATTTAAAAGTATTATAATATTAACACTTTGTTTGGCATAGTGGATTTGATAGAATTTGATGTCATTTGATAAGAATTCTAACCAAATCTTATATTTTGGAATTAAAATAAAATTTTATGAGTTAAATTTGATTTCATTTTATAACTTAAAATTTTTGATTTATATATCATTTGAAATCTAATTTAAAATAATAAAATTTTATGAGAATTCATTTTTTTAAAACTATCTTAGTATGTGGATAAAATTACCTTAAATATCATATTTACTATATTTTTATTTCCTATTTATATGATTAAATTTGATATTTCTCATAAATCATTTCAATTCAATTCTTAAATTCAAATATATTTTTCAGACACAAAATAGTGAAAATAATGTTTATCAAATTAATTATTTACTTTAAAATAAAATAAATTCTAAGAGACAAATGTTTCCAAATAGAAAGTGTAAAAGATTATCTTCCTTCATTTAATTTAAAATTATTTAGATATTTAATTAAAAATTTAACAAATGAACATAAAAATAAAAAATATTTTATTTAGTTTTTGCATTTTGAACTTTATCTTATAAATCATATATTATTTTATATAAATATCAATTATTTTTCTCAAAAATTAATTAAGCAAGCAATTTGGTCAATTACTTATTTTGGTTAATTAGATAAATAAAAATGATTATAAAGGTATTACTATCTTTTTGTCAATAATAATTAAGACACCGTATTATGCTAAAATTAACATTTTTATTTAATTTTATATTTACCTTTTCTAAATCAACACTAAGCTATAATAATCACAATAAATTATTCTATTTAATTTTAAATAATTGGTATATGTTATGTGATGATAAATTTACTTAGCAACTATTAAAATAAATAAAATGAATTAATTATCAAGCACATTATTTTTAAATTTTAAATTAATATTATTTGTAAAATAAATTTATAAAATTATATTAGGTAAATATTAAGTCCATATTTATTTTGAATTTCACTCATTATATTTAATTTTCTTTACGCAAGAAGAGGAAACTAAAGGAAGTAAAAAAAAAACATTGCTTCTATGTAAAAGTTATATTGTATAATTAAATGGTAGAAAATTAAATAAAAATTGACAACATTAGTTTATTAAACATACTTAAAATAATCATGTAAATATTTTAGAATGTATTGAATAAATAATTATATTATTTTTATAATTTTTTATTTTCTATCAAATAAAAATAAAAAAATAAGACAACAACAGAGAATTCTTAAAATGATTTATAAAGGTTATAAAGAAGGAACAAAAATAAGAGGAAAATGACAATTTTAAAAGTGTAATTCGTAAAGTTCTTAGGCTGCGTTTGTTTGAGGGTTAGATAATAAGGGATAGATAATAAGAGATAAGTAATATCGTGGGACCCACTGATGGGATTAGATAAAAGATGGGATTAATTTTTTATGTGAGATTATTTTTTTAGTGTTTGGTTAGTGAAATATAAGGTAGGATAAAATATGTGATTTGATATATGATACGATAGAAAATAATTTTGGACATTTAGATTTTAGAGGGAAGCAATCCGAGAGGGGAATAACTCATCCCACACCCCCCCATCAGATAACTTATCCCATAAATTCATTTTTTATTCATCCAATCCGTAGGGCCCACAGATATCAAACAAACACTTTATTACCCCTTTAATTTGTGGGACTCACGGATTTCTCATTCAATCCCACATCTTTATTCCTCAAACAAACGTTCCCTTAGAGGAAGAGCAAAAATGAGAAAAATAGGATAGTTTTGAAGTTTGACGATCCATGACCTCGTCTCAGACTGAAAATTTGACCTGGACTAGGGGCTTTAATGCTAGATACCCCGTCTAGATGCACAATTTTGTGCAAAAATCAGCCGGAAATTGTAAAGTTGGTATTTGGTTAAAATAAAACATTAATTTTTACTATTTTTCTGCTCTATTATAAAAATTTACTTCACTTAAGAGTTAAAATTTTTACTAAACACACTAAAATTACAAAAAGTTATTAAAAATTGTTAAAAATTACTGAAAGTTGTTAAAAATTACTAAAAATTTTACCAAACACTAAAAAGTTACTAAAAATTACTACTTATTTCACTAAACACACAGAAAATTGTAACTAATACTTTTGATAAAAATACAAAAAATTATTAAAAATTGTATCTTCAAACATTCCCAAAATCTACTAAAGGTCCAAGGTTGGCTGTTAAAAATAATTCTATATTATCTAAAAAAATTTATGTTAAAAGGTGTTTGGATAAAAAAATAAAAAAATAAATATAAAAATGACACGTGACGAGATTCAAAAATCATTTGAAACACTTTAAATTTTTATAAAATTTTACAAATTTATGTAAAATTAATTTTTTTTTTTTTTATACTGACCACACGAAGAGCAAACCCTAGTTGATAACATTTTATAATATATATATATATATATTTTTCTGGGAGTTATCGTGAACCAAACCCCTAACAAAAAGCTCAAATGAAAGAAGCTTTTATGGGTACCGAGGTATCTCTGTCAACCACCCCCGTTTCTTTATTTACAAATTATATATAAAAATATGAATATAATTATATATATATATAAACTTTAGGTGTGATAAAAAATAAGATAAAATAAAATAATTTAAGATAATTAGTGTATTAATAATTTATAAATAAAATAAAAATAAATAATTTTTAAATTCTTTTAAAATTTTAAAATTTTTAATATTTTATACCGCGCTAAATGCAATAATAATAAGATAATAATATTCACTGCTTTAGCTTCGCCTTCTATTCTTTTTTTTTGGTAATTACTTCGCCTTCTATTCTCTCAGGAAGATTTATCTCTACCCCCATCCTCTTCTCTTTCTGCTTCTATCTTGTATCTTCATCTCTTGGTATTTGTGTTTGCATCTGCTTATAGGATCTCTCTCCATTGATAGTAACAAAATCACATCTTTTTTGTTTTTCTTGGTATGTTAGTCTTCATCTTCGGAGGCTAAGAAAAGTCTTGAAAGCAAGTACCATAAGAAACCATTAGATTAGATTCTGGGTATTGGATTGAAACATAATGTCACAGACCAACTGGGAAGCTGATAAAATGTAAGGATTTCTAGCGATGGCACTCTTTATTTCTCCCCTCCCTCTCTGGTTTCAGTCCGGAGTTTCTCTTATATTTTCTATTAATAGAATGCTCTTGTTGTCTTCTTTTAGATTTGGGTTTTTTGTTTGATTTTCTGGGTTTTGCCCCTTTGATTTTCTGAATCAAATTTCTTTTCTGAATTAGATATTTTGCTTTACTTATTATTGTGGGAGTCCTAGGGTTTCTTCTTTGAACAGTTTTTTGTAATTTTGTGCAACGTCAGTTTTTTTTTCTCTCTCTGTGTCTGTGAGATGATATATATATATATATATATATATATATATATATATATATTTAAGTTGTTTGGATTATGCACGTTTCTGGGTTAAGTTCTATCTCGTATATGTCAGAAGTTTTTAAGTTTGAATTTATTTTGTGGACTCTGCGCGTTTTCAGGCTGGTTTAATTACGGTTATTTCTAATTGTTCTTTGTTTTTTTAATTTTATTTTTTAATGGAGGTTGGGATTTGTATTTGCCTTTGTGAGATTGTTTGAAGTATTTTTTGTTTTATGAATTTTCAATTTCCCCCTGATAATTTGGCACATTTTTGTTCTTGAATAACAGGCTAGATGTGTATATCCATGATTACCTAGTGAAGAGGGATCTGAAGGCTTCTGCACAGGCCTTTCAAGCTGAAGGGAAAGTATCCTCTGATCCCGTTGGTAAGATTATTTAGAAATTATTCAGGAGGGATCGTAACTGAAAAACAGGACAAAGCTCTTATCTAATTGAATGTGACATTTCAGCTATTGATGCTCCTGGTGGTTTTCTTTTCGAATGGTGGTCAGTATTTTGGGACATATTCATTGCCAGGACTAATGAGAAGCACTCAGAAGTTGCTGCATCATACATAGAGGTTGGTTTGATAATTCTGTTTTATTTATGTTATATTTATTAGTTTCCAGAATTGTATCTTATTGGATGGAAGTGATCTCTGATTTAACAGTCATCAGAAAGTTGCACTTTGGAAGACTATTTTGACCCTTTTTATCCTTGCATTTACCTCGAATCCATTCATGTGATTTTTGCTAAAAATGCATCATAATTATCAACTTGCTCACTGCGAAACACCATAATATCAGCCTTATTATGCAAATCAATTGCCCTGAGGATACGTTTGATTGGGGGGTTGGATGATGGGAATAAGCAATACCATGGGATAATATATAAGATTGGGTATAAATAGGATTAATATACATATATATATGTGTGTGTGTATTTATATTTACATGTGATTATTTTTTGGCTGTGGCATAAGCTATGTGATTCACGAGTTACTTGTTTGAGCATTTCCTCTTTGTTTGAGTTGAAGCTCTGGGCATGATGGGAGGATTGGGTCCTTCTAGTGAAACAAATTCAGAAGGTTTCCATGCTGAATGGTTAGATGATATGTCTTTAACTGCAAAATCTTGTTGAAAATGGTTTTTTTTTTTTTTGGGTGTCTCTGCCGTGTTGGTTTTAGCCTCAAGTTAAGCAAGTAAGATTGCCCAATGTACATGCATAGCATAAAAAACAAACCTGGAAATTGCAGACTCAATTAATTAAAGCCAGGGAGCAGCAACAGCAGCAGCAGCAGCAACCCCAACAACCGCCGCACCCGCAGCAGCAACAGCAGCAGCAGCAGCAGTTGCAGATGCAGCAGCTTATATTGCAGAGGCATGCTCAGCAGGCACAGCAGCAGCAGCAGCAACAGCAGCAGCAGCAGCAGCAGCAACAGCAACATCAGCAGCAACAGGCACAGCAGCAGCAGCAGCAACAGCAGCAACAGGCACAGCATCAGCAGCAACGAAGGGATGGTGGCCATCTCCTAAATGGAACAGCTAATGGGCTTGTTGGCAATGACCCTCTTATGAGACAGAACCCTGGCGCTAATGCTTTGGCCACAAAGATGTACGAGGAAAGATTGAAAGTGCCACTTCAGAGGGATTCTTTGGATGATGCGGCCATGAAGGTATATGTTGCATTTGGGTTTTTCAAAGCGTATGCTTTGTTCCAGTTTAACCATTTTGATTTTTTTCTTTCAGCAAAGGTTTGGTGATAATGTGGGCCAACTTTTGGACGCAAACCATGCGTCAATACTGAAGTCAGCTGCTGGATCTGGACAGCCTTCAGGGTACTTTCTATGCATGTTGATCACTTTTATTTGGAGATAAAAAAGATCTTTCTGTGTGGTGTTTGGCATACCAAAAAAAGAAAAATGGAAAAAATCGTGGAGTGGCATTTATATACATTTAATTTTGTTCCATGAATTGGTGTGTGTCCATCTATGGGATGGGATCCCCAAAAGACATGAAAAACACTTGCCACTGACTACTTTTGTGCAAGTATTGTAACCTGATATAAATTTTATGGCTTCATGACATTGCTTTTCAACCCTCTTTGGTGTTGCATCTGATGCGCATACTGTTATCCCTGGTGTATTTGTTATTTTTAGGCAAGTGCTGCATGGTACAGCAGGTGCTATGTCACCGCAAGTTCAATCTCGGAATCAGCAGCTTCCAGGGACTGCACCGGTTAGGCCCCTTCCCCCCCCCCCCCAAAAAAAAAAAAAACCGAAAAAAAAAAAAAACACAAACACAAACACCAAAAAAAGGAGATGTCTATATAATCCTTTTATTATATGAGCAGGACATAAAGACTGAGATGAATCCAGTATTGAACCCCAGGGCTGCAGGTCCTGAAGGCTCGTTAATTGGAATACCCGGTACACTTCAATTGATTTTCTGCTTTGTTGAGATTAGCTTGTATTTTTATACCATATGGTTAGTTGGATCATGCTGGGATTTCTTCATTTGTTTTCGAATTTAAATTCATTGTTTGTATTTCTTTTAAGTACTTTGGGATCTTGATGGCTATATTCAGTTACTTGTCGTGTCATTTGGTATAGAAATGCTTGTAGCTGATAAATTGCTTACTTTTTTAGGATCAAACCAAGGTGGTAACAATCTGACTTTGAAAGGATGGCCTCTCACAGTATGTATTTCACGGTTCTGTCTTCTGATATCTTCTTTTACCATGGCAATGTTAATGAACCTATGTTTATTCATATTATGGTAGTGTTGACAGTATGATTTACTATAATTTTGCATGGTGAAGGTGAGCAATGTTATTAAAATCCCGATTTAATTCTTAAAATCTTACGATTTTACGATGTTAGAGTGGGAAAACTTGTTTGATTTTATATAAAATCTTAATAGGGGCAAAATAGATAAAATCTTGATTTTGAGACATAAAATTAGAAAAATCTTGATTTTGTAGGCGATTTTATTGATTTTACAAATTAAGCTATTTTTGTATAATTTTATCAAATAAAATAGATTTTTATGATTTTTTCAAGTAATATGCCACAACTATTTCACTTGTTACTTTTTTTTTTAAGATTTTTTTTTATTCTATAACACTATTATTTACTATATTACACTAGTTAAGGACCATGTGCGTTGTTACACCAAATTGACTATAATAAATTAAATGTAGTAGTTAGGATAGAAATCAAGAAATCTATGATAAAATATTACAAATACATCTCAACTCATACAAAAAATTATGATAAAATGAAGTCATATTTTAATGTCAATTGTATAGCTCACACAAGTCCTTTAAATGGTCTCAATTGTGTAGTAGGGTAAAAAGAGTACAGCATCAGATATAAAATCTTTTGTAAACTTTGTTGAGGATTCATTTTGTTAATATGAGTAAGTTTTTGTGTATGGCATTTTTCTTGATGCATGTCTTTTCTTTCTTCTCTTATTAATAAAATTATTAACTTATCAAAAAAAAAAAAAAATGGAAGCTCTAAATGAAACATTATAGCATAATAGACTATATTTTCATTTTATAGCATTTGTTAAAATCTTATGATTTTACGATTTGAGTTATGGACCTTCCACCGATTTTAAGTAAAATCTTGATTTTAACAACCTTGAAGGTGAGTGTTCTCAAATTCCAAAACAAAAATACTATGAATTTATGTGGATTAATCCCTGTTAATTTTTTAATTTTGGCTGTAAAACTGGAAACTTAAAATTTGTTTTTGGGTAGAACTTTATAAAATAGATACTGTGACTTTTTGTTACATTTTTTTTTTCAAATATGTTAATCGGATAAATGATTTCTTACTTATCAAACAAAAAAATTAGAAAAATGATTTCTTCCTATATATATAAAACAACAAATTTATTTATAACATAAAAAATGAATAAATTGATATCATTTGTTGTTGTGTCTATTGTGTTGTGTTCTGATTTATTATTATTATTCTTTTTTTTAAGCCATTGTGTTGGCACATTTGTGACATGTCGTATGTGTGTCCCATTCATGTATCTTTACTTCTTAGGTTGCCATGGACTTGAGGCTTTAATTTGTAAAAGTGGCGTAGCATTTGATTCTTCATCTTCTGTTGAAAACTTCAGTATCTTCTAAAGCTGCTGTTACTGTTTGGAATAGATGTAGTAGTCCCCATGTTCCAACTTCTCATGAGGAGCAAAGTTCGGGGTTGATTTTTTATTTTTATTTTTTGGGAAGTTCAAGTTGGGGAATGAGTTAAAGTTATATTCGCTACAAGCTATCATTTAAGAAACTCATTCATTATTTTACAGCTAATGCGACTGAAGATACAAAACACCTTTTTTTTTTTTTGTAATAAATAATTGGGGATTTCCTGCTGCAACAGAATTCTGAGATTTGAGGACCCACTCAATGATAACCAAAACTTTGCCAAATTCAGCAACCCAATGTGTGGAGGGTGGAGCTGAGTTTGTAGCCTTAACTGTTGATGGCCTCTTTTTTGAGATATATATATATATATATATATATGTACTTTAAAACTTGGCATCACACAATTCTTATTTTATCTACCTTAAACTTTTGTTTTGATGGGTCTGATGCTTGCATTTATCATCAATAGCCTTTATGGAGCATACCTCTCTGTGATTATTCAATGCTTTTCTGAATTTGCTCGCATTGAATGTGGGCTGTACTGATTAGTGATTTTTCATTCATTTGTGCATATAAAGTTATTGGCTGCATTATTTGTTTCTTTTTTTAGAGTTTTTTAATATAAATTATCTATTTGTTCTTGCAAATATTTTTTTCCTGGTTCTTCAGTAGGGGATTTGAAATCCAATTGCTTTTTCAATCATGTGCTTATTATTTTTTGTGCTACTGCTTTACCTTTTCCCCCGCCTTTTTTATTCTAGGGTCTGGATCAACTCCGAACTGGAATTCTCCAGCAGCAAAAATCATTTTTGCAGGGTCCTCACCCCTTTAATCAACTTCAGGTGTTGACACCACAGCACCAGCAACAGCTTATGCTTGCACAGCAGACTTCCCCATCTGCCAGTGATGTAGAAAGTAGAAGGTTGAGAATGCTGCTTAATAACCGAGCCTTGAGCATTGGGAAAGATGGGCTTAATTCTGTTGGTGATGTTCCAAATGTTGGATCACCCCTACAAACTGGTTGCCCTGTTTTGCCTCGTGGTGATCCAGATATGTTAATTAAGGTGCTTTTCCCCAGTCATGTTCCCTTCTCTTTGCAATTGGAGAAACTGATTTTTTGGGATGTTATTTCCCTTCTCTCTGCATTACCATTTATCAGAGTGAGTTTACGATTCTATGGCCTTCTGATTTCCTGAAAGTTTTTGTCAATGTGTAGTTAAGAATGGCTCAGATTCAACAGCAGCAACAACAAAACAACAATCAACAACAGCAGCAGCATGCTCTTTCTGGTCAACAATCTCAGTCCTCAAATCACAATCTTCATCAGCAGGATAAAATTGTGGGTACTGGCAGTGTCGCTGCAGATGGCAGCTTGTCAAACTCCTTTCGAGGAAATGATCAGGTCTGTCCTTTTCTGGCTATATTTTCCCCTTTTTAGTTAGCAGATAATTATGACCTTTTATATCTACTTGTGAAAAGTAATTTAAAATTAGTGCTCACCCCCTTGGCACTCCTTAGTCACCATGAGCCCTGAGCAGCTAAATTTTCTGTATATAGAAAATGATGCACCCATTGCCGAGACAACCAATATCTCGGTATCTTGGCTCGGCATTGTGAGTAGCCGTGCTAAGATCTCAGCCCCGAGTCTATGGATATCGCCGAAACGGTGTAAATTGGCTTCTCGCAGCGGAGATAGTCCTAGATATTGGCGATACCCCGAGACGTGGTGGAATTGCGGTGATGTCTGGGCGAAGTATAGCGAGAGAGGGAGAGACCTAATTGGGTAAGGGGGAGAAGCCCCAAAAATCCCAGATCTGAAGCAAAAAGAGAGAGAGACCTAACCAGGAATGCAAGCAGCCTGGCCGCAGCAGCCACCGTTGTAGCAGTCGATCGTCGACCCTCCCTCGCCAATCATTGATTATCCCTTCCTCTTTGCGGCCTCGTCTCCCTCCCTTGCCGATCCCGCTGTATATTTTTCTTTTAATTTCTTCCCCCCCCTCCAGTATATGGTAACACCTCGTCAATCGTACAATTTTTTTTCTAGTATGTGAGTGAGTACATTTCAATCAGGTTGTTTACGTCAATCATCATTCATGTTTCATTAATGCTATGTATATACATCCTTTGCTTCTTTCTATATATGTACTAAAAAAAATCCAACTTTGTTTTTTTTTTTTTTGGTTGGAATTACTTTTATCACCCATTTGAACCTCTTAATTTTTTGGAAATACTGGTGCAGTATAAAAAAATATATAGAACTGTTGTGTATATATGTATGAGTAAAAGTAAAACTTAATTGGCATATTTTCCTTTCTACTTCTAATTTGTTTTTTTTTTCTTGATTATATTTTCCTTTCAATTAATTAGTTTTGATGGGATACTTGCAATTGGAAAAGCGAATGAGGAAAATGTAGAAAAGCAATTAAAACAAAATACTACATTATTATTAAATAGTTGATTGAAAAAAAATTAGTACACTATAATTAGATAGTTTTGTAATTATTTTTGATGAAACAAATTATGAAAATATAAGCTTCAGATATTCATTAGTAAATAGAATTGTAATATTTTTTACGAATCAAATTATCAAATTATAGTAATTATTGTGAGCAATTTATTACAATCTTATCATTAAATAGCTAATTGAAAAAAAAAAACACTACACTATTATTCAATAATTTTATAATTATTTTTGATGAAACAAATATATTGTAAATAATATTATTGTGACTAATATATTGCGAATACAATTAAATACAATTTAATAAAATAGTTCCTATATATTTGAGTATTAATACATTAATTTTATTATTTAGAATTTTTAGAATTTTCAGTATTTTTTTTTTTTGGGAAAATTTTTAACTTAAAAAACGCTAAAAGTTGTGTATCTTTTGATACCAACCCGCAATGCTGCAGCCACATTATAATTTCTTGGGCCAATATGGCGATTGCGACTACGCTTTCGACTTTGAACTGTGCCCATTAGGGGTGCAAATGGATTCAATTATCTCTTGAAAAACCTACATTGACAGCTCTTCCTGGCTGTTAATTTACTTGTGACAAATTCTTGCACTTCCTGATTTGACTCGTGTTTCTCACTCTTGTATTTGCCCCTCCTAATACAGCCTTGGCTTGACAAGACATGCATTTCAACATATGTAAGGCTTTATGAAAATAGCAAACATCTTTAATCTAACAGGTATACTAACAGGTATAATTTACGATCAACGTAAGCCGAATAATAATTCAAAATGTTATGAGAAGAAATCACTTAACAAGTAGATACTGACTACTGTTAAGTTACAATCAAAGTTCATTATATGCAATAAAGCTTGTTTCATCCAAACGTGGCACCAAGTAATGAGGGAACTGAGTTACTGTGTAAGGGGCAGGCGATTTGAATTCTTTCTTTTTTTTTGTTTTTTGGGGGGGGGGGGGAATGCATCACCCTAGTGCCAATAGAAAGTGATCAAGGGCCAAATGGGTGCAATGCAGGCTGTTTAAGATGGACTCTGATGAACCCAGACAAACCATCACTGAGGGATACCTGCAAGCGGCAGAGGAGAGAAGCAACTATAGGTGACAAATGGCAGCAGTGGAAGAAGAGAAACAAAGAACAGAGAAGAAAGATGCACAGAATATATGGTCAAGGAGAAGCGGGGAGATGTAGGTTTGAAGAAGCTACCATGAGAGAGAGATCTGTGGATTCTTCTTTTCTGAAACAGCCCTCAGAGAGGCTGAAGGCCTTTGGTCCTTTTAATTTCTTCACATCTTGCTTATTTCCATCTGTATACTGTCATAATATTAGAATGCCAAGTGTCTAATCACTTAAGTGGCCATGTGACTATTAAGTGGATGGGGAAGCAAGCAAAATTAATCCCCATATCAAATAAGATAAAGTAACTAATTAAAAAAAAAAATCTGAAAACAAACTACGTCACCTCCTCTCTTCTTGTATAAAAGTTTATTGGGCCAATGTTTTCCCACTTAATATGGCATCAGAGCTGATATGACTTTGAGCATTTATTTTGCATTCCGCTCCATTGACAGGCTTTTGTCGCCCTGTTGGACCTTTGTCTTGTTATCAGTTTATCTACTATCTTCCTCCGTTTTTCATTGTTCCGTTGATATCTTGTTACTAGTGTCTCTCTACTATCTCATTTTTTTCCATTGTTCCGTTACCTCGTGGCCATTTTTTTTCGCTGTTTTGTTACCCTCTCACCGCCTTTTAGGGTTGCGTTTCGCAATCATTTTCATTGCTATTATGTTGGATTCTCAAAACCATTTTCGTCATTGTCTTGCAGTTATTTTTGCAGCTGTTCCACCACTGTAGCCTTTTTCGCTGCAGTTTCATGCCTATCTCATAGCCTTTTTTTGCAGTTGTTTTGTTGTTAAGCTTGTTTTCTTGCAGCTTTGCTATACTGTTCCATTGTTGTCTCACAAACACTCTTTATTGTCTTGCAGTCATTTTCACAGCTGTTTCGCTGCTATCATGCAACTTTTTTCGCTACAGTTCCACTGATGTCTTGCAGCCATTTTTTGTTGTTGTCTTACTGCCATTTTCTCAGCCGTTATGCTGTGCTACTATTTTTGGCACTACTTTGGCTTCTATTTGCAATGAGTTACATTTTTTTGACACTTTCCATACTAGAATTTCCAAAATAAAGTTGGTGTCTATTTACCACCTTGCGTTTGGGGGAGTGTGAGGAGTATTAAGGAAATAATATCTCATTGATATTATTTTGATTCCTTGATATCTTATTGATTTCAAAATAATATCGTGGATATTCTTTAGAATAATATCTTCACAATATTCTCTGTGATATTATGATTTCTGATATTTTGGAGATTTATACAATCTTCATATATTACTGGACTTATTCAACTATAAATAGGCCCCGTTTTTAGCACTTTAAATTATCAAGAGCATATGGATCATTCTCCACATTCTTCTCCTTTCTTCTTTTTAACAAAGACGAATATATTGAAGGAGATGAAGCGTGTCCACAACCTTGGGGCTTAGGCAATGATAAATTCTGAAATTGTTTAGTTTTATGGTTACCAATTTCAAACATTCGACATGGATAATTGTTGAGTAGTTTCCTAACATGGTTTTTGATGTGCTTTAAGGGTTCAAAAAGCCAGACTGGAAGAAAGAGAAAGCAGCCAGTGTCATCCTCAGGCCCTGCTAATAGCTCAGGAACGGCAAACACAGCAGGACCATCCCCAAGTTCAGCACCCTCAACACCATCAACTCATACACCTGGAGATGTAATATCAATGCCTGCTTTGCCACACAGTGGTAGTTCTTCAAAGCCTTTGATGATGTTTGGTACTGATGGTGCTGGCACTTTTACATCCCCGTCAAATCAATTGGTAAGCAAACCCTTTAGACTCTTGTATATATTAATTTTAATTTAGGCATTTACTTGCTTTTCAACTCTTATGGTCATCTAATTTTTGCAGTGGGATGACAAAGATCTCGTGCAGGCTGATATGGATCGTCTTGTGGAGGATGGGTCACTTGATGATAATGTTGAGTCTTTTTTATCTCCTGATGATACAGACCCTAGAGATGCAGTTGGTCGTTGTATGGATGTTAGCAAAGGTAAGTCAGCTGCAATTTTTCACTTGGCATAAGCACATGCACAAGAGCAAATGAAAAAGAACACTGACTTTCTCTAAGTTCTCATGATGCGCTTAAAACAGTGATATTTCAATTTTTGGTATTCTGATGATGATGGCCCCTCCTTTCTCTTTATAATTCTAGAGCAACAGATCCTAAAAACCAAATCACCGAATAGAAGGGATAACTTTTCTTCAACACTCTGGATGCTTAGATGCTTAAACGATATTCACCACTCTAGATGCTTTGGATCTGGATGGAAACTTGACTAGCGGTAGTCTTATCAGAAGTTTGGGAACCTAATCCTCTTCATAACATTCCACAAATCTTGCCATTCACTTCACGGCATCGAAGTGCCATCTAGTTTGCCAAATCTCCCTTCTGGAAAAGTTTTTTTGAACTACTCTCTGCTAACTTTTCTTATTGACTGAGCAGTACCTGCTTCACCGTTTTGATGTTTTATGCATTATTGCTGAGAAGGGTAATGTTGTCATTAACAACTGTACATGCTCCAACTTTTGTTTTTTATACCATGCACTTAAGAAGTATGGGCACTTCCGGAAAGGGGTTGTGTCTATGGCAGATGCAGGCACTCATTGATAACTAGAATGTATTGTAGTAATTTTTTGTATTTTAATAACTAGAATCCCTTTGGACACTTGGGATATGATCCTTTACTGCTTGGACACGTGTTTGTGATTAGACAAACAAACACATTGTTAGTTTTGAAATCTCATTAATCAGTAGTAATGCAGATTCATGTCTACTACTTACCTTTTAGATTTTTTAATTCTAGATATTCTAAAATCCAAAACTTCTAATTTGTTTTTGAATAGAGATTTATACATAAAACTTATTTGTTGCGTTATTTCCTTTCTGTCGTGTCCTGAATTTTCTGAAAATTGATGTTTCATGTCTGTTATGTGCACATGTCTCTATCCATGCTTCTCAGCGATGCACTCATTTTTGATGGATGTATCCCATTTATGTTACGTTTTGATTTAATAGCTTGCAAATTGTGTCTAATAGGGTACTTTGTATTATCCGCTAATTTTTGGATTTATTCCACATAAATAGTCATATGCTGTCACAATTGGCTGTCTCCCACCTGCATTGTTTTTCCTCAATGCACGGTATTGAATTATTTATAATTATTGCGAGGTTGTTGCTGAAAATTTTTCCATTTCAAGCTATTGATGTATTTCAATGCTTCCTGTTCAACCTTATCATGGTATCATCATAAGCAAAACAATTTTGATTTTGTTTCCTTGGTTTCCAAAAAGTTTAGAACAATCAGAAAATGCATACAGATGCAGAAAAGATCACTTAAGGCGACATTATGTGTAATTTATTTTGTTTATCTTGTGCAATTTTTGTTGTGCATATTCCAATGCTTTATTTTGCTTTTTCTTTTTTGAAATTCCCTTTTTGTACCTTTGAAATTCTGTCTATTGATTGTGTGGTTGAATCCTGACTTTTGAATAATGACAATTGGTGTGGGCACTCGGACTTGGATAACCTATAAGACAGATAGAATAGGGATTGGTGTAATTTTAAATTTGTAGTCGATGACAGTCTCATTTGATTCAGTAGGGTATGTTCTAAGGGTCCCACTTCACACTCAATTTCAGGGTTCACATTTACAGAAGTCAGTTCTGTTCGAGCCAGTGCAAGCAAAGTTGTGTGTTGCCACTTCTCATCAGGTGGAAAGCTACTTGCAAGTGGTGGTCATGATAAAAAGGTATTAACAGGATGGTGAATGGGATTTAAAGAATGATTGAAAGAATATTTGTTTTAAGGCTACAATATATGTTGCAGGGAGACCTAAAGCTGCTTAGTAGTAAGTAATCCCGTCTTCGAAGAGTAATTGTTCTTTTTTCACATGACACGTTTTGTTGCAGGCTGTGTTGTGGTATACGGATACTTTAAAGCCAAAAACTACACTTGAAGAACATTCGTCTTTAATTACTGATGTTCGTTTCAGTCCCAGCATGCCACGTCTTGCAACATCTTCTTTTGACAAAACTGTGAGGGTTTGGGATGCTGACAATGTTAGTACACATTTTCTTTCCCTTCTTAGTTCACCTTTATTTATTTTTTTCGTACATTTTGTTTACCATTGTCATTGTTTTCTCTTGCATGAAAGCTTTTACTTCTAGCTATTCTTTATTACCAATCTTTTATTTTGCATCATATGTGTTGTATTGGCCATTCATGTTAAGTCTCTAAACAGATTGATTTTTGACCAGTTCAGTGGTGCCCATTGTTTTTCTTTTTCCATTTTTTTCCCTCGAAGGGGGGGGGGTAAGGGGATTGGAGGGGAGGTGTTGAATTTAATTTTGTCTGATGATCTACATGCTAGCTTTAATGTTTCTGTCCTCACATCTTCATCCTTTTGTTCTCTTATAAACTACTATGATCAATTTACTGGTCCAGAGAATAATGGCGTATATTTTATGCAGACCTATTTAATAGTGTAGGTATATATCGGTGTACCACTGTTTACTTAAATTATGGAGGTCTTTTAGTTAGTTGTAGTCGTGTTCATTTTGTGCGAATGCATTAATTTGGAATCACAATGTTATTTCTGTGTGTGTTTGCTTCTATTTTTTTCTGAAGCGATGTTTTGTTATGATGTCCCGTTGTTTATATCTGCATAATTTTGATTTGACCTCAACTGCAGCCTGGCTATTCACTTCGTACTTTTACTGGACATTCTGCTTCGGTTATGTCTTTAGACTTCCATCCAAATAAAGATGATCTTATCTGTTCTTGTGATGGGGATGGTGAGATAAGATACTGGAGTATTAACAATGGCAGTTGTGCAAAAGTTTTGAAGGTAAAGCCTAGTGAACTAAACGACTCAAGTATAGAAGTTTGTTCTGTTTTGTATTATTTATTTATTTGAATATCTTACGTATTTTCTCTGTTATTCATTTATTTGACCATTCTTATATTCCCCTCATTGGGACTGCAATTAATCTTGTCCTTTTTTTAATGATTAGGGTGGCACGACCCAGATGAGATTTCAGCCCCGTCTAGGAAGATATCTTGCTGCAGCTGCGGAGACTCTGGTGTCCATACTTGACGTGGAGACACAAACTTGTCGACATTCATTACAGGTTGGTTTTTATTTCGGGCCAGCCCCATTTCCAGAGCAGCAGTGGCCTTTACTTCTTGGATCTCTCTTTCTCTCTCTCTGTCGATGTGGTTGGCTGACCTTGCAATCTTGATTCTGTTAACTAGGGGCATACTAAACCAATTCATTCTGTTTGCTGGGATCCTTCTGGAGAATATCTGGCATCTGTCAGTGAGGACTCTGTTAGAGTTTGGACATTTAACACGGGCGGCGAAGGTGAATGCGTTCATGAGTTGAGTTGTAATGGCAACAAATTCCATTCTTGTGCTTTCCATCCAACATATTCTTCGTTGCTGGTCATTGGTTGTTACCAGGTAAGTTTGAGTGTACATGGCGTGGCATCTTGTTTGTCTA
Source organism: Vitellaria paradoxa (assembly GCA_019916065.1). Classification (NCBI taxonomy): domain Eukaryota; kingdom Viridiplantae; phylum Streptophyta; class Magnoliopsida; order Ericales; family Sapotaceae; genus Vitellaria; species Vitellaria paradoxa. The sequence goes on from CM034242.1 coordinate 3,205,528, forward strand.
TTTTACTGATTTCTAATATTCTCTTTACATATCAGTTGAAATTGCAACTCTTTGTGTTGGAAGGAAAAATACATCGATATAGTATGGGTTTGTTTCGATAGTTTCTCATTGAATGTTCCGGCATTATTGAACACGAAGATGGCCTTTAGAGTAATGCCGTACAAAACTGGAAAAAGTTATACTGGAATCATTTACTGAACAATTCACCGACTTGATGTCTTTTCATTTTAAGCGAAGGATCCATCGTGGAAGTTTATAATTTCAAGAATTCCACCAGGTTATTGGGGTTGAGAATTTTTATACGGTTCTTTTTAAAATTTTCTTGAAGTGGAAGAAAGAATAATTGAAGACATCTACCTTGAATTTGTGGTTTCAAGAAAATAGTAATGAATGAGGGTTTGTAGAAGGATTTATTTGTTTATTTGTTTTTTTTTTTTGGGGGGGGGGTGATATTAGTTTTGACGTCAGCTCGGGAACTGCGAGGCCAGGGCTGCTAGATTAAAATCCAACATTCTAGATACATTCACATCTTTTTAGAATTAAAAATAAGTGAATGCATCTCGGCTCCGTTGAATTTTAATAAACGGCCTCTAATCTCAATGTCACTGAGTTGACATTGAAACCGATGTTAGTCCTCCTTTTATTACTCGAACTAGTAGTTCCTTGAGAAAGATGTCAAACTTTGTTTGTGAAATCTGAAGTCATTTTTTTTTTCTTTATCATTATATTCATCAGTACATACTTCCGTGTTTTTCATCTTTCTAGACCTAAGATACAACAGAAAGTAAAAGTACTCAACTTGATTGGTTCCTATTAGAACCATGTATTGACTTGAGTTTCTTTTTCTAATGCACTCAAAACCACCGGGATCTGCAAAGAGTCTGGAGCTCTGGAACATGTCGGAGAACAAGACAATGACTCTTCCGGCACACGATGGACTGATCGCTGGCTTGGCTGTCTCAACGGTGACGGGTTTGGTTGCTTCGGCTAGCCATGACAGGTTTGTTAAGCTGTGGAAGTGAAGCCGATGCTCGACGACGCGTTTCTGTACTCTCTTTTTTTTATTTTTTATTTTTTTTGGGCCCCCCGGGGGGGGGGGGGAGTCTCTTCTGGAAGTGTTTGTAGTTTGTCTATCTTGATAGTGCTTTCTTCATTTGTGTTGTTGTTGATGTTCTTTTCTTAATCAACTCCACATAACCCAAGAAACTAACCCTTGATTTACTGCTGTTGGGTTTTTATATCTGTTTAACATGAAGGTTGTGTTCTTTGCTTGACTGAGATCTTCTGTAAATGTTGCCTAGTCTTATGAAAAAGGACATTTTCAGTTGTGATTGACCGCTCCTTTGTGCCATTAAGAGGGTTCTATTTTATGGATGATCATTGCTTTTGCTTCCCCCCCCCCCCCTCTGCCAATTTTTGCTAGCTTTCTTCCTTTACATCTGCAGATATTCTCATGTTTGCCTTAGGTTTTACATAAAAACAAAGGCAAAATTACTTTCTAGAGAATTACAAATGCTGTGGATGTAACTGTGTGAGGACTATTCTTCTTCTCCTTCTTCTTCTTACTTTTGACTATTGACTCTTGATTGATTCTCCCTCTCATCTAATATTGTGCGTGGTCGTGTGTAATTTACTTCTAAAGTATGTGCCTGATTGCCTCAATGGGGTTTTGAAAACTTGCCATACTCTGAATGGTAAAATTGATTGGAGAATGTAAGGAGTAAAATGATGAAACTTTAGGTAGTATTTGGTTTTTTTTTTTTTTTGTTTTTGTTTTATGTGTTTTATGTTTTAAAGAAATTTAAAATAAAGAAAATAGAAAATGTTTTATTTTTTTTCTTATTTTGAGATTTTTCTTGTTTTGAATTAAAAATGCTCAAAATAAATTTTTGTTATTTTTTTATTTAATGTGTTAACTCATTTCTTGTTTTAAAAAATGTAAAATGAAAAATGAGTTGAGAATAGAAAATAGAATACAAAATACAGAAAAGAAAAATAGAAAAATAAACTTAATGTCATCTTAATTTCTCTCTTGTAAGGGTGTGCTTGGAACATAGATATCCAGAGGGGAAAAAGTGTGAAAACAAAATGTTTTTTTTTTTTAATTAAAAAATGAGAAAAGTAATTTTTATTTCTCATATTGATTTTTGGAATAATTGAATTAATATTATCTTATTAACGTGCTGGGTTTTTTTTTATATGTTTTTTTAGTATTAAAAATTTCTTTATAAATTTTGTGAAACTTGAGTTGAAAGGTCAGCAAAAGTATTTGAAGTAAAATTGTCACTAGTGTATGAGTACTCGCGTTATTATTAAAAATAAAATTTTAAAAATTTTATATTTTCTGAATTTATGAACTTTTGTTTAAAATATTTAGGTGACATTTGGTTTTTTTTTTTTTTTTCCAATTTTTGTTTTACGCTCATTTGTCATTTTGTGATTTTGAAAATAAAAAAAATAGTTCAAAATGTAATTGTTCAGTGTTTTCAAAATTTGTTTTAGAAAACAAAAATAAGTTTACACGTGAAATGAAAAATGACAGAAAGTTATTTTGAACAATTTTATTCATGATAAAAAAATCTCAAAATAAAGAAAATAAATTATTTTTTTATTTCTTTTAAAAAATTTTTTAAAACATAAAATACATAAAACAAAAAATAAAAAAATAAAAAGTAAACTTAATGACAACTTAATATTTAACTCATAACCAGCAGATAAATTTGGAATATTAGGGGTTTGTTTTTTTATTTTTTGTTTTCAGTTTTTGTTTTTAATTTTCTGTTTTAAACGCATTTGTCATTTTGTCTTTTTGAAAACAAGTAAAATAGTTATAACACATTTGATCACTTGTATTTTTAAAATTTATTTTAGAAAACAGAAAATGAGTTTACACATAAAATGAAAAATAGCAAAAAGTCATTTTGAGAATTTTTAACTTAAAAAAAGAAAATCTCAAAATAAAAAAATAAATTATTTTTTATTTCTTTATTTTGAGCATAAAACAGAAAATAGAAAATTAAACTAAATGTCACCTTAATGTTTGGATAATACATGACAAGTTGTACTTGGTGCTTAAATAATTGCATCAAAATTCACATAAAGTAAAAGTTTTTGTATTTGAACTTTCAAAATTTTATTTTATTTAAAAGAAATTTTCACTTTCAAAAAAAATTAGATTTAAAATTTTAATTTTTAAAAAAATTCACTTTCTTAGTATTTCAGGAATTGGGTTTACGTAGGTGAAATATTTTTGCTGAGGGTTCATTTTTATGTAATTTTTCTAAAAATTAATTATATTTATTTTTTTGGATAATCAAAAGAAAAAAAATAAATTTAATCTTTTTAAGTAACTAATTCTGAAAAATATATTTTAAGATGGAGATAAATAAATAAATTTTGGTGTTTAAATTTCAGAGCGTTGGGGAGAGACTATTGCAGGATATAGACCGGCAGACGCAAAATCGGCTTGAACGAAAGAGGAGTTCCGGCTGTGCTGTTCGGCGGCGTGGGTTTGTTCTTGTCTGTCGTTCCCATTTCCAGTGATCGGCGCAATTGAAGATGGTTAATTAGTCACTCTCTCTACATATATTGACTTCTTTGTCTTTGCTCAATCTTTGTGGAAATTAAGATTGAAGTCTCTTGTATATATTAATTTTAATTTAGGCATTTACTTGCTTTTCAGCTCTTATGGTCATCTAATTTTTGCAGTGGGATGACAAAGATCTCGTGCAGGCTGATATGGATCGTCTCGTGGAGGATGGGTCACTTGATGATAATGTTGAGTCTTTTTTATCTCCTGATGATACAGACCCTAGAGATGCAGTTGGTCGTTGTATGGATGGTAGCAAAGGTAAGTCGGCTGCAATTTTTCACTTGGCATAAGCACATGCACAAGAGCAAATGAAAAAGAACACTGACTTTCTCTAAGTTCTCATGATGCGCTTAAAACAGTGATACCTCAATGTTTGGTATTCTAACGATGATGGCCCCTCCTTTCTCTTTAACCTTTCTCTTTATAATTCTAGAGCAACAGATCCTAAAAACCAAATCACTGAATAGAAGGGATAACTTTTCTTCAACACTCTGGATGCTTAGATGCTTAAACGATATTCACCACTCTAGATGCTTTGGATCTGGATAGAAACTTGACTAGCTGTAGTCTTATCAGAAGTTTGGGAACCTAATCCTCTTCATAACATTCCACAAATCTTGCCATTCACTTCGCGGCATCGAAGAGCCATCTAGTTTGCCAAATCTCCCTTCTGGAAAAGTTTTTTTGAACCACTCTCTGCTAACTTTTCTTATTGACTGAGCAGTACCTGCTTCACCGTTTTGATGTTTTATGCATTATTGCTGAGAAGGGTAATGTTGTCATTGACAACTGTACATACTCCAACTTTTGTTTTTCATACCATGCACTTAAGAAGTATGGGCACTTCCGGAAACGGGTTGTGTCTATGGCAGATGCAGGCACTCATTGATAACTAGAATGTATTGTAGTAATTTTTTGTATTTTAATAACTAGAATCCCTTTGGACACTTGGGATATGATCCTTTACTGCTTGGACACGTGTTTGTGATTAGACAAACAAACACATTGTTAGTTTTGAAATCTCATTAATCAGTAGTAATACAGATTCATGCCTACTACTTGCCTTTTAGATTTTTTAATCCTAGATATTCTAAAATCCAAAACTTCTAATTTGTTTTTGAATAGAGATTTATACATAAAACTTATTTGTTGCGTTATTTCTGTGCTGTCGTGTCCTGAATTTTCTGAAAATTGATGTTTCATGTCTGTTATGTGCACATGTCTCTATCCATGCTTCTCAGCGATGCACTCATTTTTGATGGATGTATCCCATTTATGTTACGTTTTGATTTAATAGCTTGCAAATTGTGTCTAATAGGGTATTCTGTATTATCCGCTAATTTTTGGATTTATTCCACATAAATAGTCATATGCTTTCACAATTGGCTGTCTCCCACCTGCATTGTTTTTCCTCAATGCACAGTATTGAATTATTTATAATTATTGTGAGGTTGTTGCTGAAAATTTTGCCATTTCAAGCTGTTGATGTATTTCAATGCTTCTTGTTCAACCCTATCATGGTATCATCATAGACAAAACAATTTTGATTTTGTTTCCTTGGTTTCCAAAAAGCTTAGAACAATCAGAAAATGCATACAGATGCAGAAAAGATCACTCAAGGCGACATTATGTGTAATTTATTTTTGTTTATCTTGTGCAATTTTTGTTGTGCATATTCCAATGCTTTATTTTGCTTTTTCTTTTTTGAAATTCCCTTTTTGTACCTTTAAAATTCTGTGTCTGTTGACTGTGTGGTTGAATCCTGACTTTTGAATAATGACAATTGGTGTGGGCACTCGGACTTGGACAACCTATAAGACAGATAGAATAGGGATTGGTGTAATTTCAAATTTGTAGTCGATGACAATCTCATTTGATTCAGTAGGGCGTGTTCTAAGGGTCCCACTTCACACTCAATTTCAGGGTTCACATTTACAGAAGTCAGTTCTGTTCGAGCCAGTGCAAGCAAAATTGTGTGTTGCCACTTCTCATCAGATGGAAAGCTACTTGCAAGTGGTGGTCATGATAAAAAGGTGTTAACAGGATGGTGAATGGGATTTAAAGAATGATTGAAAGAATATTTGTTTTAAGGCTACAATATATGTTGCAGGGAGACCCAAAGCTGCTTAGTAGTAAGTAATCCCATCTTCGGAGAGTAATTGTTCTTTTTTCACATGACGCGTTTTGTTGCAGGCTGTGTTGTGGTATACGGATACTTTAAAGGCAAAAACTACACTTGAGGAACATTCGTCTTTAATTACTGATGTCCGTTTCAGTCCCAGCATGCCACGTCTTGCAACATCTTCTTATGACAAAACTGTGAGGGTTTGGGATGCTGACAATGTTAGTACACATTTTCTTTCCCTTCTTAGTTCACCTTTATTTATTTTTTTCGTACATTTTGTTTACCGTTGTCATTGTTTTCTCTTGCATGAAAGTTTTTACTTCTAGCTATTCTTTATTTACCAATCTTTTATTTCGCATCATATGTATTGTATTGGCCATTCATGTTAAGTCTCTAAACAGACTGATTTTTGACCTGTTCGGTGGTGCCCATTGTTTTTATTTTTCCATTTTTTTTCCCTGGAGGGGGGGGGGGTTAAGGGGATTGGAGGGGAGGTGTTGACTTTAATTTTGTCTGATGATCTGCATGTTGGCTTTAATGTTTCTGTCCCCACATCTTCATCCTTTTGTTCTCTTATAAACTACTATAATCAGTTTACCGGTCCAGAGAATAATGGCATATATTTTATGCAGACCTATGTAATAGTGTAGGTATATATCGGTGTACCACTGTTTACTTAAATTATGGAGGTCTTTTAGTTAGTTGTAGTCGTGTTCATTTTGTGCGAATGCATTAATTTGGAATCACAATGTTATTTCTGTGTGTGTTTGCTTCTATTTTTTTCTGAAGCAATGTTTTGTTATGATGCCCCGTTGTTTATATCTGCATAATTTTGATTTGACTTCAACTGCAGCCTGGCTATTCACTTCGTACTTTTACTGGACATTCTGCTTCGGTTATGTCTTTAGACTTCCATCCAAATAAAGATGATCTTATCTGTTCTTGTGATGGGGATGGTGAGATAAGATACTGGAGTATTAACAATAGCAGTTGTGCAAAAGTTTTGAAGGTAAAGCCTAGTGAACTTAACGACTCAAGTATAGAAGTTTGTTCTGTTTTGTATTATTTATTTATTTGAATATCTTATGTATTTTCTCTGTTATTCATTTATTTGACCATTCTTATATTCCCCTCATTGGGACTGCAATTAATCTTGTCATTTTTTTAATGATTAGGGTGGCACGACCCAGATGAGATTTCAGCCCCGTCTAGGAAGATATCTTGCTGCAGCTGCGGAGACTCTGGTGTCCATACTTGACGTGGAGACACAAACTTGTCGACATTCATTACAGGTTGGTTTTTATTTCGGGCCAGCCCCATTGCCAGAGCAGCAGTGGCCTTTACTTCTTGGATCTCTCTTTCTCTCTCTCTCTGTCGATGTGGTTGGCTGACCTTGCAATCTTGATTCTGTTAACTAGGGGCATACTAAACCAATTCATTCTGTTTGCTGGGACCCTTCTGGAGAATATCTGGCATCTGTCAGTGAGGACTCTGTTAGAGTTTGGACACTTAACACGGGCGGCGAAGGTGAATGCGTTCATGAGTTGAGTTGTAATGGCAACAAATTCCATTCTTGTGCTTTCCATCCAACATATTCTTCGTTGCTGGTCATTGGTTGTTGCCAGGTAAGTCGAGTGTACATGGCGTGGCATCTTGTATGTCTATTTTACTGATTTCTAATATTCTCTTTATATATTAGTTGAAATTGCAACTCTTTGTGTTGGAAGGAAAAATACATTGATATAATATAGGTTTGTTTCGATAGTTTCTCATTGAATGTTCCGGCATTATTGAACACGAAGATGGCCTTTAGAGTAATGCCGTACAAAACTGGAAAAAGTTGTACTGGAATCATTTACTGAACAATGCACCGACTTGATGTCTTTTCATTTTAAGCGAAGGATCCATCGTGGAAGTTTATAATTTCAAGAATTCCACCAGGTCATTGGGGTTGAGAATTTTTATACGGTTCTTTTTAAAAATTTCTTGAAGTGGAAGAAAGAATAATTGAAGACATCTACCTTGAATTTGTGGTTTCAAGAAAATAGTAATGAATGAGGGTTTGTAGATGGATTTATTTTGTTTATTTGTTTTTTTTTGGGGGGGGGGGGTGACATTAGTTTTGACGTCAGCTCGGGAACTGCGAGGTCAGGGCTGCTAGATTAAAATCCAACATTCTAGATACCTTCACATCTTTTTCGAATTAAAAATAAGTGAATGCATCAGCGCCGTTGAATTTTAATAAACGGCCTCTAATCTCAATGTCACTGACTTGACATTGAAACCGATGTTAGTCCTCCTTTTATTACTAGAACTAGTAGTTCCTTGAGAAAGATGTCAAACTTTCTTTGTGAAATCTGAAGTCATTTTTTTTTCCTTTATCATTATATTCATCAGTACATACTTCCGTGTTTTTCATCTTTCTAGACCTAAGATACAACAGAAAGTGAAAGTACTCAACTTGATTGGTTCCTATTAGAACAATATATTGACTTGAGTTTCTTTTTCTAATGCACTCAAAACCACCGGGATCTGCGAAGAGTCTGGAGCTCTGGAACATGTCTGAGAACAAGACAATGACTCTTCCGGCACACGATGGACTGATCGCTGGCTTGGCTGTCTCAACGGTGACGGGTTTGGTTGCTTCGGCTAGCCATGACAGGTTTGTTAAGCTGTGGAAGTGAAGCCGATGCTCGACGACGCGTTTCTGTACTCTCTTTTTTTTATTTTTTATTTTTTTTGGGCCCCCCGGGGGGGGGGGGGGAGTCTCTTCTGGAAGTGTTTGTAGTTTGTCTATCTTGATAGTGCTTTCTTCATTTGTGTTGTTGTTGATGTTCTTTTCTTAATCAACTCCACATAACCCAAGAAACTAACCCTTGATTTACTGCTGTTGGGTTTTTATATCTGTTTAACATGAAGGTTGTGTTCTTTGCTTGACTGAGATCTTCTGTAAATGTTGCCTAGTCTTATGAAAAAGGACATTTTCAGTTGTGATTGACCGCTCCTTTGTGCCATTAAGAGGGTTCTATTTTATGGATGATCATTGCTTTTGCTTCCCCCCCCCCCCCCCCTCTGCCAATTTTTGCTAGCTTTCTTCCTTTACATCTGCAGATATTCTCATGTTTGCCTTAGGTTTTACATAAAAACAAAGGCAAAATTACTTTCTAGAGAATTACAAATGCTGTGGATGTAACTGTGTGAGGACTATTCTTCTTCTCCTTCTTCTTCTTACTTTTGACTATTGACTCTTGATTGATTCTCCCTCTCATCTAATATTGTGCGTGGTCGTGTGTAATTTACTTCTAAAGTATGTGCCTGATTGCCTCAATGGGGTTTTGAAAACTTGCCATACTCTGAATGGTAAAATTGATTGGAGAATGTAAGGAGTAAAATGATGAAACTTTAGGTAGTATTTGGTTTTTTTTTTTTTTTTGTTTTTGTTTTATGTGTTTTATGTTTTAAAGAAATTTAAAATAAAGAAAATAGAAAATGTTTTATTTTTTTTCTTATTTTGAGATTTTTCTTGTTTTGAATTAAAAATGCTCAAAATAAATTTTTGTTATTTTTTTATTTAATGTGTTAACTCATTTCTTGTTTTAAAAAATGTAAAATGAAAAATGAGTTGAGAATAGAAAATAGAATACAAAATACAGAAAAGAAAAATAGAAAAATAAACTTAATGTCATCTTAATTTCTCTCTTGTAAGGGTGTGCTTGGAACATAGATATCCAGAGGGGAAAAAGTGTGAAAACAAAATGTTTTTTTTTTTTAATTAAAAAATGAGAAAAGTAATTTTTATTTCTCATATTGATTTTTGGAATAATTGAATTAATATTATCTTATTAACGTGCTGGGTTTTTTTTTATATGTTTTTTTAGTATTAAAAATTTCTTTATAAATTTTGTGAAACTTGAGTTGAAAGGTCAGCAAAAGTATTTGAAGTAAAATTGTCACTAGTGTATGAGTACTCGCGTTATTATTAAAAATAAAATTTTAAAAATTTTATATTTTCTGAATTTATGAACTTTTGTTTAAAATATTTAGGTGACATTTGGTTTTTTTTTTTTTTTTCCAATTTTTGTTTTACGCTCATTTGTCATTTTGTGATTTTGAAAATAAAAAAAATAGTTCAAAATGTAATTGTTCAGTGTTTTCAAAATTTGTTTTAGAAAACAAAAATAAGTTTACACGTGAAATGAAAAATGACAGAAAGTTATTTTGAACAATTTTATTCATGATAAAAAAATCTCAAAATAAAGAAAATAAATTATTTTTTTATTTCTTTTAAAAAATTTTTTAAAACATAAAATACATAAAACAAAAAATAAAAAAATAAAAAGTAAACTTAATGACAACTTAATATTTAACTCATAACCAGCAGATAAATTTGGAATATTAGGGGTTTGTTTTTTTATTTTTTGTTTTCAGTTTTTGTTTTTAATTTTCTGTTTTAAACGCATTTGTCATTTTGTCTTTTTGAAAACAAGTAAAATAGTTATAACACATTTGATCACTTGTATTTTTAAAATTTATTTTAGAAAACAGAAAATGAGTTTACACATAAAATGAAAAATAGCAAAAAGTCATTTTGAGAATTTTTAACTTAAAAAAAGAAAATCTCAAAATAAAAAAAATAAATTATTTTTTATTTCTTTATTTTGAGCATAAAACAGAAAATAGAAAATTAAACTAAATGTCACCTTAATGTTTGGATAATACATGACAAGTTGTACTTGGTGCTTAAATAATTGCATCAAAATTCACATAAAGTAAAAGTTTTTGTATTTGAACTTTCAAAATTTTATTTTATTTAAAAGAAATTTTCACTTTCAAAAAAAATTAGATTTAAAATTTTAATTTTTAAAAAAATTCACTTTCTTAGTATTTCAGGAATTGGGTTTACGTAGGTGAAATATTTTTGCTGAGGGTTCATTTTTATGTAATTTTTCTAAAAATTAATTATATTTATTTTTTTGGATAATCAAAAGAAAAAAAATAAATTTAATCTTTTTAAGTAACTAATTCTGAAAAATATATTTTAAGATGGAGATAAATAAATAAATTTTGGTGTTTAAATTTCAGAGCGTTGGGGAGAGACTATTGCAGGATATAGACCGGCAGACGCAAAATCGGCTTGAACGAAAGAGGAGTTCCGGCTGTGCTGTTCGGCGGCGTGGGTTTGTTCTTGTCTGTCGTTCCCATTTCCAGTGATCGGCGCAATTGAAGATGGTTAATTAGTCACTCTCTCTACATATATTGACTTCTTTGTCTTTGCTCAATCTTTGTGGAAATTAAGATTGAAGTCTCTTGTATATATTAATTTTAATTTAGGCATTTACTTGCTTTTCAGCTCTTATGGTCATCTAATTTTTGCAGTGGGATGACAAAGATCTCGTGCAGGCTGATATGGATCGTCTCGTGGAGGATGGGTCACTTGATGATAATGTTGAGTCTTTTTTATCTCCTGATGATACAGACCCTAGAGATGCAGTTGGTCGTTGTATGGATGGTAGCAAAGGTAAGTCGGCTGCAATTTTTCACTTGGCATAAGCACATGCACAAGAGCAAATGAAAAAGAACACTGACTTTCTCTAAGTTCTCATGATGCGCTTAAAACAGTGATACCTCAATGTTTGGTATTCTAACGATGATGGCCCCTCCTTTCTCTTTAACCTTTCTCTTTATAATTCTAGAGCAACAGATCCTAAAAACCAAATCACTGAATAGAAGGGATAACTTTTCTTCAACACTCTGGATGCTTAGATGCTTAAACGATATTCACCACTCTAGATGCTTTGGATCTGGATAGAAACTTGACTAGCTGTAGTCTTATCAGAAGTTTGGGAACCTAATCCTCTTCATAACATTCCACAAATCTTGCCATTCACTTCGCGGCATCGAAGAGCCATCTAGTTTGCCAAATCTCCCTTCTGGAAAAGTTTTTTTGAACCACTCTCTGCTAACTTTTCTTATTGACTGAGCAGTACCTGCTTCACCGTTTTGATGTTTTATGCATTATTGCTGAGAAGGGTAATGTTGTCATTGACAACTGTACATACTCCAACTTTTGTTTTTCATACCATGCACTTAAGAAGTATGGGCACTTCCGGAAACGGGTTGTGTCTATGGCAGATGCAGGCACTCATTGATAACTAGAATGTATTGTAGTAATTTTTTGTATTTTAATAACTAGAATCCCTTTGGACACTTGGGATATGATCCTTTACTGCTTGGACACGTGTTTGTGATTAGACAAACAAACACATTGTTAGTTTTGAAATCTCATTAATCAGTAGTAATACAGATTCATGCCTACTACTTGCCTTTTAGATTTTTTAATCCTAGATATTCTAAAATCCAAAACTTCTAATTTGTTTTTGAATAGAGATTTATACATAAAACTTATTTGTTGCGTTATTTCTGTGCTGTCGTGTCCTGAATTTTCTGAAAATTGATGTTTCATGTCTGTTATGTGCACATGTCTCTATCCATGCTTCTCAGCGATGCACTCATTTTTGATGGATGTATCCCATTTATGTTACGTTTTGATTTAATAGCTTGCAAATTGTGTCTAATAGGGTATTCTGTATTATCCGCTAATTTTTGGATTTATTCCACATAAATAGTCATATGCTGTCACAATTGGCTGTCTCCCACCTGCATTGTTTTTCCTCAATGCACGGTATTGAATTATTTATAATTATTGCGAGGTTGTTGCTGAAAATTTTTCCATTTCAAGCTATTGATGTATTTCAATGCTTCCTGTTCAACCTTATCATGGTATCATCATAAGCAAAACAATTTTGATTTTGTTTCCTTGGTTTCCAAAAAGCTTAGAACAATCAGAAAATGCATACAGATGCAGAAAAGATCACTCAAGGCGACATTATGTGTAATTTATTTTTGTTTATCTTGTGCAATTTTTGTTGTGCATATTCCAATGCTTTATTTTGCTTTTTCTTTTTTGAAATTCCCTTTTTGTACCTTTAAAATTCTGTGTCTGTTGACTGTGTGGTTGAATCCTGACTTTTGAATAATGACAATTGGTGTGGGCACTCGGACTTGGACAACCTATAAGACAGATAGAATAGGGATTGGTGTAATTTCAAATTTGTAGTCGATGACAATCTCATTTGATTCAGTAGGGCGTGTTCTAAGGGTCCCACTTCACACTCAATTTCAGGGTTCACATTTACAGAAGTCAGTTCTGTTCGAGCCAGTGCAAGCAAAATTGTGTGTTGCCACTTCTCATCAGATGGAAAGCTACTTGCAAGTGGTGGTCATGATAAAAAGGTGTTAACAGGATGGTGAATGGGATTTAAAGAATGATTGAAAGAATATTTGTTTTAAGGCTACAATATATGTTGCAGGGAGACCCAAAGCTGCTTAGTAGTAAGTAATCCCATCTTCGGAGAGTAATTGTTCTTTTTTCACATGACGCGTTTTGTTGCAGGCTGTGTTGTGGTATACGGATACTTTAAAGGCAAAAACTACACTTGAGGAACATTCGTCTTTAATTACTGATGTCCGTTTCAGTCCCAGCATGCCACGTCTTGCAACATCTTCTTATGACAAAACTGTGAGGGTTTGGGATGCTGACAATGTTAGTACACATTTTCTTTCCCTTCTTAGTTCACCTTTATTTATTTTTTTCGTACATTTTGTTTACCGTTGTCATTGTTTTCTCTTGCATGAAAGTTTTTACTTCTAGCTATTCTTTATTTACCAATCTTTTATTTCGCATCATATGTATTGTATTGGCCATTCATGTTAAGTCTCTAAACAGACTGATTTTTGACCTGTTCGGTGGTGCCCATTGTTTTTATTTTTCCATTTTTTTTCCCTGGAGGGGGGGGGGGGTTAAGGGGATTGGAGGGGAGGTGTTGACTTTAATTTTGTCTGATGATCTGCATGTTGGCTTTAATGTTTCTGTCCCCACATCTTCATCCTTTTGTTCTCTTATAAACTACTATAATCAGTTTACCGGTCCAGAGAATAATGGCATATATTTTATGCAGACCTATGTAATAGTGTAGGTATATATCGGTGTACCACTGTTTACTTAAATTATGGAGGTCTTTTAGTTAGTTGTAGTCGTGTTCATTTTGTGCGAATGCATTAATTTGGAATCACAATGTTATTTCTGTGTGTGTTTGCTTCTATTTTTTTCTGAAGCAATGTTTTGTTATGATGCCCCGTTGTTTATATCTGCATAATTTTGATTTGACTTCAACTGCAGCCTGGCTATTCACTTCGTACTTTTACTGGACATTCTGCTTCGGTTATGTCTTTAGACTTCCATCCAAATAAAGATGATCTTATCTGTTCTTGTGATGGGGATGGTGAGATAAGATACTGGAGTATTAACAATAGCAGTTGTGCAAAAGTTTTGAAGGTAAAGCCTAGTGAACTTAACGACTCAAGTATAGAAGTTTGTTCTGTTTTGTATTATTTATTTATTTGAATATCTTATGTATTTTCTCTGTTATTCATTTATTTGACCATTCTTATATTCCCCTCATTGGGACTGCAATTAATCTTGTCATTTTTTAATGATTAGGGTGGCACGACCCAGATGAGATTTCAGCCCCGTCTAGGAAGATATCTTGCTGCAGCTGCGGAGACTCTGGTGTCCATACTTGACGTGGAGACACAAACTTGTCGACATTCATTACAGGTTGGTTTTTATTTCGGGCCAGCCCCATTGCCAGAGCAGCAGTGGCCTTTACTTCTTGGATCTCTCTTTCTCTCTCTCTCTGTCGATGTGGTTGGCTGACCTTGCAATCTTGATTCTGTTAACTAGGGGCATACTAAACCAATTCATTCTGTTTGCTGGGACCCTTCTGGAGAATATCTGGCATCTGTCAGTGAGGACTCTGTTAGAGTTTGGACACTTAACACGGGCGGCGAAGGTGAATGCGTTCATGAGTTGAGTTGTAATGGCAACAAATTCCATTCTTGTGCTTTCCATCCAACATATTCTTCGTTGCTGGTCATTGGTTGTTGCCAGGTAAGTCGAGTGTACATGGCGTGGCATCTTGTATGTCTATTTTACTGATTTCTAATATTCTCTTTATATATTAGTTGAAATTGCAACTCTTTGTGTTGGAAGGAAAAATACATTGATATAATATAGGTTTGTTTCGATAGTTTCTCATTGAATGTTCCGGCATTATTGAACACGAAGATGGCCTTTAGAGTAATGCCGTACAAAACTGGAAAAAGTTGTACTGGAATCATTTACTGAACAATGCACCGACTTGATGTCTTTTCATTTTAAGCGAAGGATCCATCGTGGAAGTTTATAATTTCAAGAATTCCACCAGGTCATTGGGGTTGAGAATTTTTATACGGTTCTTTTTAAAAATTTCTTGAAGTGGAAGAAAGAATAATTGAAGACATCTACCTTGAATTTGTGGTTTCAAGAAAATAGTAATGAATGAGGGTTTGTAGATGGATTTATTTTGTTTATTTGTTTTTTTTTGGGGGGGGGGGGGGTGACATTAGTTTTGACGTCAGCTCGGGAACTGCGAGGTCAGGGCTGCTAGATTAAAATCCAACATTCTAGATACCTTCACATCTTTTTCGAATTAAAAATAAGTGAATGCATCAGCGCCGTTGAATTTTAATAAACGGCCTCTAATCTCAATGTCACTGACTTGACATTGAAACCGATGTTAGTCCTCCTTTTATTACTAGAACTAGTAGTTCCTTGAGAAAGATGTCAAACTTTCTTTGTGAAATCTGAAGTCATTTTTTTTTTCTTTATCATTATATTCATCAGTACATACTTCCGTGTTTTTCATCTTTCTAGACCTAAGATACAACAGAAAGTGAAAGTACTCAACTTGATTGGTTCCTATTAGAACAATATATTGACTTGAGTTTCTTTTTCTAATGCACTCAAAACCACCGGGATCTGCGAAGAGTCTGGAGCTCTGGAACATGTCTGAGAACAAGATAATGACTCTTCCGGCACACGATGGACTGATCGCTGGCTTGGCTGTCTCAACGGTGACGGGTTTGGTTGCTTCGGCTAGCCATGACAGGTTTGTTAAGCTGTGGAAGTGAAGCCGATGCTCGACGACGCGTTTCTGTACTCTCTTTTTTTTTATTTTTTTATTTTTTTGGGCCCCCCCGGGGGGGGAGTCTCTTCTGGAAGTGTTTGTAGTTTGTCTATCTTGATAGTGCTTTCTTCATTTGTGTTGTTGTTGATGTTCTTTTCTTAATCAACTCCACATAACCCAAGAAACTAACCCTTGATTTACTGCTGTTGGGTTTTTATATCTGTTTAACATGAAGGTTGTGTTCTTTGCTTGACTGAGATCTTCTGTAAATGTTGCCTAGTCTTATGAAAAAGGACATTTTCAGTTCTGATTGACCGCTCCTTTGTGCCATTAAGAGGGTTCTATTTTATGGATGATCATTGCTTTTGCCTTCCCCCCCCCCTCCCCTCTGCCAATTTTTGCTAGCTTTCTTCCTTTACATCTGCAGATATTCTCATGTTTGCCTTAGGTTTTACATAAAAACAAAGGCAAAATTACTTTCTTGAGAATTACAAATGCTGTGGACGTAACTGTGTGAGGACTATTCTTCTTCTCCTTCTTCTTCTTACTTTTGACTATTGACTCTTGATTGATTCTCCTTCTCATCTAATATTGTGCATGGTCGTGTGTAATTTACTTCTTAAGTATGTGCCTGATTGCCTCAATGGGGTTTGCAACCTTGCCATACTCTGAATGGTAAAATTGATTGGAGAATGTAAGAAGAGCAAAATGATGAAACTTTAGGTAGTAATTGGTTTATTTTTTTGTTTTTTGTTTTTGTTTTTGTTTTATGTTTTAAAGAATTTTAAAATAAAGAAAACAGAAAATGTTTTATTTTTTTTTCTTATTTTGTGATTTTTCTTGTATTGGATTAAAAATGCTCAAAATAAATTTTTGTTATTTTTTTATTTAATGTGTTAACTCATTTCTTGTTTTTAAAAATGTAAAATGAAAAATGAGTTCAAAAGAGAAAATAGAATGCAAAATACAGAAAAGAAAAATAGAAAAATAAACTTAATGTCATCTTAATTTCTCTCTTGTAAGGGTGTGCTTGGAACGTAGATATCCAGAGGGGAAAAGTGTGAAAGCAAAATGATTTTTTTTAATTAAAAAATGAGAAAAGTAATTTTTATCTCTCATATTGATTTTTGGAATATTGGGATTAATATTATCGTTTTAACGTGTTGGGTTTTTTTTTTTTTTTATATGTTTTTATGATATTAAAAATTTCTTTATAAATTTTGTGAAACTTGGGTTGAAAGATCAACAATAGTATTTGAAGTAAAATTGTCACTAGTGTATGAATACTCACGTTTTTACTATTTTTAAAATTTTAAAAATTCTATTTTTTTTGAATTTTTGAAATTTTATTTAAAATATTTAAGTGGTATTTAGTTTTTTTTTTATTTTTTATTTTCTGTTTTGCGCCTATTTGCCATTTTGTACTTTAGAAAATAAGAAAAACAGTTCAAATTATATCTGGTCATTGGTAATTTTAAAATTTGTTTTGAAAAACAGAAAATAGGTTTATACGTAAAACGAAAAACGAAAAAAAAAAAATTGTTTTAAGTATTTTCAACCCAGAATAAGAAAAATCTCAAAATAAGAAAAATCTCAAAATAAGAAAAATAAAATATTTTTATTTTTTTTATATTTTTAATATATAAAACGTATAAAATAGAAAAATAAATCAAATGATACATTAATATTTAACTCATAACTAGCACATAAAATTGGAATATTAATGTTTGGCTAACGCATGACAAGTTGTGTTTGGTGTTTAATTAATTGCATCAAAATTCACATAAAGTAAATGTTTTTGTATTTGAAATTTTAAGTGTTTATTTTATTTAAATAAATTTTTCACTTTCAAAAATATTAGATTTAAAATTTTAATTTTTTAAAAAAAATCACTTTCTTAGAATTTCAGAAATTGGGTTTATGTTGGTGAAATATTTTTGCTGGGGGTTCATTTTTATGTAATTTTTCTATAAATTAATTATATTTATTTTTTTGGATAATCAAAAGAAAAAAAATAAATTTAATCTTTTTAAGTAACTAATTCTGAAAAATATATTTTAAAATGGAGATAAATAAATAAATTTTGGTGTTTAAATTTTAGTGCGTTGGGGAGAGACCAGTGCAGGATATGTAGACCGGCAGGCGCAAAATCGGCTTGAACAATAGCGGAGTTCCGGCTGTCCTGTTCGGCGGCGTGGGTTTGTTCTTGTCTGTCGTTCCCATTTCCAGTGATCGGCGCAATTGAAGATGGTTAATTAATCACTCTCTCTACATATATTGACTTCTTTGTCTTTGCTCAATCTTTGTGGAAATTAAGATTGACGTCTTTTGTTATAAGGATGTTCAGTTCAATTGTATGCTTTGATGAGATGGGTAGCTTAGCTTGTTTGTATATCGCTTAATTATTGCTTGTGTTTTTGGGAATAACTGATCAAGATTGGTCGATTCATGATTTACACTGGTCCAAATCGTGTGCACGACTTAAAGTTATTGGAATTCTATTCCATGTTCAAAAAGATTTATTTGATCTTGTATTCGGTCATATATGACGGTGTTTACCTTAATCCTCTTCAGGTTCCAGGGCTGCAGTGCAATAAATTCACTGCAAGTCTGCAGTGTAAAAATGTTGGGTTGAAATGCACATCATTAAATCATTGGGTGATCTGCATCATTAAATGATTTTGACCATTAAATGATCATTAAATCATTTGGAGAAAATTAAGTTAGATTAGAATCATTAAATCATTTAAAAAAATTAAGATTGTATCTCAACCCTTCGTTTTTGCATTGCAGCCTTGGAACCCATCCTCGGAGGCTACTTCTGGTATTCTATTTGTTGACACAGTATTATTTTAGGTATTTTAATTTGCTTAACGTTGCTTGTTCGATAAACAACTGCCAAAATTAGGTCTGTTTGTTTCCCACCTCTTTAAGTCTGGTTGGGTTGGTTTGATTGTTGGATTAGTTATCTCATTGTGGTGTCCATTTAAGGCATATTTTTTTAAAGATGAGGCTTGAATATGTTTTCCTTATCTTAATTATTGCTAGAAAGCGTCATTGTCTGAGGAATGTGGTGACATGAGTTGGTGTTAAATTTCCTATCTTAAATCTAATCTATACAAAATCGTATCCATTCATTCTGGTTTAGTGTTGTTCGGCATGCAATTCAATTCAGATTGTTTTTGAAGATGAGAACCAATTGATCTATTCAATTTAGGATTGATGCTGTGATAGGCTGAAGCACTTATATATGTTGAATGCTTAGGTTGTGTGTACTGCAAGTTCTCTTGAAGAGGAGGAGCATGCTTATTTGAAGCTTGAGGAGGAGTTGAAGAATGTAGAGAGTTCAATAGCTATACTGAATACAAACCTGGAACAACTGGTCAGATCTGTTCTGATGTATAATAGAAACATATAGTTGGTTACCTTTTCTTTGTTCCCTTAGAGGAGGTGGTTGGGGTTTTTTTTTCCCTTGTCTGTATGTGGGATTGATTTAATTGCTTGGCTCATAATCATTTTTATCTTTGTTCGTTGTGCTGTTCTCCAGAATGAAAGAAAGGCTAATAGTTTGAAGAAGATGCAAAATCTACAGGAGAGAATCTGTAAGGAGGGTGCTGATGCTGCGGTACAGAAACTGTTATCACTTTCACAGTCATTGAAGGTTATTTGTTGCAACTTTCAGAGCTTTCAACACGTTCATGGGCTGGCTTCATGCTTGCCTCATAATTGATGTGATTAGTGGACTTGTTTTTTTTTTAATTCTGCTGTATTTTTACATCCAATAATGACCACTCCCAAATTTGACATTATTTTGGGAAAATAACAAAATTAGGACCATAATATTGTTGGCAGTACTGAAAGCAAGGGAAGAACTGTACACTTCTACAATTTTGTCATGGTACCTTTTCCTAGTGTTGTCATTCATCACAGCCCGACTGATATATATTTTGGCTTGGATTGATTTTCTCATTGAGTAAGAACTGAATTTTCACTGTAAAATCCTGATTAAGTGTGTAAACTAGAAAGCTTTGGATGCTGAAAACATGGTTCTCTTTTTTGCTTTCTTTTTTTTTGTAATATGATGGGAAGATAAGATTGTTATATATGAAGCGAGTATATTGCAGGACTACATTACAATTTTAGATTTTTTTTTTTTTTGGTTTTTTGTTTTTTTTGTGTGTGTGTGTGTGTGTGTGTGTGAATAAGTCTTCTTTAAAATGTTTACAAGTTCTATTATGTCCACACCTTCTTAGAAATATTTTACAATTTTACAAGTTTTTTGGGAAGAAATGTTTGCTGATGAAGAAAGAAATCCATGAATCATTTCGTCCATAACAAAACTACACATTCTGTCTTAGGATAAAGAAAAGTAGTGATTCTTTTTCTACCTAATTGTTTTACATTTGGTAGAGCTGTCTTTTCCTGCCTAGATGGTGAAGGATAATAGGTTCTCGTCTTAATTTCTGGTTTAGCTGCAGCTCAATTTTTACGTCTGTGCCTTTTGTTTCGAAAGCCTTTATGCTACGTGTATTCTTACTAACTGTTTATGATCATTTCCAGCAGTTACAATTCCCCTTTCATTAACGATATCTGTTTCCCAACTCAATAGTTGAAGGTTTGTTCAGGCCCTGGAGAGGCAAGAATCTGATGTCCAGTCCCATTGCGATGCAAATTGTTCTAAACTGCAAGCTGAGGTTAGTGAACTGGAGAACATAGTAGCACGCAGTAACAGTGACAAGAACCTCTCTGATGGCCTTGATCATTCTCTACATGATGCTTCCGAGAGATTGAATTCAGGAAAGAAGGTAAGGTTCAATCACAAATCAAAGTTGGGTACTTTGCTATTGTCATTAGGTTTATGTCACTATTTATATAGTGAATGATTATTCACCATTACGCGCTAGTATTCTTTTTCCCTTTACATATATACATATTTAAATTTTCTTGGTAAAGTATTCCATTATTCTGCTTTTTCCCCAAAGAAAACCTTTGTTGCTGTTCTCACAAGAAACGTGCTACTTTTTCTGGATATTGGTATGAAAATAATCCTTCATGGAAACCATTATCTTGCAGGGAATCTTTCTGTTACTTTTTGTTGACAGGAAGAGTGCTCAGTTAGTTATTTAAATCACTAAATGCAATAATTTTTATATGTGGTATGCCAAGCAAACAATATTCTGATAACTGAGCACATGCTACTCATCATTCTCCACTCTGTTGCATATTTTCTGAAACTTGTAAGACAATAGTTTTATACTTTGATGCATGTGGTTTGATTGAGAGCATTAAGGAGGAGATTCATTTTCACCACCCTCAGCATCCAGGCAGCTGGTTCAATTATTTCTATATTTCATAATTCTGGGTTTTGCAATACCTCTCTAAAGCAAGTTTTCCCCTACCACAAAATTTAAGGTGGCATTTGGTTTAATTTTCTATCTTTTGTTTTCTATTTTCTGTTTTATGTTTAAAACAAGGAAATAAAAGATGTTTTGTTTTCTTTGTTTTGAGATTTTCTTTGTTTTAAATTGAAAACGCTCAAAATGACTTTTGGTTATTTTTCATTTTATTTGTAAACTCATTTTCTGTTTTTCAAAACAAATTTTGAAAATACAAGTGATCAATTGCGTTGTACCTGTTTTCCTTGTTTTCAAAAGGACAAAATGGCAAATGTGCTTAAAACAGAAAATTAAAAACAAAAACAAAAAACAAAAAATAGAAAAACAAACCAAATGGACCCTAAATATCTCGAGTATGGTATGCATTGTAGCAAACCCTTTTTTCCATTGAAAAAACTGGTGATAATTAATTTGGATACTTAAATACGCCAGCACACAAGTTGATTGAGCTGCATATTCAAGCTGTGTGTTTTCCGTTCCTGTTGTTGATGACATCTATAAATACAAAGCTTTCTTCTGGAGGTATGGGGAAAATTGTTTCACTTCTATTGATGGTCTGAAAGTAGTGAGATTTTTGTTTTAGGAACTTGCTGTGAAGCTAAGGGAAATTGTATTGCTTAAACGGCAGCTTGATGATGTGCCTTTACAAGCAGAACTGATTCAGTATGTCTCTCCTGTTAGTTTTTTTTGCACTTTGCTTATAAAGAATGTAAGCAATTATTGTTACTTTATTTCCTTTTTTATTTTTTTGGCACTGAGACATCTTGTAATGCATTTCAGCATTAATGTGAAACTTTATAAGCTTAGGAATTTGTCTCTCTTTTGAAGCTAGTAATGTTCCAACTGAATTTTGAGTATAGAGCCCTCATGTTTAATTTTTATCTAGAAGCCCAGATCATCTCAAGTATGGTCTATGAGTTAACCGTCTTACCTGCAATTGCTTTATATGAATTCATCTCTCATTAAGCCCACCTGTGAATGGAATTCCAATCCCATGCTTGTCCCACAAGTAAAAATATTTGAGTTATTGAAGGTTGAAAGCTATCCAATTGGAAAGTACCCTTGGGAGAATGTTTAAGCTGGAGTTATTCGAATTAGTTCATTTACACCCCCCCCCCCCCCAAAAAAAAATTGAGTTTATGGAACAAATTTCCAGCCTTATTTTATCAACTTTCTCATTGCAATCTTGTCCTTCAACTTTTATTGAGAGACCTAATCAGGAAAATGTTGTTTAATCGAATGATTACTTTTTTGAGAATCATTTTGTTGTTTAATTAAATCACCTTTGGCAACCCAACTTTTTAGTTTGGTGGAAATTACTTTGATTCATTGGGGGAGCAAATTAGTTGTTGTAGTTGACAATAGTTTTTGTAGTTGACAACAGTTTTTGTTACATTTGGAACTCAGTTTTCATGGAAAGCTGTGTGAGGGAAAGAAGGCACCTTCACCTAATAAGCCACTTCAAATGTTAATTACTGCTGAAGAACTTTGGAAAATATTTGCAATTATAGTTGTTCTTGTGAGAGTGGGATAGAAGATCATTCATAATTTTGAAAATGTGGACAATCTGTTTGGCTACTGTAACATTGATCAACGTGTCTCAAAACGTAAAAATTCCTCACATACCTAGACACGTATTATACTCAACACATGGCATTTTTTATACCATTTAATTTTTTAGTTGAACACATTGAGGAGAGGATTGCGTGTCCAATAACCATCCATCCAAGAACATACCTGGTGGGCTCCTCTTGTGATTTTAAAAAAATATTCTCAGTGGGCAAAGTGTGATATTTAAAAAGTCGTATGGGCACGAAATGTACAAGGTAAAGTTTACCCTTATCTTTCAAACTAGTCTCCCTCTCTCATTTGAAGTCTGAGAAGTCCAAAGAGAGGAACTGAAATTGAGCTTTGACCTTGGACCTCCATGCTATTGGTAATTTCCATTGGCAGCAGCAATAGGTGAGTTGACAAGGACAGGTCTTCGAAGCCGGCTGCTTGACTAGCAACCTCCACGAGCATTGGCAGCCTCTTTTCGTTTTACTCCTCCTTGTTCTACATAATTTAAAGTGTTTGACTATAACTTAAATTTGATCTCTAGGTGAGTTACTAGTGAAGGGTAAGTAGACAAGGAGGGAGATAAAGGGCCAACACTCTAGTCTCTAGGTAGGCCTTTTTTTTTTTTTACCCCATCTCAATTAAAGCCTTAATTTATTTTCTCAATAGGTTAAGGCCTTAATTGGGTCTATTTTTTTATATTTTTTTATTTTGTAATTGGATGGCATTCCTCGATGCTCTTCCATAATAGAAAAAGGGTAAGTGCACAAGGTCTCTGCATTGCAGGGACTAGGGAGAATCGGATGAAAGCAGCCTTTTCTACAAGTGGAGAAATTGATTTCAGGGTTCAAACCCCTGATCCCTGTGTCGCAAGGATAAATCTTACTAAATAAAAAGCCTTTAACCTATATTTTTGGTCTGTTATATGTAATAAACTTGGAAAATATATTTTAATTTGCACGTTAATGTTTCTAACTAGTGCATTTAGATAGAACTAGCACATTTAGAAATTAATGCCGGTGTTTGTTGCAACTAGGGCTTAGCCACCTAGGAGGCATAAATTATAATCACTGCTACGACACCAACATCATACTTCTTGGACAATTGAGTTTCTGTTAACCAAACCAAACCAAACCAAACCAAGCCTTTTCCCACTAGGTGGGGTCGGCTATATGGATTTCTCGACGCCAATTTGATCTGTTTAGGGGCATGTCCTCCGATAAATCTAGGTAGGTTAGGTTATGTTTAATGGTTTCTTTCCAGCTTCTCTTGGGTCTTCCTCTACCTCTCCTACTCCTGACAATCTCCATACTTTCACACCTTTTAACCGGTGCCTCTGCTGGACGCCTTCTAACATGGCCAAACCATCTTAATCGGTTTTCTCTCATTTTATCTTCAATCGGTGCTATTGAGTTTCTGTTAACATTGTGACAAATTAAAAATCTTAGGCCTTAAATGTTACAATTAAAAGGTTATGCCTTGAAGTTGTTTGGTCAAAAGTTCGAGGGTGCAAAGTACAATCTAGCCTTTAAAAAGTATAAAATTATGCCTGTTAATAACTTCTCATTTAGACATTTTAAGTGCTGGATGCATCGGACAAATATGAAATGCATTGCAGGTTTGAAAAATCTTTTATTGAGAAGACATCAGGGGATGCCTGCCCACAACTATGAATTTAATACGGAGACAATTATTGTATGTTATAAATTTAAAAGACAGCATTGTTTTATGCCTGCATAATGAGTATATATTTGACATTTTAACTGAAATCTCTTTCTGCAGGTATGAACATCGGTTTTCAGAACTTTATGTTCACGTTCAGGTATGGAAGTCTATCAATAATTAGTCATGTCACCTTTGATTACCTTTGAATTTATTATAGGCTCCAACCTTGAATGAACTAATAGAATTGTATTATCTCTGTCCTAATATACAGGAAAAGCTTCGGCAAACTCGGAAATATTATGCAACTTTTAATGCATTGTTGGAGATAAAAGATTTGATGCTAAAGGAAACTTCCTTGTTAAACTCCATAAGCTCACAGGTATATGTGAAGTAAATTTGCTTTACCTTTAATCATTAGTATCATGGTGATTGTTTTTGACTCATTTTGCATGTAATTGTGTACAGTTTCAAGATGCTATTACTACGCCTGGTGGCCGCACGAAACTTATTGATTCCATGGAGGTAATTATGAAGGGGACTCAACAGGTAAACAATTATCTCTTCTTTGTTAGGGAGATGCAATAAATCTTAACTGGTTTATTTTCAAGATGCTGAAACTAGAACTGTTTCACAAATTGGCTGCTGAAACATACATCGAATTATCAGTTTTTATGTCTGTAGTTATGTTCCAAATTTGTCGTTGCAAAACGTCCTTCTGAATCCTCCTCCCACCAAAAATAATAATAATAAATAAATAAATAACAGAAGGAAACACCTTGTTGGCCTCTCTGCATTTGAAAAAAGTAAGGAAAAGATTCATACTTCCTGAACAACATAATAGAACTTGTCTCCAGTAATATCTTATGTTTACACCTATGAAATGTACTTTAGTTGGGGAAGGGGAGAACACCTTTTATGATACTATGTAAAAAGTAGCAAAAACTTCATGCATGTGGATATGGCTTTAGGTACGCAAGGGTAAATCTTGGCCAGGGATAAATCTATCAATCTCAATCTTAATGAATTTTTAGAAATCCACTACAGTTTTCAGAAAAAAGAAAATAAATATTTCCAGTTTCCATGTTGTCACTATGATATATTAAAGAGAGAAGATTTTGATAGTAGTATCATATATGTATGTAATTGCGCACAAAATTCTAACATTTGCATTTTATTGCACATCAAAAACTATTCATTTTCTTTTAATTATTATACAGGCTGCTTTTCATTTTTGGTTGGTTTGTGGGTTTATTTATCCAAATGGTTCTATATTTTTTAGTGGGCTTTTACTGTTGCATTTCTATTACAGAAACAAGAAAAGGTGGAACTTGCTCTACAAGCAGAGCTGAAAGTTTCTGATGCTGTCAAGAAAAGGTATGCTGCGGCAATTGCAGAGCAAAGATCCTGCTATTCTCTCCTAAAAACTTTCCAGGTAAGCTCTGCTATCAACAAGGATTTTTACTCTTTTTTATTTTTGATAAATAGAGCAACAAGGAACTATTTAAACTCAGTTAAAGATTAATGATCCCTTTGGATAAACGTGGATTTTAAATGAATGGGTTTGAGTTTAAACTTTACAAAATTATAAGGAATGTGATCACCATGGGTTTGAGACAAGTGTTCTCTTTGCTACGATTACTTATTGGGTTTATTGATATTCCCAGGACGAATGTTCAAAGAATGAGAGACATCGGAGCCTATCTCATCTTCCAAGGCATTCACTCGCCTAGCTTCAGGAACTGATGTCAAATTTCTTACCAATAGATGGTGTTAATGCATATAATGATACACTTTTTTATTTTTATTTTTTGAGAAATTGGAACTATTAACATGAATAGCCAGGTGTATCTTTTTGTGTTGAGATGATACTTAGATGATATCTTTCTTTGAATAAATTAGCATTGGAAGAGAGAAGGCAACCCTAACTTGATTGATAAATAAACAACCATGCTTAATTTGTCTCTTCTGAATTTTGTTCAATTTCAGCTTTCGGAAATCAGCTTTCATGGTGTCTTTTTCTTTAGCTTTCATGGTCTATTCAATTTGTCTCTTCTAATAAGATTTGAGACTAAAGGGAATGCATACCATGCACAATGTTATCATTTCAAAGCATGGATTAACAAATAGAGCAGCAAAAAGATAAAAAGTATATGTTGAGACTAGAAAGGAGAACCTGATAATATAATTTATTTATATATACTTATATATATCCTTGCCTTTGAAATTAATGGGTACTTGAGGAACCCACTGGAGAGATTTATGCAAATTTGCTCCCCTCATTTATAGAAGGCTCCCCTCATTTATAGAAGGCCTCCAAAATAGGATCACAAGATTTCCAGTTACAGCCAAGGGTGAGAGAGGGGAAAAAAAAAGGAAAGTGGAATATTATCTAGTGGCCTAAGTTGAAATGCCTTAAAATGCCACCAGAGCAAAACTTTGTTTCATCATGCTCAGAATTGGAGGAACACAAACTAAAAGCATCTGGGAAGCCTGCAAGTTGTGCGTCTGGTGGTTGAATCCAACTTCTTAATTAACTCTCTACAAAGGGAGCAAAAACAGATAAGAGAAAAGTTCAAAAGGTTAAGAGCATTATTTTTTTTGGGGCAAATTTCATTAAGCCCCCTGAACTTAAATTAAAATTCCACTTCAGGATCTGATTTCTTTTTTAGTTTTTATCTTTTTCCCGTAACAATGAGCCTAAAGTTTTAATTAGTTACAATCTCCTCCTTCAATGACTATTTTACCCTAACACTCTCACTGTCAACTGTTAAATTTTCAGGCAAAAAATGATAATTGAAGGGTAACATTGTGACTAATTAAAAGTTTAACCCTTTAGTGATTATTTTACCACAACGCTCACCATTAATTATCCAACTTTTAGGCACAAAATAACCACTGAGGGGCGACATTATAACTAATTAAAGTTCATTGACATTAAAAAACTCAGACCCTGAAGTGAGATTTTGGTTAAGGGGGCAAAGTGAAATTTGCCCTTATTTTATTTTTGAAGGTAGGACCAAAGGAGGGGGGGGGGGAAGCAAAAGGAATTCATCCTATAGTGCTATGCTAACCAACACAATTACTGCATGGACAACTATTCCATTAAGTAGAATTATACCTCTCGTTTCTCTTCAGTCCCGGTTTCTGTTGCTTGCACTGGGTTTTTTCCATCTTTTGTTAACCTGCTTCCTTGATGACCCCCTGGTAACATATATATTCAATTATCAGCATCCACAAGAACATCACAGGCAGTTAATACACACACACAAACAAAGTTAATAAACACATGAAATGTAATTATTCAACAAGCGTGGCATTCGAACAATTTGGGAAGTTTCATAGCCGCAGTGAAGCGCAATTACAGTAGCGTTAATAGTTGGTTACAAGGCTGAAGCACAAACCCTTTTGTGTACTTGCCATCTACCGAGAAAACATGATGATAGTAGAAATGATCACCTGTCGGCGCAGATATTTGATCACCGGAGCCAAGCCCATGACTTGAGGTGCCCATGACTTGAGCTAACCTCCCTCGAAATTCCCTCAACATCGAAAAATTACTGGCGACGCCTGTTTCGTTCTCTCCGGCCACTACAAAGCTTTCACCAGAGACAGGCGCAGCAGATTTTGGCAAATAAGTCGTGGACCAAGATCCTCCATTTGATCCAGCTAATGCCATTATCACATCAGCCTGAAATAGATAAGGTAGCTAACTAAGCATCCAATTCATATATGACAGAAGTTTACAATTATCAGGTATATTTAAAGTATAACAGCAGCTTGTGAAAAACAGAAGGAATGTACCGAATTTGCAGGAGATATAAATGCGTTATGTTAATTTTCGTACCATTACCCTCGTGACTGTCCTTGCTAAAGTTTGTGATAAGTACTTCCAGGATATGAGTAGTGTCAACAATAAAAATTTGCAAAATTACACAATTAATAAATTGATCCCATTGTTTGGTGTCAAGTCCGATTTAAGAGTCTCAAGCCAAAACATTGAAATGTCAAAATTACAACCCTGTTAGAGGATATGCTAGTGTTTCCAAAGTTGGCAAAGGAATTGGTGCAGCCCCAATACCTGAGGGTGGACAACTAGACTCCAATACAATTTTACAATTCTCTTCCATGCCTACGTTAAGCTTTAAAATTTTATTGCCCTACAAGAAAATTTTGGTTGGTTGATCCTCTAAGTTAGCACCTTAATTATTACCACTTATCTCAGAGATAAAATCTGCTTTCCCCTTTCCAATATGAACGTTCATCTCTGTGTTAACAGATGTTATTATCATAAAGAAACTTATCTTGTAAAATTGCAAAGACAAGTTCAAAATCTAAGGCTTGCATGACTTTCTTGTTAAATGGTGTCCTGAATTCAATAACACTAGGGTAAGCGACCTTTCCATGGGACATCAAGAAACTGAAAACCAGCTCAGGTTCTTCTATGTTGTTGAGCTTCACTTTGTGCACACAGGGTCCAGGGGCAGCAACCACAGCCAAAATGTTGGCCTATTCCTTGTGTATTTTCTGATCAGATGTAAAATTGTCAGCTTTAGGGATTCATAGAGGGAGAGCACTCATTCTATGGAGGGTTTAGGGTTTATGAGCTTTGGGACAGCCAGCACCATCAATGAAGTACACACATTTCAAAATAGGTGGAATATTTGTGTTTGACACATATACTTGTCAAGCACACCACGTGGCATGTTCAATTCTAATATTATAGTTTTCATTGAACATGATCAATACATGATTGGGATTGAGCATTTGAAATCTCTAAATTATTTCATCTTCCATCTCATTATTTATTTATTTCTTTATTTTTTCATCTTCTCTGTTATGAAATCTTTATAGAGAGTTAGTTCTCCAATGCAGAGAGATTTTCCCAAAGTAGCCATTTAAACCAGATAATTGCCTGGATAAGTCAACAAATCATTTCGTTGAATAGGTCACTCATTGAAATCGTCTTTTGTAACCACATTATCTATTCAGGGAAATGATTTGTTAACTGACTGGTTTCAGCAATTATGTTGTTTAAGAGATGGCTTTGAGCAAAAGCCTCTCCAATGCATGACACCTAATCCGCCATAGTTAGTACTCAACTAAAAAATGCCTAACCTGGTGGCAACCTCCAATTGAATTATCATCATTGTGATAAAGAATTCTCCATCCATGTTCTCCATTAAGTTTAGTATCTAATCCTTACTTTAGCCATGTAGCAAGGCCTAAACCCTCGAAGAGTCAGCTTCGTACCATGGACACCACCAAGGACCTATGGATCATTCTCCTCCACGTGTGATTATTGGAAACTTACGGATTTCTGGCTAGATCTAGAGGTTCTCTAGGGGAACTTACCCTTCCCATAATTACCAAAAAAAAAAAAAACTTACCCTTCCCATGAGGGACTTGAGTGATGGCAATTGATCCCTACCAATCCTATCATGATCTTTGCAACACTTGAATATGCAAACAACAGCTCTCCGCTACTTAGCAGGCGGTGACCACTTCAAAAAGTACACAAATTCAATGGGTTGTGGATTATATGTAAGTGTCTATGTGGATTTCTGTAGCCATCTGATAATAATGTTGAACATTACTATGGTGGAGGATCATGGGAAGGCTGTGTGTAAGTAGGGCAGTCTGGGGGGAGAGAGAGAGAGCATTTCGGTAGAATTTCAACCCAGGTGAAAGATGCAGAATGGGGATTGGGGATCTCTAGACATGATCATGGAGACCATTATTTACGGAGCCATCAAATCATAGAAGGCAACTCATTTACAAGTGGACTTGAGGTTGTGACTTGCTTTGCATATAACCCATTTGGTAGCAAGTTGCTCCTTTGCATACCCCGGTGCTATGATAGTGGTTAGTCAATAAAATCAATCAAATTTCATTAACTGTTTACTTGCGGTGGAAACCTTCTCTCAAACCAGTTATAGCTCAAAGTCCTTTAAGGGAAGATGGATTGAGCCAGAGCGGCAAAACCCCGATGATCTCAAATGGGGCATGGGGAGGGAGAACATTGGACCATTTAGGATATTCTCGTGTGATGTTTCATGAACTCTACGCATTGAACGCAAGTTATCCAGATTCTAGACTCTAAGTTTAAGTTTGTGGTCCTCTAGACTAAGTTCCTGAACCTAACCCTTTCAGTAAAAGGATCTGTGTTCTATCTTACATAGTTTGGAACAAATCAAGCCAAATTGCTCCTGATCAAACAATAGTGGAAGGAACTAAAGCCAAGCCAGCCTATCCTGCGCCCCCCATCATTAGTCAATTCACTAGCATAACCCATTAAGTCTTTGATAAGAAACCAACACAAGCATAAGAATATGATTTTTTTTTTTTTTTTTTTGGGTAGGTAGCATAAGAATATGATACCCATTACTTAATCAATTGCATTTACTTGAGAACTTGAGAGCCAAAATATAAAAAATAAAAAAGCAAAAGACAGACCTTGTTTGGGTGGACATCATCAAAAACATGAGCTTGACCACCATAAAATATGGTCATCTGACGACCAGCAGATGCTAATCCATGTCGACTGCCACCAAATAGATATTATGTGTAAATGTTTAAAGCATAAAACAGCAAAAATAATGTATAACATCACGGCATTCACCTCAGAGGAGTAGAAAATTCTGGCTCAGCATTTTGAGTGCCAAGCTTCTGTTTACTAGCACTCAAAAGCACCCCAGATGGGATTCTATCAGAAACTCCACTATTAGCGTTAACAGAGCTCAAAATCCCAGGCCCTTTAATTCCAGTCCGAGACCCTTCATCAGCAGCTGCATGAGACATAGCCAAAGGACCTGCAGTGGCATCCCTGAATCTGTTTGAAGGCACTTGACACCCAAAAGATGTAACTTGCCCCACGCGTGGAGGATACTGCCCCACAGGGCTAATATTGGGGTGAACAGCTCGCTCCCATTTGGAGGCATCGGTCCTACTGCTGGCAGCAGGATGTAACATAAGAGACGTTGGCGTTGGCCTCATCGGATGCATGCTGAAGAACGTTGCCTCATCGTGGGAACGTCTAGGCCGCTCTCCCCCCGCATTTCGGAGCATCTGAGTTCGAACAAGACAAGCAATGTCAGGAGATTTTAACAACTAGCTGGCACCATAAAATTTTAATTTAAACAAGATTAATTTAACAAATTATGAAGAGTAGATTGTCACAGAGTACCTTCATCAAATGCAAGCCATTGAGGGAGTCTGGTCCCACTTCTGGAAAGCCATCTCGGGATGAGCTTGGAAAAGTGGAATCCGAATTGCTTCGCTTAGTTCCTGTGAATCTGTTACTTACATCGCTCCCAGTGAGATCACTCCTTGCTCCATAGAATGGAACCCCCTCAAAATGATTTCCAACCTGTCTTTCTACCATAGTTTGATGACAATAAAAATCAAAATTCAATTTAAATCCACAGAAGCCTCACTCACATAGCATAAACACTCAAAATATGTGGTAATGTCAACAGATAATTATAATTCAAATCTGAGGATCATGTTTAGTAATTAAGCATGATTGGGATCAAGGAGCTCAAGCTTGTTTGGTCACAAAGAATATATGAAGAAAAAACCATCAATCACATTTCGGAATAGCCATCAGAAAATTCTTAATGGGACTCAAATGAAGAAATAGGGATTCCTTAAAATGAAAAGAATGATTGTGAATCAGACTGTACACACATGTAAAGAAAGTTTTAGAGAGAGGGAGAGAGTCCACAAAAACACTACTAAACACATTATGACCTCACCCTAACTACTCCATAACAAAGATAGCTACCCACGCCACCGGCACTGGGGTAGGAGAGAGAAAATGATATAAACATAAGGTGAGATTCAGAGATGTGTATACATACAACCTCAGATAAGAATCAGTAAAGTGCCCATTAAACTAGAGAGGGTGAGATATTTTTCTACAACATCGGATGATATCAAAGTACCCAATAAATAAATTACAGGTGTTAAAAGAACATATTGCAATGTAGTTACCAGAACCCAGATCAGAAGTGGCAGAGATGGGTCCACGGCCACCGCCGGAAGAAGCGCCGACAGAGGCGGACGCCTCCGACAGTATACCGTCGCCACCAACACTGCCGGCAGCCGGCTTTACAGCCGCCAGCGAGGTACAGCTCCCACCCAGGAAGTCATGAAAGATAGTGGGCTTTGCTTCTTCGTTGGGGTTGTTATTAGCATTACTCTTACTCTCAGCCATCGTCAGCAGCAGCAGCAACACGGCCATCCCACATCATGCTGCATAGCTGCTTCTAGAGAGAGAAAGTGCGAGTTTTTTTAGAGAGAGAAAACCTCATGACAAAAGACGAGAAGGAACCAAAAAGGTGCACGATTTTCAGAAAAGATAAAAGGAATCAGACACTTTTTCGAGCGTTGGACAGTAAAGAGATAGAATGGGGAGCATTAAAAAGCAAAAGCTTTCCCAAAATCTCTCTCTCTCTCTCTCTCTGATACATTTATTGATGGTCTTTCTTTTTCTCTCTCTAGTCACTGCATATACATACATATATGATATCATATAATATTATATTTCTACTAGTTTTTGCTGCAGTTGGGGCCTGATCTGCTGAGTATAAATGTTGGTCTGGGCTCTGGCATTTTTGTTCTCCCAACGGAGAGAGAGAGAGTGATAACGTACGCCGTGGGGTTTGGTTTCCGGTACTGGGGCCTTTGATTGTTATTCTTTTTGTACGAGATCCCTGTACTTTGCCTAAATTGCTTTTGTTTGCCCAGAACTTTATCTTTTCTCCTTTTTGTGTCCCCGCAGGCACAGGAGAAATCGCTCTCTCAACTCACAACTTTTTCATGGGTCATTACCATTGCAATGCTATGCGAATTTCATTTTAAACTTCAAATGTCTAATCCAAATTATGAAATTTTAACTTAAGCAAATACTTCATTTCAAGAAAATAACCTTTTCAGAAGCAACCGTTTGACATAATAAAAAGAAAAAATTGCTACTTTGTATGACATAATGGCACGCCACTTTAAAATTAATTTATTATTTGATAAAAACTCGTAAAAGTTCAATAAAATTAAAAAAATTGGAAGAATGTTAAATAAAATTGGTAAAAATTAAAGAAGTTGAAATGTGTTTAGTGAAGAAAATTTAAAAAAAAATTAATTTTTTTAGTAAAAGTTAGTGAATTAAATGATTTTTTAATTATATGCGTGACAGGTTAATTAATTAATACTCTCGTGAAAATATCTGTAGTGAAAAGTAAAAAGTATGTAATGAATTGGATTAAAGTTTTTTTTTAAATTGAATTTGATTTGAATTAGTTAATTTCTAAAATTTTTTCGATCTATTTGCTAGTTCATTTGTGAAGCACAAGTTAAATAAACAAAAATAGGATAACAAGTTAATGGGTCAGATCAAACGAATTATCAGTTATTTTTTATTTTAAATATTTTATCATTATTGTTTAAGTTAATTATAGTTTAAAATATATTTTATATATTTTTAAAATTTTTTTATTTTTAACAGGCTTGAAAAACTTTTTTTTTCATTTTAATTTCTTGTTTTTCTTAGCAGGTTCATTTTCCATACTAATCTGACCCGTTAAAAGATTAACCAATTGGGTCAAACGGGTTGCTTCAGCCGTTCGGGTGAGGGATGGATTGCCCATGGAAAGGGATAATTTCAAAGTACGGGGGTTTGGATGTAAATATTGCAATTTGGTTATTTCCATGTCAAAACAAAACATGTGTGGTATAAGAAGAGGACACGTGCTGGGGACCTTCGTTGTATAAAGAGGCGAGAGTGGGGTCGACGTTCGGACGCTATTTATTTATTTTATTTTATTATTTTTTTAAGTCAACTTGCGCACACCCAGAGGACAAACTCCCAAAGTTTAGAAGTTCGGATGTTGACATCAAATTTAATGAATTATTTGATTTTAATTTAATGGTTTATATTATGAGTGTATTTAAAATATTAAATTTTATTTATAATTTTAATTTTTTATTCACTATTTGAATTACAAAACGATAAATTTTATTAATTTTTTGTCACTTAAAATGTATCTTATGTTTACGTATTTTTTAAATTAAAAATTTATAAATATATTTAAATTGTTAAATTTTAATCTAATTACCTTAAATTATGAATTTAATGTTAATCTCTCATTTTTAAAAGTTTACCTCAACATAGAATTTTTTTTATTTTCTCTCATTTTTTTTAAAAAAATTTAAAAATATCTTACTTTCTCTAATCAAATTTCACTATATATCACTTTTATATCATTTCAGCACCAACTTTTAATTTTTTTAAACTTTTGTTAAAACTCCAAACGCCTATATATAATTAATGCAAATATGACAATTATATTGCTCTCTCTAAATGGATAAAAAGTGAAATAAGGCCACATTTAGAAAGATGAAATTTTTAATAATCTTTGGTATATTGCGAGGGCCAATTTTTTATCCATTTGACAAAAATTTTAAAAATTTCAGATACTTTTTTTAAAATTTTTAGTAACTTTTAATTGTTGGGTAAAAAGTTTAAAATAATTTTTAAGAAACTTTGGAAACTTTTAGTTGTTTGGTAAAAAAAATTTAAAAAATGTTATGTAATTTTAATAGCTTTTAAAGTGTTGTCGAATATAAAAAAAATAAAAATTACTAAAAACTTTATATTTTTTTTCTTTTGAGATCCAAATGGG
Source organism: Vitellaria paradoxa (assembly GCA_019916065.1). Lineage (NCBI taxonomy): Eukaryota > Viridiplantae > Streptophyta > Magnoliopsida > Ericales > Sapotaceae > Vitellaria > Vitellaria paradoxa. The sequence continues at coordinate 3,240,609 of CM034242.1, forward strand.
CACTAAATAAGTGGACGCTGATCATTTTCATAAAACTCTGGCATTCGGGAAAAATAGCATCCTTATTCAAAAGTAAAGTATAAATTTCACCAAAAATTTATGTGATTTTGGCTTTGTAGGATTAATTTTCCTAGATTTTAAAAGTATGCACATACGCGAAGCTTCATGTAATTTGAGTGTCGTAGAACAACACTTTGTTGTTGGGTTTTTTTTTTTTTTAAATAAATAATTATTGATTAAATTAGTTACATAAAATAGTTAAAAATATACTTAAAATAAATTTAAATAAATTATATATATACAGTAAAAATGTACAATTTATTTTTATTTATATTTTTTATTTTTATTTAAGATAAGTAAGTAGTGCTTCAACTTATTATATGAGATAAGCTATCTTAATAGTCCGTTTGGATGGAGAGAAATGGGAAGAAAAGAATAGATTTTAAAACTTTAACTCTTGTTTATGGGTTTTTTTTTTCTTTTCTTTTTTTTTTTTTTGGAAAGGAAAAGAAAAAAAAATGGGGAAGAAATGAGAAAAAAAAAGTGGGTGGTTAGTTTTTAAAATTTTCATCCTCCCAAAAGTGAGAAGAAATGGAGAGAAGAGAAAAGTTGTTTAATAAAACTTTTAAATTACGTCTACACTCATGAAATAAATAATAAGAACAAAATAAAGGGTAAGTCTATTTATACTCCACAAATAAAATTTTGCACTTCACTTTACTTTTTTCATTAAATAAATTTACATAGCTACCCTCCTGTTTTTAATAAGACGTATTGTATAATTTTAATGTCATAAATACATTTATATAAAAATGAGAATAATTGCATAATTTTATTTAATAAAAAGTAAAGTGGAGTGTAAGAATCCATTTATGGAGTGTAAATAAACTCATCAAAAAATAAATTATCAATATGTCCTAACGCGAATTAAACCCTTCTAACTTTATCACTTTGATAAGTTTTTACTACTCTTCTCAAATTTCCTCCCTTCATCTCTTTCTAGGTTTCATAGACTAAGTAAGTTTTTTTTTTTTTAATAATTTTCTACTTTGTTTTTTTTTTTTTTCAATCAAGTTTCGAGGCTCAAGCTTGTTCTTTTTTTTCTTTTCTTTTTTTGGATAAAGTACAAAATCTACCCCTACAGTTTATCCTCAGTGTTACTTTAGTCCTATACGTTTTAATTGTAATAGTCAACTCCCTATATTTTCGATCAAGTAACAATTTAATCCTTCTGTTAGTTAATTGTTAAATATAACCATTAGGCTAAGGATAAAAAATTAATTTCTTTTATAATTTACCCTCTGTGTCATTTTAGTTTGTCACATTTTAATTGTAACAGTCATATCCATACACTTTCGATATATATTTGAAATATATTTTATTAAATCCTATAATATATTATAATTTGAAATATATTTTATTAAAATATTTTTAATAAATAATAAAATTAAAACATATTTAATATGTTTTCTTTTTATTGAATTACATTATTTTTAATAGATAATGTAATAAATTTGAGAATATAGTTAAATTAATACTTAATTTAATTTAGTTAATATGAAATATATTTATTAAATTTAAATAATTTTTTAAAAATTAATAAAATTAAATATTTTATTAAAAATTAATTTATGTAAATAAAATTATATTTCTAAATGCAGTTTCTATTTTTATTTAAGAAAAAAATTATAACAGAAAACAAAACTAGAAAATAAAGAATTAAACAAAATAAAAAATAGTAACATTATCAAACAACCCTAGAATTATTATTTTCTAAATTTTCTATCTCTTCAGTTTTATATATATATATATATATATCATTTTGTATATATATTTAAGTCGATATGATAAATTTATTTGTGTGATTCTTTTGATTCTATTCCGTTAATTATAACAAGTATAAGTGAAACTACTGAATCATGATTCAACAAAATCTTTTATTTTATTAATTTTTTTAGAAAATTAAATCAATTTAATAAAATATATTTCATATTAATTAAAATAAATTAAATATTATTCTAATTATATTATTAATGTAATCATATTATTTATTAAAAATAATTTAATTCAATAAAAATAAATATATTAAATATAATTTAATTATATTATTTATTAAATATGATTTAATGACCCTATGTAACGTTATATTTATTGAATTAAATATATTTAATTTTATTAATTTTTAAATTTTGTTTAAATTTAATAAATATTTTCATATTAATTAAACTAAATTAAATATTAATTTAACTATATTATGAATTTTATTATATTATATATTAAAAATAATATAATTAATAAAAAGAAAACATATTAAATATATTTTAATTTTATTATTTATTAAAAATAATTTAATAAAATATATTTCAAATATATATCAAAAGTGTAGATATTTGACTATTATAATTGAAACATGAGGGACTAAAGTGGTATTGAGGGTAAACTGTAAAATAAATTACTTTTTTGTCTTTAGTCTAATGGTTGTATTTAATGATCAACTAAGAGAATGACTAAATTACTTCCTGACCAAAAGTGTAAAGATTTGACTATACAATTGAAATTTGTAGAACTAAAGTGATACTAAGAGTAAACTGTAAGTGTATTTTTTTTACTTTATCTTTTTTTTTAATTCACATTTCAAGGCTCTAATTTAATTTTTCTTATGTGTGTGTGTGTATATATATATATATGTATTTCAATCGTTTCAAGGTACATTTTATTTTTATTTTTTTAATAGCAGTGTGCTTCATTAAAGTTTTTTTTAATATTATTATTTGTATTTTTGTGCAGCACTTCTTGTTTTCTTTTTCTTCAATATTGTTAGCATCAAACTTGGATTTTGTACGTAATCAAGAATAGACTTTTACCACAAAGGTAAATTGGGGTAAATTAATTTCTTAATCTATTATTATTATTTAGTTAGGTGAAATCATGTTTGCATTTATTTTTAGTCATTTCAAGATGGATTCATTTAATCATATTTGATGTGCTGGTACTTTATCTGTTAATAACATAGGAATGTTTATTTATTAATAATAAAAGGGTGTAACAGTAAAATACTAGTAGACATTTTCTTTTCTTTTTATTTTATTTATTCTTGACTCACAAACAAAAAGAAAGAAAGAAATTATTTTTTTTCTTCCAAACTTTCAAACCAATGAAAATAAAACTATTATTATTTCTATTCTTTTTTCTTCTCTCCGAATTAATATTTTATTTTCTTTTATTTTCTCTAGTAAACTTACAAACGGAGCATAAAAGTAGCCTAGTCAGCTACTGTCATTTTCTAGATCAATTTTAAATCCATCTTAAAGTTGCAATATTATTTTTACAGAACCAAATATATCTATATAATAAAATAAAAAGATTTTTTAAAATATTCCTCTCACAAACTAAGATCTAAACGGTAAAGAATTATTTTTCTTTCATTTGACGATTGAGATTATTTTTATATTTTTAACTTCCCGCTCAATTCTTATTTTATTAGAGCCCACTATTATCTATTTCGCAAAACGACTTGGGCATTTTAAGTTTTACCATATTTCAAGAGTGGAGATATGTGTAAATCAAAACTGCCAATTTAAAATTCGCCTAATTATGATTTTTAGGAAGTTAAACCTTCCAAATTAAAGTACTATAATTTGTATTTTCTTTTATGGTACTTATCTATCAAAAATTAATTGGAGAAAAAAAGAGAGACCAAAATATGTGGTAATTGTTATAGTTTCGGAAAAAAAATTAAAACTCATGAATTATTATAATTTTTTCAATTTAATCTTTTGTTCAAAATTTTAACTATGTAAAAAATTTAATACTAACTTGGTTTAGAGTGCCGTAAGTACGAATTATTATTAGTATAATTATTAATATATGATAATATATTTAAGGAGAACGGGAATGAAAAACTTGTATTTAAGCTTATTATGTTAGTTTATTAAAAAAATACAAATATAGAACATTAAATTTTCAAATGTGAAATGCCTTTTACCATAAATATTATTTTAATAAAGTTTTTCATCTAAAATAATTAGTATCCAAGAGAGTCATGTAGCGTTTGACAGTGCAACTTTTAGTAAAAAAGTACTACATTTTGTTCGTTGGTTACAAAACATCAAAATTTTCTACTTTTTTCTTTGTTACAGTAATTTTTCAATTTAAAAGTTATCAAAAGTTGCTAAGAATTGTCAAATACTATTTAAATTTGTCAAAAGTTGTCAAAAATTTTATTAAACACTCAAAAATTGTAAAAAGTTACTAAAAACAGTTAAAAATTATTACTTACTTCATCAAATATATCAAAAATTATAATTAGGCTTCGTTTGAAGTAAGAAAAAGTGGGATAAATTGAGATAAATTGAAAGTTCGTAATGCGTGCAATGAAAGAAAAAAGTTGATGTGATATAAAGTTAATAGAGATTTATAAAATTTTTTAGAGAACAATTGTAAATCAAACGAAGTCTTAGTAATTTTTGATAAAAATATTAAAAATTATTAAAAATTACGCTTCTAAATGCTCTCTTATTTACGTTATTTTAATAAAAATTTTAGCGGTAAAAAATATAATTAGTTTTAAATAACATTGATAACAACAATATGATTGACCATTGCAATAATTAATGCATGACTATTGCAATGATTGTCGCTCGGATTGAAAAAGTTAAGATAACAAAAAGAAAAAATGGTTCTCTCTCTCTCTCTCTCTCTCTCTAATTACCTGTTACTGAGAAAAGACTTTCAAGCTATGACTTCTTTATTACTTTTATTCAAAAGAATTCCAACAATAATACGATCTACCCTTACGCTTTATTTGGAAGTTCGTATGGCAATTTAAGTTTTTTTTATCAATTTTGTATAAAATTTTAGCACGTGTCATTGAATGTTGAATGCTTAGTAAAAATTTATAAAAATTAAAAAAAACTTATAAAAATGAGAAATTTTTGGTAAAAATTGATATATTTGATAAAAAAAAAGTTAAAAAATTTGGTAAAAATTATTATTTTTTTTTTGGGTGTGAAAGTTGATGAACCTTTGTGGACCCAAAATAAAAAAATAAAAAGTAAGATGAAATAAAATATATTAAATTTACTTTATTACTTTGATTAGTTTAGAAAAAAAAAGAAAATGAATAATATTTGTTCAAAAAATAAATATTTTTTTATCAACCATAAGAAATATTATATATAATTAACTTTTTTATTTTTTAATTCTCTCTTTCATTAACTAATTATTGATCCAAATATTATGAAGTACAGCCTTCTAACTCCATCTTTCGTCTTGTCTTTTGTCAACAAGCGTGTGTATATTTATGGCGCCTTAAAATTTGAATCATATTTAAATTTAATAATTATCACTAAAATATGTAAACATATGTCAACACAATATATATATATATATATATATGTATGTATGTATACGTATGAGAAAAAAAATGAGACAACATTACGAGACAAAAGACGACAAGTACACTACCGGTATAACGAGTGTCTTTTCTTATTGGTCTCTATTGGCAACAAAAATATAATAAGTGTTTATTAAAAAATTCTAATTTAATTAAATTAATCATCTTAATCATAAATTATTATTTTAGTAGCAATTAATTTTAATTTAATAAAGTAAATCGTTGTAATGTATTATTTATAAAAAAATAATTTTAATTTAATAAAATAAAACATTTTAACAAAATGCAATAAAATTTGACAAAGTGTTATATTTAGGGCCTAAAATTAATAGTGTTTGTGAAAAGGAGGGAAAAAAAGATGACAAAGTGTTGGGGGGGGGACCAAGCGTAAAAATTTCAAATAAGTTTTTACTTTTTAGGTTAACAAAAGAATAAAAACAAGTGTATCAGACATATTTTTGTTGTCAGTTTTCAAAAATTTGTAAACATTAATAAAAAAATAATCAACAAAAATGTTACCAAACATGATTAAAAATTAGAACTTTATCATCTTTAACAATTGCCCCTGTTACAATTACTGCCTTACCCTTCATTCATATTCAGAGGCAAAATATACACACACACACATATATAGAATTTTGCATAATTTCCATTTATTAATAATTGTTTAAACCAACAGTGTTGCTTCCTTTGCTGAATCAAAGGTACTCTTTTACCATACAAGTTATCGATGCAATGCAGTGCAGTGCAAAGATTTAAAATATATATATATATATAAATCAGAATATATAATTGGTAGGAAATTACCGTAGCAGTAGTATCTGTTAGATGCTTTCATCTCCTTTGGAAGCTGAAGGATTTTATTGCAAAAGCGAAAGTCACTGCAAAGAGCAGACAGAAGCCAACCACCACAAGGGCAGCCATCCTCAGTAACTCATGCCTGTACCCAAATTGATCTTCTAGTAACTGTTTTGCCGGCATTGTCTGAATTCCATCGGAGAGCTTCACTGGCTCTTCCATGTCTCCATATTGGGACGCCAGAAGTCCGTACAAACTCCAGGCTATTGGGTTTGCCCAATAATACCATCTCCACCAAATAGGGATCCTCTGAACATTGGGAAAAAAGATTTAATTTCAGTTACAACCCAAACAGTGCAAATCGTTAATGGTAAGTATTGTGGATGTTGGATTAAAAGAAAAGGAGAAGGGAAGTTAAAAAAGGGAGGCCGTCATTGGTTTCAATGTCAGATCGGTAACGTTGAGATTAGGAGCCAAATGCATTCATGCTAAACGGAAGAGCTAGGAAAGTAACATAAAATAAAAATAAAACTAAAAAACTAACTTTTTAATAGTTAGCCAGTAACCAACTACAAAAAAAAGCTAGTTTTTTTTTCCTCCCCCCAAACTAAGCCTTAGAGGAATGACTGAACAGTCTCACAAGGTTTAGCATGCTACACTACAAGAATTGCACTAAAGGAAATGCTTACATTCTAAAGTGTATATAACTTTCCTTTTTTTTTTTTAATTTTTTTTCCTGGTATGTAGGAGGCAGAGGCCTGGGCGATGAGGTGAGAGTCAAATTCATAACTTAAGCCCCATGTGAGGGGCCGCTCTCACCACAGGTTGTCCCCTCTTCTCTTTTAGAAAGTATTTGGTTTATCAAAAAAAACTCCACTTATATTAACTTTTTTCCAACTTTCTCTAATCAAATTTCGTCATGTGTCACTTTTACACCAATTTTTTTTTTGTAAAAGTTGGATGTTGACCATCGAAACACTACCCTAATTGTGTATATATTAACGTTAGTAGTCTGATAAAGGGAACATAGACCATTACTGCAATTACATACCATGTGAGGAATCATGAATCCGCTGAAAAGGTTCCACGTCATATAAAACGGAGCGGTAAGGATTGCAGCGACGTTATGATTGGGCGTGACGGCGATAGTCATCATCCCGAAGAAGGTGAAGTACAGCAAGGTTAAATACATAAAGTACGAGTACCAAATAAACTTCAAAGGGCTGCACTCAAAAGAGGCCATGAAGTAGAAGATACCGCTGTAAATAACTGACTGCACAAACACGTAAGGGAACTCAACGATAACCTGCCCACAGAAGGTAACATTTGAGTGCTTGCCATTTGGAAACCGATACAACCCAAAGTTCTCAATGAACTAAAAAGCAAGAGAACAAAAGAAAAGGCAACAAAGGTTACCTGTGCAAAAGCAAATGATAGGGCTGAATACATCCCTGCTGCTCTTTCTCGATACGAAACAAACCTTTCAACATGCACAACGGGTTGCACAGCAGTGGCATTTGTGATTCCGATAAATAGGACTGCTGCATACATAGATCCCATTGCATTGAATATATCCTGCTGGGTGTCTCTGAGGAAACAAGTGCAACAGAAATGAGTGCAAAACCAACTAATAAGAGATCAAATATGAGAAAATATGTATACACGTGTAAGAGGAAGGGTGTAGATTTTCTTTCTTTTCCATGCTTGAGATACAAATGACAACTGAAGTTACTGCCGGCATACAGTTCTATTCTCAGGGAATCAAAATTTTCCACCATACAAGTCAATCATTACATTTTATTTTAACACAGCAGGTCCCAATCTTAGATTAAAGAGGATGGTTGCAATGGATTGACAGTCAGCTTAAAATATAGTCACTTCCTACGAACATGAAGCTATATGGTAGTTGGACCATTAAGAAATAATACTCTCACAAAATAAGTGTAACTAAATAAGAATGTTAAGATGAATATGTGATAGTATAAGAAAAGATAAGAAAGATAAATGCATATATCCAAAACAAAAGTTGAGACAGTACTGATAGAAGGGAAGTTTAAGAAAAGATTATTTAAAATAGTTTGTTCATATCCAGTATAAACTTAAAGGATGCACTAGTAAGGAAATTTGTTTGAAGTAGAACGTGTAAAAAAGATAAAAGATAGATTTAAGATTACATGAACTAAAATTGTAAAGAAATACCCAATTTTAAGTAACATCACATAAAACATTACCCTTGACAAAAATGAATGGAGGAAAATGATTCATGTAGTTGAACCCTACTAATTTGAGACTAAGACTCTATTGAGTTGAGTTGAGGTTTTTTAGTCTCAATAAATTCTAGATGAGAAAGTAATTTGGCTGGATGAACTTACACATCTAGTTTATACTTGTATTTATTATTATTACTACTATTATTTTTCCGTTTTCTGAACTGCTAGATATAATCAACCCCCTAGAGATTGATGATTTGAACCATGTCACCTTCAAATTCTGGCCTGGGGTAAAATGGGATACCACAAAGGGGCAATTCTCCTTAATGTCTGGGTTTTAAGCTCTCTTGATTAGTGAACTACATGCAAAATGGCTACTGAGATACAAGAAGCACGCACGCCGGCATCGGCAATGACAATGGTGAATGGAACAGTAGAGAGAAGTTTGAATTAGAAACCTTTTGGAACCAAATCTCCAGCATATTGTTCCGAACATCAATGATATGATGACTGTGTAGAAGAAGCGTACAGCAGTGTATTGTGGATTCCTCCAGTATGACAAGTTTTGCTTCCAAAGACATGCTAGAAACTGCGCAAAAAATGATCGAGAATATTTTGACGGGAAACTTAAATCCTTTCCATCCCTATTTGGTTTGCTTAACTCTTCCACAAGTTCTTTATTTTCCCTGAACCAGCAAAAATTGACATAAGAAGAAGCAAAAATTTGTTAAAATGGCAATTCTTCTGAAATAAAACAGAAAGATATACATACTGAAATAAAGTTGACTTATGATAAATGTCAGCAAAATCCACGCCAAGTCGAATTTCTTCGGAAGGAGAAGAGATCTCTAGAATCCAAGCAGCAGGATTATAGCCAGATCTGATCTTTGGAACTCCTTGAACTGCCTGAGAAAATAAAAGCATAAATTAATTAAGAGTGAGGGATATACTGAATAAAACTTTGTTATCACATTTCAAGAAGACACTCAAGATTAAGGAAGAACAAACCAACCTCAAAATACTGTATAAGCTTACAAGATCTGGTGCCCAGTGGACCTGCATATATAAGCTTCCCTCCACGTTTCATGAGTAGAAGCTGCGATAACATATAAAGCAGAAGATCAAATTGGATGGCAAACCGTGTGAGACTATCTAGAAGAACACCTATAAGAAGAAGGGTACTGATTAATTACACCTGCATAAATAGGTGGATTACAAACTCAAGATTGGGAGACCGGTTCAAAATTCCAGATATTTGAATAGTGTAAATTCCACGAGCCAACATGAAGAAACAATAAAATTGTAGAGAAGTGATTAATAAGTTTATTCCCACATTGTAAATTCTTCCATCAAAACATAAAATCCATCATAACTGCTGCCAACACATATAAAGTGCAATGTTATAAATTCCTCAGGTCTTTTACTGGATAAACCCTATTCAACAGTTTGAATGAAAATGATATTTGTACTACAGAAAGGATATATGGAATATAGATACAACCCCATGTGCCCTATGTCATGATAAACTATCTCAATCCATGGATCCATCCTAAATGGAAATTCATTGCGGCCCTCTCCTTCATTTCAATGGTTTATGCTTGTTCGTGGAAGTCAGATCAAATCATACCTTAAATGAAATTAAAGTTGATGCAACACTTAATATAATCATTTTGAAAAAAAATGCATAGGTCATCACTATATGCATATGCATGCACACCTGCATAGATGGACATACATAGCCAGACAACATAATTAAAAGACATTTTTGTGATTCATTTCGAATAGCTAATTTTAAAGCAAATCTTCGTTCTGCGAACAAATGGTGAATTTTCTCTTCAAACTTCAGCCAAATCTGTTGGCGTCCACAGTTTTAGCTAACATCAGAAATAGTTTATCTCAACGTTTCTAATCATCAGGTTTCTTTTTATCAGAACTTCTGATACATCTGATGAAATATTGTTTTAGATGTTGACACAAAAACAATCAATTACTTGAACAGTCTTTTCTTTTTTTGTTTTGAGATTATTCCTCTAAACTTTGACCAGAATTTGGCTATATCTTCATCATCAAGGTTTGGCTTCGATTTAATCAGGGACCACAATTTTGTTCATAGGTTTTCAGCCTATTCATATTTGAACTAGTTAAACTGTGTGCTTGAGAGTTGAGAGAGAAATAAAATTCCACTCCCAAGAGAATATCACTAGGAATTAGAAATAAACCTCATCAAAGGATTCAAAGATATCAATGCTGGGCTGGTGAATTGTGCAAACAATTGTCTGCCCAGTGTTGACAATATTCCTCACAGTTCTCATGACAATAGCAGCAGATCTGGCATCCAGTCCTGAAGTGGGTTCATCCATGAAGACAATGGAAGGATTGGCAACAAGCTCAACAGCAATAGTCAGTCTTTTTCTTTGCTCTGTTGACAACCCATTCACGGCTGGTAAACCGACTAAAGCTTCACTTAATGGAGTGAGCTCAACAAGTTCCATTATTTCATCCACAAAAGCCTGTGGAGTGATAATAGTCAATCTATTAGCCAAGTGCAGAAAGCTGAAAAAGAAAAATCAAGTTAATTACCTGTTGTGTTTCCGAATTAACATGAGAAGGTAACCGTAGCCAAGCAGAAAATACAAGTGACTCACGAACCGTCAAACATGGGGAATGAATGTCATTCTGTTCGCAATAGCCAGATATCCTTGCAAATGTTTCTTGCTTTTTAGGATACCCAGAAATATAAATGCTCCCTTCAACTATTCCACCAGTTTTTCTACCAGCTAAAACATCCATTAGAGTAGTTTTACCAGCACCACTGACACCAACCAAAGCAGTAAGCACACCTGGTCGAAATGCTCCAGTAACATTAACCAACAACTGCCGTCTGTCTGCAAGTACACCCTGCTTCTTCAATTCCTGATACAATATGAACAAGTGCAGGAACAAAGAATGTCTCAGGAAGATAACTCAGGGCATTAGACAACACAAAAGAGACAAAAGCTGATATACCACAGGGACATCGACATAATAACTAAGATTGCTGAAAGACATGGAAAGAGGTTGAAATGGAAGAACCATGCCTCTCGGCTTTTTAATGCCTCTTCCTGCAACAAGATGAGATCAAAGAAAATATTTAAAACATCTAAGTTAACTTAAGAGAATCAATATAAAAGATTGAAGCTTCCAGACATACCCCTGAATGAGTGTGAATGTTGTAAAAAGTTTCCCAGCTCAATAACTGCACATTCATTCTGTGTTCTCTTCATTTTTTCTTGGGGCTCTTTCTTAGAAACAACAGCTTGATGACTTCCAAGGGCTGAATAAAATAAGAAAGAAGGATTTGACTTATTTCCTTAAGTTATATTGACAGGGAATTCAAGCCAGAGTATCATGTGTTTTGGAAGGACAATTTTAGGCACAGGTCATGGGAATTCCCACAGGCTTTGATGTTTCCGTAGCTACTACAGAATTAGTTCTTAAGTAAAATATATGAGAGTATTTGATTAGACGCTACAAGCATAACCATGCCAAGCTTAGTTTAGCATCAGAAGTCATAAATGGGTTACATAGAACATGGGTTTACTCTCTGAAAAGACAGCGTAGTGTTATACCGAGAAAGCTTGACATCCTTGAGAGAGAGAGAGCTTGGCATGACTATAAACGTTAGGGACTTCCAATTTGTATCAAGACTCCTGCTTTTTATGGAATGAACTAAGGCATATAAACTGCCTATATTCTAAATACGAAATACAACAGTATGACCTTTAACTAAAAATGAAAAAATTCCTTAAAAGGGCCATTCCTCAGTGCTGAACCCCTAATCCTGGATTGACTTTTCTATCTACAAAACAGTCCATTAAGAAATATTTCTGGGTTTAGGACTTACGGTTGAGGTAAGTCAAAGAAATTGTGAACAGGATGTTGAAGAAAATTGTATAGCCAAGCAAAGCACCAACTCCAATCCAAAACCAATAGTTCTCAGGAAATAAACTGCGGGCCTTGAGTAACATCTCACCCAAAGACAAAGTTGTGTAGTTCCCAGCACTCTACATAACATAAAAACAGAAACAAAGTTAAAAGAAGAAAGGAAGAACCAAAATAAGTACCAATTATAAAAGGGCAACCTGAGGCTCCCATATTGTGGGGTATGGAGAGGGTTAAATGAACGCAGTCTTACTTGAAAAGACATTGTCTCCAGAAAATGAGTTCCAATTATCACATAACAAATCAACAGCCATATTACAGATGCCAGGCTGGTGATCAGTTGTTAAAGAACATCGATTAAATAAAGTTTGCTTAAAAGTAGCTTGTATTACTCAATGACATTACTAAATATGCAACATAAATTGTCCTCGAGCTCAAGTTTTTAGATCAGTTATGAAAGATGCCAACCAGGCTGGTTAAGTGACTCATTGTTATTGAGCCAAGCTCAAGCTTAGTCAAAATAACCCTAGGAAAGCAATTGGGTGGGCCTAAGAACATGAGCCATATCATATTCTAGAATCATTTATTTCCAGGGATAGAACAGCGCTACTTTATTACAGTTGTAAGTTCCCAAACATTCGTTGCTGATAGAGAAGACCATAGGGGGGACCCTAAGAGTTAGAATTCTTCTTATTCTGTAACTGTATTACCTCATGTAGAATCTGATTCTGAGCTGGAAATTTCTAGAAATTATTATATAGGAATTTCCGCACCGGAAATCTCTAGTTAATTGCATGTATTGAAAAGGTTCTTTATACAAGGAATTCCCGATGTCTCCAAATACTGTAGACAGTGTACAATTGGGTTAAGTTTTATTTTATCAGCAAGCCTGAGTATTATGAAAGTAGTTATAGTAAACCATCCTACCCAAAAAGTAATACTAATTATATTACCTTATCCCACGAATGCCCAAGAAATTCATTCACAGAAGCTGCATTTTGAGCATACATTAAAGGGGAAAACCAGTAACCCCAGGTCCACCAAGAAGGAATGCTGTCTGCCATGGTAATAAAGTTTTAGTGCATAAACTAAGTGATGTTAAACTGGTAAGCACCCAGAAGTTCTAAGACTAACCTCTTGAGAGTATAAATCCTCCAAGAGCCATGACAACCAACATTGCAAATGATCCAAAGGTATTGGCAACTATCATATTGCGGCCAAAGGATGCCATCACGCGGAAAAGACCTATTGACATCTGGTGCAGAAAGAAATATACCATAAACTGCCGAAGGCATCTGCAGAACATTAAGCAAGAGAATTAAACACGTGTTAATTGACTCCCAAATGAAAAATTAACATTGAAGGATAATGAACATCTAAGCGAAAGAAAAATATGACCTAGTTATTTGAGGGTCAAACCCAACCACATAGTATGTAGCTGCCACCCAGATAAAAGATTCCACCAGTGAAAATGGAATGCTCAATATCCACGAAGGAAGAGTATAAACCCAGCATGGGTAGAAGCACAAATCCCTGTGTTTGTACAGAACAGGAAGTTTTGCTATCAACATTGGGACCTCCATGAAGCCATTGAAAAGAACCATAACCATCGCAAAGTAGAGTGCACCTAGATAGACTCCTCCATCAACCAATGTACTATGATGCATCATTGTTCGGAAAAATACAGTCATCATGATCACAATAATGAGCAGAAGCTGCAAAACATTAGAATGCTCCTGTATCAGCATTTATAACCATTCTAGAGGAGGTATGCATGTTTCAATTCAGAAAACTTGTTTCATGACAAGAAAGCAAACTTGGTTCACAGCAAGGCATCATTATACACACCAACAATGAACGGTTTCATCTGCATAGGCTATAGTTTGTAGTGATAATAACTGTGCTAGAATGGTACCTGTATGAATTTAAAGATATATACAAATGAATTCCGTTTTATCAGCAACATCTGCCAGGAAAAGCTGACCTTGAGAAGCTCTGTCCTCTTCACACCATAGGTAGAAGTTGACAAAGCTTCCGGATGATTAAAACGTCTATCAAAGGGAACAGCCAGATCTTGTGACAAAGCATTGCCAACCCAAAATGACTGAAAAGCTTCTGCAATCTTCACTGCAGGTATATACTCATACTGGCTACCACGGACCCAATACTGCTCTTGATCTTTCTCTGATAAAACCTGTTATTAATATAAATGAAGAAAGGGGGGGGGGGGGAGTAAACTTAAGATTGTACCTTAATAAAAATAAGTTCAAGCGTAAAACTCTACACCTACTTCTAGTAAGTAAGCACAAAATTCCCCACATACTTCTTGCAAAAAATCGGCCACATTTTTTCTATCTGGACAAAGGAACCCGATATCTGCAAAAAATCCAAGAGCAGCCTCACGGGGTCCCTGATATACAATATGCCCCTCGCATAGAAGAATAATATCGTCAAAAAGCTCGTAAGTCTCAGGATCTGGTTGTAGAAGGGAAACAACAGTGGTCCCATCAAGAGCCTGAGTTGCATATCTAAGATATTTGATTATTTGATGGGTAGATGAACTATCAAGTCCAGTTGATATCTCATCCATGAAAAGAACTCTAGATGCACCAATGAGCAATTCACCTGCCAAAAACAATTTGCATCCATTGAAATCCCGGTTCAGATATTCATGCCTGTAAAATAAGCTAGAGTATATCAATCAAAGCAATGGAGACTAGTTACCAGTAGTAAGCCGCTTCTTTTGCCCCCCTGAGATTCCTTTAATCATTTCATCCCCCACCAATGTGTCCGCACAAACATCTAATCCTAAGATCTTTGTAAAAATTATTCAGGAGGATTTTAAACAAAATGCACAAAACATTTACATGCATTAACATTGCAATTATACATTCTATGACAGTTTCATAAATAGAATAACTACTCTGAAAAAAAAAATGCAATCCAATTTTGTATCAATAGCTTTATGTGCAATAGGAAGAATGAGAGTCCTAAATTGCCTTTGGGTATGGCAAAGGGGAAGTTCCAATGGAAGAATATTATATAAAGAAACTACAACTGTTAGTTAAGTGGTTTGCAAAATAGAATTATAGAAAGATTACACCAGCAGAAGCCTAGCCATAAAGATATAATTTTCCACAAGTCCACAGAAATACAAAATTTACAACAACCAATGGTACCTTCATAATGTAATCCACAACGAGACCTGTCTTCTGTTCTTCAAGAGCTAATGCCTAAAGATGGAAAAATTTTATTTTCTTATCACAACAGAGGCTGGGCTCTTTAATGGCAGCACCACATGTGCACGCACATACCTTAATAAATATATCAAGATCTTCATCAGGGATTATCCTTCTTTCTTTCTCTCTTTTTAGAAGTTCCAAAAGCATATCTTCACCAGTGCTCCACATTTCACGGAAAATATTGCAATGACAGACACTATTAGAAACAAATAAAGAAAAGGCAAGCTAAAAAGCTGTTCCAAAACTTACCATGCTTAAATCCAACACCTTGACATTGTCTGGAGAAATCAAGTGTGTCTCTTACAGTCATCTCTGCCATATGCGAGTCTTGCTGGCTGACATAAGCAGAAGTCCTTTGAGGAACAAACTCCTTTAGATCATGTCCATTGTATGTAATTTTCCCTGACATCTTAAAAGTAACTCAACTGAATTAATGAGAAATAAACCAAAGAACTCGGAATGAGTATACTAACATGTTTATACAAATTAAACACTACAACTTGCTGCTGCTCTTATGTGACAGTCCATATGCATGGAACTTCCATCCCATTTTTTCCTGTAAACCCAAGCCCATCCGCCCCGCCCCAAAGAAAAAAAGCTATTCAACTATATAAGTTCTATACATGATTTCTCTAATCACTCTGCCTGAATGATCCATGGTCATAAATTTTAGTATCAGTTCTTATATTAGTAACAATCGATCAGCTTCATTAGATTGTAAGCAACAAAATATCTTCATTTGTACATGCATGCATACTGGTACCAAAAGGACAACTTATTGTAGTCTAAAGACTAGAGGCTTTCCAAACACATTCACCCTTACTTTGACTTTAAAGATTATAAGCAGGGATTTAACAGTAAGCATCCTGAACAAAATATTGATACCTGCAAACCAGGCACATGACGTCCAGCAAGGGCCAAAAGCATTGTTGTCTTACCCGAGCTCGGAGGACCCAAAAGTAAAGTCAATCTACAAAGCAAAACTCTAAGCAGTTAAAGAAACTTGTGCATTCAAAACATGGTTTATTCAAGTTTAAACTCAATTTCCCCCCCTCCCAAAAGGGAAAAAGGTTGAAGCTCCACCTGGAAGGCCTAATAATACCACTGATGTTGTTTAAGATTGACAACTTCTTTTTTCTGCCTGGGAAAATCCTCAACTGCCCCAAGAAAGCCTTTTCCGCATATTTTAGAACGAGAAACATAGTGAGGATATCATAATACAGAATGAGACCACAGTTGGAAAATGAAGGACCAAAAAATAGAAAACTTACCTCAGTCATGTTAAAAATGACATTGGGAATAGTGGGTAGTGCTCTGCTTCCAACATGAACAAAGGCATCCACCTTCAGTTCCTGGAATCGAACCTCAACTTTTGGGAATGCCAAATCAACTCTGCATTTTAAAAAATAAATAAATGTGTAGACACATAAAAACAGGTCATGCCATAAATATGTAGGTCCAAAAAAAAAAAAAAGGGAAAAGGAGATGGGAAAATGAGGCATTAAACTAAAATTCAATGCAGTTCATAAATTTGAAACAGTGCTTGCCAACCCAAAGAAAGAAGGCAAACCAAAAGCATAGGGCACAAGCTATTAAACATAAGAAGGCTCAGTGTGTTATCAGCATTCGAACACTTGATGTTTCAAAGGCAGCCTCAAGGCACCGGACACACAAAAATATAGAGTCTGGTTACTCAAATATACACTTTGTTGTGAACATCGATTTTTTCATCGATTTTTGTGGGAATGGGCAGAAAGAGGGTTTAAAAGCCTCTGGAAAAAAATACCCAAAAAAAAAAAAAGGAGGAAGAAGCTAAATCAACTTCTCAATCATCAGAAATTTTATGGTAAGGATACCATTTTCTAACATCAAATCACTCCATGTTTTGACCTTAATAATGGGAGAATACAGACCTAATCATCATTGATGTATCTCCACAATATAGAACATACTTATCACATCAAAAAAATGAGAATAATTTTAGGGAAAATTACAATTTACCGGTTCAATAATGTCTCAGGAATTTTTATTTTTATTTTTTGATAAAGTTGGCTGGACGCCCATAAACCTTCTGCGTGAGATTCGACCACTGGGAGGAAACCAAGGCCGGGTCAGCTGAGCTAACGCTCATCAACACCCTCAAACTCATTTGGTGGCACTGATATTGTTTTGGTGAAATGATGCTATTAGTTTTTCATCAGAACTAACAGAGTTTCTTCTCAACCTCGTTTCTCCTACCTTACCCTCTCGGGCAAGGTCGCCGGCACTGGTGGCTACCCCTCCATTCCATGCCACCCGCCGCCGCCGCGACCCACCCTCATTCTATGGCCTTTCTCTTGGAGTTCGTTCAAATTTCTGAGAACTCAGCTGCCCGCCCGTCGACGCTAATCAACGGCTGGTTTCTTCAGTTCAGATACGGTGGTTAGTGGTGACCATCGTGAACTTTCTCCAGCGAATACAGAAATGTAACCCATAAAAAAAAAAAAAATACTGAGAAATTCGATGGAATTTTGCAATTCCTTCCACCTTTCAACCGGTCGTATCAGACATGGGGGTCGAGGCTTTGATTGGTTTAAAATAGGATAAATTACACCTAATTACCTTAATATTTGATTAATTATATTTAAAATATCTGAATATTTGGAGTTTACAAATATCTTTTATTTTAAAATATTACTGATTTCGACCGCTTTCCATTAATTTTCTGTTAAGTTTTCGTTGGAATTTTAAAAAATAAGATAGTGTTCTAATTTTACCCTTGCTTTAATTTTTTCATATATTAATACATACAAGTATATATATATAGCAGTAGGCGGTCAAAACATCCCCGCCCCGGCCGTGACTGTTGGAATTCTGGCACCATTTGGCGTCTTCGTCGATAGCTCCTTCTCGCCGCTCTCTTCTTCACTTATCGATTTCCAATTTGTTGTCAGTGATTTCTTGAACCAATCGGCTTCCATGAGCCTCGACGTCGTGATTCGAGTATTCGAGTTTGGGTCTAGTAGTCCGGTCACAATCGGGCGAGAATCCAACGAAACCACGACTGACGTATTGGCGGTGAGAGGGTACGACGGAGCATTTGACAGCACTACTTTAGCCTGAGGGAATAAGGTCTTCTAAAATTGGATGGCGCTAATATTTAAAGGGAATGATTTTGAGAGGGGTATAAGGTAAGAGGGAATATTATTTTTAAAGAATTGGCTTACTTGGTTTGAATGTTTTATAAATAAGAAGGAGTGAATGATGGAAAAATTAGTCAAATGACTCTTTTACTCTTGTTGTGTCCTAAACTTAGTTACCCATTAAATTAAATATTAAATTGTAAAATCTACTTTATTTAATTATTTTTAGATAATTTGAAGCTATATTATTTATTTCATTGAAAGTTTAATTTTTTATTAATTTATTTAAAGTATTTTTTTTAAATATGTACTTTTGAATGGTTGATTATTATTATTATTTTTAATTATATTTTTTTAGACTTGTTGACCTATCTTTAATCAAGTGAACAATACTGTTAACAAGGGATAGAAACATCAAAAAACAAGAGTTTAAAGTTGAATAATTTTTAGTTAGCCCTGAGGGTACCCGAAAATTATTAGAAAGATGACCAAATATGTGAGAAAATGAAAGGAGGAGAAACAAAGAGAGGAGAGGGAATGGAGTTACCAAACTAAAGCAAAACTCTGAGACCCACACTTATGATCCGATATAAGTTTTAGAGGGGGGCTTTTGGATGCATTCAATCGGGGCCTTAAGGTGAATACAAAAAAGCAACAGCGATAGTTAGGATCCATTTGGCACAACAAAAAATTCTGAAAAACACTGAAAATTTTTAAAATTTTTTAATACATTTTGCACTCCTCATATTTCGTAAAATTTCTATAAAATTATATATATCTACACATCCTAAAAAATTTTTACAAATCTCAATAAAATTTTTTAATATACCCAAATAATATTTCACAAACCTTAATAATTTTTTTTTACAAATTCTAAAAATTTTTTAACCATTTTCAATAAATTCTGACATAAAACTGGTCTTATGGAACAAAAAAAAATTATTCAGATAGTTTCTCTCTCCAAAAAACTAACGCAAACATAAAAAAAGTTTACTATTCATCTCTTAAAAATGTAATTTTGTGATTGTGCGCTAAATACGAAAAAATTTTTCAAATCATATTTTTCGCACTTTTTTTTTATTGTATCAAACAGACCCTTAACCCCCAAAAAAATAAAAAAATTAAAAAAAATAATAGAAGCCTAACTCTAATCTCCAAGCAATGACTTCAACTCCACAACTGACATCTTAATATTTTGGATCTCTTCCAGACATGAATCCCACCTTATGATCCCTACTAGTTGCCTCTTCTTCTCAGTGGCTACAATTTCTTTGGGAGGGTTCTATTTTCTCAAGCGACCCACATAACCTGATAATTTCTGCAGAATTTAAAAGCTTCTCTTGTGCTCCGTTCAACTTCTTCAATTTAAGCAAATCTAAATCTTCGGACACCTTTATCGTGGTGAGATTCAATGACTCTTCCAAATTAGAATCATTTTCAACACCAACCTCATTTTCTCCATCTACCTGATAAGCTTCATGGCATAAACTGGACCCATCTTGTGCACCCATGCTACGAAAAACAATATCCTCTACTAACATCTCACCTTCGTCTGATAAGGCAGGTTTCCCTAACTTAGGACTTTCCTCGGCAACTTGTATACATGGCCCTGAATTTGGAGGTTCATCTACCTTGCAACACTTCGTTTAGGAATTTTCAGAATGTTGACAGGAAGCATCTTGTGTGATCAATTCATGAAAATCCAACCCATCCAATGAAACCTCTCTCCTTCATCAGATCTAGCAAATTTCAATAACTCGATACTTTCTTCACCATCCAATACATATGACCCCAAAAAAGTAGTTTCCTCCGTCAAAGGTTTTGGCTCTGGAGAAACAGGAAGAAGAGAGAGAAAGGGGGCATTCATAAATCCAGGGCTGGGGATGTTCACAGATCCGACGGTAGGTGCAATGGCGTTCACAGATCCGACGGTGGTGGCATTCATATATATGTATTGTGTGTATATATTTTATGGTAGAGAGAGAAAGGGAGAAGGAAAGGGTTTACGTGTGATTAATTAATTAAATTAGAGCTAAATATGTCTCTATAATAAAAATTTTAACGTTGTCAGGTTCAAACTAAGAGGGAAAAGTCAGGAGTTAATAACATTTTAAAATAAGAAAATATTTATTAATTTTAAATATTAAAAAGTATTAAGTGTAATTATCTAAATATTAAGAAAATTTAAATGTAATTTAACTTTATTAATAATAATAATAAATGCAATTTTTTTAGTAACTTCTTTTCAGTTTATATTATTTTTCACTGAAATTTAATTTTTTAGAAAATTATAATTTTTTGATTTATTAATCATATTCGTAAATAGAAAAATAAAAAAAAATTACATTAGTGTAAATAAAAGTCATCTGTCTAAAAAAAAAAAAAACAATAAAAAGTTAATTTTTTTTATTATCGAATAACTTTTTGAATTACAAAAAAGTATTCAGAATATTTTACCATTATACCCTTACTAAAACATTTAATTTAATTTTATTAGTTTCATTACATATTCACATGCTGGTTAACTAACTCATACATCGATCTTTACCTTTTATTTTATTTCCTTAATTTAATTAAATTAGTAATTCATTTTTAATTTTTCATTTCTTTACTTTCTCTCTTTTGGAACATTTATTGTCCATCCAATCTAACCCACCACCATATCTTATAATATTTTTCAATCATAGCTTATCTAAAACTTCGTTTAGAGCTCTAAAATTTCATAAAAATTTTAAAAAAATTTTAATTTTCTTTCAATTAGATTTTACCGTGTGTCACTTTTGACACCAACTTTTATTTTTTTTTTTAATTTTTTCAGAACTCCAAACACCACTTAATTAACCATCATCAAATAAAAAATAATCACATTGCAATAATTATATATAATTATCATCTTATGAATTTATGACCATCCTTAATTTTTTTACTTCCAAAATAAATCCAAATTTAACACTCTGTTTGGAATGGTGGATTTGATAGGATTTTATTTCATTTGATAAGAATTCTCATCAATTCTTATATTTGAAACTAAAATAAAATTTTATGAATTAGATTTGATTTTATTTCATAATTTAAATTGTGGGATTTGTATAGAATTTAAAATTCAATCCAAAATAATAGGATTTGATGAGAATTTATTATTCTTTAAGCAATCTATTTAAGTAAGTAAATAAATTTATCATTTTATATCATATTTATCATATTTTTTACTTCCTATTCACATAGTCAAACTTAGTATTTCACTTAAACCAAATCAATTCAATTCTTAAATTTAAAATGTGTTCCGAATATAAATTTTATTTACCAAATGAAATCAAATCAATTCTCTATTTTAAAATGAAATCAATTCTAATAGTAGAATGTTTCCAAATAGAGCGTAAGAGAGAGAAAGAGAGGAATTGTTTTATGTGATAGTCCTTTTTCAATAATTTTTTTTTAGATTAATTTATAGTGTGTTACGCTTATTTCAATGCTAAAATTATAGGAATTAGTAGACACATTATGTGACGATTATATAAATAATTTTTTCGATATATCGAGGGAGAGAATTATAAAAGAGTAAATATATTATATTTATGTTCGTTAATAAAAATTTCTTATCGGAACTACTCTCCTTATCAATCTAGAATTTGAAAGCAACCCTGCTGAGCACAAAGAAGAAGAAGGTTATGGCTAAATAGGGGGTCTCCGATCAGATAATCCTCCGATAGTAAAAACAGTAGAGGCTTCAGAAGTGTAAGGAATGTAAAGTAAAAAGAGAAGTATTAGGTTGATAATAGATAAAGTACTTGAGTTTTGAAGCAAAGTGTTGTATTTATAGTTATTCAATATGAATAAATTAATAAGTAAATAATTTGATTGTAATTATTGTGTATCTCGTGTGTATATATTAAAGTACGCAATAATCTTTCCTCTTTTAAATGCCTTTCATTTTATATTTAATACCTTCTATCTTGCATTTAATGCTCATGGGCGAAGTGGGTGTTTGAGTGGACTAAATTTGTCATCTGAATGCCGAAATGTCACATCTATCTGCCTACTATTTGTAAAGAGTCGAACTAATTAAGTTAATTTTTAAATAATAAATTCAGTTCATTTATTATCATTTTACATTTGTCATTAAAATCACTCCAATTTGGTTTTAAAACTGATTGAACCCAATTTTAGTTATCTTCTAATTATTCAATCCTATCGAGCACTTTTTCACGTTCGGCAGCGCACCACGTGTTTAGGATATTTTTGTACTGATAATTTATTTTAATATTAAAATTATAGAGGTAGTTGTACTGTGTCATGATTTTTATAGAGGTCATGACCGTTATTGATAAATTCGGGGTACATATGAAGGTAGCTAGAAAATTACAAAAGGATGATTGGGAACCAAAAGAACATGAAATGTAAAATTAGCACCCAAAAAATAGTATCAAATACGTACATAGATATGCTAGAGGTATCCAATGCTTAAAGGTAGACTTGCTAATACCAACCCACGTAGGATAACTATCATTTAAGTATTAGCAGAATTGTAATTTAAATATATATTCTCCTCTTTCCTTTTTTACGTTTTTCGAAAAGTAGAATCATCCACATCCTTAGCACCACCAACCAATTATAAACAAACAAAAGAGAAGAACTTAAAAAAGAAATGCTATACAAAAAAAAATATATATATATATATATTTAGCAATGTGAGGGGATGGGAATCAATTCACTTACGCATCGAATCTGTGTCTGATTCTGGAGAAGAAGGTCTCCATATCTTCATTAGCTGCATTTACCAACTTTTCCACCACGGAATTTTTCACTTCAACTTGGAGCTTACCCACGTCCACCAGCGACACTTCTCCCGCCTCATTCCGGAAAAACGACGTCCGGACCTGGACATACGTCGGAGATCTCTGCAGCGCGGCCCACCGGAGAGCCTTCACCTCCTCCTCCTCTTCCGCCGCTCGGTTTTCACTTGTTCTCGCAAACATGGTCTCAGAAGAGTTCCACGTTAATTCTAGGGTGGGGGAGAGAGAGAGAGAGAGCGATATAAAGAGAGAAAAAGTAGAGGGAGCTAGGTTAAGTACCAGATGGGATTTAATTAAAAAAGAGTTTGAAGGTGATGGGGGTGAGAGTGAGAGTGAGGCAGCTGAGCTGCAGCTTTGGCGACGAGACAGAAGGGATTGGATGCTTCCATTCAACAACTTTGCAGGCTCTCCAGGTTGGCGTGGCCTCTACATTAAAGTTACCCCGTAACAAGGTCGGGTTATTTTTATTTATTTATTTTATTTTTTTATGTGATTCCTTGAGTATGCCATTTGTATTCACAAAAATACTTAAAAAAAAAAAATTTAACGTCCAAATAAAAAAAAAATAGCTGTTTTCAAATAAACTGAATTTTTTCATTTGTACATAATTTTTTTTTTTCAAAAAAATGTCAAAATGTGGTGAAAAAGTAAAAAGAAAGTCATATAAAATAGAAAATGGAAAGAAAATAAAAAAAAGTTAACTAGTTTCAAGGTAGCTAGCCAAATTAATGACTAATTAACACACACACACTCTCTCTCTCTCCGCATGTGTGTGAATGGCATAATTTTAAAATTAATGACTAGTTAACTTTCTCTCTCTCTCTCTCTCTGTGTCTCTGTGTGTGTGCATGTGTGTAAATGGCATAATTTTAAAATCGTTTGTTATTTTACGTAACATTTTCAGACTATTTTGATTTAATTACAATTTTTTTTATTTTTTCATTATATTTATTATTTTTTATTATCATTATACTCACTGCTATCATTTTTTAAAATCATAGTGCATGGAATATCCTCAATGTGCATGGATGAGAGAGTGAGAGCACACAAATTAGTTGGGAATTAAGAAATTTAGGAGAGACTTTGGAAGAGATTATTGTGTCATGGTAGTTAAGTAGTTGGGAAACAATGGCTTTTTTTTTAATTTCATTTTGAATGCTAGTCAAGTGGTTTGGTAACCTTTTTCTTCCATGCAGATTGAAAATTTTGAACTTCCCACACCCGTATTGTGGTTGGTGGAAATTAATTTCTATTGTATGTTTTTTTTTAATAAAATAATGTGGTATCATTTTTATATATAATTAAAAGATGTATGTCCATTAAAAACGTATGTGAGATCTGCTCATACTCAATCATATATTTTAGGATTTAAATTTATTTTTATCTTATTTGAAATAGATAATTGAAAATTTTTCAAGCTCATTTATGTTTCCTTTAAGCGTCAAAATATAATTTTATTATTTATATATTATAAAAAGTTAAAAAGAATATAAAAGTAAAATTATTTATACAATGTACAAATGTTAAATCATAAATATATTGTTTGCTACGTTATGCCGTGGATGGTGCAATTTTTTTACTTTAGTTATTTTTAATTGTGTAAATTGTGAAAAAATTATAAAATAAATAGTTAAAAATAATTTATGAATTAAGTGAGGTTAATTAGCCCATTTTGGTATTTAAAGATTAATATAGAGTGAGCATAGAATACAAATATAGGGTGCGTTTGAAGTGACGAAAAGCAAAATAAAATGAAATAAGTTGTGGGTTTGTAATTCATGCAGTGAGATAAAAATGAATAACTTTTAGACTGTGTTTGTTTGAGGGGTTGGATGATGGGGGATAAATAATACCGTGGGGTCCACAAATGGGATTGGATAAAAGATGGGATTAATTTTTGATGTGGAATTATTTTTTTGGTGTTTGGTTGGTGAGATATAAAGTGGGATAAAAAGTATGATTTGATATATGATGTGATAAGAAATAATTTTTGACATTTGGATCTTGGCGGGAAACAAATCCGGAGATGGCCATTTCCCTCACAATTCATCCAATCCGTGAGACCCACAGATTAAACAAAAACCAAAACAAACACCTCACAAGGTGGGTCCCACGGATAACTAATCCAATCCCTCATCTCTAATCCACCAAACAAACATAGCCTTAGGGTATTTTTGTTTGAGGGGATTGGATGATAGGGAACAAGTAATACCATGGGATAATATATGGGATTGGATAAAAGATTGGATTAATTTTTTATGTAGGATTATTTATTTGGTGTTTGGTTAGTGGGATATAAAGTGGGATAAAATATGTGATTTAATATGTGATATGATAGAAAATAATTTTGGACCTTTAGATTTTGGAGGGAAGCAATCCGACGAGGGGGGATTAATAATACCCAACCCCCCGGGATTATTCATCTCCCAAAACTCCTCACTAACACTCCAATCCATGGTCCCACGGATTAACAAAAAAAACCAAACAAACACCTCATCGCTGTGGGACCCACGGATGAGTTCTCCAATCCGGCCATATAATCCGGGTATCAAACACGGTCTTAGAGTTTTTCAGTATTTTTTTATCGTTTTTCAGAATTTTTTGTCACCCCAAACAGAACATAGTGTGCTTAAGATCGTCACCGTAAACCTAAATGATTGAGCTCAACTCGTTAAATATCTAAAAAAATATATATATATAGATAAATTCGACCTATATATATTACACGTATATTTAATTATAGATAAAATATTAAAAGAATCCACACCCTTATCAACTTAAGTTAAGTAATATTCAAATTTGATTCGTTTACTAAATTAACGAATTTAACTTTTATATTAAAGTTTAAATAATTTATTAAATAAACAAACCGAGGGGAGTCGTTAACCAACCAAAGTTACCAAACCTAGATGTTTTTCTTCCTCAAAACGTTCCTGGTTGAGTGGCCGATGGATGGAATTAGCATCCTGTTGTTTTGGTGGCATCGCTTTCAGTTCGTAACTAAAATGGCAGCAAATAGGACTGAGCAGTAAATACCACCTTAATTAGCGGCTCGTTATGAAGGCCAGCTCCTCTCCTCTCTATTCGCCCATACCAATGAAGGAGCATATGCAAGGCTTACAATTTGTTGATTTTTTTTTTTTTTTTAATATTAAGGATCTAGTTGCCCTAAACTTAAAAAAAAAAAAAAAAAAAAGTTACATAAAAATATTACAAATTGATGAACCTAATCTTTAAAATTCTCAGTAAATAAATTTAAATTTTTTTTTGATAAACTCTAAAATCTCTTTTATGTTTGATGTTCATCTTTAATACTCATATCTCTCTCTATAAGGAGTGAAACTAAATAAAAAAATAATAATAGGTGATACATGTGACTCGAGATAATAATGATCTAATCAATCCTGGATCCCAGGAAACTATCAACCTGGATCCCAGGAAACTATCATTCCTTTTAAGTTTTATAAAAATTTTAGAGATTTAAGATGCGTTTGGAGTAACAATAAGTGAGATAAATTGTAGGTTCATAATTCGTGCAGTAAAATAAAAAGTAAATAACTCTTAAAGTTTTTCAGTATTTTTCACATTTTTTCAGAATTTTTTGTCAATCCAAATGGAGCCTCTAGTGTAATTTAAGTAGAAATTTTAAATACCTCTTAAGCCTCCTCTGAAATTTTAATTCTTCAAAACTCTTAATATATAACCCCTCATTTTTCATAATTTTTCAACATTCCCACCCAAGATTCAAATCCTATATCCTTCAAAAATAATGCAAGATGCAACAGAAAGTTCAGGGAATTCAGAAAGTATGAATAAAAATGCTTGTGATAATAATCAAATGATATTTGTGTAACTATTATCATTTTATATATGTTGCATATATTTCAATCAATGTAATAATGCTACATCCCAATTTTTAGCTTGTTTGTAGTTCTATACCCATTTAGCAAATACCCTACAGCATAGAGAATGAATAATTTGGAGAATGGAACTCCAATTTCCAAGTAGCATGACCGCATGAGTCTATGAACCTAGCTTGCTTATTCTTTGCATAAAGCATGAACTCCTTCTAGCAGCTTGAAAAATTATGCCCTCCCCATACCGTTTCGAGCTTTTAACTTTGCTATACTTTGACCCCAGTTGAATTTTATTATTATTTTATCTTGTTGATTAGCCTGCCTTATACTACTTTGGGAAAGTTGATTTTACCAATGAGGATGTGAGAAATGCACAATCAAGAGATTGAGTAAAAAGAGGATGAGTTTCCCAAATCTAGTTCTAATACCACATTAAAACCTTCAACTTAAAATCAATTGACAAATAGTGAAGAAGTCCATTGATAGCTTATATCAGTTTAGTAGATTGAGTAAAAACAGTACGAGTGTCACTTAAAAGCATTCAACTTAGACAAAGAGTGAACAAGTCCATTAAGACTTTATATCAGTTTGGGAGTGTTAATTTTACTGATGTAGGGTAAATACCAACAGAACACAAGGCCCTCATGATACAAAAATGGAAATTATACTCCCATTAACGATGATGGAAAATGTGGAACCAAAGATAACTTACAACAACAGGCTACCACTAGGCCCATCTCCTACAAAAAAATGAACATGCTTTCCAGTGCCCTTACCCCTTTTTTTTCACCACCCAAAAACAGAAGGGACTAAAAAAGGGAAAACTGCCCAGAAGAAGAAGAGGGGGGGGAGGGAGGGAGAGAGAGAGAGAGAGAGAGAGAGAGAGAGAGAGCCTTACCAAGCAGAGACTAAAATGCCGCTTAGCAGGTAACGGAGGTTGCTAAAGGAGTTACCAGAACAGCAGTGTTCTCAGAGATTGGCTGGAGACTGGCAGCATTCTCTAGTTGTTCCCATGTTTCCTTCTGCTTCTCTGCTGCCAAGCGTAACCTTGCTTGGTCCTCCTTGAAATGGGCATGGCAGGCCTCGAACAGCACATCATCCATTTCTATGAACATCCTTCTTACGCTTTGAGTTAAGTTTAGCACTGATTGGTTCCAGTGGCTGAGAGCATTCCTTTCCAGTGAAGGGAAAATGACTGGTAGGATGGTACGCCGATTATGTGCAATAAGGTTCACAACTTGGTCATTTTTCCAGAAGAAAAGTGCCCTTTCAGCTACCTGAAAAAATAAAAAATAATATTTACTTGTAGCTTTGCTCATATCGCCAAATGATAGTACAAAGATTGAAGACACTCAAAAGCTATTCAAATGATCAGATAAAATAACTACCAAAGACTTGTACTCCTCAACCGAACAATCCTTATTTATTGCCAAATCAAACAAAGTCGGAAGCATGCCCTTCAATCTTCTTCCCTCTATCCAGGCATCTTTCCACTTAGAGCAATTACTTTTCCTTGCCTTGATTTAAATAGACTTGAAATCATTTCATATTCTTCTAATTCCATTTCACAAGCTGGTACCATTTGCTCCACATTAGCCAATCACCTAATGTAATTTTTGGCCAACACTAGCCTTCTCCACAAATTATTTTTTTAATAGTCATATGATCATATCTCCCCAACCATTTTCCCAAAAGAGTTTCATTAACTTTCATACACCTCCAAAAATTTACTCCAGCTTCCTTTATAGAAACTAAGGCCCAATCCACCAGATAATATTTGAATTTTATCTCCAACACCTCCCTGTAAAAAAAATCTCTTCATATCTTCTCAAGTCTTTTAGTTATAGACATTGATATCTAGAAAAGGAACCTGAAATTTGTAGGCATGCTTGATATGGTGCTCTTAATAGGAGTAACCCTAACACCTTTCTAAAGGTGGAATTTTCTTCCACCCCACTAATCTTTTTTGAAAGTTCTCAATAATCTCATCCCAAATTTTCTTTGATTTATATCTAACTCCCAAAGGTAGCCCCAAGTACAGCAAAAGAAGGCCATTGACCTTACAAAACATCTACTATAGACAACTCATCCACACAATTGACTCCACCCCCTGGAATAAGTTCCAATTTACCTAAATCAATTTAGAGTCTTGAAAATGCTTCTAGGAAAACAAAATACATCTCAAATACCCCAATTGAAAAAATTATTGAATCATCTGCAAACCAAATACGTGAGACCACCTATTTTTCCTCAACATTGTTCATCCTACTTTTCTCTCCAATCCAACAGTAAGGTGAAATTGGCAAGTTATGTTTCAAACCAAGTGTTTTATTCATGAATTGTCATTAGTAAGTAATGTCTCATACAAAAGAAATCATCTTGAATCATCACTCCATTTTGTCCCCACAACTGAAATTGAAAGCATAAGGATTCACACGGTGCTAGGATTATAATTTATTAAAGTTGGACAAACTTTCTGCATGCCTCATAATAATAAATCATTCATTAATGAAATTTTCTATATTAGAAAATGAGAATTATACAACCCCATAGGGGGAGCTTTGCAATCTTTAACAAAACCTTAAAAACCTCAATCATCATAAACAATCAATAGAATGATTACTTGCAGGGAATTCACGACCAGTACAACAATCCAATGTTGTCAAAACATAGACCCAAATCATTTCAGTTGGTATCAGGTAAAACCCGTTTTAACTATTATCGTGTGATATTGCAGCCACTAGCAGACCAAGACACCCTTAAATTTTTAAATTGCTATGATTTATATATATATAATATTTATGACAAAAATTAGTGTATTGGCCCTATCAAATTATAGAAAAATTTACCTCAACCCCCTCCAAATTAAATTTTAATTGCAGCTGGGCATCTGGGACTCAGATCTTCATCAAAGTGTTACAAAGCTAACCATTACACTTACCAAAAAAAAAAAAAAAAGCTAACCATTAAAAAGTGTGCAAGTCACACTAGATTCCATGGGTCTGTTTGATATTCTTTTTATATTGAAGGGAAATTTGTCTTTGTACGAGTGTCAAGATTGTTAATAAATGTTTATTTTCATATAAGCATCTCAGAGCCAAAAAGAATAAATTCAAAAAAGAGAAATATATAGCATTAAAACTTAAAGAAGGGCTTAAGAAAGTACAAGGAAATAAGAAAAGGAAGATACCTGAAAGTGGGAACTGTTGATGCAGCACCCAATTCGCCAGAATAATGGAACCATTACCTTCTGGAACTCTCCCATGTTAATTCCTTCCAGAATCTCTTCTAACTCACCCAGGAACATCAGCTCCTTCTGGCTATTTGTAATTGGCCAATATTTCAACAGCCCCCTTATCACAGTGCTAGCAACCTTCGGCTCCTTCTCTATAAACTGTGTAATACAGAAAGACAATTGTTGAAAGTAAACTGCCAAAGATCTTGTCTTATATAGAGGAATCAAAGCCCTGCACAAAAAGATCTTGTGCTCCTCCTTTAAAGGTAATGCAAACCCACTAATTACACTCCCAGAAATCTCCAACAATTCAGCAATTCCGTTATATTGCTCAGTTTCAAATATAAAGCGATAAAAGACGTTGCTGACACTCTTCCGGATGAAAGGCCTGTGAACCATGAACCTCCCGTAGATCCGATGCAGAATAGTTTTCAAGCATTCTCTTTCCCTGGGATCCTCTGAATCAAAGAGATCGAGCAATCCCAGAATAAATGAATGATTTATATACTTTTTGGCTATCTTTGGTTCTAGGGAAGAAGAAGTTACGAATTTAAGCAATAGATCATACACGAACTGTAAATGTGACCAAGCAGGATCAAGCATTGGTTCATCAACATCATTCTCACCACCACTCAAGTTAGACCGATAATTAGGTGGGAAAACCCTAAACAAGTTACTAACACACATTTCACACATTGCCACAATTGCAGGTTCTGTAAATTTTGGAGGATCAGAAGCAACAAACTCCACAAGCTCAGTCAACGTCATACGTTTAAGATCTTTCTCTGCTGTACTCCTATATGGGTCAGAGAAGTCAAAAACTACGGAGCAGAGGCTCAACTTGCTGATGAAAAGATTCAATCTCTCTGAACCCTGCACGTCATTGAATGATAATAGAGGTTCAATTCCAGCAACAACACTAGACGGGAACACTGCTGATGTTGTCCTCTCAGCAACATTTGACTGACTGGGAAACACAGTCCTACTCGTTGTAGGTTGCAACCGACTGCCATGGGAGGAGGACTTGTGGCCAGAACCCCTCCTCGGCGAATCAATGAAGTCAGATTTAGATGACTTCCGAGGGAATTTGCTGAGAATTTGCATCAACATTGCCACAAAAATCAACCAACACAAAAGAAAGTTAAATCTATTCCATTGCCATGCTAAATCACAACCCTCAGAAAAGCCTCCAGAGCCTGCCACAGCTGATTTCCACACAGGCCACTACAAACATCGATTGATTGAATATGATGCCTCTTACATTGCATTCCAGAATTCAGCACCCGATATAACAATCAGAATATTCCAGATCTTGATAATAAAGCTGAATCTGAAGCTCATGATTGAATATGATAATATATATATATATATATATATACACACAGCGAAGCAAAAATGAGGAAGTTCTAGACCTTGCTAGTCACAAAATTGAGAGGAAAGAGACAAAACGTCGACTACGCATTGATATACACATATATATAATGGAATGACAAATTTTCAATCGATTGTAACGAAGATGGACGAGGGAGCCGACTACGGAGTTAATGCAGAGATCTTCATTGAATGTTTCTAATTTTCTAGAGTGAGAGACAAAAAGAAAGTGGGAGACATATAGAGGTCACCGAAAGCGAGATCTGATCAGAATAGTCTTTTTCTTCCTCATGTGCGGTGGCTTTCAGAGCTGTTCGGACACAATTTTCATTTGGAGCGTTGA
The DNA here is from genome assembly GCA_019916065.1 of Vitellaria paradoxa. Taxonomy (NCBI): domain Eukaryota; kingdom Viridiplantae; phylum Streptophyta; class Magnoliopsida; order Ericales; family Sapotaceae; genus Vitellaria; species Vitellaria paradoxa. The sequence continues at coordinate 3,272,896 of CM034242.1, forward strand.
TTGATCTTCAAACAAAAGCCATGGCTTTTTTCTTTCTCGATTATTGGGATGTTTGTTGCATTTATTAGGGAAAAAAAATATGATTCCTTAAACAATTGTCATAAGTGGAAGCATTCGTCTTTTTTGTTTTTTGACTAATTTTAGAAGAAGGGGTTTTTGAGTGCAAACATCCCAAATTGAAACATTAGTTATTGGATGAAAGGAACTACAATTTTTTTTTTTTTTAAATTACACTTTGATCTTAGAGTTTTTCATCGTTTTCACATTGCACGAAATGAATCCTATATTTTAAAAGAGAAGAATAAAAATAATATGATTGATTAATGTACATTTAAATTTAACACTATATTTTAAAAGAGAAGAATAAAAGGAATGTGATTAATTATTTAGCACAGAAAATAAATCTAGAATATGGTAATGGAGGAGGAAAGATAGCATATATTTGTTTGGTTAACTAATAATGAAATAAAAAAATATGCGAGAAAAAATTAACATTCACGAGTGTGTTGAATCGATACTCTCTAAATTGATCGACAAACCTATAAAACAAAAAGATCCTTCTCAAATTAATCAATAAACCTACAAATATCAATAATTAAGAGATCATAATCCGTTGGAAATCGATCGAAAATGCTGATAAGTCAAGTTAGTAGACTTGTTTTTAGAAAAACTGTATTAAAGAGCTTTTTAATGTGTAAAAGGTGTAATCATTTTTTGGCTCTGTCTCCGTTTGGTTTGGTTAAATATCTAAAAATTTTTAAAAGTTATTAACTTTTTATTTCACTACACGAATTATGAACTCGTACTTTATCTCACTTTTTATCACTTCAAACACACCTTTTATATCGAAATTCGATGTTATATTTTAATAGAGCAGAAAAAAAAGAAAGTGATTGATCATTTGGTACAAAAAATAAATGCAAAATATGATAATGGAGGGAGGGAGAGATAATTTATAACTTATTTTTATTTAGTTAAACAAAAAAATTAGCATCCAACAAATGTACAAAACTCCTTAAATTTGGCGTTTAGTTTGTCAAAATTTATTAATTTTTTTTCATTCAAACACCACCTACGTTGAAGAATTTTTTAGTGTGTAAAAAAGCATACCTTATTATAGATGACCTACCCTTTTATAGCTGTGGTAGCTGAATTCATTAAGAAGTCTAGTAGAATTGGTAATTTATATGTCTAGAAAATATTATTAAATAATCCCCCTGGTGATCTCCTCGTGGCGATCATTTTTTTTTTTAATAGAGATGATGGTGATCTTTGTCAAGATCATGGCCTTAACACTAACCTTTTCCACACTTGTAGTAGGTTTAGAGTTGGGCTTGAATAAGGTCCCGTTTGACGTACAAAAGTTTATCAAAATTTATCAATTTTTAATTATTTTTTATATTTTCTTTCAATTAAATTTTAATACTTAGCACATTTATGTCACATCTTTTCATTTGTATTGTATTTTTTTATTGAAATTTGACCAGTCAAACGGACCCTAACTCACAATAATAAGAGAAGGAGAAGTTAAGAAAAAGAAAATTCTAACGTTCTAATTAAGAAAAAAAAATTTAACGTCCTATCTTTATTTGACTAAAAATATATTTGATTTTATATAAAAAAAATAAATTTAAAAATTTTATTTCATTTTATTTTTTTTTTGTTTTTCTCCTAATTTTGAAAAGGAAGAGAGCGTTAAAAAATGTGTTATTTCTCTTATTCCAATCCCTTTATTCACTCCACCTTCATTACTCAAAATTTAATTCAAGCATAGATTGACCAGCTCATTCTTTTCGAATTCTTCATTTTTTTTTTTCAATCCTTCAATTCAAACGAAATATAAGAGACAAAAATATTTGAAAGAAAAGCATTGAGAGTAAATTCTACAAAAAAAAAAAAAAATTAGAGAGAGAGAGAGGGGGCATTCAAACGAATTAATGATAAACTTGAAGCTACTACTTAGAAGAAGAAGGAAAATCAAACTATTTTTTTAACACTTTAAATTTATTATTTATAATAAAATTCAAATTTACCAAAAATAAATAAATATCAACAAGACTTTAACACAATAACCACTCAAAAGTAGTCAAAAAAATTTATAAATAAAATTTAAAACAAATCGCATTAATCCTGTTTTAAGTTATTATGATTAAAATCAGAGTTGCGTAAAATATCCGAACAACTCAAAAACATAACTAATTCAACCACCTCAAATAATTATTTTAAAAGTTTGATTTAGTTTTGAGTCTTAAAATGGCTTACTATTATTTTTTTTTAATATAATGACAAAATTAATGGGAAAAACTAATATTTGAAATTCTGCATAATAATTATGTCGAGGTATTATGGCGCAATGGTAAAAGCAGCTATTACATTTTTTTTTTTAGTGAAAAAACAACAAAAAAAGCCTTTACATAATACTAGTATTTTGTATCTACTGAATAGATAAAAAAAAATGATTATTTTGCTTGTTGGGAGTTGAAAATTTGAGATAAATAAAATCGAAACCAAAAAAAAAAAAAACTTAAAGAATATGAGGAATTAAATGATATTTTTTCTTCTGTTAAGGCGTCGTTTGGTTTATTTTTTTATTTTTTATTTTTATTTTCTATTTTCTATTCTGAACTCATTTTTCATTGTATACTTTTAAAAATAAGAAAAACAGCTCAAAACTCATTTGGTTACTTGTGTTTTTAAATTTTGTTTTCAAAAATAGAAAATGAGTTTATACACGAAATGAAAAATTGTAAAAAATCATTTTGAGTGTTTTTAGTAAAAAATAAGGAAAACCTCAAAACAAGAAAAACAAAGTATTTTCTATTTCCTCGTTTTGAGATTTTTAATACATAAAACAAGTAAAACAAAAATAGAAAACAGATAAGTAAACTAAATACTACCTTAATTTTTTCTATATTTGAAATTTCCTTAACTATACTCATCCAATGTATCCACAAGTGGAACAACTTTGTAATCATTAAAACAAATACTTAGCCCCCGTTTGGCAATATTTTTATTTTTTGTTTTTTTTTTTTTACGTTTTTAAAATTTTGTAAACTGACAACAGAAATATATTTGTTAAATCTGTTTCTATTTTTTTGTTTCCAAAGAAAATGAAAACGGAAACAGAAAAACGGAAGCAGAAAAAAAAATGTTTTCACTCTGTTTTCTTTTTTTGTTGCAAATATTTTGCCAATTTTAAAATCTTGTCTATTTTTGTTACATTACATAAAAATAAATTATTTTATTCAAATATTTTATTAAAGTAAGTTATTTTAATAAATAATATAATTAAATTCAATAAATTAATTATATAAATTAATATAAATTATTTTTAATAAATAATAAAACTAAATTAATTAATTTAATTTAATAATTAAATTAATTTAGAAAAATAATTAATAATTAAATTACATTAATTTTTAATTTAATTTAATTTAATAATAATTATTAAATTATTTTAAATAAATAACATAATTAAATTAAATTATTTATGATTTAATTAGTTTAATTTATATAAAATATATTTTATTAAATTATTTTAATAAATAATTTAATTAATTTAAAAATAAATAATTTAATTTAATAATTAATCTAATTTAATTATTTATTTAATAAGAAATATATTTTATTAAATTATTTTTGATAAATAATATAATTAAATTATAATTAATATATTTTATATTTATTAAATTAAATGATATAATATTTATATTTCATTCAATTATTTTTAATAAATAATATATTTTAATATATTTTATATTTATTGAATTAAATGATTTTGATAAATAATTTACTGTATTAATTTAATTAATTATATTAATTAATATATTTTATATCTATTAAATTAAATAATATAATATTTATATTTCATTCAATTGTTTTTAATAAATAATATATTTTAATATATTTTATATTTATTGAATTAAGTGATTTTAATAAATAATTTACTGTATTAATTTAATTAATTATATTAATTTAATTAAATTAATATAAAATATATTTTATTAAGTTCTATTAATTTTTTTAAACTAATAAAATTAAATATTTTCTAAAATAAAAAATTAAAAATTATAAACAAACTTACATTACCAAACGCAGTTTCAGTTTTCATTTCAGAAAAAATAAACGGTAACAGAAAATAAAAAATATAAAACGACAACAGAAAAACAATAACAAAAAAACGACAGCGTTGTCAAACGGACCCTTAGTGAGTATTTTTGTAAATATATCATAAAATTAATTTTTTTAGGCATTAAGTTAAATATTTTTTTAGTATTATCATTGTCAAAGTTAAAAAAAAAAAAAAAAAAAATTCTGACCCCAAATCATGCACATCACTTGAATCTCTTTCTCAATTAGCAGTGGTCCATTAAGTCTTGGTATCAATCCTGTTACGATATTATTTGTGATATCTTTTCCTTGATTTCATGCTTTGTTTTAGGAAACTATTTCCTAAAATATGGTATCTATTTTCCAAACTCTTGCCGTGCTTCATGGGGCATTTTTAGGCAACTATTGCCGTGCTTCACGGGGCATTTTTAGGCAACTATTGTTTTTCTTCTTGTATATATATCATGTTGAATCAATGAGAAAAAGGTAACCAACCTAAATTTTTTCATGGTATTAGAGCCAGGTTTAGGTTACTTCAGAAACAAAATTCTTTTTTCTTAAACCATGGCTGACGAAGCCACACCTCCATTACCGGTAAAGAATGATCCACCATCGGCAAAGATTGATCACAGTTCGCCATTTTACTTAGGGCCACAAGATCGCCCTGGCGACTTCATTACTCCCGTTCGTCTGAAGCTTGACAATTTTGATGAGTGGTCTCATGCTATTCGTGTCGCTCTTTCCTCCCGGCGCAAATTTGGTTTTCTTAACGAGACCATCACAGAGATCGTCCCCCCTTGTACGAAAGATGATTGGGTCATAATACAATGCATGCTTGTCTCATGGCTCACGAATACCATTGACCCCGAGGTACGTTCTATGCTATCGAATTATGATGATGCCAAACGCTTATGGGATGACTTGCATGAACGATTCTCGATTGTGAATGGTCCGCGTATCCATCAACTTAAGGGAGATATTAATCATTGTGCGCAAACAAAACTTATGCCTGTTGCCATTTATTTCAGTAAATTGAATGTTTTATGGGATGAACTAGATAAACATGAGCCTTTGATTTCCTGCAAGTGTGGTAAATGTACTTGTCAGGTTGGTTAACAACATGAAAAACGACGTGCCGACGATAGGCTGCACCAATTTTTTCTTGGCTTGTGTTCCGATTATTATGCCCAATTGCGGTCGACTCTTTTGTCACAAGATCCTCTCCCTACGTTGAATCGGGCCTTCCAACAAATCGCTCAAGATGAGCGGGTTCGGGGGATCACTCGCATCACCGAAGAGAAGCCTGATGTCGTTGGGTTTGCTGTGCGTATGGAGAATAGATCCAAACCGCGCCTTGATAAAGCGGAGAAGGCGGGCTTGATTTGTTCTCACTGCCACAAATCGGGTCATGCTATTGCTACCTGCTTTGATATACATGGTACTCCAGATTGGTACTTGGAGAAATATGGTTCAAATCTTGAGGGCAAAGGCAATTTGAAGGGCAAAACAATCGTTCCGTCAACAAAGAATTCGACAGGTCGTGGTCGTAACGGCGTGCGTGCTAATACCGCTACACCCGCCGTTAATCATAGTGCACCTCTTGCAACGTCGAGCCCCGCTCCTGCTGCGCAACCTCTTCCGGGCTTTACTGCTGAACAATGGGCTGCCTTATCGGCCGCATTTGGTTATTCTTCTACTTCTTCTAATCGATTGCATGGTAAGTTGGGAATGGATGATTGGATAATCGATACCGGCTGCTCTCATCATGTTACCGGTGATGAATCTTGTTTATTGAATATTAAAGTGGTTTCTTCATGTCCGTGGGTCTTCCGGATGGTCAAACGGTGGTTGCTACTAAGGAGGGTGTTGTGAGACTAACGGACACAATAGTCCTCCAACATGTTCTTTTTGTTCCTAAATTACATTGCAATTTAATTTCGGTGTCTCAACTGAATGATGATCTCAATTGTTTTGTCCAATTTAACTCTAACTTATGTCCTATACAGGACCAACGTTCGAGGGAGGTGATTGGCACGGGTGAAAGACGGGATGGACTTTACTACCTACGACAAGGATTCAAGGTGCAAGCGGTTTCGGTTGCTAGTTCGAAGTCCTTGGAGCTATGGCATTATCGATTGGGTCATCCTTCCGAGACAGTCGTGAGGTTGCTTCCTTTTTTACAAGATTCTAGGGGTCATTTAGCTAAAGGATGTGAAGTTTGTCATCGAGCTAAACATTCTAGAAATAGTTTTCCTTTAAGTGACAATAAAACCACTCGGGTTTTTGAGTTAATACATTATGATTTATGGGGTCCATATGATGAATTTTCTTCCTGTGGTGCTCGTTATTTTTTAACTTTGGTGGATGACTATTCTCGTGCTGTGTGGGTTTATTTATTAATTGATAAAAGAGAAGTTTTTCAGATGTTTATGTCCTTTATTGCAATGATTGAACGTCAATTTTCTCAAAAGTTGAAAATTATACGTAGTGACAATGGAACAGAATTTAACTGCATGAAAGATTATTTTATGGCAAATGGTATTTTATTTCAAACTTCTTGTGTGGGTACCCCTCAACAAAATGGAAGAGTTGAAAGGAAACATAAACATATTTTGAATGTTGCTCGTGCATTGCGATTTCACGGAAGCTTGCCAATTTATTTTTGGGGGGAATGTGTTTTGGCTGTTGCCCACCTCATAAATCGGACTCTGTCTAGTGTTCTTCACAACAAGACTCCTTATGAAATTCTCTTTGGTTGTGCACCTTCTTTCAGTGATTTACGCATTGTTGGTTGTTTAGCTTTTGCCCATAATCAACGAGCTAAAGGTGACAAGTTTGCTAGTCGAAGTCGGAAATGTGTTTTTGTGGGCTATCCATTTGGTAAGAAGGGATGGAGTTTATTTGATCTTGAGAAAAAGGAATTCTTTGTGTCGAGGGATGTGAAGTTCTATGAAAATGTCTTTCCTTTTTCGAATGTGGAAGTCCCAAATCTTGCTCCTACCCTTGACAGTGATGTTTTTTTTTACTGAAGAGTTTATTGATGAGGATGTCATCGTTGCTCCTCATATGGTCTCGCCCCCACCTAGCAACACGTTTGAGTTGCCACCCTCAACGTTCGAGCCATGTCCAAATGCTCGAGATGTTCCATCTGTGGCACCTTCCTCCATGGATGGCAAGGGATTGATGAAGTTCCTGTAGGCTCGGGAGAGGGAAACTTGGGCCGCGGGTTTCGGGAGAAGATCCCATCGGTAAAATTACGAGACTTCGTGACACATACGGTTATCAAGAAAAGTCCATCTTTTACTCCACCTGATCTGCAATATCACCCTTCCTCAGGTACGCTTTTTCCTATAGCACATTATGTTAGTTGTGACAAATTTACTGTGAAACACCGAAACTTTCTTGCAACTGTCACTACAAGAGTTGAGCCACGGTTCTTTAAGGAGGCTGTAAAAGATGTTGGGTGGTGTACTGCTATGCAAAAAGAAATTCGTGCTTTAGAAGATAATGGCACTTGGACTATGGAAAGATTACCCCCTGGTAAGAAAGCTCTAGGCAGTAAATGGGTGTACAAAATTAAATACAACTCCGATGGTAGCATTGAGAGATTAAAGGCCAGATTAGTTGTTTTTGGCAATCATCAAGTTGAAGGAATTGATTATAATGAGACATTTGCCCCAGTGGCAAAAATGGTGACAGTTTGAGCTTTTCTGGTCGTTGCCGCCTCAAAAATTGGGAGTTGCATCAGATGGATGTTCATAATGCCTTTCTTCATGGCGATTTAGACAAGGAGGTATATATGAAACTTCCTCCAGGCTTTAGCTCTAATGATTCCAATTTGGTTTGTCGTCTGCGTAAGTCGCTGTATGGTTTGAGACAGGCATCTCGATGTTGGTTTGCAAAGCTCGTGACAGCTTTAAAGGGGTATGGTTTTCTTCAATCCTACTCCGATTATTCCTTATTTACTTACACTAAAGGGCCTGTACAGATTAATGTACTAGTGTATGTTGATGATTTGGTAATTTCTGGTAATGATTCCGTTGCGGTGACGTGTTTTAAAGCCTATTTGAGCAAATGTTTTTGTATGAAGGATCTTGGTGTGCTTAAATATTTTCTTGGTATTGAGGTGGCTAGAAACTCTTCAGGCTTGTTCTTATATCAAAGGAAATATGCTCTGGATATTATTTCAGAGGCTGGATTATTGGGCTCAAAGCCGGTTTCATTCCCGATCGAACAGAATCATCAGTTGGCGCGTGTCACGGGGCCTTATCTTTCGGATCCTGAGCCCTACAGACAATTGCTTGGGCGTCTTATTTATTTGGCGGTTACCCGCCCTGACTTGGCATACTCGGTTCATGTCCTGTCGCAATTCATGAACGAACCAAGACAGGAACATTGGAATGCTGCATTACGAGTTGTTCGCTATTTAAAGCAATCTCCGGGTCAAGGTATTTTATTGCGCTCAGACAGTGAGTTGTCTTTGACAGGTTGGTGTGACTCGGATTGGCCAACCTGTCTTCTTACCAGGCGGTCTCTCACTGGTTGGATTGTGTTTTTGGGGCATTCGCCAATTTCATGGAAAACTAAGAAGCAACATACTGTAGCTCGTTCTTCAGCCGAGACCGAATATCATTTTATGGCTTCCATTACTTGTGAGCTAAAATGGTTGAAATGTCTACTTTTGAGTTTGGGAGTTCATCATCCAAAGGCGATTCCTCTTTTCTGTGATAGTCAGTCTACGTTACATCTAGCGCAGAATCCAGTATTTCATGAACGCACGAAACATATTGAAGTTGACTGTCATTTCGTGTGAGATGCAATCCAGGAAGGCCTTATTGCTCCGTCCTATGTACCGACAACAGTTCAATTGGCAGACATTTTTACCAAGGCTTTGGGAAAGAGGCAATTTGATTTTCTTCTTAACAAGTTGGGCATTTTAGACTTACATGCTCCAACTTGATGGGAGGTGTTACGATATTATTTGTGATATCTTTTCCTTGATTTCATGCTTTGTTATAGGAAACTATTTCCTAAAATATGGTGTCTATTTTCCAAACTCTTGTCGTGCTTTATGGGGCATTTTTAGGCAACTATTGCCGTGCTTCACGGGGCATTTTTAGGCAACTATTGTTTTTCTTCTTGTATATATATCACGTTGAATCAATGAGAAAAAGGTAACCAACCTAAATTTTTTCAAATCCTTTTCTTGTAATAACAAAACACATACGGGTAACCTGAGTTTGGAGTAGCTACTTGCGAAGGATAACTTGGAAAAGGGAGCCATGGGGTGTTGTAGCCTCGTAATTGTATTGATTTTGGATAAAATTGTCTCTTTGGTAGGTATAATTGACGGAAAGTTTTTAACTCTTGACTAATATCTGAGAGTTTTGTAATTAAAGATCGAATAAATTTTTAGTGTACCTAAAAAGATTCGAACTAGTGACCATTAAGAATAAATTAAAGGTCTTGTCAATTAAGATACCACTTAAAATTACAATGTTTTCAACCTAACTTCTCAAAGAAACATTTGTGCATTTGTAGAATTTGCAGGTTGCTTAGGAGATCAATGATAATTAGTGCAAAAAAATGTAGGATGCATTAGTGTAATCAAGTTAAACTACAAGAGGCAAAATAATTTAATTAATTTATTGAAGTATTTTTTAAGATGTTGATTATATTGATTTATTACTAAAAGTTGAAATATAACTTAATATAAAATATGAAAGTTTAAAAATAATATTAAAATTATTAAGTAAAATTAGGAGAACAAAATAATTATTTTATTTTTAAAAAATAACCATCACAATATTAATAAAAAAAAACTATACACTCAAAAGCACAAGGAAGTATTTTTATCTTCACACAAATTAAGCGAAGAGCGACTCTCGATGTCTAGAACTGATATATTAAAGGGATCTTTCGTACAGGGACAAATATCAATTTATATAAATTTTTTGTAAATTTTTATCAATTTTTACCACATTTTGATCATTTTTTTTCGTGCCTTTATTTTAAAATTTTAAATTTTACAAAAAAAAACCAAAATTTTCATAATTTTTGCATACTTTTACAAATTATTATTAATTTTTATCAAAATTTTCTGACCATAACTGTTTAAATGAATAAAGAAAATTACATTTAAACGAGTTTCATTAAAATTTTTGAATTGTGTCAACCAAACAAAAGATTAACTGACACGTACATTTCTTCTTTTTTTCTATTTATTTGGCTTTCAAACGCGGCCTAAATATTGGGGTGCCGCGTCACTGTTTCACGTCACTGTTTCTTGTAATGCCAAAATTCATTACTGCCGTGATGAGTGGCACTTGCCACCAAAATTACACTTGTTAGGCATCGTTTTGAGTTTTAAAAAATTTTATAAATGTTTGTAAATTTTTTGACACATCAACTTTTTTCTTTCACTGTACATATTACAAATTCATAATTTTTCTCACTTTATCTTATTTTTTTTACTTTTTATCACTCCAAACACACACTTATTCAGAAAAGCTACAAAAGGAGCGAAGCTGAATGTTTAAGACGGTTTTTACCCAATGCATTCATTATGCTAAAACCATTATTTTTTTTAATTCATTCATAAAGTAAAAATATTTTTAATTTATGTAATAGCTGAATTTCCAGGCCGAACATTCGTATTTAATTTTTTTATAATGGTCATTACAAACGAAGTATTAACAAATAAATTATATTTTTTTTATTATCTTAGAATCGACGTTTGTAATAACTAATCCGAAGACTAATATGGATTTGAAATACAGATCTTCTTCTTTTTTCTTGTCAATTAAAAAAAATAAAAATAAATAAATAAATACGTATATGCACAATGACGGATTCAACTGATGCATGAGTTAAGAAATGTTCTCTTCTTCTTCTTTTTATGTGTGAATGGATCAAAGAAATATTAAGTTTATTTGATTACACTAGGCAAAAATCTCATACGTTTCGTTTATCTGCTACCAATTTTATCTAATTTTTTTATTGATTATAAATTTTTTATTTTCTTTTTTCAAATTCTTTTCGTAAAATTTGTCAAATACATTCTTCAACTTTTAATAATTTATAACAAATACAATTTTTTGTTTTTCAAAGTGACAAGTAACAAAACTGGGGTAATAGTTACAAAAAATTTTACTTTTTTAAGACTCCAATAGGCTAAAAAATTTGTTGATATTTAAAAGTGACAAAATTTGGATTTTTGTAAGAACTACAAGTGTGCACAATTAGAGTGCGTGATTTTTATTAATTTTTTTATTTTTAATAAAATAAAAAATTATAAAAATTTTATTTGTATAATTTAATTAGAGGGTATGAAAGTAAAATAATGTGATAGTTAAAACTTTAAATTTTATACAATGATTTAATTAGGAGTAATTTTTTCTTTCACTATTACTCCTATTGTTTCTATTATAATACTCTAGATATATTTCCACCGTCATACAAATTTTTAAAAAAATTAACAGAAACAATATATTGTGCATTTAAACTATTTTATATTTGTATTTCATTTACTTAGCCTCTTTTTGTTAGATTTTTTTTCATTCAAAAAGTAACTTTTAACCAATTCAATGTTATGAAATTACATTTATACACTTAGTATTAATATAAAAAAATACATAAAAAATTTGAGAGTAAGGTTTTTCCGTTATTGTTTGATACTAATGGAAATGAAGTTGAAGAAAATGATAAATAAAAGTTCTCTCTCTTTTATGTTTATGTTTAGTTTATTAGATTATTAACAAAGAACTAATAATAATTTATATATCTATAATTACTAATTTATATATTATATAAATTTAAGATATTAATGTGAAGTATAATAATTTAAAGTACTAATATAGAAAAGTTTCACAAAAAAATTTAATAAGTTAATTATAATGAAATTTTTATTTCCATATTTAGTTTATTAGATTATTAATAGAAAAAAGTAATAATATATATGTATTATTACTAATATATGTATGATATAAATTTAAAGTATTAACGTGAAGTATAATAATTTAAAATACTAATATATATATAAAAGGGTTCATAAAAAATTTGATAAATTATTTATAATATAATTTTTATATAAAAATAAACTATATGATAATATAAATATTTTTTTATTAATATTAAGGGTATAAATGTAACTTTATAGTATTAAATTGGTCAAAATTTAATTTTTGAATGAAAAATCTAATAGAAGGGATTTGAGTGAATGTAATACAAATCTTAAGGGACTCAAGTACACATTTATGAAATTTATGAGCTCTAAGTATACAAATCCAAAACTACAAAATGGTGCAGGTGAAAAAAAATCCTAACAAATAGCCATGGTTAAAATTTATTTAGTTTTTCTTAGATATTTTAAAGTGGGCATTAATTAAATGAATCATTTTATTTCATGAAAAATATGTATTTAGGGGGTGCTTGGTTAACAAAAAAGGGACAAAAGTACAATAAAAGTAGAAAAATGTGACATAAAAATAAAATGTGAAAAATTTTGATTAGAAGAAAATATAAAAAGTAGTTAAAGTTGGTAAATTTTAATAATTTTTGATGGTGCCAAATAGGACCTTAATGAATCGACTCTAGTCTGAAAGGTTGTAAAAGAAATTATATTTATGTTATGAGTTAGTGTATTATGAAATTAAATTAAAATTAAAATTAAAATAAGTTTATTTTTATTTCTTATTTTCAATTCAAATCAACTTGTATGTACTTGATTTAATAAACTCACATTTATATAAAAAATTGAATTATTCTAATTCAATCGACAGGAGTTAATTTTTTAAAAATAAGTTTATTTTAATAAGTTTAAGAAATAAAAGGTTGGTTTAAAAGGGTAAATTATCCATTGACCCCTTAAATATTATATTAATTACACATAAACATCTCAATATTGAAAAATTATATAAACTCCCTTATTTACCAAAGTTTCTAATACTTGACCTCTTCTATTAATTTAGACCCTAACTACGTTTAACTATTTACTACCAAGACAATTTTATTCTTAATTAATTAATTAAATAATATATATATATATATATATATATATATATATATATATACATGCGCAGAGTGTCCGCGTGCAACAGCGAGCGGTGGAAGGCTGGGCGACAACAGCGGCAGCGGCCTGTGCAGCGGCGGAGGGCTAGGCGGCAGTGGCGGATGGCAAGATTTTCACTAACATTTTTAAAATTTGTTACTAACATGTCGTGCTGTTGCTTCGGCTAGATTTGGCAAGACTAAAGGCCTGTCTCTAAATAGGTCTTCGTTTTCCGGTGTCTCAAATTGGAAGAAACCCATATCTCCAGAAGCGCTTGCCTTCTCATTATCCAGGAGGTTGTTTCCATCAATTGTAGAATTGCTTCCAGCAAATCCATTCAAGATCGCGTCGCAACTCAATGTGTCATTGGAAGAAGAAATTTTGCTTTCGACCAACTCCTCATCTTCCCCAACTGCCACCTCATCATCACTACCGCTGTTACTATTACTTGATGTTCCATTCGAGTTGATCTCATCCATTGCTTCAGCGGGGGATGTGCTCATAAGAGCATCATTGATTCTGCTGTCTTGGAGAACAAACCAATTGGAATTTGTGAACAGATTGCGGTAAAATCTAGGGTCAGCATCACCCAGACATGCCTTTTCCAAACCTTCTTCGCCGCCTTCTGGTGTGCTGAATCGTCGGCCAAAAACCCATCCTTTTGCATCGACGTTGAGAGGTCGTTGAGACGTCTCTACTCAGAATAATGGGATCGCCGGAGACATCCACCTTGTTCTCACCTTGATCGCCGGCCAAAAACCCAGCCCCTCCGACTCCCAGTCTGGTGCCGCGGGTACACACCATCTGCGCATCCGTTAATATATATATTTTTTCTTATATTCTGTTTTATATTTAATTAATTAATTGACCGTAAAATCGTCTTTACAACAAATAGTTTAACGGAGTTGGATCTAAATTAACGGAAGAGAATGACAGTCGGAAGAGGATAAGTGCTACTAACTTTTGTAAATGAGGGAAATATACGTAAATTTTAAATGTTGAAGAGGTTTATATATAATTAATATAATGTTTTGGGGGTTTATTTGTAATTTATTAAAAAAGGGAGAAATTTAAAAGTAAAACAAATGGGTCAACAGGCTTAAAATTCGAAGATATTTGTCAAGGATATTCCCAGGCAAGGCTGTGAAGCAAGGTAGCTGATAAGCTGACGATAAATAAATAAATAAATAAATATATATATATATATATAAATCCCCGGTAAATACATAAAGACCCCCAAAAGAAGACCGAGTGAGAGAGGCAGAAAAAAAAAAAAAAAAAAAAAGTTAGCAAAAAAGAAAAGCAACGCAGTGATTGAATCAATCGATTTGCATCGAAATTTCCTTTCGATTCTTTGATTTTCCCATCATCAACCTGCTCCACTTTAAATTTTTCCACTGGTCAGTACTCTCCGAGACTCTCTCTCCCTCTCCCCCTCTTTCTCTTTCTACACGCACACTTCGTTTATATATATATATATATATATATTCATATTTTGTTTTTATTCAAATCACATATGCGGCACTAGCGATTGCCGTTCTATATTTGGGTTCTTAAATGTCCGTGGGAGTCAATTCAGTTCTTGGGACCTTCGGATGTCAAAGGGGGTCGGTTTTGTTTCATCTGAGCTGCTGATCGTCCTTTGAAGCTGTCAACGTTCTGGTTCTAGGGTTTCGATTACTGTTCGGATGGTAATTTAGCTGATTATTTGTTCGTTTACTGGTAATTTGTTGATGTCTAAACAGGTTTTGAACTTTTGATTAATCATCCGTGTTCTGAAGATTTGCTATTATTTTTTGTTTATGTATGTATCGGCAGTGATGATTTGAGGTTTGGATCAAAATGATGTTAACTCAACATAAATCGGCTGTTCATTTATTTATTTTTTTCAGGCGTATTTAAGTTTGCAATTGTCTTCCTTCTGGTTTTGGTTATGGAAATGTGACGATTATGGGGTTTGTGATTAGTTTTGTGCGTGTAGGAACTTAGGGGTGAGGCGTTGTTTGGTACAAGAATGGAACACTATGATTTCATTCTGTTCTCTCGAATAAAGTTACACTTCAAATATGCATAAAGTACATTTCAAATAAGCGTACCAAATAAGAATGGAATGGCCATTCCATTGCTGGCTCCAAACTAGGTGTTATTACTCACTCACATTTCCTTATTTCTATATGTTTGGTTGCCAAGAAGTAGGTAAGAGAATACACTTGAAGGTTTTCAAACTCACTTTTTCATTTTTTGGTTGCAATGTGAAGGGAAAACTCCTTTTTGATTTATGACTTCATAGCTTGTGAATTTTTCATTTTTAAAGGGAACCAAATAAACAAGTGTAGTATTCCACTTTCTATTATTTAGTTTTGATGGCAAATGACAGGATTATGCCTTTAAAGTGGGAATAGAGAGCAATCACTATTCTGATACTGTTTTATTTTGGTTCTTGAACAGAATGAGAGCTGGCTATTTATCCACCTTCTGTGGTTTCAAATATTTAAGTTGGACGGTGCAAGTGGGTGCTGTACAAGACAATTGCTTAATTGTTTAAGTACAGCGGATAAGTGGGATGTGAAGGTGGATTTCTTTCTCTACCATCCCATGTGTCCTTTACTTCCTGTTTCGTCGGGCTCAGACATATATTCTCTTTCTGGGACTGCTTCGTAAAATCAAAATCCACAAATCCTCATTATTAATGGAGCGTGTAGAAAGCCATAGCGATCGTGATCATATCATTGACATAAGAAGTAGCAGTGAGGCTTCCTCATCTGGTTCATCCCATGATACAAATGGCTTGGAAATGATACAGCGTGAGGAACGGCCTCCTGCAAGTGTGAGGATCCCTGTTTTTCCAAATTCTCTTTCCTCTGCCAATGGATCAAACACTAGGAACTCATCATTAATTAGGAGAGGGGATGGGCATGGTCGTCGCCGTCGAAGTCCACTAAACTCTGGGTTATGGATCTCTATTGAACTAGTTCTAACTGTGAGCCAGATTGTCGCAGCTGTTGTTGTTTTGTCTTTGTCAAGACACGAACATCCGCGTGCTCCTTTGTTTGGGTGGGTTGTGGGTTATGCATCTGGATGTGTTGCAATACTTCCTCTCCTTTATTGGCGTTGGCATTATCGTAACCAATATTCGGAGTCAGATTCATCTCAGCCCCGTCAGGGGTCTACTCAGAGCAGTGCACCTGGCACTTTCTCCACCTTTCCAATTACAAGGACTTCAGAAGGGGAAGGCCGACCCACTGGTGCAGCCTCTAGAGGAGCTCAAAATGTGCGAATACCAAATCCAAGGTATGAATTATCGTTGTAAACTAGAATTTGTTTGTCATTGCACATTTCACATTCTGTTGATTACCTGAATGATTTGTCTGAGTGCATGCACTTGTTCAAGCCTTTCTTTTTGGCTTATCAGTTTTGCTTTCCTTCAAGCAGTTGAATTCTTTCTAGATTCTTGTCGTGGCTGTTGTTCTTGTGTTAGCTAACAGGTCATAGATTCTTTGACGTGTCATGGCTGCATTTTTTTAGCATATTATTAATCACAGGAATTGGTATAGTTATTGTAATGGGAGGAAGTAAGAAAATTGGAAGTGCTTTTTTCTAGAGCATCTCAGCACTCTAATTTTAGGCATACAAAATTTGTACATTTCCATGCACTCCATTCCTAACCTCTAATTATTGTTATTAGAGAATATTTTATATTTGATTTTATTGTTGTTTCCTAATTTGTAACTTGTTTAATGTATATAAATACATTCTTAGACAACCCTAAGGCTGTCAAGAAATTCCATTCAATATGGTATCAGAGCAAATATCCTAATCTTTGTTTTTGATTTCTTTTTCGGCCTTTTGTGTCTGTATCAAGAAACCTTAATTACTTTGGTTCTTGTGTTCGTATCAAGAAACCAAGTCTTCCTATACTCACAGCCGTCGATCATAATTGTCAGACCCTGGCAGTGTCACGATTACTGCTCCAGTCGAAGTCAGTATCGTCGCACCCTTGGCAACCCTATTTGACTTTCGAGCCATTAGCATTGCTAGCATTAGTTGACTCCATCGTCATTGATTTCTTTGATGAATAACGAAATTCATTGCGATTGTTGTCGAACCCCTTAGTCGATGATTCTTAATCGTTGTTGCAAGTGTCATCAAAGGCTTCTCAGTTGATCAACGAGCCCTTCCATTGCAGTGACATCGACAACCCTAGTCAACTAGTCTTAGTTGACCTCAGCAAATTCTGATACCAAGCAAGGTATTTTATTTCCTTCACAGTGCCAAATTTGATATACACTCTTGACTTTGGAATCAACTACCATCACTAGCGTGCCTCTGGAATCAAATCCAGTTGGCTCAAGTTGGCCTAATATTGACTACCTGAATATTAAATTGGAAAACTTCTCCAGTGGTATAAGGCAGTCAAAATTGTCATAACTGACTAGGCAAATA